>CM060897.1:75379807-75994230 GCA_030762935.1 Hymenopus coronatus | reverse complement strand
AAGTTTCTTTTCTATACTGGGATCACTTCTAAGTGTGTCAGGAAGTACTAAATGACATCATTTGTCTAACCGCTGAGCTTAAAATTCAATCCGCCTAGTACTTCCGCACATACGTAGGACGTGTGTCAGAGACGTTGCCTAGCAAGCAGGTATTCGGTCTAAACGTCGCGTCAGTACCTTTCACATCACAGCCCTTAGCCTCTGCTTTTTGGTGCATTTTTAATTTCTATACTTGCTATTGTGATAGTTTAGTAGAAGAGGTATTTTGTTACCTTAAAATTTTGATGTCACGATTTCAAAATTTGAGGCCCTGCTAAACAACAACAACAACAACAACAATAATAATAATAATATTAATAGAAAAAATCTGATGTGTTCCATTCACATAACTTTCACTACATCTCTGCAACAAATTACTATTAAAAAGCTTATGCCTCTATTTACTTCATGCTAATCGAGAAAAAAATAGCAGAAATAGTCTTATTACTTGCTTCCTTGTAAGTAGAAGCGCAATAAGAGACTACCATAGGTTAAAGTGATAGTCAAAAGCTGGTTGCTATGTGACTGAAGCTCCTTTGTTTGTATGGACAGGAGTTGACATATTCCTGTATAAGAAAAGTATGTTTTTTTTTAAGCTGAAACAATAACAAGCAATATTTCAAAAACGACCAACTCCATGAAGAAATGTATATGACATAAATTGTGTGTTTTATCGTGTTCTACATTTTTTGTGTAATAAGTTTTTCTCTATCTCTTACGGTGGCAGTGTCGTGGACGAGTGTTTCGATTCCAAGTGACCGCATGTGGCGGGTTTTCTCCGGGTTCTCCGGTTTCTCCCGCCATCGCATTTCACCGATGCTCCATATTCATTCCAAGTATCAGCAGTATCATCGCCTGCGGTGCCATAAGTAGTAAAAGTAGGCGTTAAACACTACCAAAAAAAATTCTTACGGTTTACCAGTTATGCAAAATTCAATAAAAATCATCCAGGATAAAGAGGTTTTTAGAGGCTATTCCTAGAAATTTCAAGACATACATTTTATTTAGCATGTAAATATCTTAAATATTAGATATTTTAATCAAAATCGTTAGAGCCATTTTTTAGGGATTTGGGGGGATTTTCTTGCAAATCTTCGTTTCGCATCCTTGGAAGATACTAAACTTAAATGCCAAAATTGGTATTTAACGTCTTTTTGTTTTTGAGCTATGCTGTCCACACACACACACACACACGCACACACACAGACACACACATACACACACAAGGATTTTTTTCAAAAAATATTTTTTTTTTGGATTCCGGGGGACCCAAAACATGTATTACCGGTGTAATCTCGGTATCGAATATCTGTATGCAATACAATACCTCCTCTATCCGTATGCACATTTTACATACGGGGCAAGAAAAAGTAAAAAGATATGTGATTAATTAAAAACGCAAATTCGGTTAAATACCAAACTTGATATTTATGTCTATTTTCCAAGAATGCTTCCCGCAGACTTTCAAGAAAATCTTCCGCCTAAAACTACCCTTTACATGGAACATTACTGTTAGAAAATTTTGACATACTGTCAATGAGTTATATTTAGGCAGACAAGGTGGTCCAACTAATATTTATTTCTGCGAGGAAGTCTTTCTGCTTGTATTTTATTTATTCTTTCTGTCTTTAGATATTATTAAGTTTTACTTTAAGTATATAGGGTGAAAAGAGACCCTTTAAGGCTATGGGACATCACATTGTTTTGAGTGCCTTCCCTTAAAGAATTTTCCATAACATTTTCTGTTCTTGTGCTAATTGATATTTTATTTTGCACAATCTTCCACCACAGCAAATTCAACAGGTTCACTTTACATTTAACTAGTTAACTTTTATTTCAATTCTTCAGCTTCTGCTACTGTGAAAAGGAAAACATTTACACTTTCAGTACACAAATAAGAAAACCACACAAACCTATCATATGGAACTGAGGAAGCGCTTACAATATTAAGAAAATTATTAACAGGAACAGTTATTTATAAGGCAAACAAAATAATGAGAATCCCAAGTTACAAGATGGTGATTTTTTTAATTATAATAATAACAATAATAATAAAGCTGTGAAGGAAACAAGGTCTGAAAATCAATGAGAATTCTTTTAATTTTTAGAAAAAATCTGATGTGTTCCATTCACATGACTTTCTCTACAACAAATTATTGTTAAAAAGCTTATGCTTCTATTTACTTCCTGCTAATCGACAAAAAATTAGCAGAAATAGTCTTATTACTTGCTTCCTTGTAAGTAGAAGCGAAATAAGGGAGTACCATAGGCTCAAGTGATAGTCAAAACCTGGTTGCTATGTGACTGAAGTTCCTTTGTTTGTATGGACACGAGTTAACACATTCCTGTATGAGGAAATTATAAATTTTTCCAAGCTGAAGCAAAAACAAAGAATATCTAAAAAACGATCAACTCCACAAAAAAATGTATTTAACATAAATTGTGTGTTTTAAAGTACTCTACATTTTTTGTGTGGTAATTTTTGTCCATCTCTTATGGTTTAGCAGTTATGCAAAATTCCGTAAAATTGATCCAAGATAATAAGTCTTCAGAGACTATTCCCAGGAAATTCAAGATATACATTTTATTTGTCAGATAAATATCTTTAATATACGACATTTTAATCAACATCGTTAGAGCCATTTTTAAGAAAATCCAAAATTTCGAAAAAGTTCCATTTAAAGGACAATTGGGGGGGGGATTTTCTTGAAAATCTTCATGTCGCATCTTTGGAAGATATCAATCTTAAATACCAAGTTTGGTATTTAACGGTATTTTCGTTTTTGAGCTATGCCGTCCACAGACACACACACATGCACACGCACACACATGCACTTTTTTCTGAAAATGCTTTTTTTTTTTGGATTTAGGGGGACCCAAAACATGTATTTCCGGTGAAATTTCGGTATTGAATTTTTGGGTGGAATGCAGTACCTTCTCTATACACTATGTACATAGTACTGTAGAGAAAGTACAAATTGTTCAACATGTGCATCCCTCGGCAACACACATGCTTCCCAGGTTTTTCCATAATTCTGTTACACTTTATAAAGTACGCCCGGATTGTTTTATACTTTTTCGCTGTTCGAAGGACTCTTTCTTGTAACGTTTCCACATCAAGCACTTCTATAATGTACAGGCGAGCTGTCTTGCCTTACTGTGTGTGAATTGTCGAAGAGCCAGAGGTAAGTTTGGAATGACGTTTGGAAGACGTTGGTAGTCCAACTCCTCCGTGGAAATGTTTCTTCGTACGTTAAAAGAGTTGCAGAACCCAACAGGGCTATTTCAAGTTAAAACTGGCAGAGAGATACCTTCGTTTCACCCCTCTCAAGGTGCGCGACTCGCCTCATCGTCTCCGCTATAAGCAGGAGGGGTAAACGAAGGTCTCTCAGCCAGTTCATCACTTACCGGTTTTAAATTGGAATAGCACAGTTGAGTTCTGCAACTATATTAACGCACGAGGGAAAATCTGCACACTCGAAATACGGGGAAATTGGGCAACCTGGAATATGATCCGTAAAACGAAGCCTTACGCAATTATTTTAATACCTCCAAATTTTTTCTTTCGAACATTTCATGTTTGCACAATTTTTAGAGCAAATAATTCCATTTGCAGCTCAAGTGGAGCTTCTGTGAATGAAAAAAACAAAAAAAAAAACAAAAAAAAAAAAACGTTAGTCATTTTTTAGAAAATCGAATATTTCCAAAAAATGTTCTATGTGAAGGGGTGTAGATTTTCGTGAAAATCTTCTTATCGCACCCTTGGAAGCTATTAAACTTAAGTACCAAGTTTGGCATGTAATCACCATTTTACTTTTGAGTTATGCTGTCCCCCCACATGGACCTTTATCTAAAAATCTGATGTGTTCCATTCACATATCTTTCTCTACATCTCTGCAACAGATTATTGTTAAAAGCTTATGCTTCTATTTATTTCATGCTAATCGACAAAAAAAAAAAAAAAAAAAAAAAATAGCAGAAACAGTCTTATTACTTGCTTCCTTTAAGTAGAAGAAAAGTAAGGAACTACCATAGGTTAAAGGGATAGTCAAAAGCTGGTTGCTATGTGACTGAAGTTTCTTTGTTTGTATGGACAGGAGTTGACAAATTTCTGTGTGAGAAAAGTATGTTTTTCAAAGCTGAAACCAAAAGCAAGGAATATCTAAAAAACGATCAACTCCACGAAAAAAAAACGTATATATCATAAATTGTGTGTTTTAATGTGCTCTACATTTTTTGTGTAGTAAGTTTTTGTCCATCTCTTATGGTTTAGCAGTTATGCAAAATTCCGTAAAATCCACCCAGAATAAAGTAGTATTCAGAGGCTATTTCTAGAAAATTCAAAATATATATTTTATTAGTTAGGTAAATATCTTTAATATACGACATTTTAATCAAAATCGTTGCAGTAATTTTTTAAAAAATAAAAATGTTCTAAAAAAGTTCCATGTAAAGGGTAGTTTGGGGTGAGGGGATTTTTCTCAAAATCTTCATGTCGCATTCCTGGAAGATACTAAACTTAAATACCAAGTTTGGTATTTTAGCGACTTTTCATTTTTGAGTTATCCTGTTCACAGATACACGGACACACACACACACGCGCGCGCGCGGATCTTATTCTGAAAATACTTTTTTTGGATACAGGGGACCCTAAAACATATATTTCCGGTGAAATCTCGGTATCGATTTTTTTGGTGGAGTGCAATACCTTCTCTGTACTCTATGTACAAAGTACGTGTAGAGAAAGTAGAAATACCTTTGTGGATTCAGGGGTCCTCCAAAATTGTACCTCTGGTGAAATTGCGGTACCGAATTATTGGGAGGAATAGAATACCTTCTCCACCCACTATGTACATTGTACATACGTGCTAGAGAAAGTAAGAATTAGTTTGCTGTTTCACATATAGGTTTGCCGATGCAATTTTTAATCACTATTCCGTCTACTTGTCACTCTCCGTGGTGTCGCCGACATCCGGTAGGCTCGTTGTGAAACCAGATGGAGTTGCTGTGTACTTTATCAAGGCTTTACCTCAGGCAGTATTTAGGATGATTATAGGTTGGTATGTGGGTTTGAGATTGAGGGTGTTTAGGACATAGGGCTATTGTGTATAGGCACCTCAACTTTGCCTTTCCCGCCTCCATATTAGCCTCTAGTACCTAGAGTCGCATGAAGCCCGCCTGGGTAGTGTGGTGGTAGCGTGTCTGCAGGTCGTGAATGTGAATTTCGCTTAGGTGAGTTACCCGGATAAGGGTTTTTTCGGAGTTTTCCCTTATCTTGAGAAGACGAATGTCGAGTAACTTCAAGCTCCTTGGACACTGAGATCATTTGAACAGTGTTTCACCAATGTCATTATCTTCCGATATGACTAACCAGGTTAAAGGACGTTAAGTAACGAAGTTGGTCCCATGTTATGTTTCTTTGCACGTATAAAAAAAGGTACCTATGCAAAATTCCATCATTTTCACGTACATGAGCTCACAATTTCGGCCTTCTAAGCAGATAAACTGATCCCTCGTCACCATCTGCACTTCCTGGCAAAATTGCGAACCAGAAAATTCCTCCCGCTGTCAAAAAACATCGCGGATGTCTCAAAATAAGCCTATATGGCAAGTTGGAACTCGACAACCAGCATGACATCTACATAGCCTGCTATTTGTTTTATATGATACTGAACTATCATGAATAGATGTATAAAGTGCAAAACAAAATTTGTACGCTGCTGCAGAAACTCGTAGAAATAGATTTTTAGAGATAACTCTCGACGTGTATGAAATCTCTACAGTCATTCAAAAGGTCGTAGACGTGTTGGGGTGGGATAAGACTGTTCTGATTGGAGTATTAGAATGTTCAAATTTTTTAATCTATTCTTTATCGTAACCAGTAGTGCAATTAATGCAAAAGTAAATATGTAAGGCCTCTATCTCTGCAATCTCATTTATATTTAGTGAGATTATCTGTATTTGTTGGTTTTAGCGCTCTTGATTTTAAGATATTTTTATCAGTAAAATATTAATTTAGTCGTATAGTTATAGTGCTCTGGAACAAGCATCACTTTTTAATGAGTATGACTACAATTTAATTATATTATATGTAAATTTTGGGGTTTTCTTATTCAGCATGTCGATGTATGAATTTGTTTTAAACAGTAAACAGCAATGCTACTGTATAGCCGGAATAGATGAATTTAACGTGACAACGCGAAGTAAGTTAGAACTTAGCAAGTTCAAACTTTTTTTTCCCTTTACGTTAAAATTCTATGCTACGTGATAATTTAAGTACATTGTTGTTATACGCTAAATTTAGTGGCAATTCTAACTTCCCGTTACGTCCCATCAAATTAGCTCACGTTGTCACGTTTCCGGCTTTAGTGCTCATGCTGAAAAAAAAAAAGTTCACTGTAGAAAATTATCAGACGCGTTATGAAATATGTTGCTGATCACAAAGCTGGAGATAAAAAAGACTCTTTCTGCCTCTCTCCTTCCCTCTCATGCTCTCTCCTGCAAATACTCTTAACACCTGTAATGTGATTTAAGATTATTACTTTATCCAGTGCTAAATAAATCCTAAAATGTAAACCAGCATTAACTAAATTATTTTCTGGGTAAAGGGAGGTTTCTAGGGAAGGAATGGCAATGAAAAAATGGGGGATAAAATAAACTAACTTTCATGCAAACTAAATCAAATTTTATGCCCCTTAATCTTATTTTAGTGAAAAAGGTGGTTCATCAACTGTTATTTTTTCTATTCTAGGAAAAAAATGTCAAAATATTGGTAGCTAGAAGCAATGAATTGTTCCCAAATGTTTGATCTAGCACTTATAGTATGAACTAAGAAATTTAGTTAATAAAACACAAATTCAACTTTCTTATTCAGGCTTTTAATCCTTTACAATTATCTGTGATATTTTTTTTTATCTAACATGTAGCCCAATCACCCGTATTGCAGATATTTCACGGTGTGTTAAAAGAATTGCAGAATTCAACGGAGTTATTTCAAGTTTAAACCCGCCATGATAATAATACTAATAATTACTCTTGTCTGTTATGAATAGCAATCTAGAGATTATCTGTAGGTACCTGCTTCAAACTTGGCACCTGTATCTTGTAAGAGTGATTAGGGCGGCGGATTTCTAACAAAGAGGTTCCGAGTTCAAGTCCCGCTAGCAGCTGCACGGTATTTAGCTCGTAATAACACTATTGCACTATTTAGTCGTTTCGAGGTAGATTGTCCTATTCTAGACGGATGCGTTTCCAAAGTATTCATTTCGGGAATACAAGCGCTAGTTCTGTCGAATGAATTTGGTAAAAAAAATTGATTAATATTATTCCAATTCACCCCTCACCAACCATTATGACGATTTTATAATCCTCTTGCAATATAGCAGCACCCCCTTCTTTAAACTTATTAGTGTTGAATGATATGGAATGGGACGCTGAGAATCGCAGCAGTTAAAGAGTGTCCATAAATAAAATTCAATTCGATTTAAAATCCACACATGAATACCGGACAAGCCGCCGTGAATTAGCTCGGGAACACTTTCATTCTTCGAATGCTCTTAGAGCAGATGTGCCACGTATACAAACTTTTGTTGGTTCAAGAGTTAACAGAAAATTATTTTCATTGTTGCTAACAATGATACACAGTCTCCAACAACATCCGGACTTCACCAGCAAAGTGTTTTTGTCAGACGACTGAATCTTAAACCAATATGGCACTGTAAACCAGCACAATATGGTGCACTCCTGGGCATATCGTAATCCTGAGGATTATACCCCGAATCGGTGGAAGCTCGATAAGAGAGAGAGAAACAGATAAGAGAATTATATATATGAAATTTGAGGAGATCATCTTATTGCATTAGTTTTCCTAGAGGGGCGACCTCAACTGAGAACGTTTCTTCAATCTCCTGTAGATTCAAGTAACAGACGATGTGGTTATAGATGATGTGCCGCTGACAACATCGGCTACAGCTGGATGATGTAACGGAGGATTATGACTCACTCATCTTGCCTGTCTAACGAGGTGAATTGGTCGCGGTGGGCCTATATCCTGGCCTCCTAGTTCCCTGGACTTCACAACCATAGACTTATTTTTATGGGAACATCTAAAAGCATAATCACTGCTTGCCATACTGTGACACGAAAGATGCTTGGACGGATACAGCAGGATACAGATCGGCGCCTCATTACTATATACGTGTGGAGGCAATGTCAATGGAAAAAAAGAACTGTAGAATTAAGGCTACGTTACAAAATAGTGATACTGTATTTCTAATAAATTTAACTTTAAATGCAAACAGGTCCAATGAAAAATGCATAATTATTAATTGACAAACAATCATGAATCAGATGTGCTAAGAAAATAAAATAGAAGTTTTGTTCTGTCAAAATAATATGCTGTTTTAATTTACATTAAAATCCGCCTTGATTTTCATCGCGTAAAAAATCATTTGCACTGTCTTCAGTACCACATTAATGGATTTCAATGAAATTATTTTCATTAATCTTTTTACAAATCATACCGTATTTGACGAGCCTACACTACTACATTAAAGAGCCACAACGCACACTTCAGTTCAGTATAGTTTGTATATCCCTTCAACCCTTGTAACATGCAGTCATTATCGGCACCGAGTGGCATGGCTTAGTCCGTTACGTCTGGTCCGTATTCGGAAAATCCTGGGTTCGAAATCTGTGAGCCTACTACTCTGGCTGGGAATTTTCATGGTTTCTTCTGTCGCCAAGATGACTGAATATTTAATACCACGACCCAAAGTCCCACCTTCATTTTAAAACAACTCAAAAATAGAGGTAATTGGGATTCTCCTGCCAAGTATCCGCATACAATGAAATCAACTAGACCGATCGGCACCCAAAAACGCCATCTGTTTGTCGCATAGTAAGGTGTGTAAGGCAAGAGACCTTGCTGTAACCGTCTGAGTAAAGATGGCTCCATCTGAGTCGATTTCCAGAAAATTTAACATAAAAGTCTTATTTGTCACGTAAGTATCTTTACAATGTGGTGTTTTAAACAAAATCGTTAGGCGTTTTTGAGAAAATAAAAATTTCGACAATTTTTCCATGTAATTTCTTTGGATTCAGGGGAACCTAAAGCGTGTATTTCCAGTGAAACCCCGGTATCGAATTTTTGGATGGAATAAAATATCCTCTGTACCTATATACTAATTACTAGGGAGAGAACGAACGAAAGAAAGAAACGACGAATGAAAGAACACAAGAAGGAAAGAAAGAAAGTAAGTAAGAAAGAAGGAAGAAAGAAACAAAGACAGACATAAAAAATGAAGGAAGAAATAAAACGACGAAAGAAAGAACAGGAAAAAGAAAGAAAGAAGAAAGGAACAAAGAAAGAAAAAAAAAGAAAATGGGGCGGTACTTTGTTAACACTGTATATTGAATTTATAAAAGCAAATTTTAGTTGATCTTTGCCCAAGTCTTTCTCGAACAAAGTAGACCGAATGTAAACAAAAGTGTCCGTTTAAGCTAGCAGGAAAGGTTTCTTTGACCAGTAAATGGAGTTTTCATATTTAATGTTGTTTTCTCAGGGCTAGAAACGCGAAAAGAATTTTAAAAATATCCGTATCTAAACAAATGAATTAAATCATGTAGAGCATCGTTTTCATTAACAAAAGCAGATCATTCTGGGTCAAAAGGCAGTCACGTTATAAATAGCCTTCGCTTTACGGCAATTGTTTCGTTGTTTTAAAACTAAAACAAACATATAATGTGTACCATTCACACAACTTATTCTATCGATTCTACAACAACGCATTCCACATTAATCTTCTGTCTTCTGTTCGAGATAAATGTGAGCCTTGTATTATTTCCTTGTTGGTACAACGGAAATAAGGAAAAACCCATTAAAATAAAGCATTAGTCAACTCCTAAAAGCAGGTCGCTATGTGATGATCTTCAAATCCATCCCTTTTGCATGCCAGGAGCTTAAAACATTTTTTTGATGGCTTCTGATATGAGAAAGTTTTGGAAAATTTAAAGCAATAGCAAGAAATGTCTCGAAATTATTAATTTAAAAAATATGCATGACAAATTGTGTGCTTTAACAAGATCTACGTTTTTAAGTACTAAGATTTTTTCTTATCTTATAAGATTACCAGTTATGCAAAAGTCATCAAAGTGAAGAGAGCTACAGAGGGTATTCCCAGAAACTTCAAGATATGCATTTTATTTATCAGGAAATTATCTTAAACACACGGTATTTTAATGAAAATCGTTGAAGCCTTTCATTAGAAACTCATAAATTTCGAAAACTGTTCCATGTAAAAGATAGTTTGGGATGGGGGGTTTTCTTGAAAATCCTCGAGTTGAATCCTTGGAAAATGCTGAATGTAAAATATCAAGTTGGTATTTAACGGGATTTTCATTTTTTTATTTATATTGTTCACAGACGCTCACACACACACACAATGACATTTTTCTAAAACTGTTTTTATTCATGTATTTACAAGAGGATCTCGGTATTAATTTTTTGGGTGGAAACAATACTTTCTATGTACATTGTAAATGGTAGAGAAAGAAAAAGTCTAATTTACAATAGACTTAAAAAATAGTGTGTGTATATACATGCTGTTAATGAACTATACTGAAATATTTTCACAGAATATGTAGATTACTTAAATAAGTAATTTGAGATAGGAGACTTATGGTCTGTTTATTAAAATCTCGAGGTAACGGCTATATGTTTCTGAAGTGCCAGTACGCCACGTATCGCGGCACTTCGTCTGGAATGAAAAAATAATAATAATAAAATAAATTATCCAATGATAGGAATCGAACTCATGATCTTTTGGGTAGCAATTTATCGTATTAGGCATTACGCTGCCAAAGCAGTTGAAAAAAATGCCTCTAGAGTAGGCTACATAACTCAAGAACGTTAATAATGAATGCTCAGTGTCGCACTATCAAATGATTAGTTTGAGATTTTACAGATTTTTGCGACAAGAAATCTTGAGAACGCTAGAAACGAGCTGCTAAAAATCGATATTTCTATACTCGAGCAGCAGTTTTAAAGACATTTTAAGCCATTTTTTCAACCTACTTTGCTTTAACACCGACTTATCAGCACCTGATACCCACACGTTTAACGCTATGTAGCTGCGTTATGTTTATCCGGTGACCGTGCATCGCCCATCTCAAATTACTTATATCAGTCACCTGCACAATCTCGCAAATTATTTCGGTGAAGTTCATTAACAGCCTGTATATATATATATATATATATATATATATATATATATATATATATATATATATATATATATACTTTTCTACAAGTATTACTAATAGAAAGTTAATATTCATCTAATTTCTGTTAATCCATAAATATTGGTTTGGAACAATGTTTACAATTTGTTATACCACGAGTAGGTATATAAAGCGACTATTGACAGTCTAAATGACAATCTATAAAAGCTATACTAACCATGTCATCGATATTCTCTGTATAAACTGTTGAAAAGCATTCAGAGTGTAGTGAAGGATTGAAAAAAATCAAGCGAAAGGCGAATACTTTGATATGATCATCATTTCGACTTAAGATGTATGACAAGCTGTATATTTTAAAGAGCTTTGCAATCTTCCTGCAATAAGTTTGTGCTTGTGCTTTTGTGATATCTGAATTGTATGATATTCAACGGGGCGGCGCCGTTGTTGGGTGGTTAGACCGCTCGCCTCCCATTTAGGCAGCCTGTGTTCGATCCCAAGCGCCCGCATGTGAATTTGTGGTAGGCGTAGCGGCTTCTGGACGGGTTTTCTCCTGTTCCTCCGGTTTCCCCCGCCACTCATTCCACCAATTGCTCCATCATCACCTTTCGAATCATCAATTTCGCTTACATTTCATAACATCCCCTTCCTCAAGTTCATGCCTGGCCTGGCTATGGGCCGAACCCTCGTAACAGGTTCTCCAATCTGTAGTTTCGTGCCGTAGGCTCCCCGACAGGCTTTAGAACCCTTTGGCATTGGCTTGTAAGCCGATTACGAAACGAATAATATTCAACAAGAGTAAAACGGCTTTGTACAGTTCCAGGTATAAAACAAGCATGGCAAGGGACGTTTTAATACACTTTTTCATATTGCCTTCCCTTATAATGCATATTTTAAAATCCCTTATGCTCACGATGCTCATCTCTTAAGTCCGTTTTTTTTTGTTTATTTTGTTTTATTGCTTTTACTACTATGGCACCGCAGGCGATAACCTATCTTTATGAGAATGCCTTTTCGAGGTATTCAGAAATACTGCTTTGTGATTTGGAGCAGCAGGTGTCTTAGATTTACAGCAGTTAAGTACATTGATAAAAGTAAGGACTTAACATAGCCCGCCTGGGTAGTGTGGTGGTAGCGTGTCTGCCTTACATTCAACAGGTCGCGAGCTCGAATGTACTGAAAAGACGAATATAGAGTCACTTAAACTTCCATGGATCCAGAGACTATTTAAGCATCATTTCATCGATTTCACTCATCGTCCAATATAACCAATTAGGTTAAAAGGGCGTTAAGCTAAAAAAAAAAAAAAAAAAAAAGAGACTTAACAAATGACCATCTCAAAATCCACTTAACACATAGATACCGTAAGCTTGCTGAAGAGTGGTATTGTGTAGAAATGACTCAAATACAAGGTCGTGACGCTTAATGAATATATGATTTGAATCAGGATGAAGAGTGTAACAAATTTATGTAGGTATTATATAGATTAATAATTAAGAACAGTGCAATGAACAGCATTACATCAATATTTACTTCTTTTGCGGCCTTATAATTTTACTTATTATGACTAATATGTTGTCAACCTCAAGTAGGCGTGGCACACACAAGACATCGTTAAATAGCGGTTCGGAAGGCAAAATCTTGATTGAGTGCACCTCACTATAACGAATATTATATCGGAACTGAGTTTGAACGCTTTCTGCAATGCTAATGAGCCTACAATTTCTAGGCCAGCAGATCGCGTATTGAGGTGTGAAAACGTGGACGCAAAACAGATGGTATATTCTGGCAGGCATTTTTACTTTCTCCGTACGTACTGTGTACATAGTGTATAGAGAAAGTATTGCACTCCACCAAAAATTCGATACCGAGATTTCACCGGAAATATATGTTTTAGGGTCCCCAATATCCAAGAAAAGCATTTTCACAAAAAGGTCCGTGTGTTTGTGTGTGTGTGTGTGTGTGTGTGTGTGTGTCCGTGTGTCCGTGTGTCTGTGAACACGATAACTCAAAAACGAAAAGTCGGTAAAATACCAAACTTGGTATTTAAGTTTAGTATCTTCCAGGGATGCGACACGAAGATTTTGAAAAAAAAAACCCTACCCCCAACTACCCTTTACATGGAAATTTTTTGAAAATTTTGATTTTCTCAAAAATGGCTCTAACGATTTTGATTAAAATTTCGGGTATTAAACATATTTACCTGACAAATATTTTCTGGGAATAGCCTCTGAAGAGTAGTTTATTCTGGATGAATTTTACTAAATTTTGAATAACTGCTAAACCCTAAGAGATGGACAAAAACTTACTACACAAACAATGTAGAGCACTTTAAAACACACAATTTATGTTATATACATTTTTTTCGTGGAGTTCGTCGTTTTTGTGACATTCCTTATTTTTGGTTTCTGCTATGAAAAACGTATACTTTTCTCATACAGGAACTTGTCAACTCCTATCCATATAAACAAAGGAACTTCATTGACATAGCAACCAGCTTTTGACTATCACTTTAACGTACGGTTGTCCCTTATTTCGCTTCTACTTACAAGGAAGCGAGTAATAAGACTATTTCTGCTAATTTTTTCTGATTAGCATAAAGTAAATAGAAGTATAAGCTTTTTAAGAATTATTTGTTGCAGGGATATGGAGAAACTCATGTGAATGGTACACATCAGATTTTTTATTTCACCGCGCAGTTAAGACCATGCAGGATAGATCAGATGACGGATGTGTATTATGTCATCTATTACTTTCACTTTTTAAATATATCTTTAATTTTACTACGTATAATATAAAGTGTACTACGCTCTGTCCGTTTGTATTTGCGAATGTTACCTCCTTCTATAGCACCGTTACATAATATTAAATAACTATCCTCAGAGAATTTAAATCATATTTTCCCCTCTTTATTTATTGTCTTGTCCCTACTCTTCCTTACATGTCTCCACCCTGCCACTCTGTTATAACTTGCCCTACACCTAGCCTCACCTCTTCCTTCCTATTCTAGCGTCCATATTCTCCCATCAATGTGAGTTCTATTCCTGGGTATTTTTAACAGATCAGATAGCAAATTATGTGATTGGTTAATGGACAACTATTAGACCAAGAGGAAACACCCGATGCACATCAACATACCTTTTATCACACTATTTGTAGTTATACTACTAGCGCTCTGTGTAGGATGCTCTATAGGATAATATCGTGTTATCTCGAATTTCAGGAACCCAGCATAACTGCTAACACTCCATACTACAGACCTCGCAAATGGAAGCCAAACCACGTTATTGTTTAATATACAACTTCATTTCAGTTATGGGATTCTTTCACATGTAATGGAACACACTGGATAACTAATAGCGGGAGCAATACATTGTGATTCAGAACATTGATTGTTTATGCTTCAATTGTGGTCAGTAAATAATTGGTCAAACTCACAATACGCGAATTGAAGTTATTACTTTCTATACACGTACTATGCATATAGTGATGGAGGAAGTATTGTATTCCACCCAAAAATTCGATACCGAGATTTCAGCAGAAATACATGTTTTAGGACCCCTGAATCTAAATTTCGAATTTTCTGCGAATAGCTTCTGAAAACCTCTTTATTCTGAATGAGTTTTGCCGAATTTTGCGCTACTGCTAAACCATAAGAGATAGACAAACACTCACTACACAAAAAATGTACATCATGTCAAAACACACAATTTAAGTAATTTACGTTTTTGTTATGGAGGTAACTGTTTCCGAGATATTCCTTGTTATTGGTTTCAATTGTGAAGTACTTATACTTTTTTTCAGACAGGAAGTGTCCATTTTTCTTTTGTTTTACTCCTGGCCAAGCAAAGAAGCGATTTGCAATGACAATCGCATAACGATAGTTTTTAAAACATTTGACTATCACTTTAGCCTGGTGCATTTACCTTAGTTCTTATTTGCTTATGAGAACTAAGTAATAATAGCATTCACTAGTGTTTATTTCGATTAGCATTATGTAGAAAGAAGAATAATCTTTTGTAGGAAGTTTGTAGAGCAGCTAGAGAAAGTTATGTGAGTGTAACACATCAGATGTTTACTTTCTCTAACCCCGCATGTACAATGCACACAGTGGATAGAGAAGGTACTGTATTCCACCCAAAAATTCGATACCGATATTTCACTGGAAATACTGTTTTGGGTTCCCCTGAATCCAAAAAAAAAAACATTTTTAGAAAAAAAGTCTGTGTGTGCGTGTGTATGTCTATGGACAGCATAGCTCAAAAACGAAAAGACCGTTGAATACCAAACTTGGTATTTAAGTTTGGTATCTTCCAAGGATGCGACACGAAGATTTTCAAGAAAATCAAACCACCACAAACTACCTTTTACATGGAAAAATTTCTAAAATTGTGTTTTATTTAAAAATGGCTCTAATGATTTTGATTAAACTACCACATATTAATGCCATTTCCATCATAAATAAAATGCATATCTTGAATTGTCTGGGAACAGCTTCTGAAGAATTTGGCCGAATTTTGCATAAATAGTAAGCCGTAAGAGATAGACAAAAACTTACTACACAAAAGATGTATACCTCGTCAATACACACAATTTATGTCTTACAGTTTTTCTTGGAGTTGACCGTTTTCGAGATACTCCTTGTTATTAGTTTCAGTTTTAAACTAGTTATACATTTCTCATACGGGAACTTCTCAGCTTCTGGCCATGTAAAGATTTCTATCCCATGGCAACCACATTTTAAAACATTTTACTGTCGTTTTAGTCTAGTGTATGCACTTATTTCACTTCTACTTACAAGGAACTAAGCAATACGACCGTTTCTGCTAATGTTTATCTCGATTAGCATGAAGCGATAGAAGAGTAAACTTAAACTTATTAACAATAATTTGTTACAAAGATGTAAAGAAAGTAATGTGAATGGAACACGTCAGATTTCTTTTTAAACAATGCAACATTTTATATACTACTAAAATGTAGACATAGTAATAAACTATTTGGAAAACTCCCAGTACAATATTTCTTGCATGTTGTGTATCCTTGACAATATTTGTTTGTTGGATGTTTATTGACAAATAAGAACAGTTGATGGACCACCTTTATAAAATGTAAAGTTTACCTTGTCAAATTCATATATTAGTCAGGAAATAAGAGGTATCTACTGTCGTTTCGATTACCATATAGTTGTTTCTAATCAGGGTCAGTCGACCCTCTTGATCAACTTATTTCCGCGAAGGGTTGAGATTTGGTGAGGGGAAGGGATAAAGATTATGCTGTATAGAGAGTACTTGCAGATGTTACAGAGGGCTACATCGGCCCTACCGGACAGCAGAACGTCGGTTTGGTTGGCCGAGGGTGTGGCGATGAGATCGAACTGTGATAGCTTCATGTCTTCTGCGATGGCGACTTGGCGAGCTCGGTTCCATCGATATATCACATCTGTAGTCGTGTAGCCAACTGAAAACAATAACAATATATCAGCAACAGACAGATGCTTTAGCTTTACGTCATCTATACTTTATGGGCTATTCCGGATCCCAAAACATTGCGTTACATCAGTAATTTGGCTACTGAAGTCGTTTATATGTGGTGAGTCTAACCATACACAGGAATGCCTTCCCCTCAAAAGCTAAATGCATTATTTCAACAACCATTCACCGTATCAAAGCTCGTAAACAAAAACTTAACAGAATGTACATTGTACATCGCCAGATAAAACAACTAATGTGCGTATAAAAGTTAGAAGGCAGTGCATGTTAAATGGAGCACACTGTTACCACGTGTATTATATGTATTGCTCAGCAGCGATAGGCCTACTTATTCAATATCATCTTGTAAATTATACATAACCAAATAGCGACATTCTCTTTGTTGTTTTAGTTCGGGATACATTTTTATATTCATAAAATTTCAAATATGGGTATGCACAAAGATTTAATTTTTCTGGTACCATCATTATTTACTATTGGCAAAATTACATTCAAATGGGTGGAGTGTTTTAAACAGCAAAGAATGAACGATGCACCGCACTGTATTCTATTGTATTGGTTTAACCTAACGTGTTTTTGTTTCCTTCACCTTTTTTTACTTAGTATTTATTGGCTCCCTTACAGGTCCTGTCATTCGTTTCTTTTTACTTTCTTTATACGTACTATGTACATAATGTATAGAGGAGGTGTTGTATTGCACCCAAAAATTCGATACCGAGATTTCACCGGAAATATGTGTTTTGAGACCCCCTGAATCAAAAAAAAAAAAAAGCATTTTCAGAAAAACTATCCGTGTGTCCGTGTCTGTGTGTGTATATGTGTGTATGTGTGTGTATGTCTATGGGCAGCATACCGTTAAAAACCAAACTTGGTATTTAATTTTGGTATCTTCCAAGGATGCGACACAAAGAATTTCAAGAAAATCCCCTCAACCTAAACTACTCTTTACAAGGAAAAAATTTCGAAAATTTTGATTTTCTTAAAATGGCTCTAACAATTTTGATTAAAATCTCGTATATTTAAGATATTTACTTGAGAAATAAAATGCATACCTTGAATTATTTGGGAATAGCCTCTGAAGATTACTTTATTCTCGATGCATTTTACGGATTTTTGCATAACTGCTAAACCGTAAGAGAAGGACAAAAACTTACCACACAGAAATATAGAGCAATTAAAACACACAGTTTATGTTATATATATTTCTTCGTGGAGTTGATCGTTTTTAAGATATTCTTTATTTTTAGTTTCAGCTTTGAAAAACTTACTTTTTTCATATAGGAATTTGTGAACATACAACCATACAAACTAAGGAACTTCAGTCACATAGCAACCAGCTTTTGACTATGACTTTAATCTATGGTACTCCCTTATTTCACTTCTACTTACAAGGAAGCAAGTAATAGGACTATTTCTGCGTATGATTTCTCAATTAGCATGAAGTAAATAGAATCCTAAGGTGTTTAACAATAGTTTGTTGCAAAGATGTAGAGAAAGTCATGTAAATGGAGCACATCAGATTTTTTTCTCTCTTTTAGCTTTACGTCCTTAATGAAGCTGGTGAAATGATGCTCAAATGATATCGTCGGGGTGCATGTAAGTTGAAGTTACTCGACATTCGCCTTCTCAGGATTTGGGAAAACCCCGAAAGAAAACTTATTCGGGAAACTCACACCGCATGTGAGATTTGTGGTGGACAAAACAGCGTAGGGGTGGGTTTTCTCCGGGTTCTCCGGTTTCCCTTACCATCGAATTCCACCGGTGCTCCATCTCATTCATGCATCATTAGTGTCATTGTCTGCGGTGCCATAAATACTTAAAGTGGGCGATAAACACTATCAGAAAAGGGTAACTAATCTTAGACGAGATTCGAACTTGCAGCCTGTTGACATATTATCCCCCACACTACCCAGGCACTACCCACTGTGTTGAAACCACAAAGTACTAATGCGATAACGATATTAATGGTAAAACTTGTCTTCCAATGCCACACATGAAAGCATAAAATAAAATAATCAAACATTTATTTCTTGCATAACCCTGCTCATTCATTCTTCAAAGATTTGTTTACACTCGCAGAAGGGAGCTGCAACATTCTTCGTTGACAAATTCATGTTGCCTTACTCTAGCGATGATAGCCAGCTGATTTTTACGACCTTCGGTATCGACCAAACAAAACATACTAGTGTTGGACCACGAGAAGAAAACGTGGGTGGTCTGAGGTATTAGAGGGGGCTATCTGCTCATGTGAAATGTATTTACGTCACCCATGTTGCCACATCTAAATGAAAATGGCGTTTTATTTATGGACGCCCTTTAACTGCTGTGGTTCTCAGCGTCCCATTCTATGTTGGGCGTGAAAGATCGCTTAATTTAGCTCAGAGGCCTCTCTATCAGGCTTGAGGTTCTTTTACGTGACGTAAATCTACGACACGGGAAGTCGTGCTAAGGATTTTTAGGCCCGAAAAATCCATGCCCTCCGCTGGGTTTGAACCCGCAGTTAGCATGATATCCACTACACCATGGAGGGCGACTTGCCACATCTACCTGCTGCGATTGATACAACCGGCAATTAAAGATGTTCATTTCTAACGCGTGAGCTATCTGACTGCCATGTTTATGCTTACTGACTCGAGCGTGTACGTACTGTATTCCCAGAGTAGAACATGTTTATGCAACACATTCCTCTTTCTCGCCTTCTCAAGGTCAGACTGTATAAGAAAGATTTAGATAGCACACATGACGTACAGACTCTTAACTGTTGCTACAACATGGAAGATTCTCCCATTCTGGCTGAAAGCCATGTTTGCTAGGCAAGTTCTCCGACACATGAGTCATAAGTTTCTAGGAAATCTAGGTTCAGCGGCTAGATAAGTGACACCATACAACACATTACGGCATACTTTGAAATGAACACCCAGTACAAGAAACGGCCGCGCCGTGGCTGAGTGGTTAGACCACTGGCCTCTCACCTAGACGGCCAGGGTTCGATCCCAAACGACAGCATGCGGCGCTGGGGCGGGTTTTCTCCGGGTACTCCGGTTTCCCCCGCCATCGCATTCCACCGGTGCTCCATCATCATTCATGCAAAATCAGTGTCACCGCCTGCGGTGCCATAAGTAGTTAAAGCGGGCGTTAAACACTACAAAAAAAATACAAGTAACGCAAACAACGATTTCAGATTATAAATAAATTGCATACCATGTTTAATGCAATTTTAGCAATAATAATAGATATAACACATTTGTATATTATAACTGAACAAGTAAGCTAATTCAAATATTTGGGAAGTGTGATCACGTATAGGAATAATATAGAAATAGAAAAGAAATTAGAACAATTTCAACATATTTAAATAATAGATGTTTAAGAAATAAAATAACAAAGGAAACAAAAATGAATTTTTATAAGACAATGGCATTACTAATAATGATTTATGGATCAGACACATGGTCTTTGACAAAATTGGAGGAGCAGAAATGCGATTTCTTAGAAGAGTTGCAGAAGTAACGTTAAGAGACCAAAAGAGGAGCGAAGATCTGGAATGAATCAGGAATTTTAAATTAAATGATAAGATAAAAAGAAATAAATATAATTGGTTTCAACATGTAACAAGAATGAATGAAGACATATTTCCAAAAAATATGTTAAATTATACACCTTTAGGTCATATAAATATTGGAGATTTAAAAACCGTTGGAAAGATCATCTGTCATAATTTCCACTGGGGATCGGAACGGGTCAACAGGCCCGAGCCATAACGTTGATGATGATGGTGATGGCATGTTTACAAGGCAGATGATTCAACATCATCATCAATAACAACCTGTACTTTAAGACTTAAAGGGGGTAAAAGGGGCAACCAAGGAGTGTAAAGGGACTCAAAAGACAAATGAACACAGAGGGAAGTAAGAGAGAGGGAGGGGAAAAGAGTGTTAAGGTACGGGTGGTTTGAATGCAAAGATAAAGAGACAAGTGGTGAATATGGGTGCATTGTGAAAAGAAAGAAGAGAGAACAGATCAATAAGATACTACGAATGCGGAAGAACGTTGAGACAGGTAAATGTTTCAAAGACAGAGAAGGAGGTGTCACAGTGTTTATGAAAGCGAAGATCAGGGAGGAAACAGGCGACAGGTGACTAGGCAGAGAAAAGGTAGTACATCATAAATAGAGGAAAAGCGAAAGGAGCTGAGAAAACTGAAGGAATGAGAACAAAGGTGAGTAATTTGTGTGCAAGAAAATAAAAGTAAAGAATGAGGAAGAAAGGTATAAGAAAAGGGAAAGTGAACAGAGTTAGGAAGTAGGAGAGTAAAGGGAAGCCAAAGGAAGGAAAATAGGCGATGTGTTCCATTCACATGCCTTTCTCTAACTTTCCATAAACTATTCTTATAAGAGATTATTCTCTTATTATCATGCTAATCCAGATAAACATTAGCAGAATTGATCTTATTATTTGTTTCCTTGTACGTAGAAGGGAAATAAGGGTGTATACTAGGCTAAAGCAATAGTCAAATATTTTAAAAGCTCACTAAGATCACTATGTGAAACAAGTGCAAGTCGGTCCTAATTGTATGGCCAGGAGTAAAACAAAACAAAGGTGAAACGAAAAATGACTTCCTGTTTGATTCAAATGATTTAAAACTGAAACCAGTAAAAAGAATATATAGGAAATATTTTACGACAATACAAAAAATGTATATGACACAAATGAGATTTACAGTTTTTGTGTACTACGTTTTGGTGTATCTCTTACGGTTTAATAGTTAATACAAAAGTCATCCAGAATGAAGATGTCTTAATAGTCCATTCCCAGAAAATATAAGCCATACATTTCATGCGCCATAAAAAATATCTTAAACATATATTATTTTAATCAAAATCGTTAGGGCCATTTTTGAGAAAATACCAAATTTGGTATTTACCGACTTCGACTTTTCGTTTTTGAGTATGTTGTACACAGATACACACACACAGGCGCGCGCGCCGACCTTTTTTCTAAAAATCTTATTGCTCCATTCACATGGTTTCCTTTACAAAATATCGTCACAAAAATTATTTTTTATCTAAATCATGGTAATTGGGATAAATAGCAGAAATGAATAGTTATATTGCTTCCTTCTAAGTGGAAGGGAAGTAGGGTAATAACTAGCCTAAAACGATAATCAATATTTAAAGCTGGTCGCTATGTGAAACAATTTAAATTCAGTTATCATTGCAATGTCAGGAGTAAATCAAGAGAAAGGTGAAACTAAAACTGAATTTCCCATTAGAGAAAAATATAAATTTGAAACCAATAACACAGAATATCTCGGAATTGTTAACTCTACAAAAATACATACATTGTGTGTTTTAAAACTATGTCTATATTTTTGTGTAGTAAGTTTTTGGCCATAGCGGTTTACCAGCTGTACAAAACTTATCCAGAATGACCAGGTCTTCAGAGGCTATTCCCAGAAAATTAAAGATATGCATTTCGTTTGGCATGAAAATATATTATACATATGATATTTTAACAAAAATCGTTAGTCATTTCTAAGAAAATCAAAATTTTTAGTTCCTTGTTAAGGGAAGTCGGGGTTTGTGGATTTCCCTGAAAATCTTCGAGTCGCATCATTAGAAGATACTGAACTTAAGAAATAAGTTTAGTATTTAACCAAGTTTTCGTTTTTGAGTTATGCTGTGCACAGACACAAGCACACACATAAAACACATACTGACCTTTTTCTAAAAAGGGATTTTTAACTCAGAGAGCCTCATTACATGTTATTTCTGGTATCGAAATTTTGGGTACATGTACATTATACATATGAGCTAAAAAACGTAAAAGGTGCCTGCTTTTGGGATTCAGGGGGCTTTAAATCATGTATTGCCGTTAAATTCTGGTTATTGAATATTTGGGGGCGATTTTTTTTGGAAGGTGGGTTCTTTGTATTTTTTTTTTATTCAACTCAGCCTTTACCAACCGAATAATATGTAGTTGGCATGTGCATTGTTCATACGTGCTAGATAAAGTAATAATGAGATGATATATAAATACGGTTAGCTTATAGCAAACTGAAATGGTAACAGAAATAGACAAGAAATATAAAGAACATTAAATCAAATGAGGGAACGAACTGAAAGGGAATCATGAATATTAAGGAAGGATAAAATGTGTAATTAGAATATGCAGAGGGTTGTCCAATGGCAGAAGCGGTAGGCCCGAATTTCGAAGGGCATTCAGAGACGTATATCATCAGCACAATAAATTCAATTCAATTCGTTCGTTCATTTGTTCGTTCTTTCATTCATTCGATTCACCTTAAGATTTACTGCTGTTGCAGCTCCTCAAATTTTAATTAAGACCCAAATTTATATTTCCTCTTATTTCAAAATCTAAAATAAAACACAGAATTCTCTCAGAAGGCATATAATTTTAGTAATCGTACAAGATATGCTATCTATTTCTATAATCTATACTTTCTATTTTTAATTCCTTTCAGTGGCTACTCCTTTCATTGCTTATTGGGTTGGTATGTGCATATCTTTTTGGTTAGGGTTCAGGTTTCACTTCCATATAGATAATTAGTCATAGGAAAAGGTAATTTTAATTTGGATCTCCGTTCTATTTCTTTCACCGCTAAAATATATAATATAACCATTTCCAGACTTTGGAAGTCTGGAAAGTGGGTTTAGAAGTTTAGAAGCTTGGAAAGGGGTTTAGAAATTGGTACAACTTCCATTGATAATGGGAGTTTTGGTTTATTGTTACAAATTTAATAGGTCAGGGATTGGAGATTTGTACCGGTCGATATGACTTAATACAGCTGTCACGAGCAAAAGAACACGTCACTCTTCGTCAACTCTCCCTCTTTCAATCAACACGCGTGAAACGTAAACACGCAGCGACGACATGGCTCTTCCGAAACCACAAAAACGGAAAGGAACCTATCCAATTTCAAAAGAAGTAGGAGGAACGATATTTTTCCTCCTCTGTGGGTGATAATGTGAAACGTGTGAAGTGTTCGAAAGTTGTTTTGATGTATACAAGCCAAACCCTAAACTTCATTAGAAGGTCATAAACAATCATAAGTAGGTACCGGGAAGCAATATTTCGCATTTGACGCTCAAGATTTGTGCGTACAAATCAACTGCAGCAACTCAAAAGTTTAAAGTTCAGGTAACACACCTGCTGCGGAAAATAAAACGAAAACACTGGAACAAAGAGAATTAATAGTCAGTTATGTTGATGTATTAGAAATAAGAAAATCACTCAAAGCTTACACTGATGCGGAGTTTGTTAAAGTGTATCTTATAAGACCGCTAATATATGTACCTGAACACTGCGAAAAGTTTAAAGCATTAAATTTCAGCACATGCAGTTCAAAGAAAAATAAACCAACAGATTGGCTCAAATTATGCACGCGTAGGTAATTAATTTCTAAATGAACATTGTAAGATCTAAAAGCAGGTCGCGATTGACAGATGAAAACTCTATTGGCCAATACCTGTGAATTAAGGTTAGATGTACGCGAAACTGTACAGCTCCAGTTGAATAAACAATAAGATGAAAAAGTAATGTAAAACTCTCTGTCTGTATGTATTTATTAGGTATAAATCAAATCAAACGTGCGTTAAAGTGCGTTACTTTTTTGGAAAGTGTTTAACTCCCGCTTTTACTACATATGACATCGCATGTGATAACACCGATGATACATATAATGAAGATGGAGCACCGGTAGAATGCAATGGCGGGGGAAACCGGAGAACCCGGAGAAAACCCGCCCCTGCACTGCTTTGTCCACCACGAATCCCATATGCGATCACCTGGAATCGAACCCGAGCCGCTTTGGTGAGAGGCGAGTGGTCTAAGTTACTTTTGCTACACCTTTTTTTCAAACCACGCGCCATATGTATGCCGGGTTGCGTTCTCTGATATCCCGATGATCAGTTGCTGACTCTGTAAAAGGGCAACAATTAGAATAATATAAAAATGGAGGCACAATAAGTTTAGAAGAACATTTTATATGGAATGTGTAACAGAGACGGAGGATTTAATTTTGAAAGTTAGGTTTCATGAATATAGGGTATTCCATAAAGATCGCATTTTTAACTAAATAATAAAACAGAATTTATTTGAAAATTGCTAATATTATTATGTCGATATGAAGTACAAAACCTGCGATTAAAAATGAAACAAAATATCAGGCAAATGTCCTCCACGGGTTGGTCTAAACACATCCCTCTGTGGACAAAATTTTCGACGACTCTAGAGCAAAGGTCGCTTAAATTTGACCCATGACACATCTAATTTCTGTCTTGAGTTGGGGGATGGTACGTGGATTTGACACACCCCCATAAAACGTCACGTGGTTTCAATCACACGATCTCTGTGGCCAATTCCGATCGCCGTTGCGAGAGATTAGACGAACATGAGATCTTTCTCTCAGCAACCTTGTTGTTTCAACGGCAGTGTAACAGGTTGCCCCATCCTGTTGGAACCACAAATGCTTCACATTCAATTCTTGCAATTGCGGCTACAAAAACGGTGCTATCATGTGGTGAGAACGATAAGTCATTGTCACTGCTTTTCCAGTCTTCAAAAAGTATGACCCAATTAGTCCTCCAGCCCATAATCCGCATCAGTGATTCATTCTGGATGCAGACCCTTCTCATGGACCCTGTGAAGATTCTCCGTGCCCCAAATCCAGCAATTTTGTTTATTCATATAACCATTGAGCTTGAAGTGTGCCTCGTCATTGAAGAATATCTTCTTATGAAAATCACTATCGAATTCTTGTTTTGTGAGTGTCCAATCGGAAATTTTTGGTGCTTCAAATGGTCCATCGGCTTCATCTCTTGTGTTAGTAGGATCCTAAACTGATGCAAATGCAGATCTTTTGTTGAAGTCCTCTGCAAACTGCTTCTTGGAATGGCAAACTGTTGATAACTGCTGCGAATCGAACAACCCTCTCCCTGACGGAATAACATTCTCTACCGATCAACGAGAACAAGGACGTCCAGGTGATTTGATGTTTCTGTTGATTCCGTATCTTCAAATTTCCTTACTAATCTCTGCACTATTGACATATTAGGGCATTTCGCCTACCAAAAATTACACGAAGTCTTCGAACGGTCTCTGCATAGCATTCACCGTACTTGAAGCACGCTTTCAAAATCTGGATGTGTTGATCCTTCATATATCTCGGTTGCCCTCCGTGATGTAGTGATTACCATGCCCAAGGTCGAGGGTTCAAACCCGGTGGAGAACGATGGCTTTTTTTCGGGCGTAAAAATCCTTAGCATGGCTTCCTTCGGAAGAGAAGTACAGCCGTTGGTACTTTATTGTGTATTTACTTCAAGCCTGATAAAGAGGCATCTGGCAAAGTACAAGGTCTTTCACACCCAATATAGAATGGCACGCTGAGAACCACACTAGTTAAAGAGCATTCATAAATAAAACTCTATTTCCATTTTTCACATATCGTTGATAATCATACGCACAAATGACAATTGGCAATGACAATCGGTAATCGACATATAAAAAGATGACATTTGCTTAAATTTCAGGTCCGGCAAACTAGCAGACTGAAAGAGGTGCTTAATTTAAATTGCGTTCCTTATAGGACACCCATTAACTATGGAGAATTTGAGTACATGGGACTTCAAACTGGTGAGAAGATAGACAGGGCAATAACATAAAGAACAGATTAACAAAGGAGAACAACAGCAGCTGTGTTAAGTAGTATTTTATGGGATAAAATATAACCAAAGAAAGTAAATTGTAAATATAGATCAACTGTGAGAAATATTGTTACATATGAAATTTGGAAACTCAACAAATATTTAATGTTAAAGTTATTGTCTATGAAAAATAACTTCTTAAGAAGGTCATTAAGGCATTAAAATGATAAAAAAATCAGATGTGTTCCATTCACGTGACTTTCTCTACATTTCTATAACATATTATTGTTATTAAGCTTATTCTTCTATCTACTTCATGCTAATTGAGATAAACATTAGCAGAAACGATCTTATTATTTAGTTCCTTATAAGTAGAAGGGAAATAGGAGATTACACTAGGCTATACCGACAGTCAAATGTTTTAAAATGTAGTTGCAATGGGATGGAAATACGTTTCTTTGCGTGGCCAGGAGTTGACAATTCCCCGTAGGAGAAAAATATTTTAAAACTAAAACCAATAACAAGGAATATATCAAAAACGGTAAACGGTCAAATCCACAAAAAAAGGATATTGCTTACATTTTGTATTTTAAGAAGATATGCGTGTTTTATGTAATACATTTTTGTACATCTCTTACAGTTTACCAGTTATGCAACATTCAGAAAAATTCATCCAGAATGAAGAGTTCTTCATAGGCTATTCCCAGAACATTGAAGATATATATTTTAATTGTCATGTAAATGCCTTAAACATATGAGATTTTAATCAAAATCGACAGAGTCATTTTTGAAAAACGAAAATTTTCAATTTTTTTCCATGCTAAGGGTAGTTTGAGTTAGGGGGATTCTCTTGAAAATTTTCGTGTCGCATCCTTGGAAGATCTGAACTTAATATCAAGTTTGGTATTTAACGAACTTTTCGTTTTTGAGCTATGCCGCCCACACGCACACACATACACACACACGGACATTTTTCTAATTTTTTTTATTTAAGGAGTCCTAAAACATGTATTTCCGATGAAATCTCGGTATTGAAGTTTTAGATGCAATTCAGTACCTTCTCTATACACTATGTACATAGTACGTATAGAGAAAGTATATTAGGAATACTGTTTTTAAGAAAGAAATGAAAGTAAAAATTGTCGTATAGGCATCGGGAGAATGCCAAAGGAAAGAAGAGCAAAAGAAATAATGTCCACTTAGGAGAAGAGGAAGAAGTAGACACAGAAATACTTAGATGTAGGAAATAAGGACGCAATTGAAAGCAAAATGACAGAAGAGGTGGAATGGAATGGCAGGATGAGTGAGAAAGAAAAAAATAAAATTAAAAAAAAAATCTGATGTGTTACACTCACATGACTTTCTCTAGCTACTCTACAAACCTCCTACAAAAGATTATTCTTGTTTGTACAGAATGCTAATTGAGATAAATATTAGCAGAATGTTCTTATTACTTAGTTCCTTATAAGTAGAAGGGAATAAGGGAATGTGCTATGCTAAAGTGATTGTCAATTTTTTCAAAAGCTATCGTTATGCGATTGTCATTGCAAATAATTTCTTTGCTTGGCCAGGAGAAAAATGGACACTTTCTGTCTGAGAAAAGTATAAGTACTTCACAAGTGAATCTAATAACAAGGAATATCTCGGAAACGGTTACCTCCAAAACAAAAGCCTAAATGGCATAAATTGTGTGTTTTGTCGTGGTGTACATTTTTTGTGTAATGAGTATTTTTCTATGTCTTACGGTTTAGCAGTTAAGCAAAATTCGGCAAAATTCTTTCAGAATAAAGAGGTCTTCAGAGGCTATTCCCAAAAAATTCGAGATATACATTTTATTTCGTACATGAATAGCTTTAATATACGGGCTTTTAATCAAAATCGTTAGAGCCGTTTTTAAGAACATCAAAATTTTCTGATTTTTTTCCATGTAAAGAGTAGTTTCTGGTGGGGGGAATTTTTTGAAAATCTTCGTGTCGCATCCTTGGAAGATACTAAACCTAAATTCCAAGTTTGTTATTTAACGGTCTTTTAGTTTTGGGGCTATGCTGTCCACAGACACACACAGACAGACAGACAGACAGACAAACACACACACGGACCTTTTTTTTTTTTAAATGCTTTTTTCGGGCTCGGGGGATCCCGAAACATATATTTCCGGTGAAATCTCGGTATCGAATTTTTGGGTGCATTACGACACCTCTATCTCTATGTACATTGTACATATGGGGATAGAGAAAGTAAAAATAATCAAACCTTAGAAGCAGAGCTACTGTAAACATTGTATTTCTGTAAATAAATGAATTAAAACAGGGCGTTTATAAATTACATTTCTGGGAGACAAAATAAAATATTATAAATTATTGCAGAATAATTTCATATTATTTAGAATAATGAAATGATTTACATAGTTACTGACAAGTATTCAAACCGAATATCTATGTCCGGAGTGACTTATGGGAAAGACCAAAGCCTGACCGCGATGGTGTTGACCTTTCCCTTCCGCGGGATGGTGATGATGAAAGGACACATATACAGTCTCCCAGCGGGGAAGAAGTTCTCTACGTAGGGGAACCGAACCCGGGTCTCCTGCGCCAGAGGAAGTGCCCTACCACTATGCTAATGGGAAGGAAAACCATAATTGGCTATACTTTCAAATAGTCGTTCAGGAAATGCCGGTTAAGCTAACAAGTTACTTATAAATGTGTCTTCGTGTCAACCAAAATTAAATATTCTTCAAACTTAATATGTTACATTTCAACTTCCTACGCGCAGCGTAGTTAAGGACCTGTGGATAGGACGAACAAAGCAATATTAAAGCGTTTTGCTGTAGCGAACGCAGAAAAAGTAATCCTGAATTGTTGCCTTCACATTTCTCTACTCTCTATATATACAAACTATTCTTATAAATGTTTATTATTCTATCTACTTCGTTAATTGAACTAAACATTTGGTGAGCTGTCTCATTGCATATTTCCAAGTAGAGAGAGAGAGAGAGAGAGAGAGAAAGAGAGAGAGCGATAAGACCTCCTATTTGAGAAAAATGTAACTATTTGAAAATTCAAATAAGTAATAAGAAATATTTCGGAAATTATTAACTAAAACAAAACAAATATAAAAAGACAAACAAAAATTAAAAAAAACCATTCAATAGATCTGGGTTCGAATCTCGCTTAGGGTTAGGCTCAAGCTTTTTTTCGGGGCTTTCCTTTATCCTGAGAAGACGAACGTCGAGTAGCTTTAAGCTCCATGGACCCTGAGATCATTTGAGCATCTCTTTACCGATATCATGCATGGTCCATATGACAAACCAGGTTATAGGACATTAAGTAAAAGGTTTTTGTGACAATAGTTTGCAGCAGCATATGTGACTGCAGCAGCACATCAGATATTTTTTCTAAAATTTGTTGGGATTATTTTGAATTAAAGCGTATATTTACAATGACATTTTAATATTAAAATTTTGGATGAAATTATTATAGGTGAGCAGTAGAGAGAGAGAGTAAATACTTCTAAACTTCAGCGTTAGTTGTGACGTGGCAGATTTCAGCCACATTAGCCAATAATTGTTATATGTAGATGCCAAGCTATGCTTCTATCTTCTTTAAAAAAAACTGACTACAGAGGCCACTCTTTTACTACAGATTACTACGGCTTTATTTTATTGTCACTACTTAATGACTCTTTGAAACTCTGTGATGTCGCTTGGGAGAATGAGACGAGGTTAATATCACAGTGGACGTAAATTGCATTGGAGGGTTTCTGCCAACAACAGACAGTTTAGATGGACAGAGTTAAACTACCCAATTTGTCACAAGATGAAGCGTCATTTTTAAAGCGTAATGTTTATCTGCCTGTGCTTGCGTCTCTTGAGTAGGTACGTGGGTTTTATTATAAGTAATTGCCTGCTGTGTAAATGTGATGACCACAAGATGTTTCATCCTTTTTGCTTTCTCTATTATACATTTAGAGAGTAAGGGTAGAGGAAGTAAAGTATTCCACCAAAATTCTATACCGAAATTGTAATAAAATACATGTTTTGAGGGTCCTTGAACCCAAAAATACATATTTAGAAAAAGGTCTGTGTGTATGTGTGCGTACGTGTATGTGTGAACAGTATAATCAAAAATCAAAGTGAGTTAAATACCAAACTTAGTAGCTTTCAATAATGAGATACAAAGATTTTCTCACTCTTAAAATATCCTTTATATGCAATATTTTTCAAAAATTTTCGTTTTCTCAAAAATGGCTCAGTACAAGTTTTACTTAAACCAACTAAATGTTAGTTGCAATAACGTCATAAAACAAACTATCCAATGAATTTAAAATTCATTTTACTAGAAAGAAGGAAAACAACTTTTTGAACTTATGGTATAATTTAATTGATCTTATTAGTACCTATATCATATGTTTAAGATATGTTATAATAAATTAAGTGTATATCTGAAACTTTCTGGATAGAGCCTTTAAGTCCTCTTCATTCTGAATGAGTTTTGTGTATTTGGCAAACCGTAAGCGGTAAGAAAAATATTACTACATTTTGTGGTATTTTAATGTAGCTTAACGTCCTTTAACCTGCTTTGTCATATCGAACGATGCATATCGGTGAAGTGATACTCAAATGATCTCGGGGTCCATGGAGCTTAAAATTACTCGGCATCGTCTTCTCAGGATAAGGGAAAACCCTGAAAAAAACCTTACCGGGTAACTCACCCTAAGCGAGAATCGGACTCACGACCTTTTGAATGTGAGGTAAACACGCTACCACTACACTACCCAGGCGGGTGGTTAATTTTTGAGTTGCATTCAAATCCACATATGTTCACACATTTTTTTTCTTTTTTTTTTTAATACATTATATCAGTTCACAATTTTTTATATATATAGTTATGAACAATGTTGTCTGTGCGTTTAAATTAAACATGTGCAGGAAGATGGTAACAAAATAAGGTGTTGTAAATGCTATAGAATGAGCAAGGCAAAAGCTGTTGCCGACTGCCGTGAAAGACGCTTATGTTTTTGCAGATCTTCTCTTGCTGCTCTAAGATGACAGCGTAAACCGTCGACGCTGGGATGCGTTTCAGACAGCATATAATGCTGAAAGCCAAGTGCGAGCCACACCTGTGCGAAGCGGTCGGTAGTACTTCGAGTCTCTAGTTGTAGTAATGTGCGAGCATAATCGTTTGGATTTTGCGAAGGAGCAAGACGGTGCAATTGCGAAACAACCCAGTGCCAAATCTGTCGTGCTGTTGTGCAGGTAACAAAACGATGGCGTAGAGTATCCCGCACACCGCAAGTGTTGCATGTGGGGGTCCTCACCATGTTGTATCGGAATTTTTTATCCTCTGTAGCCACAACATCATTGATGACCAAATATGCGCATGTAGTCCACTCCGTAGATAAGTTGCGCAAATGGATGTTCCGCCATACCTGACACCAGGGTCTGTTGGGCATCCTATCCTCCACATGAATTGGTGCATGCAGCCGCTGTAGGAAAAGCTTGTATAGCTCAGTTGATAGTCCTCTAGGTTGCTGAGGTAGGACATCGACATCAATGCCATCCAAAACATGGAGTGCTCTCTTAAAACCCGCAGGAGCAGCCCGAACTGGAGTTCCAAGAGAATTCTTGTGGGTTCCCAAAATGCTATTTCTTGTTCCTCTCCATATCCCCTAGTGGCAAGTATAATAGATTTAACAAGAAGCGCTTTACTCTTAGGTCCCACTGCAATTAAACCTAAGCCGCCTTCGTTACGTTTTCGCCACAATTGGGTTTTAGCTATACGAAAGGGCTGTGCTCTCCATAAATAGTATCCAATAAGTCGCTCAATTCGGGAGACGTGTTTTTCAGGCATTGGTAGTATCTGCGCCATATACCATAATTTTGCCAAAACAAACTGATTGATGTGCCACACTTTCTGTAGAAGATTCAAGTTTCGGCCAAGATGTGCAGTGGTATTCCGCCTAATCAAATTTATTTTGTGATCCCAGTTGCGAGCAATCATCGATGTAAACGGCTTGGAGAAGAAGATGCCGAGAATCTTGACACTATATTGTATCGGGATATCGAGCAATGTGTGATCAGTCGGCCACGATCCAAGAGGGAGCAGTTGCGACTTCGCGGTGTTCATTTTGGCATTAGAAGCTTTCTCATAAAGTGTGATGGCGGTATGTACCAAGGGTAAGGCCTCGCGCCTACGGATGAGCAGCGTGACGTCATCAGCATAAGCTATGGCACAAAATAATCGAGCTGGAGTGACAGTCCCAGTCAACTTAGCTTGAAGATAGCGAAGAAAGGGTTCTAAAGAAAGGGAGAAGAGAATCATTGATAGTGGACAACCCTGGCGTACAGAGTTAGTAAGCTTTATAGGCTTACTGAAGTATCCATTGACTTGCACCTTCGAAGACATCCCACTGTAGACGGTTCTGATTGCAGATATTAGCAACGGTGGAAGTTTGAATTTCTGAAGCACTTTAAACATATAAGCATGGCCAACTCTATCAAAGGCTTTATCAAAATCCAGACTGACCAACGCAGCAGCCTCCGACGGATTCCGTTCATAATGGAGAATTGTATCTCGGAGGACCAGAAGGTTGTCAATTATGGTCCTGCCCGGGATGCCACATGTTTGTCCGGAGGTTATAATTTTAGGTAGAATAACCCTTAATCTGGATGCAAGTACTTTCATCACAATTTTGTAGTCGGTGTTTAAAAGTGTTATGGGTCTATAGTCCCAGACACTCATTGGAGACCTTTTCTTTGGGATTAAGATGACGATGCCATCTGCGAATCCAGGGCAACAGTTCGATCCAATAAGGATCGCATTTACCAACTCTACAACTTCTGCTTTGATTATACTCCAAAAGGTCTTGTAGAAGGAATATGTCAGGCCATCTTCTCCTGGGCAGGAATGGAGGCTAGCGGAATTAATGGTTTGCAGAATCTCGGTGGCAGAATATCGCTGCTCCAAGGAACGCTGTTCCTCGACAGTTATACCGGTGTCAACATATTGGAAGAGCTTCTCCATGGCGTCATTGCGTAGGTTAGTGGTGTCAAACATGGTGCTATAAGATGTATGGATAGTCTGTAGGATTTGAGGCACAGAGGTGACCTTGGCGCCTACCGGTGTCAGAAGAGCATGGATGTAACGACCACTACCAGCACACTTCTCCTTAATGGTATGAAACAATGAAGCTTTCTCCTGTGCCACGACGGAGTCATGAGTTCGCGAACGGGTCATAGTTCCCGCCAAAAAATGTTGCTGTATGTCCACGAGCTTCCGCTTCACAGCTCGAAGGCGATGCGTTACGTCTTGACCACTCTGTTGTCTAGAGAGAAGACCCATTAATGCTTCTTGGTAAAAGTCGAAGGTGTGCCGTCGTTCAATTGCCCTCTCACGACCTTTGATCTTGAAGAAGGTCGTAATACCAGGCTTAAATATACGTCGCCATTTCTCCACCACTGACAGCGGGGAGCGTCGAGCTTTACCCTGAAGACTTTGCCACAACTTGGCAAAGTCAGCAGCAATAATGTTGTCATGTAATAAAGCTTCGTTTAATTTCCAATAACCTCTGCCATATAGCGGAATGCGACTCTCAGCGATTAATTGCAGTTTGACAGCATGGTGGTCAGTAAAGGCAACAGGTAAAACTCGCACTGTGTGAATCAGAGAGTTGAACTGAGCGCTTAAATAGAAACGATCTATTCTTGAGGCACAGTTCGCTCGACAGTAAGTAAATTCTACAGACGTAGCGTTCATATGTTCCCAAACATCACAAAGACGTAGCCCGGTTACCAGCTGATCCAATGCCAAAGACTTGTTATAACCAGGACGCTGATCCTTAGCATGTATCACGCAATTGAAGTCGCCACCTACTAAAAGCAGGGCATAATTCCATCTCAAATAATAGGGCAGAATGTTTGTTATAAATTCTTCTCGCTCATGGCGCCTATCACTCCCTGAAGGCGGGTACAGGTTAAGCAGCAGCATGTTGTCCATTCTAGCACTTATAACACAACCACTAGGATGCATCTCTATCTCAGCAAACGTCAAACCTGCTCTGTACAAAATAGCAGTACCACGCATATTTTCTCCAACATTCACCACACAACTGTACTGTGGACCCATAAAGCCAAAGTCGGTTATGTTAACTTCTTGGAGGAAAACTATATCTAAATCATGAGTCCGCACAAAATCACGTAAAAGAGCCTGTTTGGCAGTGCAGCGTAGGGAGTTGATGTTAACAGTGGCAAAGGTACGTAAGACAACCATTAAGACAAGGCCAGAAGTAAACCAGAGCAGGTCACCGTCCAAGATGTATCTAGTCATTTTCAACGGCATGAATATGTGTTCGTGATACCCGTGGAAACTTTTTCGGTAGGCTTCCAGACCGAGAAGGCAAGTGTTTCCTGAGTCGAGGGTCTCTCACGGTCTCCCACGCGATGTTAGTCTCCGTTTCTTCGGTGCCCTCCTCCTCACTAACAGACAGCGGGCGTTCTCTCCTAACCGGCACAGGTTCGTCAGAATCCATCTCACTCCATTTCTGGTGTTCAATTATTACAGTGCCTGGTGTATCGCAGGGGCCAACCATGTTCTGGTCACCACTATTAGGCACCACAACAACAGAAGATAGTGTAGGGGATGAGACACTCATTTCTGCTACTTCTGAGGGAGTATTGACAGCTACCGGTGCGGACACAGAAGTCTCCTGCACCGCCACATCGTCACGCATACAGCTGGTATTCGGGTAGACTTCCCCTGTAGGTTTGACGTTACAAACAGGCTCTATTTCACTAGCTTCAGTAGCGGGCCCATTTGACGCACCTACTGTTTGTTTACATTCCTCTTCGGCCCGAGCGCTAACTTGACCTCTCACTACATCGCTGAGTAACACAGCCCTGCGCGAGACAGAGACAGGCAGTACAGACTTTTTGTATGGACAGTGTGAGCGAAAATGAGAAGCTTCCCCACACACATAGCAAGTTTGCGGTTGTCCTAGATAAGACACACCAACAGGAAACCCACGCACTACTACTGTAGATGGAATTTCCTTTTTTAATTCCATTCGTACAGAACGAACTCCAGACTTGACGGGGTACTTATAGCCTGCGTTCCATTGTTCTTCTTGAACCTCTAGTAATTTCCCATATTGTGAAAGTTTCTGTTCCAGAAACGTGTGAGTGATCTCAGGCACTAAATTGAAAACCCGGACATTTACAATGCGGCAGTCAGCGGGCCCAATATTTACCGTTAGTATTTCACAATTTTCATAACTAAACTTTGCCGCCCCTTGAAATTGCAGTAAATATCTTTCATAATGTGTTACAGATATAAATTTTATAAAAACTGATTTTTCTCTAGAATGAAACTGTAGTGTATCTACCTGATCAGGTGGTATTTTCATGTAGTCGTGAATCCAGTCATGCACTTCCATCGCGCTGGGTCGACGTTCAGCTCCTCGAAATGAGATTTGCAGCGTATTTTGCCGGCGTATTGCCTCCATCAGTAGAAATTCTTTCCTTGTAGACTCACACAGAACAATCTATTTGACGCTCCTTAACGTCGCTCGATTACGGGCAACACAGCGGACAAACAACCTGTCGGTCCGCTAGCTGCAGCCAGACTAACTCGGACACTTTTTACTTTCTCTATACACACTATGTGCATAGTGTATAGAGAATGCATTGCACTCCACCAAAAAATTCGATACCGACATTTCACCGAAAATATATGTTTTAGGGTCCCTTGTATCCAAAAAAAAGTATTTTCAGAAAAAGGTCCGTGTGTATGTCCGTGTGTCTGTGAACACGATAACTCAAAAAGGAAAAGTAGCTAAAATACCAAATTTGGTATTTGAGTTTAGTATCTTCCAGGGATGCGACACGAAGGTTTTGAGAAAAATCCTCCCACCCTAAACTACCCTATACATGGAACTTTTTTCGAAAATTTTGATTTTCTTAAAAATGGCTCTAACGATTTTGATTAACATATCATATATTAAGGAACAATATAAAATGTATATTTTGAATTTTCTGGGAATAGCCTCTGAAGACTACTTTATTCTGAGTGGATTTTCCGGAATTTTGTATAAGTGCTAAACCGTAAGAATTTGGCAAAAACTTACCACATGAAAAATGTAGAGCACATTAAAACACACAATTTATGTTGTATACATTTTTTTTTCTTGGAGTTGATCGTTTTTGAGATATTCCTTTATTTTGTTTTCAGGGTCGAAAATCTTAAATTTTCTCATACAGGATTTTGTCAACTCATGTCCATACAAACAAAGGAACTCCAGCCACATAGCAACCAGCTTTTGACTATCGCTTTAACCTATGCTACTCCCTTATTTCCTTTCTACTTACAAGGATGCAAGTAATAAGACTATTTCTGCTAATTTTTCTAGATTAGCATGAAGTAAATAGAAGCATAAGCTTTTTAAGAATAATTTGTTGCAGGGATATAAAGAAAGTCATGTGAATGGTACATATCAGATTTTTGTTTTTTCATACTTCCAGACTTCAGAGAGGATGGAGAAAATTCTGATTAAAGAAACATTCTCACCCACCAGCCGGGAATCGAACCCGGTACCTCTGGATTTGGAGGTTAGCATGCTTACCACCATACCTCAAAGACAGTGAAAAAATGCGTGTTATTTAAGTTGATAGTTATAAGCAAAACTAGCCAATATATGCAAACACATGCAAAAATACTTTACAGCACAATTTACAAAATTAACTTACAGCTGCCGAATTTCAGCGGGCAACGCTGAGTATCCATTGGGAAGTCTTCCAGGTTCATGGGACATCCTGCTTTAATAGTTAGTCTGTAAAATAACCGAAGAAAATAGTTTATTACTTTCTTTCCAGTAGAAATAGAGACATACATAGCGGGGCGATGCAATTTTGAAAGAGAATGGAACGATATATCACATTAGTATGGAAAAGTATGCATCTAATCTAGGTTTAAACTATTACAAGTGGATAAAATGGACGCACTTCTAATGGTCTATGTGCAAGTGTGCTTTAGAGAGACGGAGAGAGTGAGTGTGTATGTATCCAAGGTAATCTTAAAAAGCACAGAATCGATTTTAATAATTGTATGTCGCATACACTGCGTTTGAAAAAATATCCTAAATGTTCTGCTACAGCTAAATGCAAGTATTTTATCAAACATGCTTGAACACGTAAAACAGTGGCTTTTAAAAAACACATTTGCACAGAAACACACAATTTATGTATTTTTTTGTAGTTGAACGTCTTTTAACCTGGATGGTCATATCGGACGATGAATGAAATTGGTGAAATGATGCCCAAATGATATCGGGGTTCATGGAGTTTAAAGTTACTCGACATTCGTCTTCTCAAGATAAGGGAAAACTCCGAAAAAAAAAAACCTTATCCGGGTATCTCATCCTAAGTGAGATTCGAACTCACGACCTTTTGAATGTGAGCCAGACAAGCTACCACCACACTACCCAGGAGGGATGTTTATTCTTGATAATGTTAACAAACCTCCGATATGACCAGCCCAGTTATAAGGGGGACGTATAAATGGAGACAAAAAGATAAAAGGTTCTTTTTTACCTACTTACCTATTATTCAGTATTATTGGTATATCCATTGTAAATATCTACTACTATCTATATTATACATCTATTAGGCTAAATGCCTGTATTTACAATACTAGTCCTTTGTGAGTCAATCCCTTATTGGCTTGAATTAGTCCGACGCGCACACATAAACAAAGGCCAGACCTAGGTGAGGATTAAGGAAACATTTCATCTAAATAGAAAGTATTGTAGGGTATCCGGTGCTCATTTTGGGTAAATTAGCTATTTCATTTAGCAAGAGGTAATGTTGCATCAGTTTGAGTAATCTATGTTAATGGAAAGATGTCATAAATGAAGATACAGTCGGGACCTCATAAAGCAACGCTTGCATAGGATGGTTTTAGCTATGACAAAGACCTTGGAATTATATTTCCTAGACTCACCGCTGGCGCTGGGGTGCTGTCACTAATTGAAACCTCTCGCGCATCGGTAGGTGAAGGGCAAACGTGCTTTTTGCCGTATGTTCAGTACGCTTTAAAAGTGAGGTGGTTTAAGGGTATTATGGTTTAATAATTGACATAGTGTACTTCTATGCTGCATAACTGTACCAACCACCGGAAAAATTATTTCGAGATCACTTTCCATCGTAAGAATAAATTGTAACATTTTTGTTCCAAATTCATTCCGATTTATTCTCGTGGGTTTTCTCGGTCACTAAGCGAATGATAATTTATTTTGGGTTCCTAATACATAAATTAGAATTATTGAGTAAGTCGTCAGCTGCTCCGAGACGTAACAAATGGCACAGATTTGTGCCATCGAAATATCACAGGATATACTCAGTGCATTTTGCGAAAAATTGTTTCCATGAGAATAAAGGCAAGATGATGCCAAACCCTGACACAGTTCTTTCAGTATTGTTTCCCTTGTTATCTGACAAAGGTAGCGAGAACGCTAATTTCATTCTTATAAATATTTTGTATATTTTTATTAGCATTAGAAGGCAGTGTTAAAATATTAGATTCAATATTATAATTTGACCTAAATAAAAAAAAAATACCCGAAATCTCGATTAAGTTAATTTTTCACGACCCACAGGGTGCAAAAAGGAATTTTTCAAAGGTGTTAGAACATAAAGAATGTTAAGTAATAATGTATTCTAATTTTAGATTGTTTATAAATTATTTCAGGAAGCACACAGACCATACTTTCCTGTTGTGCACATATTAATATACCTATGTTATCTAACTCAAAATACCACAAATACTGATAGAAAATGTTTACTTAACGTCATGAATATAGTTTACCTAATTTCACGATTATTTTATTTTATACTGTATATACGATCTCTGAAAATCTAGTACCGCATAATTTTTTGTTTTTTTTGCTAAATCATTTTATTTATTTGTGTGTTTTTATTTACATGCCGCGTCAGATAATATCGTTGTATTACCACTTTGACCTTCTATAACGACTGCTTAAATTTGAGATCGTCATATTACCACTTTGACCTTCTATAACGGTTGCTTAAATTTGAGGTGTACATTAAAACTATACTTTTCGATTAACTTAACACACATTCAGTATCGCATTCATAATTCCAGGCTCTTGAGGGAGGGTAATAAGAATAGTTTCATCAGCCTAGAATCGAACCCAGAATATTTTTCATTTTTAATTCAGCATTTTGACCACTTTACTGCAGAGACACTCTCAACAAACCCTCTTTATAATTCTTGAGAATTAAAATAAAAAGGAGAAAGTATACATGGAATTACTGAGAAGAAACTGAAAAAAAACTGAATTAAAGCTGAATTATGCTCTCTGTGATACTTACATCCTGCTCGTAAAATACTTTAAATGCAGGTATGCGATATTCAAGTTCAATGATAATATTTACTTTTGTTTTGCTTAGTTGTGGGATGAAATTCCGTCGTCAATGAAGTGATTTTATTCAACTTTCAACGGGACATTAAGGTCTAATCCCTGTGCATAGATGCTGACGATCATAAAGAACTTGCTATCGCAATTACTACTCAGGTATCCTTGAGGCGTAATTATAGCTGTTTTAAATGACAATGTTTTCCCATTACAACCAATGTATTACACGCGATCTAGGCCCTCCACCAGACTTCTTCATATTACGATAGTTTATCTGGTCTGCGCAGTTAGGCGTGTAGGGGCTTGAGCTATGAAGACCCAAGAAGTAACTCACAAGAGGTAAAGCTGACCTACAGAGGCGATCTTGATCGACGCTGATTAAAGGGGCAAAGTGTTATTTTAAAAATGTAACTTCCAGCAGAGCAGAATGTAGCAGGTGAGTTTCTTGGAATTAAAGTAACCCATTGGGATCTCTCCATATATCCTTAACCTTATATTCTCGATAATTCCTCTGAGCGGTAGTAAAAGCACACAGACGAAAACGCATCAGCCATCCCGCTCAGTAGGAATATAATATGTTCCCTTCAACCTGTATAAACACTACATAGAAGTAAAGTAGTCTTGCAATGTTTAATATCTAGAGGTCAGTCCGGGGTCACGAAATTGCCGGATTGAGATTCGGTGCCCACAGAGTATAACTATGATGTGATGGAGTAGTCGTGGCCTTTACAACCCGTTTCGAAGCGTTTTGCAATATCTAGTATTGTTCATTCCTTGGCTACGTTCAGCTCCTGATAGTAGTTAAACCAGTGAACACTAAAAGAGAGCGCAGAGAGTAAAATGTCGAAAATACAAAAGGGTAGGCGTTCGACACCGAGCAACCTTGTGGATGATTCAAACATATTTTGAGTGACAGGAGCAGACTCTTTTCTCTCGCTACAGTAAATCTTGTAGTTCACTGCAATGTATTGAGCGAGTTTGGTTGATTTCTGTTCATTTTATTTTCAAAACCGTGCACCTTATTATCCTGATTGTTTTTGTGTCAAGCTTTATACGTTTATTTGTAAAAGTACAAAGCGTTTTTATTTTATCTATAAACAGGTTTACAATGTAAAAAAAAACATCTTCCTGTATCCAAAGTTCAAGCTTTTATCCTCTTCCTCCACTCTTCTCTATCCTTCCAATCAAATTCCTCTAGATCTAATTCCCTTGTTCCTCTTCCAATATTCTTTAACAACTTAAGTCTAGGTCAACCAAGTCTTCATCTTCTAGGTTGGTTCCATTTTAAAACTTGTTTTGGTAATCTTATCTCAGGCATTCTGCCTGTACCATTCATATCTTATAAGAACTAAAACTGAATTTTTAACTTTCATGGTTTGCCTTATCACTTGTTAGGCATTTTTTCTAATTTTTCTAATACATCTCTTGAAACAGTCCATTTCGGTAGATAATAATTTTAAGTTTTTATTTACTAATCATATTATGAAATAATTGTTTTAATGCGTTACTTTATGAATTAGAACGACGCATATAATGTCAAGACATGTAATGAGCTACTTTTGCAACAGATTATACCTCAATGTGTGCATGTTTACACTACAAACCCCTCCTCACTACACTCTCTTTATACCGCTATCTGTTCTGGGTATTAGTAACTTGTGCGCTTCGGAATCCAAAACCGAGTTCTATTAATAACACTCAAATCTATATTTATGAAGTTCGGGATCTTTGTGTCTTTTTTCACAGATGGATATACTTAAAGAATGTAAACACGGTCATTGCTAAACTTGATAAATCAGACGGCGTTCTTTAAGATGACAATCTTTGAGTCCCATGGAAGATGGACAGGCTGGCGCAGAAGAAGACAACCTCATGAAGGGAGAAGCTCTTCAACTCCTCCTTTGCTCCTTATCTCGTCTCACCTGTTCACAACTCATCTCGACCGTTATTGCTGAATCAGGAACACTCGTCTGGCTTCGTGCCCTATATCCACCACTCAAGTGCATCAACGATTTCTTCTATTCTAATGGCATTAACCAAGCAAAGATTGCAACCATTCTTTTACGCAACTCCGATACCAGTACAAAATGTAAAACTGATGTAATGCTTTACGACAAATTTCCTTAGCAGTGAGTATAGATTTTATATAACAATTCTGATGCGTTACATTTACATGACTTTCACTAGCTTTTCCTTAAAAAAAAAACAAAAAAAAAAAAAAAACTATTCCACAAAAACCTTTACCTCTATCTACTTTATGCTAATCGATATAGCATAAATAGTTTTTATTACATAATTCCGTATAGATACAAGATAAATAAGAGAATACATTAGGCCATAGCTGTAGTCACATTTTTAAGAGCTAAAAAAAGATAGACAAATAATGACTTCCCATTTAAAAAGTATAATAATTGCAAAATTTAAACCAAAAGCAATGAATATCTCGGAATTTATTAACTCCATAAAAATGTATTTAGTATAAACTTCGTGCTTTAATTTGATCTATAGCTTAGTTCTTTAGCACGTATATATAATGTACATAGTATGTAACGAAGGTATTGCATTCAACCCAAAAATTCTATACCAAGATTTCACAGAAAATGCATGTTTTGAGGACACCAGAGTCCAAAAAGTAGTTTTACTTTCTCTAGCACGCATGTACGATGTACATAGTAGGTAGAGAAGGTATTGTATGCTATCCAAAATTCGAGATTTCAACGGAAGTACATGTTTTGAGACCCCCTGATACAATTTTTTTTTAAAAAAATGCCTGTGTGTGTGTCTATATGCGTCTCTCTCCGTCTCTCTCTCACTCTGTGTCTGTGGACAGTATAGCTCAAAAAGAAATTATTTGTTTATCCTATCACGATAATCCTTTTAAATCAGGCATTTTACTCCAAAGGTTCATAGTTGCAAATCACAATTTATCATCATACAACATTCTGGTAAACGAAGTTTAGTTCCTTCTTCACAACGTTAATACTCAAGATCAACAAATAAACTTAATGTGGACCAACCAGGCAGCAAAGGAAGTTACAACATTTCCCTTAAGTTGTTGCATCTGTGAAATTTGCACAAAATTGTGAAAAATTAAAACATTATTTTGTTTCATAATAAAATAATATGAATTTCAAACTTTAAGGAAATATATCGTTTCTCTCACTTGGCGCACTTTAAACACAAATTAAATGAAACTATAGATGGACAGATGTATGCTTATTAATAGGCACTCCCTAACTTTAAGCCTTATTTTCTCGCAAACTTTTTCCTCAACACGTTACCATACTCAAAAGTTCTACAGAATACAATTCTTCACTAATTTGTTTCAAACGTTTAATACTGCCTCTCTAAAGAACATTATAGAACATGATCATATTTCTTTTTTCGGAACTCCAGTTTTGATACATAAGTTATTACATTTTCAAACATAGAGAGTTTTGAACATTGAGAAAATTAATATTTTTTGTTCAAATAATTAGGGCAAATATAAAAAAAATATGATGTGTGCCATTCACATGACTTTCTCTACATCTCTGCAACAAATTATTCTTAAAAAGATTATAGTTCTATTTACTTCATGTTAATCATAAAAAATTAGCAGAAATAGTCTTATTACTTGCTTCCTTGTAAGTAGAAGTGAAATAGGTTCAACTGGTAGTCAAAAGCTGGTTGCTATGTCACTGAAGTTCCTTTGTTTGTATGGACAGCAGTTGACAAATTCCTGAATAAGAAAAGTATGTTTTTCAAAGCAGAAACCAAAAACAAGGAATGTCTCAAAAACGATGAACTCCACAAAAAAAAATGTATATAACATAAATTGTGTGTTTTAACGTGCTCTACATATTTCGTGCAGTAAATTTTTGTCCATCTCTTACGGTTAAGCAGTTATTCAAAATTCCGTAAAATTCATCCAGAATAGTCTTCAGAGGCTATTCCCAGAAAATTCAAGATAAACATTTTATTTGTCAGGTAAATATATTTAATATACGAAATTTTAATCAAAATCGTTAGAGTCATTTTTGAGAAAATCAAAATTTTCGAAAAAAGTTCCATGTAAAGAGTAGTTATGGTGGGGTGATTTTTCTCAAAATCTTCGTGTCGCATCCCTGGAAGATACTAAACTTAAACACCAAGTTTTGTATTTTAGCGACTTTTCGTTTTTGAGTTATCGTGTTCACAGAAACATGGACACAAGGACACGGACACTGACCTTTTTCCGAAAATGCTTTTTTTTTTTTAGATAAAGGGGACCCCTAAAACATATATTTCCGGTGAAATCTCGGTATCGAATTTTTGGGTGGAGTGCAATACCTTCTCTACACACTATGTACATAGTGCGTATAGAGAAAGTAATAAAGTATGACACCTATTGTAAAGTCATTTGACATAAACGCATAGGTAGAGTCAGACGGGATTTAAACCACGGATCTCCCCGCCTCTAGCCGATTGCTCTACCACGGAGCTACCATGGCAACATGCCGACGTAGCATTACATTTCTCAACTGACTCGCATGTTTCCTGGTAAACCACTAGGTGATTTCAAATTATTTTTGAGTTGACACACACCAATGGCGACTTACAATGACATAAGGACTTTAATCCCAGAATTCGTAGTATACCCAACTATTTTGGTCAAGTAATTGTTTTTTTCACCAAAGCAGTTGATAGGACAGCAATTGGATAGGTAGAGTCAGACTGAGAAATTCAATACCATAACCGGGCTTTGAACCACGGATCTCCCGGTCTCTAGCCGGTTGCTCTGCCACTGAGCTACCTTGGGGCAATATACCGGCATAGCATTAAATTTCTCAACTGACTCGCATGTTTTCCGGTAAACCATAATGTATGTATGTATTTATGTATGTTAATATGTTTACTTTCTCTACACGTACTATGTACACAGTGTATAGAGAAGGTATTGTATTCCATCCAAAAATTTGATACCGAGATTTCACCGGAAATGCATGTTTTGGGTCCCCCTGAATCCAAAATCCACCTGTTGTAGTTAAAGTGGGAGTTAAACACAAAAAAAAAAAAAAAAAAAAAAATGAATCCAAAAGAAGCATTTTTACAAAAAGGTCCGTGTGTGTGTGTGTGTGTGTGTGTGTGTGTCTGTGGACAGCATAGCTCAAAAATGAAACGACCGTTAAATACCAAACTTGGTATTTAAGTTTGGTATTTTCCAAGGATGAGACACGCTGATTTTCATGAAAATCCCCCTTCCCCCAACTGCCCTTTACATGGAAATTTTTTCGAAAATTTTGATTTTCTCAAAAATGGTTCTAACGATTTTAATTAAAATGTCAAATATTAAAGATATTTACCTAACAAATAAAATGTATATCTTGAATTTTCTGGGAATAGCCTCTGAAGACTACTTTTTTCTGGATGAATTTTACGGAATTTTGCATAACTGTTAAACCGTAAGAAATGGGCAAAAACTTAACACAAAAAATGTAGAGTACATTAAAACACACAATTTATGTTACATACTTTTTTTTCGTGGAGTTGATCGTTTTTGGCATATTCCTTGTTTTTGGTTTCAGCTATTAAAAAGGCCGTGACATGGCCGAGTGGTCAGACAACTCGCCTCTCGCCTAGACGGTCCGGGTTCCATCCTAAGCGACCGCATGTGAGACTTGTGGACAAAGCGGCGCAGGGGCGTGTTTTCTCCGGGTTCTCCGGTTTCCCCCACCATTATATCCTGCGGTGCCAGAGCAGCTAAAGCGGTCGTTAAACACTACCAAAAAAAAAAAAAAAAACTATGAAAAACTTTTACTTTTTTCATACAGGAATTTGTCAACTCCTGTCCATATAAACAAATGAACTTCAGTCAAATAGCAACCAGCTTTTGATTATCAGTTTAGCCTATAGTACTCCCTTATTTGGCTTCTACTTACAAGGAAGCACGTAATAAGACTACCTCTGCTAATTTTTTCTCGATTAGCATGAAGGAACAACAATTTGTTGCATAGATGTAGAGAAAGTCATATGAGTGGAACACATCAGATTTTTAAATGTGCATTAGTGCAGTTTTATTATAAAATGAATTTAAAGAATAAACTATTATTAAAACAATCATGTATGTGGAATTTTGATAAATGGCAAAAATGTCACTATTTTAGTGTGTAATAACTGGTCTACAAAAACAAGGAATGTGTCAAAAACGATCAACTCCACGAAAAAAATGTTTCAAGGTGCTCTGCAATTTTTAAAGTGTAAGTTTTTCTCCATCTCTTACGGTTTAGCAGTTATGCAAAAATCCATTAAATTCATCCAGAATAAAGTAGTCTTCAGAGGCTATTCCCAGAAAATTCAAAATATACATTTTATTTGTGGTATAAATATTTCTAATATATGAAATTTTAATCAAAATCGTTAGAGCAATTTTTGAGAAAATCGAAATTTTCGAAAAAAGTTTCATGTAAAGGGTAGTTTGGGGTGGGGGATTTTTCTGAAAATCTTCGTGTCGCATCCCTGGAAGACACTAAACTTAAATACCAAGTTTGGTATTTTACCGACTTTTCGTTTTTGAGTTATCGTGTTCACAGACACACGGACACACGGACACGCACCCACACACGGACCTTTCTGTGAAAATGCTTTTTTTTGGATATAGGGGACCCTAAAACATATATTTCCGGTGAAAACTCGGTATCGAATTTTTTGGTGGAGTGCAATACCTTCTCTATGTACATAGTACGTATAGAGAAAGTAATAGGCTACACCAATATTGTATTTTAAAACAGGACCAGCCTTCGATCTGACAACAATGTAAGCTGCAACTTATTCTCAAGCACGTCAACAAGGAGTGCCATTTTCACAACGAATGACGACAGCACCATCAAATACCCAGTGAACTTCAGTCAGCGCCGAACTCCAATACTAATTGTCTTGTTATTCAGCTCTTCAAGTATAAATATATATAAATGCATAATGTTTTGTTATAATACCACACTTTATGAATAAATAATTATAATCGCGATATGACTTTAGGTTAAAGGACTATAAGGAAAGGTGAACTAATATGATGTGTTTCATTAACATGAATTTCTCTGCGTATCTGTAACAAATTATTGTTTAACAGCTTATTATTCCATATATCTATGCTAATCGAAATGGACATTATCAGAAATCATCTCATTACTTGCTTCCTTATAAATGGAAGGGAAATAAGAGAGTACACCAGGCTAAAGCGATAGTCAAATCTTTTAAAAGTTGGTTGCTATGTGATTAAAATTCGTTTCTTTTCATGGCCAGGAGTTAGTAAACTCCCGTATGAGAAAAGTACTAACTTTTAAGTATTTAAAAACTGATACCCATGATAAATAATATCTCGAAAATTGTCCAAGTTCAAGAAAAAAAAGGTTTATGACTTAAATTGTGTTTTGACAAGGTCAGCATTTTTTGTGTAAATAGTATTTGTCTATCTCTTATGGTTTGCCAGCTATGCAAAACTCATCCAGAATGAAGAGGTCTTGTTATTCACAGAAAATCCAGATATGCACTTTATTCATCGTGTAAATATGTTTAATGTACTAATGTATGGTATTTTAATAAATATAGTTTGAGCCATTTTTGAGAAAGTAAAATTTAAAGAACATTTTTATGTAAAGAATAGTTTGGGATGGGGGATTTTTCGGAAAATCTTTGTATCGAATCCTTGAAATATACTAAACTTAAATACCAAGTTTGATGTTTAACAATCTTTTCGGTTTTGACCTGTACTGTCCAGACACACACCACACTCACGTACATACTCACACGGGCCTTTTTCTAAAAATGTTTTTTCGACATAAAATTTGTAGGTGGAATACAATACTTTCGCTAACTACATATGCATAGTACCTATATCTCAAAAATGGTCAAGTCCATTATGACATACATTATGTGTTTTGAGGAGATCTACATATTTTTGAGTGTAATAAGTTTTTGTCTATCTCTTACGGTTTACCGGTTATACATCATTCATTCAGCATGAAGAAGCCTTCAGTGGCTATTCCCATAACATTTAAGATATATACTTTTATTTGTCATGGACATATCTTTCATATAGGTATTTTAATCAAAATCGTTAGTGCATTTTTAGGAAAAATAACATTTTCGAATTTTTTCCCCATGAAAATGGTAGTTCGGGGAGGGCGGATATTCCACGAACTCTTCGTGTTGCACCCTTGGAAGATACTTAACTTAAATATCAAGTTTGGTATTGAATGGTCTTTTCTTTTTTGGTCTGCTGACGGCATACACACGCATATGATTTTTTCTAAAAATATTTTTTTTTTGATTCAGGAGGTCTGAAAACATATATTTTCGATGAAATCTCGACATCGAATTTTTGGGTGGAATACAAATACCAAGTACAAAAAGAAAAAGAAATACTGGATCTTCCAAGGACAAAACGTTTTAATTTTGACGGTTTTAAGGTGCAGACGATAGACAGTTCCTCAGTAGACAATCTTACAAAGTAAATAGCAGACAATACTGCATCTGAAAGGGAAGATCTCACAGTTTGTAGAATAAGTTGTTCCTATTATTGCCTCCTCCCTATGCGGTCGAAAACCCCTGAACAGAAATCTCACCTGGGTCTCTCACAAATATTCAGCTACTACTTTTGACTAATCTGCCTTCTCCATCAAGCAGCAAATCTGGATCAGCTGCTCTTATCATCGGTTCTCCATTTAAAAATGCTCTCATGCAAAGAGAAAGAAAAGAAGGGGGAAAAAGACAACTGCTGTTTAACAAGCCGAAAGCTTCTGGAGTGAAGGCAAGCTTAAAAAGATATAAGCCTCAGAATAAGAAAAAGGGTTTCATCTGACTTTTCAACAGATCACAAAAATAGTTGACTATCGCTTCATCACATATAATCTGCGATGTGTCTGCTCATAGAAAAACCTGGTAAAATTTGAGAATTATTATAAATTGTCCTGCAACAGAAACCTGATTGTCTGTAACCTCTATTATTACCTTTTCTAATATGTATGAACATACAATATACATAGAAGGTAGAGAAGATATTGTATTCCATAAAAATTTCGGTCTCAAATTTCATTGAAATACGTTTTTCGGTCCCCTGAGTAAACATATTATTAGAAAAAGGTCCGCGCGCGTGTGTTTGTAGTTGTGGGCAGCAGAAGACCGCTTAGTACCAAACTTGGTATTTATGTTCAGTATATCCAAAGATGCGACACGAAGATTTTCAACGTAATCCCTCACCACAAATTACCCTTTACATGGAAACGTTTTTGAAAACTTAGTTTTTCTCAAAAATGGCTCTAACAATTTTTATTAAAATACCGGATATTAAAGTTTTCAATAGCATTAAAATGTATATGTTGAATTTTCTAAGAATAGTCTCTGAAGACCTCTTAATTCTGGATGAATTTTCTGAAGTTTGCTTATAAACCAAAAAAGATAGACAAAAACTTACTGCACAAAAAAGTAGGTCTTCTCAAAACGCATAATTTATGTATTATTATTAATATTATTATTATTATTATTATTATTATTATTATTATGTTCACGTTTTATGTACAATTGACCGTTTTCGCTGTTATAGATTTCAATTTTAAGCTACTTTAACTCGTCTCAGACAGGAAGCCACCTTTCGTTTCGTCTTTCTTGTTTTAATGCTGGCCATGCAAAGTGAACCCAACCTCTTTTATTTAATATAGCGATCCACTTTTAAAATATTTGACTATCGCTTTAACCTAATAAATCCCCTTATTTCGTTTCTTCTTACAAAGAAGAAAGTAATATGACTTAATTCTTCTAGTGTTTATCTTGAGCAGCATGATATAAATAATAATAATAATAATAATAATAATAATAATAATAATCTTTTGTAAGGAAAGTTTGGTTGTGGAACAACTAGAGAAAGCCATGTGAATGCAGCACGTCAGACTTTTTATACTGGGTACCCAATCTATTCTTGCGAAAGTAAATTTTCCATATACTTCAATTTAATTGAGACAAAACTTTTCAGGAATAAATAATTACATTACATACATTTCGTTGTAGGTACAAAGGGAACAGCGATAGCTGAATATTTAAGAACTGAACACTGTATTGTGACTGCGACTTGCGACTGTAATCGCCGCAAGTATATGACCGGCTTGTCTCAGAAGCTGATAGTTGCCATGCATTGTTACACCTGCGTGAGTGGACACGTGCCGTTGATAGTTGCACCTGTGTGTGTGTATGTGTATGTTTATGACACCTGTGGTGGCTTGCACGTGCGAGTGCTTCTGGAACTATCTTGCCACGTCGCAGGTATACAAAGGAGAGAACGAGCCCTGGCGGGAATATGTTTCAACTGGAAACGCAGTGCAGTTGTGAGTGTCGACGAAGACTGCGGCAGAGGCACCATTTCGTGGAGGAGACTGCGCTGTGCAAATACAGCTCTCGGTGGTGGGATGGCGTTAGTGATATTCTGTGGACTCAGGGGGGATTGAGACGTGGGCTACTGATGCTCGCCGAGTCGAGATGAAGAACTGTTTTGAACTGTTAGGGATCCTCCACGACAGCCCTCTCTCTGTCCGGATGTCGGCCGCCCACTGATATTACACTCATCTCATCCTTCCTCCAGGGTTCTGACGTGCAATAAGCCAACGGTCACAGAGTGGAATAACGTACACACATACACACTTGAACATTCAAACTAATAAAAATAATATTCTCGAAAATGGTTAATTCAATTACAAAATACCTAAATCGTGTGCTTTAATGAGAGCCAAATTTTTGAGTAATAAGCTTTTGTCTAACTCTGACGGTTCCCCAGCTATACAACAGTCATTTGAAGACTTCAGATGCTATTCCCAGAAAATCCAAGATATACATTTCAAATGTCATGATTAGGGTTAGTATCTTAGGGACCGATGACGGACACATGCGCATACCAGTTGCGTACTTAGCGAGTAGAGACCGATCAGCATTGGCGACTGCAAACCCGCATGTAAGCAACCTATAGTAACGCGATGGGGAACGTGGCTCGACGCAGCAATATACTACGCTGCATATTACAATACTGTTTTACATGTTCTTCAATCAAGATTGTAAAATATCTTGCTTCAAATGGCTTGCGTGAAAATTTGAAATTCATACAGAAGAATTTTACAAATTATCTTCGATAATAACACGTATTTGGAAACATCGAACATTGAAATGCCTGAGAGCTGCCGATGAACTTGTGCTAGCAATTAATCAGAGATCCGTGACACCTGTTTTAGGCAGTGTGAAAAAGAAAGTGAAGACAGTGTTTGAAAAAAAATGTCGGATTTTCAATAATGCGTGAAATATGAAATGTGCCACGAAGTGTTGCTACGGAAATAATGCTGATGAAGTGTCTTACCCAATAGTCGATGGTGGTCCTATTTCCGTTTCGCTCCAACCACATCTTGATTATCTTGAGAGAAAATGAAGCGGATAATGATGCTGATTACTTGTTGCACAACAATTGAATGTATGTAAATATTAAAATCGTTAGTTCCTGCAAATCAGTGACATTTATGTTTACCACCCACCCAACCACAATCGCCTTACACTGCTAGTGAAAACATCACTACCACGCAACCACATTTTCATTCTATTAGTACCACTATGTACACACTGCATTATCAACACATCACAACTATATACCATACTGCGCTAACTTCGATTCTGTCCCGCTATCGATCCCCAAGATGTTATCCCTAATATAAACATGTGGAATTTTAATTAAATCTTTTAAGCCATTTTTGGGAAAATAATACAATTGTAAAATATTGCATTAAAGGATAGTTTGAGGTAGTAAGATTTCTTGAAAATATTAATGGTTATCCTTTGAAGATGCTGAACATAAAAACTAAATTTTGTGTTTACCGACTTTCGGTTTTGAGTATTGCTGTTCACACTCACTCACTCAAACACACTTATAGGACTTTTTCTATAAAAATAGTTAGTATGTATAAGGGTCCTAAAACATATATTTCTGGTGAAATGTCGCTCTAATATTTGGATGGAATACAGAACTTCCCCCTAATTGCTAAACAAAGTAGAGAAAGTAAAAATGTCACTTATATTTGCACCGATTGGAGAAGTTCTACAAAACGTAAAAAATAATAAAACATGTAGGTACATCTCCAGAATTAATGTATGAATATGCGTGCGCATATAAAATGTGAATATTGTTTGAGTTTTATAAATGTCAGAGAAGAGTATCCTTGTGCTTGAGATGAAAAAGTAGCGACATTTGAGCCAAGCGTCTTATTCCTTTCTCTCTGTATGTGGATATGTATGGGAGAGGAAGAGGAATAAATGATGTCCTTTTTCTCTCTTCAAGGCGTGCGAAACCAATTCCATTCAATCTACTTCCAACTGTGGAGAAGACCCGAGTCCTCTGCGAGGGGTAGATTTTCAATAAGGAACCAATTGTAGAAGGAAAGTGATATTGTTGAGCAGCTGTGAAGTTGCCATGCTGAGCAACAGGTGCCTACATGTCGCCTCTCGAGTCCTTAATTCACTTTTAATAATCGTCTCCCTGGAAGGCATCATTGCTACCAGAGCATATTCTCCTGTTTTATCGACGTTGATTAAAACCCCAATGGCAAGTCTAGAAGCGAAGTTATTTGAGCGGATGAAGGCGATAATTGCGTCACGATGTGCATTCCAGAATTGAATCATGATAAACGCACGTCACATATCGGCTCATAACGGCGCAACTCTGCAGGCGTATTACCTATAAGGACTCTGAATTAACGTTGTTTACGGGCGGAATTAATTGTGGATGAGTTTTGACAATATACAGGCACTGATGCCAATATAAAAAATCTGATGTGTTCCATTCACATAACTTTCTCTACATCTCTGCAACAAATTATTGTTAAAAAGCTTATGCCTCTATTTACTTTATGCTAATCGAGAAAAAATTAGCAGAAATATTCTTGTTTGTTTCCTTGTAAGTAGAAGCGAAATAAGAGAGTACCATAGGTTAAAGTGATAGTCAAACGCCGGTTGCTATGTCACTGAAGTTCCTTTGCTTCTATGAACAGCAGTTGACAAATTCCTGTATGAGAAAAGTATAAGTTTTTCAAACGGAAACCAAAAACAAGAAGTGTCTCAAAACGATGAACTCCACGAAAAAAAGTATATAACATAAATTGTATCTTTTAACGTGTTCTACATTTCTTGTGTATTAAGTTTTTGTACATATCTTACGGTTTAGTAGTTATTCAAATTTCCGTGAAATTCATCCAGAATAAAGTACTCTTCATAGGCTATTCCCAGAAAATTCAAGATATACATTTTATTTGTCAGGTAAATATCTTTATTATACGAAGTTTTAATCAAAATCGTTAGAGCCATTTTTGAGAAAATCAAAATTTTCGTAAAAAGTTCCATCTAAAGGGTAGTTGGGAGTGGGGGGATTTTTCTCAAAATCTTCGGGTCGCATCTCTGGAAGATACTTAACTTAAATACCAAGTTTGGTATTTTACCGACTTTTTGTTTTTGAGTTATCGTGTTCACAGACACACGGACACACACACACACACACACACACACACACACACACACACACACATGGATCATTTTCTGAAAGTGCTTGTTTTGGATACAGGTGACCCTAAAACATATATTTCCGGTGAAATCTCGGTATCGAATTTTTGGGTGGAGTGCAATACCTTCTCTTTACACTATGTACATAGTGCATATAGAGAAAGTAAAAATCTGATGTGCTACACTAAAATGACTTTTTCTTTCTCTTTGCTCTATAAACTTCTTAAAAAGATTGTTCGTTTTTCTACACATGCTAACCCAAATAAATATTAGAAGATTTTCTTATTATTTAGTTCTTTATAAGCAGGGAATACACTAGGCTAAAGTGATAGCCAAATGTTTTTAAAAGCTATCGTTATGCGATTGTCATTGCAAATCGCTTCTTTGCTTGTCAAAAACTAGAACAACGGACACCTGTCTGAGAAAAGTATAAGCATTTCACAATTGAAACCAATAATAAGGAATATATCGGAAACGGTTATCTCCAAAACTAAAACATAAAGGACATAAACTATGTGTTTTGATGAGATCCACATTTTTTGTGTAGTACATTTTTTACGATCTTTTACGGTTTACCAGTTAAGTTAAATTCAACCAGGATAAAGCGGCCTTCAGAGGCTATTCCCAGAAAATTCAAGATATACATTTTATTTGGGATGTAAATAGCTTTACGGGATTTTAATAAAAATCGTAGAGCCATTTTTGAGAAAATAAAAATTTTGGAAAATTTTTCCATGTAAAGGGTAGTTTGTGGTAAGAGGATTTTCTTGAAAACCTTCGTGACGCATCCTTGGAAGATACTAAACTTAATACCAAGTTTGGTATTTAATGGTCTTTTCGTTTTTGAGCTATGCTGCCCAAAGGCACACACAATCATACACACAGAGACAGACACACTCGGACATTTTTCTAAAAATGCTTTTCTTTGGATTCAGGGGTCCCAAAACCTGTATTTCTGGTGAAATTTCTGTATAGAATTTTTGGGTGCAATACAATACCTTCTCTATATACTTATGTGCATAGCAAGTGAAGGGAAAGTAAAAATTAACGCGGCCGTCAGAAGAGGTAAAGTTGCACAACCACTGTGATTTCTTGTCGTGTAATGCTTTAACTGAAAAAAAAAATGTGTTCCATATACATGACTTTCTCTAGCTATTCTAAAAACAAACTCTTCTTTCTTACCTGGAGGTTCAGGGTTCTATTCCCGCCTAGGACGGGGAATTTTTCTTTAAGCAGAATTATTCCCTATCCCCCACAGAATCTGGAAGTATGTATGTGAGAGTGAAAGTGTGTGTGTGTGTTTGAGGGGGAAAAAGAGGTTTAAAACCCAACGTAAAGAACCTACAGACAACGAGTTGTTTCTAATGCAAAGGCCCTGATATGACCTTAGATGTTAAAGGCGACTATTTAAATGAAAAGGAAAAGAGCTCTTCTTACAAAATATTACTCTTTTATTTAGATCATGCTAAGTGAGGTAAACTTAGCAGAAACTGTTTTAGGTGGCTGTATAGGCTAGAGCGATAGTCAAGTCTTTAAGAAAGCCGGCCGCTATGTGAAACAATTGAATTTCGGTTTAACTTTGGCCAGGAATGAAACAAAAGAGAGATGAAAGGAAATATGAATTCATGTTTGAGAAAAGTAAGTAGTTTGAAATTGAAACCAATAACAAGAAATATATTGAAAACGGATAACTGTACTAAGGAATAATTATAATAGCATAAATTGTGTGTTTTAACGGGATCTATAATTTTTGTGTAGTACTTTTTTGTCCCTTAAGGTTCAAAAGTTATACAAAAGTAGAGCAGCTCTTCAGAGGCTGTTCCTGAAAAATTCAAGTTATAAAGTGTAAATGTCATGTAAATATGTTTAATACATAGTATTTAAATAAAATCGTTAGATTTATTTTTGAGAAAATAAAGGTTTTGTATAATTGTTCAGTATAAAGGAAAGTTTTGGGTGGCGGGGTTTTCATGAAAATTTTCGTATTGTATCCTTCTTTTTTTTTTTGAAGTGTTTAAGGCCCGCTTTAACTACGTATGGCACTACAGGCGGTGACACTGATGATACATGAATGATGATGAAACACCGGTGAAATGTGATGGCGGGGGAAACCGGAGTACCCGGAGAAAACCCACTCCAGCGCCGCTTTGTCCACCACAAATCTCACATGCGTTCGCTTGGTATCGAACCCCGGCCGTTTAGGTGAGAGGAACCACTCGGCCACGGCTCGGCCCGCATCGTGTCCCTGAAGAATGCTGAACTAAATTTTCAAGTTTAGTATTTAACCGAATTTTTGCTTTGAAATTAATGTTGTTTACACATAGACAATTTTTCCGATGATATGTTTGACATTGGTTTTTGGGTGAAATGCAATACCTTCTCTATCTACTACTACTGCTCAGTACTTGTAGAGAAAGTAGAAGTTGACCATCACGGGAAGACAGGGTTAACTTCAACAGCGCCTGCAATTTTTCTTTGCGTACTGCTTTAGGATACACGTTTTAATGAAAAAAAAAATCTGATGCGATATAGATACTCACATGTCTTTCTCTGCAGGTATAGCTTTTTTACCCTCTCTGCCGTGTACATAATAAGAGAGAAGGTATTGAATTCCACCCAAAAATTCGATATCAAGAAGTGACCGGAAATACATGTTTTGAGATTCCAAGAATCAAAAAAGGTTTTTAGAAAAAGATCAGTGCATATGTCTGTCTGTGAATAGCAAACTCAAAAACAGAATGCCGGATAAATACTAAACATGCTATTTATATTTCCTATTTTCGAGGAGGTGACAAGAAGATTTTCAAGAGAATCCCCAAACCCCAAACCACCCATTACATGGAAAAAATGTTCGGATATTTTTATTTTGTCAAAATTAACTCAAACGATTTTTATTAAAATACCACATATTTAATATATTTACATTACAAATAAAATTTATATTTTGAATTTTTTGTGAATACCTGAGAAGTTTCCTTTATTTAATTGAATATTTTATAAATTTGAATAACTACAAAACCATTATAGACACTCCGAATGAATGTCATCTTGGAGTCATGGATGAAGTTTTGCGATTGTCCTTTGTTGTTATTTTCTTCTTCTTTGTTTTATCGCAAGCGTTTGTTATTGTAATGAAACATTTGAATGGGTTATTACTTCTTTTTTTTTAATTCATGTAGCTTAACGCACTTTAACCTGGTTGGTCACATCGGACGATGAATGAAATTCGTGAAATGCCACCCAAATGATCTCGGGGTCGATGAAGCTTAAAGTTACTCGACATTCGTCTTCTCAGGATAGGGGAAACCCCCGAAAAATTTCACCCTAAGCTAGATTCGAACTCGCGACCTGTTAAATTTGAGGCAGCACGCTACCACCACACTACCAAGGCAGGCATTTTATTGCTGATTGTAATTATGAACTTCTTGGATATTTAAAGTTAGACTGAAAAATTCAATGCATAGCCCGGATTTAAACCACGGATCTCCCGGTCTATAGCCGGTTGTTCTACCACTGAGATACCATTGCAACATACCGGCATGTCAGAAATGTAATAGTTTATTTGAAAATGTGGGAAAATGTTTTTGGGTTTCAAATTGAAGCTTCTTGTACTCAACTGCACTACATTATGCCTCGTAAAGATATTCGGTGCACATAGAGTTGTTTGGCTGCAACAAATAGTAGCGAAGCCCTGTGACAGACGAGCTTGATGAAACAATTCAATCAGAGAAGGTCAGGAAACTTCGGAAGGGCCAAGAACGGCAAACTGAAAACGTCATTAGCTACTGCCATCCCTTGAGTGAAGAGCAGTGGAGCAATAATGCAGATGAGTCCCACAAATTGCAGATCAAGACAGCTCACACGTCTTGATTATCCATGTTTTGCTCAAGTACCACCAAGGAAGGAGTTAAGATTGTAACTGTCTCTGATGGAAACATAATACTCCAGAAAATCAGACGGAGGTACTCTCTCTAGATTATATCTGACTTTAGCTTTACAAAAGTGTTTCAACTATATTGAAACAGAATATAAATTATACTGTACATGTATAATATTTTACAGGAATTGCAGATTACGTCTTTACCACTCGCAGCCGGCCGCACCACTGCTCTAACTTCGCTTCTGAAGACTTCGCAAATGATAGATATAATGTCCTTTTTACTTTCTCTACACATACTATGTACAAAGTATATAGAGAAGGTATTGCATTCCACCCAAAAATTCGATACCGAGATTTCATCGGAAATAGACGTTTCAGGGTCCCCTGTAACCAAAAACAGTATTTTCAGAAAAAGGTCCGTGTGTCTTTGAACACAATAACTCAAAAACGAAAAGTCTTTAAAATACCAAACTTGGCATGTAAGTTTAGTATCCTCCAAAGATGCAACGCGAAGATTTTCAAGAATATCCCCCCACCCCCAACTTCTATTTACATGGAAAAAATTTCGAACATTTTTATTTTCTCAAAAATGGCTCTGACGATTTTGATTAAAATGTTGTATATTAAAGATATTCAAATGACAAAAAAAAAAAAAAAAAAAAAAAAAAAATGTATATCCTGAATTTTCTGGGAATAGTCTCCTAAGACGTCTTTATTCTGAATGAATTTTGCGGAATTTTGCATAACTAGGTAAACCGTAAGAGATAGACAAAACTTACTATACAAAAGTAGAGATCGTTAAAACACCAATTTATGTTATACTATTTTGACCGTTTTTAAGATATTCCTTGTTTTTGAGTTTAGTCTTAAAACACTTATACTTTTCTCATGTGGGAACTTGTCAACACCTGACCACGCAAAGAATCTGATTTCTATATCATAGCAACCACATTTTAAAGCATTTGACTGTTGGTTTAGCCTAGTGTATTCCCTTATTTCCCTTCTAGTATAAGGAAGTAAGTAATAAAACCATATCTGCTAATATTTATCTTGATTAACATGAAGTAGATAGAACAATAATTTGTTACTGAAATGTAGAGAAAGTATGTGAATGGAGCACATCAGATTTTTTTTAAGAGAGTTCCGGATGCTTGTTCGGACTCCGCTGTATTCCTTTTTACCAACATTTCTTTTGTTTTCCATTTGATTACCGTTTTTGCATTTTAATGCATACACACATTTACAATTACAGAAACACCCACGTCCAAGGCGGGACTCGCACCCACGGTCCCCGGCGCCACGAAGCACCAAAGTCGCACTTTTGCGAGCGCGGCCATGGGAACTGGCTCCTTTTGCTAAAAGAGATGTTTTACCGAGTAAATAGATTTCTACTGACATTTATTTCGGCCGCTGTAATACTTCTGATTTCGTTTCATGTCTTTTCTTTAATATCTTCCAATGCGTATGGATTTATTTTGTAATTTGTTATTACTACTTTTTATTACTTACACGTATTATGCATTTAATGTGTAGAGGAGATATTGCATTTTAGTAAAAAAATTCGATACCACCTCATACATGAGTATCCCAAACGACCAACAGGGTCTGAGTCCACGGTAAAGCTATACGGCCTCTCAACATCCTTCATAATCTTATCATGGTGCAATGGACTGGGCTTGCCTCCACCTCATACATGAGTATCCCAAAGGACCAACAGGGTCTGAGTCCACGGTAAAGCTATAGGGCCTCTCAACGGCCTTCAAAATCTTATCATGGAGCAATGGACTGGGCTTGCCTCCACCTCTTACATGAGTATCCCAAACGACCAACAGGGTCTGAGTCCACGGTAAAAGCTATAGGGCCTTCATAATCTTATCATGGAGCAATGGACTGGGCTTGCCTCCACCTCATACATGAGTATCCCAAAGGACCAACAGGGTCTGAGTCCACGGTAAAAGCTATAGGGCCTCTCAACGGCCTTCATAATCTTATCATGGAGCAATGGACTGGACTTGCCTCCACCTCATACATGAGTATCCCAAACGACCAACAGGGTCTGAGTCCACGGTAAAAGCTATAGGGCCTCTCAACGGCCTTCATAATCTTATCATGGAGCAATGGACTGGACTTGCCTCCACCTCATACATGAGTATCCCAAACGACCAACAGGGTCTGAGTCCACGGTAAAAGCTATAGGGCCTCTCAACGGCCTTCATAATCTTATCATGGGGCAATGGACTGGGCTTGCCTCCACCTCTTACATGAGTATCCCAAACGACCAACAGGGTCTGAGTCCACGGTAAAAGCTATAGGGCCTCTCAACGGCCTTCATAATCTTATCATGGAGCAATGGACTGGGCTTGCCTCCACCTCATACATGAGTCTGTTATACTTTGATGGAATGAGATAATCCCGAAGGTCAATGACAGTATGGGGATAGTTTGAAAACAATGACAGTAGTGTATAATAAAGGACATCGCAAGTTGCCAAGACCTGTCTCGGCGCGTCCAAAAATGGTTACAAGTTCCGGAAACATCATCTCATTTCGAATTTTAACTTTGAAACAATGACGCATATATCATATTAATCTGCCTTATTACTAAGAATATATGAAATTATACCCCATCCTAACCTGTTCGTACATCCATTTTAAAGGTTAGAGATGTCACACAATGATTTTGGGTACAGAGGCAAACAAATTAAAACAATTTTAGCCTTTCAATAATTATTTTAGTATAAAATGAGTTGTTTATGATACAAGTATTAACATTTGAGATTTATTTTGCGAGTAAAACATTTGCGAAATGTAAAAGCCGAGTGTAGCATGCAGTTGTCATAGATATGCTATTTTTTAGACAACCATTAGATTATAAAACAGACAGCTGAGCGTAAATCTCGTAGTATACTCGCGCAATGATGAGCTTTAGTCTTTTGTTACTTTGCCATGTTGTTCTTTGACACAAATTCATTGAACCAGTGTATGATCAACTACACAATGACAACACTCAATGATAAGAGTATATAGAAATGTGTAAAACAACCGCGGTGCTGATCTGATCCTGGCAATTGATAGCGTTGTTAACAAACAAAATATTTGTAAACAATAATATAGGAATAGAGCTGCGGCAAAAATATATCAACAGAATTCTAATGTTATTCCATCCGCTGCTTGAAAATGTAAGAGGTAGTTTTGGCAATACCATTACCTAGTCATTTAAATAATCCGCAACTACATTAAACGCTTACGCTTAATATATATTTCCCATCGGAAGAAGCAATAGTGGCAAGAATAGAGTGTTATAAAAATATTATTTTACTTAGCGCTGTAATCTTCAGTTTCGTACGCGTATCTCATGTTAAAAGCTGTACTTTTAGTGCCAAATATCTAAAAAAAATGCTTTTTTAGAATACTATATCTATAAGTTTGAGAGATCATTAATACTTACAGTACAGTTAGGAAATGATGTAACATTTAAGACATGTGCTTCTTCAAGTAAAGAATATTTTTCAAAATTCATTAACAAAAGACTGTATAAGAGGGCTTTGTACATATAATTTAGGTGTAGCCTTTCATTTGTTCACATCGAAAATTCATTTTTACTTTCTCCATACGCACTATGTACATAGTGTATAGAGAAAGTATTGCACTAAACCAAAAAATTCGATACCGAGATTTCACCGGAAATATATGTTTTAGGGTCCCCAATATCCAAAAAAAGCATTTTCACAAAAAGGTCCGTGTGTGTGTGTGTGTGTGTGTGTGTGTGTGTGTGTGTGTGTGTGTGTGTCCGTGTGTCCTTGTGTCCGTGTGTCTGTGAACACGATAACTCAAAAACGAAAAGTCTGTAAAATACCAAACTTGGTATTTGAGTTTAGTATCTTCCAGGAATGCGACACGAAGATTTTGAGAAAAATCCCCCCACCCCCAACTACCCTTTACATGGAACTTTTTTCGAAAATTTTGATTTTCTCAAAAATGGCTGTAACGATTTTGATTAAAATTTCGTATATTAAACATATTTACCTGACAAATAAAATGTATATCTTGAATATTCTGGGAATAGCCTCTGAAGAGTAGTTTATTGTGAATGAATTTTACTGAATTTTGAATAACTGCTAAACCGTAAGAGATGGACAAAAGCTTACTACACAAAAAATGTAGAACACATTAAAACACACAATTTATGTTATATAAATTTTTTTCGTGGAGTTCGTCGTTTTTTTGACATTCCTTATTTTTGGTTTCTGCTATGAAAAACGTATATTTTTCTCATACAGGAACTTGTCAACTCCTATCCATATAGACAAAGGAACTTCATTGACATATCAACCAGCTTTTGACTATCACTTTAACCTACGGTTGTTCCTTATTTCGCTTCTACTTACAAGGAAGCGAGTAATTAGACTATTTCTGCAATTTTTTTCTGATTAGCATAAAGTAAATAAAAGTATAAGCTTTTTAAGAATAATTTGTTGCAGGGATATGGAGAAAGTCATGTGAATGGTACACATCAGATTTTTTCTTAATGTTCAATAAAATATTTAAAAGCAATCATGATTTATCATTGTTTTTTTACACTTCTTTCAAATGTTTCAAAAGGTAATTGGTTAACCAGGAACTGTAAGTTACTTATCAAATCTCAAATGCTTGGGAAAACTTGGCCCTGTGGGCCTGATATTCCCAATGTGCATTCTCGACCTGATAAGTATAACTTATAGTTCTTAGTGCGCAATATACTATTCCTGCACTTAGCATGCCGTTATAGAATACGAAATGATTGAGTCAAGTCATATTATATATAGTTATTATATGTAATCAAATATTTTACACTCTCTAAGTCACTTAAAATTCGATTTCTAGATTTCACCGAAAATACAAGTGTTGAGAACCATTGAATAAAGAATAAGATAAGATTCGTGTGTTGTACATCTGTGGACAGCATAACTCAAAAACCAAAAATTTGGTTCAGTTTAGTATTTAAGTTCTGTGTATTCCATGGATGCGACAAGAAAGTCTCTCAAACCCAAACTGGCCTTTACATGGAAGATTGTTTGAAATGTTCGTTTGTTTTACAAATGTCTTTAATGATTTTCATCAAAATACAATGTCTAAAATATATTTACATATATCTTTTTTGTGGCTTAATGTCCTTTAACCTGGTTGGTCATAACGGACGATGTATGACATTGGTGAAATGATCTCGGGGTTCCATGGAGCTTAAAGTTACTCCACATTCGTCTTCTCAGGATGAGGGAAAACCTTATCCGGGCATCTCACCCTAAGCGAGATTCAAACTCATGACCTTTTGAATGTGAAGCAGACACGCTACCACCACACTACCCAGACGGGCTATATTACAAATATAACGTGTATCTTGAATTTTCCTGGAATACTTTGTGAAGGCATATTCATAGAAGAATTTTTTTTATAATATTGTGCAACTGAAGTAAACGTTAGAGAAAACGTACTACAGGAACAAATATGGATCTATTTAAAATACACATTTTATTCAATATAGCCTTTTTTGAGCCATAATCTATTTCCAGATACCCGTTTTCAAGGGTTGAATTGATCAATACTTTGTCATTATTTTTAAAGTCCTAACGATATAAATTGATTTTTTACTGTTGCACAGAAGGAGTTGGAATTTTAAGGTCAACATATTACATCCAGTTGTTGAATAGTTTACCATTTCTATTCCTATTGTATCTATAGCAAAATGTCTAACGAAATGTATAGATAAATGGGTGTGCCATTTATTATACAAAGATTTATCTCGATTAAAATGAAGTAAATACAAAAATTAGATTTTGTAAGTTTAGCTAGAATAATTAATGATAAATGATTGTGGGTAGAGAAAGTCATGTGAATGTAACCGATTTTTCCTATTCCTTTATGCGAAATGACATTCGCGAAGCAATATTAAGATCGCACTTACTGCTATCGTATTGTGTATTTTGGCATTATGCAAAACTTCTGAATTGCAGTCATATACTTCTTGTATTTTTGCCTGTTTTATTCTAGCTTTTAAAAGTTCGGGAATTTACGAAACACTTCATGTAGGCTAGGTTTTTACCTCTTTTATTGCTATTACTCTTTTTCTGCGAGAGAGCTGTTGCGTTGGTGGTGGAGTTCATAACAGTTCCATAAAAATGGGCCAGTTTCGTCACAAGCAGAAACTTTTTCGAGTGGTAACCCAAATAAATCTGTAATGTTTTTATAAACAGTTCCCTTGCCCGTTATGACTCTCTAGAACGATTTCCACTTGAAACACAACGGAAATCCCATGGCGCCAAATCAGGTCAGTTTGGAGGATGCGGTTTGTGCTCCGTGTAAAGGTATTGTCAGATCAATAGCTAAGATGGGCTTGTTGTGGCTATTATAATATGGTGTATGTGTGCTATATATGTGTTAAGTTGGTAATTTATAGCTCATATTCGTTTGGAAAACTACATCAACTGTTTCTTCAGTTATCCCAGAGATTACCAAGCAATTCGTTTTTTTTTTTTTTTACCTTCTGTGTCATTTACCTATTACTCAGAGTGGCGCGTAATGTATCTAAAATTTCGATTGAGAAATAGAACTACTAATTAAAAATCTAACTACTTTTTTGTGAACAAGTGAATTAATATACATTTGCAATTATGGATATTACCATTACATCAACACTACTTGAATATACTCAGTGGCACGCATCTGCATTTATGCGTTCTTGAAGACAGCTCGAAAACGCCTCCATGGCACGTCGCGCCATCTCCCATGGAATAGCATTGATTTCCTGATCGACGATATCTTTAAACTCCTGGTGGTTTGCAAACGGTATGAGAATACTATTTCTTTCAATTACCCCACAGAAATTATTCCGGAACTGTTAAATCTGGAGATTGCGACGGCCAAGTTAAATCTCCAAAAGCGGGAAATCATTGGGGAACACTCGTTGAAGAAAAACCATGCTTTGAAGTGCAGTACGTGGCACAGCACCACGCTGTTAAAATCTTCAACTATCGTTCCTGGAGTTCTGGCATGACAAAATGTTGCAAATTTCAACATGGCGGTTGGAATTTACAGAAAAATAGCAAACCACACCACAACATCCTGCCTCATAAACTATACGAGGTAAAACACTCTGAAGAAACACGTGACTCGAACCGTTAGTTAAGCAGCCATCTGTGGGTATATAACTATTCTTGAGAAACCTTATTTTTCCATCTAATTCATTTTAGAAATAAACATTTACAGAAATAGATACATTACACATTTCTTATAGATGTGGCAGATACGAGCAGATTGTCAAATGTATAATTGGAAGCATCAACCTTCCATACTCTTACCATGCCATCGGGATAAGCATACAAAAGGGAAAGGACTTTAAAATAATAACGAAGTATTAAACCATTTGTACCAGATTCACATAGTGGCTCACTCGATATAGCATCTTGTCTGTTGTGCGAGGAGTCGACTTCCGACTGGAGATATTTTTTTCTGGACATCTTTATTCCCTATTTGCCTCAGAGCTTGGATGCATGAATTAGAGAGTGAATGTGTGCGCGATCTAATTTACCAAACCCAAAGAAGAACCAGAAATCCAATGAAAGTAAAATTTTATACAAGTAAACTTCATTGCCGATAGGTAATATATTCCACATACAAAGGGCCGCCGATATGACCGTTGCAGTTAAAGACGAGGTATAAATGAAAGGATAAAAACAAATCGAAATGTTAATAATGGATATCTAGAAATGGATTATGAAAAAAAAAAAAAAACTTCTTACAAAAGATTATTCCTTCTTCACCACGCTAATCGAGATAAACATTAGGAGAATGTACTTATTACTTAGTTCCTTATAAGTAAAAGGGAACTAAAGGAATGTGCTATGCTAAAGTGATAGTTTTAAAGGTTGTTGTAGTGCGATTCTCATTTCAAATCGCTTCTTTACTTGGCCAGGAGTAGAACAAAAGAAAAACGGACACTTCCTGTCTCAGAAAAGTAAAAGTATTTCACAATAGGAACTAATAACAAGGAATATCTAAAAAAACAGTGAACTCCACGACAAAGATATATATGTATGATATAAATGGAGTGTTCTAACGAGATCTACATTTTTGTGTAGTAAGTTTTTGTCTATCTCTTACGGTTTACTAGTTATGCAAAATTCAGCAAATTTCATTCAGAATAAACAGGTCTTCAGAAGGTATTCCCAGAAAATACAAGCTATACATTTTATCTGTGATGGAAATGGCTTTAATATGTGGTGTTTTAATCAAAATCGTTACAGCCGTTTTTAAGGAAACAAAATGTTCGAAAATTTTTCCGTGTAAAGGGTATTAGAGGTGTGGGGATTTTCTTGAAGATCTTCGCGTCACATCCTTGGAAGATATCAAACTTAAATACCATGTTGGGTATTTAACCGTCACACGGACCATTTTCTGAAAATACTTTTTTTTAGATTCAGGAGGTCTTAAAACATGTATTTCCGGTGAAATCTCGGTATTGAATTTTTAGGTGGAGTACAATACCTTCCTATCCACTATGTATATTGTCAATACAGGGCTAGAGAAAGTAAAAAGAAAACAAAAACTAAAAAAGAAAAAGAGCAAAATAGAAATTAAATAAAACTGTGTTTTCGAGATCTGCTATTTTTGTGCGTACCCTTCATCTGTCTCTTAACGTTTACCAGTTATAAAAGACTATACAAAATTTATTCCAAATGAAGGGGACTTCACAGGCTATAACATTCAAGATACACGATTTGTTTTTCATACAAATTTGTTTAATGTGTGATATTTGAATCAAAATCGTTACTCATTTTTGAGAAAAATAAAATTTTCGAAAAAGCTTTCATGTAACGTGCAGTGGGGTGAAGATTTTCTTGAAAACCTTCATGGAGCAACTTTGCAAGAAAATGAAGTTAAATGCCAAATTTAATATTTTATCAATTTATACTTTCTCACTTAGTACATAGTGCATAGAGAAGGTACTGCGCTACACACACAAAAATTCGATACCGTGATTTCACTCGAAATCCAAAAAGAGGTCCCTGGATAAAAAAAGCATGTGGGGTGTATGTGTGTATCCGTATGTCTGTGAACACGACAACTCAAAAAAGAAAAATCGGTAAAATACCAAATTTTAAATTCAGCATTTTCCAAGGTTGTGGCACGAAGCTTTCAAAGGAAAGGAAATCCCCCACCCCTCACAAATATCTAAACCTAGATTTTCTCAAAAATAGCTCTAACGATTTTGGTTAAAATACTATTGAAGATACTTTTATAAAAAATAAAATGTTTATTTTGAATTTTCTGGGAATAACCTCTGAAGCCTTCTTCATTGCGAAGGACTGTTGATAGGTGGTAAACCGTAAGAGATAGACAAAAGGTTAATACTGAAAAAATGTAGAACTTGTTAAAACTAATAACTTATGCAGTATACAACGTTTTTATGGAGTTAACAGTTTCCAATATATTTCTTATTATTGGTTTCAATCTTAAAACACTTAAACTTTTCTTATGCATGAATTTGTCAACTTCTGTCATGCACATAGAACTGAGTTTCAATCACATAACGTCCAGTTTTTATAAGATTTGACTATCGGTTTAGGCTAGTATATTCCCTTTTCCCACTACTATAAGGAACTAAGTAATAAGACCGTTTCTGCTAAGGTTTATCTGGATTAGCATGAACTAGGCATAAAAATAAGCTTTCTAAGAATAATTTGTTACAGAGATGTAGAGAAAGTCATTTGAATGGAACACATTTTCACTTTTGATTCGTGCTCCTCAGAGACCGACAGACACACACAAATCGTATATTTTCGGTGAAATCTCGATATCGAATTTTTGGGAGAAATGCAATGCTTCCCATCCTTACTATACATGTTAGAGGAGGTAAATACGCTAAAAGGATGGAAAAAGTAGCAATATTTGATACAGACTTTACATTATTTGTATTAACCTCAATGCTATGTGAATTACAATGCCATAATTATAGTTTTGAGCAAATTGCAGTAGGCTAATGTATTGGATCAATGATACCTGCTGGACACAGCTGTAGATCTATGAGTGATTGATGGTGCATTAGTTAGGTGTTACACCGCAATGTGGTTGGCAGGAATCGAACCATTGCTCTCCCGGAGACGGAAAGCCACGTGTTATTGATGCGCTACAAATGTCACATCATCCGATTTGCACGACCCCTAATGCTCGCCAGAGGTAAGCCTGATTTGGGTCCTTTCCAAGCTGCTTATGACCCATGACAACAAGCTTTTACAATTACTCGGCACAACGTAAAATAGGTGTCCCTTATATATCATTAACAAAAGGTCCTAATGCTTTATCTCTTACAAACCCTATTCTATATAATTAAATATTACAGCATGCAATATGATTAATAAGCCAGGGATCGTTTTAAAACGCTTTAATTTAAATACCAGGTGGTATAACGTATTTGACCTATGCAGACATTCCTTCATGGTTAAAAGAGTTGCAGAAATCAACGGGGATATTTCAAATTAAAACCGACCAATGGAGAACGGACGTGTTTTAACTTGAAACCATCCCTGTTGAATTCTGTAGCTCTTTTAACACTCGGAGGAATATCTAAAAACATCAAATAAGGACAGTTGGGCCTTCTAGTATAACGTTTTGGAACATTGTTACCAAAATAATTGAGGAGAGGTAGTAGGGGAAGGCTGCTAATGATATGATGAATGAATGAATTAATTAATGATTACAATTTTACATTGCAATATATTTGGTTACTGAAATATTAGAAGTATAACTTACATTCGAATAACAAATTTATAAAATGTAGTGGTATACATGCTAGCTCTCATTACTTTAACCCCTAGGCTATTGTATGGTGTAGAGCTTCCACTCTAACTTTTCAGTTCCTAGGTTGTCCAAAATCTGTTGTTCCCTCCTTAGAATCCTCATTACTTTAACCCCTAGGCTATTGTATGGCGTAGAGCTTCCACTCTAACTTTTCAGTTCCTAGGTTGTCCAAAATCTGTTGTTCCCTCCTTAGGATCCTTATTCACTTCTCTTTTACATTTCCTAAGATTTTCCCCATCATTTTAATTGTTTTTGCCTTTGGGTTTGTCAAAGCTTTAATTGATATTATTTATTTGGTTTAAATTATTCCATGCTTTGCTCTATAGTCCCTATCTCCATCTTTTCACATTATATTAAATTGTAGATTATAACCCAATTTCTCACATATTATACATTTACCATTCTATTTTACTTTACCCTCCGTGATGTAGTAGTTATCAAAATTGCAGATTCAAACCTGACGGAGGATGATGGAGTTTTCGGACGCAAAAAGCTTTAGCATAGCTTTATTCGGAAGGGAAATAAAGCCTGTGGCCCCGTGTAATGTCTATTTGCACGTACAACAACCCCGTACCTTGAAAGAGAACATTCCTGAGCAAAATTGCGCCATATATGGTCCACAAGTCGTGATTTGTCCTACAGTGCCATCTGTGAGTGACCAGTTGATACCTCGTAACCATGGCGCATAGTGGCGAACACACGAACTAAAAATAAAATCTGATTCAAGGAAACATCGTAACGATGCTTTATGCCCCATTAGGAGCTACAGGAAGTAACTAGCTAAATCGTTTTAACACTAACACTCCAATGCACATCCATGCAGCCCTATTCTTTCCAATTTCTTACATATATCTGTGCATTTCCCCCTTTACGTATTTGTCTTAACGACTTATATAATCTAAAGAACTTTTATCCTCAAAACTTGGCTACAACTCTTGCTTCTCTGTGTACATAGTAAAAGCTATTGTATTCCACCCAAAAACTCGATAACAAGATTTCACCGGAAATAAATGTTTTAAGAATCCCTGAAATCCAAACGAAAGCATTTTTAGAAAAAAGGGTCGTGTGTCTATGTACCTGTGGACAGCATAACTAAAAAACGAAACGCCAGTTAAATACTAAACTTGATATTTATGTTCAGTAGATTCCAAAATACGGCACTAGGTCTCTCAGAAAAATTCCCAACCCCCTGGAAATATTTTCGAAAATTTTGATTTTATAAAAAATGGCTTTAACGATTTGATTAAAATGCCGTACACTAAAGATATTTACATCACAAATAAAATGTATATCTTGAATTTCCTGAAGTCTCTTCATTCTGAACATAACGGGTAAACCGTAAGAGATAGCCAAAAACTTACTGTACAACAAATTTAGTTCTCGTCAAAACTACAGTTTATATCCTATACACTTTTGTTGTGGAGCTAATTCACAGATATCCCTTGTTATTGGTTCCAGTTTTAAAATAGTTTTACTTTTTCTCAAACATAAATTCGTCCGTGTTTTTCTTTTTTCTTTTTCTCTCTCTCTCTCTCTCTCTCTCTCTCTCTCTCTTTTGTTTCATTTATATCTCCCCCTTTAACATCTAAGGTCATTTCGGGGGCTTTGCATTTGAAACAACTCGTTGTCTGTAGGTTTAAATCATTTTATTTTCCTCAAACACACACATTCACTCTGACATAGTACTTCCAAACTCGGTGAGGGATAGGGAATAATTCTGGCTAAAGAAAAATTCCTCGCCCCAGCCGGGAATCGAATCCGGGGCCTCCGGGCGTGCTTATTTTTGTCACTCCTAGCCGTGAAAAGAAGCGGATTATAATAACAATCGCAAAGCGACAGCTTTTAAAACACTTAGCTATCGCTTTAGGCTAGTGTATTCCCTTATTCCACTTCTACTTATAAGGACCAAAGTAATAAGAGCATTCTGATAATTATCTCGATCAGCGTGAAGTAAGAAGTTTGTTTGTAGAGTAGGTAAAGATGTCATGTGAGTGGAACACATAATATCACTTTCTCTACACTTACATGTGCATATTTTATAGAGAAGCTATTGTAATGCCCCCAAAAATTCGATACCGAGATTTCACCGGAAATACATTTTTTGAGTCTCCTGAATCCAAAAAAGGCATTTTTCGAAAAATGTCCGTGTATGTGGTGTGTGTCTGTGAGTGTGTGTTTGGACATCATAGCTAAAAAACGATAAGTTCGTTAAATACCAAACTAGGCGTTTAAGTTCACTATCTTCCAAGGATGCGACACGAAGATTTTCAAGAAAATCCCCCACGCCAAACTACCCTTTACATGGAACTTTTTTCGAAAATTTCGATTTCCTCAAAAATGTCTATAACGATTTTAATTAAACTATCGTATATTAAAGATAGTTGCCTGACATATAACATGTATATCTTGAATTTTCTGGGAATAGTCTCTAAAGACTACGTTATTCTGGATGAATTTTACGGAATTTTGCATAACTGGTAAAACGTAAGAGACAGAGAAAAACTTACTTAACAGAAAATGTATATCTGAGTAGAATATACAATTTACGTTATACACATTGTTTTCTTGGAGTGAATCGTTTTTGAGATATTCCTTGGTGTTGGTTTGAGCTTTAAAAACCTTACTTTTCTCATGCGGGGATTTGCCAACTCCTGTCCATACAAACAGAGGAACTTCAGTCACATAACAACTAGCTTTTGTCTAATGCTTTAGTCTACTGCAAAACCGTTGTAATTAAATTTTGTGAACCGGTGGACAGTGCGATCGCTGATGTAAGCGGCACATACCCACCTGCAGTATAATGCTGCCAGTCCTCCCTACTTCGACGAGTCTAATTGTTACATATTATTTAAGGGTGTATGCCCATCCCTAACAAATAAATTGCTGACATATGTATAAAGTCAAAATAAAACTCTTAGCTTAATTTTGTTAAATGAAATTAAAAAAAGAAAAACTTGATGTGATCCATCAGATGGCTTTCTCTAGCTGCTCCGCAAACAAACAAGTATTCTTACAAAATATTATCCTATCTACATCTTGCTAATCAGAATTGACCTTATTACTTGCTTCTTTGTTGGTGGAAGGGAAATAATGAAGTGCAATAGGCTAAAGCAATAGTCAAATCATTAAAAAGCCGGTCGCTATGTGAAACAATTTAAACTCGGTTCTCTTTGCTTGCCAAGGGTAAAACAAACGAGAGATTAAAGCAAGATAATTTCCCGTTTGAGAAAAGATTAAGTGGATTAAAATTGAAACAAAAACACGAATATCTCGTAAAGGCTAGCTCTTCAAAAATATATGACATAAATTGTGTGTTTTAACGAAACCTACATTTTGTGTAAGCGTTTTGCTTATCTCTTACGCTTTACCAGTTATACAAAAATCATCCAAAATGAAGAGGTTTTCAGAGGTTATTTCCAGAACATTCAAGATATACAGTTCGTTTGTCATTAAAATATATTAAACACATGAAATGTTAATCAAATCGTTGGAGCCATTATTAAGAAAATCAAAATTTTAGAAAAATGTTCCATGTGTACCTAATACAAGTTTGGTATTTAACCGACTTTTCGTTTTTGAGTTTGCTGTTCACAGATGCATGCGCGCTTGTAAAGCTAAAACTTGTATTTTCGGTGAAATCCTAATATCGAATTTTTGGGTGGAATACCTTTTCTAGCTACTATGTGCATTATATGTACATACGTGCTGGAGAAAATAAAAAATATATGGTTAAACTGATATTGGGTACTTCATTCCTTAGCCATCCCCACCTGTCCTAAGCAACGCACCAAGCGCCATCGCCTGGTCCTGCAATCCTAAAAGAAATGAGATAAACGGATGAAAGTTAACAATGGAGACAGGAAACGTGTGGTGAAAAAGGAACTACTCCGATATTCACCTGCCGTCCCGGGCAACCACGAAGAAACCATAGTCAGAGAGGCCGGACCGGTAGGAATCGAACCCGGGACATCTCGAATGAGAGCCTCCAGGATACCCCGGAGTCATTTCGCTCAGTAGTTCAATATTTACTATTCAAGGAGTGCACGTCTATTTCTAGCAACCACTTTGGCGACATAATATTTAAGACTGTGAAATTTGGGAAATCCTCTGTAAGATATCTTAGTGACATTTACACCAGGTTTTATACATAAAAATAGTGACATTTTTGCTAACTTTCATAATTTTAACTGGATAGTTATTTAAATAATACTTTGTATTGTCCAAATTTCTTGCTCTAAAATTTAATGTGTCCCGTTCACACAACTTTCTCTAGCTGTTCCAAAAACAAGAAATCATAACAAAAGATTATTCTTTTCTCTACGCCATGCTAATCAAGATCAACATTAGCAGACTTGGTCTTATTACTTGCTTCCTTATTAGTAGAAGGGAAATAAGGGGAATGCACTATGATAAAGCGATAGTTAAACCTTTTAAAAGTTGGTTGCTGTGTGAACAATTGAAGTTCTGTTCGCTTTGCATTGCCAGTAAAACCAAAGAGAGACAAAAAGAAAGATGACATTAGTTGAGAAAACTTACTTAGGTAGTTTAAAATTGAAACCAATAACAAGGACTATCTCGGATACTGATAGCTCTACAACAAAAATATATATGACATTAATTTTGTGTTTTAACAAGATTTACATTTTTTGTGTAGTAAGGTTTTGTCTTTTTTACCATTTACCAGTTTATTTCTGCAAAATTCTTCCTGAATGAACAGGTCTACAGACTTTTCCAGGAAATTCAAGATATAATGCATTTTATTTGTCATGTAAATATCGTTAGTACACGGTATTTTATTCAAAATAATTAGAGCCATTTTTGAGAAATTTAAAATTTTTGAAAATCTTTCATATGAAGTATAGTTTGGGGTTTGGAGCTTTTCTTTAAAATCTTCGTGTATCATCCTTGGGAGATACTAAACTTAAATACCAAGTTTTTGAGTTACGCTGTACACACACTCATATAGCCACTCACACTGGTCTTTTTCTAAAGAACATCTTTTTTTGGGGGTCGTAAAACGAATATTTTCGGTGAAATCTTAGTAGAAATCTTAGTATCGAATTTATGGTTGGAATCCAATACCTTTGCTATCTACTATGTAGCTTGTATGTATGCGCTAAGGAAAGTAAAAATGAGCCACATGATACATTTTTAAAAATATTCACATGATTAAATTGAGTTTTACAGAGACTGTGTTTACAAATAGTTGTCAAATTACAAATATTTTTATATTAGCCCTAGTTTGTAGAAATATATTTTTTTCTTCTATCCAAACTCTTGATTTTTAAAAAATTAAAATTTGTTTCTAAACCTTAGAGCGTTATTTCGCAAAAGCATATGACCAGCCGCTGAGAGGCAGTTTAAAATTTTTGAAACAAATTAGTAAAAAAATTGCATGAACATTTTGAGTATGGGAAAATTTAGGAAAAATGTTTGCGAGAAAATAAAGTTCAACTGCAGGAGTGCCTATTCATATCTAAGCATACATTTACCCATTTATTGTTTCAGTTAATTGATAGTTAAGGAGCATCAAATGGGCGAAATTATGTATTTTATTAAAGTTTGGAATTCATATAATTTATTATCAAAAATATTTATTTAATTTGTCACAATTTTTGAACAAATTTTATGATACACCACCTTAAGGTAGAGATAACATTGTTAGGTATAGGCTTATTAAACAAAAGCAAATTTATAAAGTTAAATGTAACTGGGGGTTGGCTAAGTCCCCATTAGAGCCTTCGTTATTCCGGACTGCGTATATGGCATACAGAACAGCCAATCAGTTGCCTCTGGAACAGCACATGGAGGATGTCAGGTGAGTTTGGAGGCAATGGTCCCTCTGTGCTACTAATCGCAAGAACAAACAAGAAATTTGACCCAGTTATCGTGTTTTGCAGGCGGAGTAGGGGGTTCACCCTGGACTGGAGTGCGCGCAACAGTGAAAGCTCGTGTGTTGATAGCCCTTAACTTGTCCCCTGAGAAGATAACCCATAGAGTTCTACATTTCACGCACAACAGGGCAGAGAATAACAAAGGACCTGTAAGTAATTAAAACCTTAGTCTTATTTCACAAACACTCTTATCGACGATGGTCCGGGTAGACGCATGCATTTTGCATTTGTGTGGCAGGCGGGGACGCATTCTGTAAGCTAGTTAGGCTAGCTGCGAATCCCGGTAAATTTATGAACAAAGCATTTCTATTAAATTTATAAAATAACGAAACATTTATTCCTAATCTGTTAACTATTTGCATTATACTCTATCATTACAACATGAAATGACCGACGTGGTATTACGGGCGTATTCGCTGGACGAGATATGAAGGGGGGAGGGATCACCTCAAGTCTCCTCTTTCCTTGCGAAGCATAGCCGATGAGTCTAGGGGAGAGCCTAAGCAGATATGTGTTTCACTATAGCCGCTCTAGTGATTTTTACTTTCTCCATACGCACTATGTGCATAGTGTATAGAGAAAGTATTGCACTCCACCAAAAATTTGATACCGAGATTTCACCGGAAATATATGTTTTAGGGTCCCCAATATCCAAAGAAGCATTTTCACAAAAAGGTCCGTGTGTGTGTGTGTGTGTCCGTGTGTCCGTGTGTCCGTGTGTCCGTGTGGTATTTAAGCTTAGTATCTTCCAGGGATGCGACACGAAGATTTTGAGAAAAATCCCCCCACCCCCAACTACCCTTTACATGGAACTTTTTTCGAAAATTTTGATTTTCTCAAAAATGGCTCTAACGATTTTGATTAAAATTTCGGCTATTAAACATATTTACCTGACAAATAAAATGTATATCTTGCATTTTCTGGGAATAGCCTCTGAAGAGTAGTTTATTCTGAATGAATTTTACTAAATTTTGAATAACTGCTAAACCGTAAGAGGTGAAAAAAAACTTACTACACAAAAAATGTAGAGCACATTAAAACACACAATTTATGTTATATACATTTTTTTCGTGGAGTTCGTCGTTTTTGTGGCATTCCTTATTTTTGGTTTCTGCTAAAAAAAAAACGTATAGTTTTCTCATACTGGAACTTAACTCCTATCCATATAAACAAAGGAACTTCATTGACATAGCAACCAGCTTTTGACTATCACTTTAACGTACGGTTGTCCCTTATTTCGCTTCTACTTACAAGGATGCGAGTAATAAGACTATTTCCGCTAATTTGCAGCATAAAGTAAATAGAAGTATAAGCTTTTTAAGAATTATTTGTTGCAGGGATATGGAGAAAGTCATGTGAATGGTACACATCAGCTTTTTTATTACGTATTGAAAAAGGGGTTCTTAATTTACCCAATGGTTTCAAAATCAGAAGTCAATTTCAAGCATATATGGAGGTACCTAGCTATTTTTGTATTTTGTATTTAATTTTTATTTAAATAAATAATTACAATTTTATATTCTTCTTCTTATTATTAACTTATGAATTAAATACCATTGAAATATTTACACTTCTATAGATATGTTTCATTAAATCCAGGATGACAATATAAACAATTGCCTCCGTTGCTCACTTGTTAGAGCATGTGCTAGAGGTCCCAGATTCGAACCCTCTCTGGAAAGTGCAAGTTTTCTCTAAGTTTATTCTCTGTGCTCCCCAGAGTCTGGAAGTATGTATGTATGTATGAAATACCAGAATAATAAATTCCATGTTGACTATAAGAATATAAATATAAAGTATAAGCAGAGTGTGTGTGTGTAACTAAAGAAAAACAGAAAACCTATTTTCTGAAGGGAAATGCTGCCGATGAGGGGATGAATACTTTAGGTTAAAGCGAGAGTGAAATATTTTAACAACTGTTGCTATGAGATTAAAATGCATTTCTTTGCATGGTCAGGAGATGAAAAATTTCCAAATGAGAAAAGTTTTAAGTATTTTAAAATGAAACCAAACAACAAGGAATATCTAAAAAAAAAAAAAAAAAAATGGGGAAGTTTACGAAAAATATATATATATATAACAGAAATCGTGTGTTTTAACGGTCTGAATTTTTGTGTAGCAAGTTTTTGTCTATCTCTTATGGTTTACCAGTTATGCAAAATTCATCCAGAATTCAAAATATACATTTTGTTTGCCATGTAAATATCTTTAATATTTTAATCAAAATCATTAGAGCCTTTTTTGAGAAAATGAGCTTTTTGAATTTTTTTTCCACGTAAAGGCAACTTGGGGTGGGGGTATATTTCCTCAAATTTTTCGTGTCGTATTGTTGGAAGACGTTACATTGGTTGGCTTTCCCTCCTCGTATGTAGGACTAACACACTCCTATGACTTACAAGCGGGGATCTAGGAGCCAGAAGCCTGTCGTTAGACCACTCGCCTCTGAATAGACGGCTCGGGTTCGAGCCCAAGCGACCACATGTGGTGGAAAAGCGATGCTGGAGAGGTTTTCTTCGGGTTCTGCGATTTCCCCCACCATCGTATTTCACCGGTGCTCCATCATCACTCAGCATCATCGCCTGCGGTGTCACAAGTAGTTAAAGCGGGCGTTAAACACTATCAAAAAAAAAATGTCGGGGAGCCAATAGCACATAATAAAGAACCTGGGACGAGTGGTTGGTCCGCAGCAGGTATGAGTATGAGAAAGTGAATGATGTGAAATAGATAATAGGAAAGGTGATGATGGAGCAACTGGAGGAATGAGTGGAGGAGAAAACCTGTCCGGACGCCTTTTCGTCTACCACAAATCCCACATGCGGGCGCTTGGGATCGAACCCGGGCCGCTTAGGCGAGAGGCGAGCCGTCTAACCACACTGCCACAGCTCTACCCCTTGGATGACATTAAACTTAAACAAAAAGTTTGGTATTTTCCTGACTTTTCGTTTTTGAATTATCGTGTTCATAGACACTTGGACACACACAGATATTTTCCTTTTGCGCTTTTTTTTTTTTTTTTTTTTTGTTGTTACAGGAGAGTTTAAAACATGTATTTCCGATAAAATCTCGGTATAGAATTTTTGGGTGGAATGCAATACGTTTTCTAACTAGAGAAAGTTAAAATAGCTAGCCCATAGCTTGGTAGCAGTATACGACTTTATTCTTAGCTTTTCCCCTGAGAAAATAAAATGACTGACAAAATCATTTTTGCCCACGGTTAAAGAAAGATAAATCTTACTACAGGCATAACAAATATATTAACCGGACATGGAAAACTGCGAATGTATTGCCATTTAATATAGCAGCCTAATGTTCCCCTGTAATAATGGGTATTAAACAGTAGACCGTATTCTCTATGAGTGTACCAAAATGAAAAGTGTAACTTAGAAAGGTGGAAAGCATCCAATTAAAAAAAGTAAATGGATAAAAACTTTACAAAAGTCTTTTATAAATTTGTAAATTCTACAAACCTTGAACTAATGAAAACCTTAAGTATATAAATAGTAAACGTCTCCTAGTTCAAAAAACGTTAATACTAACTTAACAGGAACTTTGTTAAGTATCGCAAGCATGTAGTATTACCATATCTGTAATGGAATATGCGCTAATAAAGGATTATTTAAAAACATCTGATGTGTACCATTCACATGACTTTCTCTATATCCCTGCAACAAATTATTCTTAAAAAGCTTATACTTCTATTTACTTTATGCAAATCAAAAAACATTAGCAGAAATAGTCTTATTATTTGCTTCCTTGTAAGTAGAAGTGAAATAAGGGACTACCATAGGTTAAAGTGATAGTCAAAAGCTGATTGCTATGTCAATGAAGTTCCTTTGTTTATATGGATCGGAGTTGACAAGTTCCTGTATAAGAAAAATATAAGTTTTTCATAGCAGAAACCACCAAAAATAAGGAATGTCTCAAAAACGACGAACTCCACGAAAAAAAATTATATAACATGAATTGTGTGTTTTAACGCGCTCTACATTTTTTGTGCTGTAAGTTTTCGTCCGTCTCTTACGGTTTAGCAGTTATTCAAAATTCCGTAAAATTCATCTAGAATAAAATACTCTTTAGAGGCTATTCCCAGAAAATGCTAGATATACATTTTATTTGTCAGGTAAATATGTTTAATATACGAAATTTTAATCAAAATCGTTAGAGACATTTTTGAGAAAATCAAAATTTTCGAAAACAATTCCATGTAAAGGGTAGTTTGGGGTGGGGGGATTTTTCTCAAATTTCTCAAAATCTTTGTGTTGCATCCCTGGAAGATACTAAACTTAAATACCAAGTTTGGTATTTTATCGACTTTTCGTTTTTGAGTTATCGTGTTCATAGACACACGGACACATGGACACACGGACACACGGACACACACACACACGGACATTTTTGTGAAAATGCTTTTTTTGGGTATTGGGGATCCTAAAAAATATATTTCCGGGAAATCTCGGTATCGAATTTTTGGGTGGAGTGCAACACCTTCACTATACACTATGTACATAGTGCGTATAGAGAAAGTAAAAAAGTGGATATCCAAAGAGTTGAGCATTTCAGGCACAACACTGCAGAAAATATCGAAGGTCCTATAATTAAAACCATATCCTCATTTGATAAATTCTCTTATCGACGATGGTCCAGATAGGCGCATGTATTTTGTAAATGATTGGCTGAAAATATCGCAGAAAAATTCAGGTTTTGAAGAACGCATCATTTGGACAGATGAAAGGAAATTCACGTTTCGGGAAGTGTTAAGTGACAGTATGTTAACTGGTGGTAAGAAAATCTTAATATAACATTCAGAATTCGTGACAAAATCCTGGAGTCTTAGTATGAGTGGTGTCTTTTATAATGAAATGCGATACCGATAAACTCATTTTGGATGACGCCCTGGATCACAGAGATTAAAAATCTGATGTGTTCCATTCACATGACTTTCTCTATATCACTGCAACAAATTATACTATTTACTTCATCTAATGGAGCAAAAATTAGCAGAAGTAGTTTTATTACTTGCCTCCTTGTTAGTAGAAGCAAATTAAGGGGGTACCATAGGTTAAAGTGATAGTCAAAAGCTGGTTACAGATTCCAGTTCAGTTTAGATTTGACTCTGCCATTGGTCGATTGGTCAACATGGCTGCCCATGCACAAGCAGTCAGAACGAACGGAAGATTTCGCATTGGAAAGAAGAACCGACTTTCAGAAATTCCATTTTTATCCCTTATTTCGATCCAGTTCAGTTACATACACCTAACCTAACCTCCGTGTGATAAAGGAGTTGCCGAATTCAACGGGACAATTGGAAGCGAACTACATTCAGTGGCGGGTGATGAAATAACGCGAGCGACCTCGTTACACACCTCTTGCATATCAGCTCTCGTAGTGTTTCCAGTCCGTGATGATATACAAGAGACCGAAAACATTGTTAACTGCTTTCCACTTCAGTTGGAGAGCGTTTATTTTTTGAGAGAATAAAGTCACCTATCAGTGTTCACCTAGCGTTGTAATTGCGTATACGCTGTTCTTATTAAACATTAGAGACTAAATCTGCTGAAAGGTAAATCAAAACATAAAGGTACCGTGACAAACATCACACATGAGAGAACACAGCATTTCACTGTATTAATCATTATTATTACAATTAGATATTATTATCATTGTTATCGTTACTAATATTAATCATCATTCGCTTAGCAGAATTAAACAAAATGTGAAAACATCGTAACGAAAAACATCAAAATACGATATTGCTCATCTGTCATTAACTAGTGTTTGCTTCCCATTGCCCCGTTGAATTTTGCAACTTCTTTATAGCACAAAGAGTTATCTCTATACTGAAGCCACCTGGTAGATTGCTGTGTGTTACAGAGTACTTCCTTATTTAACACAATCATTTATGTTAATATATCCGAAAAAAGTTGTCAAATTTACGTTTCATATTTGTATGAATAATAGTTATTTATGATACAAGAGTTAAAAGTATAGTTTTATTTTGCTAGAAGGAAAGTTTCCGTAACGAGGCCGTAAGGACGAATGTAGCCATCCTACTAGCAAAATAAAAACACTTTTAACAGCACAATATTTCTAGATTTATCAATAAATTTATAATATAAGGTTCAACATTCCTTTTGTTCAAGGAATAGTACGTTTTCCTATCGCTTGGAGGCGTGTGTGTGTATGTGGGAATAGAATTCGTCTATCGATATAGATTGGTAATCGATGTAGTAATGTCAGTTCTTTACTCTTTACCATAAATCTTATAAATTAACAATTCCATTCCATTCCTTCTGCTATTAAATGATAAATTAGAGTATGTTACAACCAAATATCCAGCAAACACGTTTCATATGTTTGAAGTTGCCAATCGAAGAAAATTATAGTGATAGTAACAAAACTCAAGTTGGTAACATTGGAGTGTTATAAATATGTTATAAATATAGAGTTATAAAGAACAATTTTAGTTCGAGCGTTTTGTGTTAAAAAGCTTACTTTTAACAGTGTCTGTCTAAAAAATATACTATGCAACAAAAATTAATGCATCTAAAATACGTGTGAATTTTTATCAACAAATACATATAGGAAGATCCGTATTTTAAACCTAGCTCTGCGGAGGAAAACACATACATCTTTAATGACAATATATCGCTTTTATCGCCTGACCGTGCATTGCGTGCACCTTTTCTTGAGCGCTAGTTTTATGAAGAAGAAGAGTTGGGGGGAAGATGAAACAGCTCACCCGCCTGTCTTTGCGCAGTGTTGTCAGTCAAAAAAAGTTTCTTTCTTTGAGGCCCTCAGACTGAATACGTTAGCTATTTACCGCGAACTAGCTGAGTTAAAAAAACAAACAAACAAACAAAAAATGCACTTGTACGTGCGCTGGGATCTATGGACAGAATGAAACCACGATATTAGGATATATATATATATATATATATATATATATATATATATATATATATATAGTACTTCATTTCTCAACCTTATCGCTTTGCTCTGCTTCTGAAATTGGTGAAACTTATTAAATTAAGACTGGAATGCACGCATAGTATTTTGTCATTCGAAGGTGTACTTAGCCAATCAGGGGGAACAGGAAGAAAATTGTGCGCAGAAGGATACACGTCACTGGGGCAAGCTTATAACAAACAATGATTAGTCCATTGCTTCCCCACTACTCTCACTATTTCTTATTAATCCTCTCTTGCGCATATGGATATCAGGACGATTTGAGCGGGCTTTGCTTTTTCTTCTAAGAGCTTTTTGTGATTCCAGTGTTATTTTAATTTGGGGACAAAACTCAAAATACTAGAACAAGTAGATACTTTATGTTATTTGGAGAAGTATCAACCTACAAAACAAATAGAAACTTATTAAAGAACCTACAAAAATACACTATAAGCTGATGTATTAAAGGGTGTTTGGAAAGAAATGTGAATAAAGATGCAGTAAAGACTGCACATTGATCAAAACAGACTTTGCTAAATGGAAGTGAGATTTGGGTGTTAACAGCTAGCGATAAAAGATGTACCGAAACAATCCAAATTGGATTCTTGAAATCATACTAGGCTTAACCATAAGGACCAAAAAAGAAAATTAAGAAGAAAATCATAAAACTTCAGGTGTTGAAATAAATTATACATTGCCAGAAGGAACGGTATCAATATGTTCAAAGAATTTCCCAGAGTCGTCTACAATTGCGAACATCTTTTTATTGCCCTTATAGAAACAAATATAAAAGTGACGTAATATAGTGCTGAAATACGTAAACTATTTATATAATTTATGTACAAATATAGACAGTAAGAAATAAACACAATACCTATAATACAACTAAACAATCACAAGAAGATGAAACTTAATAGTTAAGTAGACCCATTCCATATCTCCACAGAGTCTGGAAGTATGAATGTGGGAATTAATGCGTGTGTGTGTTGAATGATTAATACGAAAAACAAATAACTAACGTTAAGAAACCTTATAATTCAACAAGAAAAACGCCAGCAGTTGTTTCTTAAATCAAATCTCTAGATGTTACCAAGTGACCTAATTGCTACGTATTTTCTATGTGCAGATATCCATTCGTACGTTAAAATAGTTGCGGAATTCAACGGGGCTATTTCAGGTTAAAACCCGCCAGTGAAGGACTGGAGAGAGCGACCTTCACTTTACCGGCCTTGTTTATCAGAGGAAATGGTAGGCGCTCAGTGCGAGGGATAAACCGAAAGTAGCTATCGCCTGTTCTCCACTGGTAGGTTTCTTGAAATAGCACTGTTGAATTCTGCAACTGTTTTAACGCACGAAAGGATATCTGCACATACGGGGCAGTTGGTCTAACTGGTATAGAGACCATATAAATTAATATAAATTAAAAATCTGATATGTTCCACTCAAGTAATATTCTCGACCTTTTTTGCATCAAATTATTCTTACAAAAGCGTATTCTTCTATCTATAGACACTTCGTGCTAATCGATATAAATATTAGCTGAAATAATATTTGCACTTATTTCCTTATAGGTACAACGGAAATATGGGAATGCACTACACTAAAGCTAGCCAAATCTTTTTAAACCTGGTCGCCATGTAACGACTTGAAATTTAGTTCAATTTGTAGATCAGGAGTACAAACAAAAGCAAAACGAATGGCGACTTCCAATTTGAGGAAAATATAACTGTTGAAAAATTTAACCTAATAACCAATAACTTCACAAAAAGTATATTTGCCATAAATTATGTGTTTTTAACGAGATCTACATCTAAGCTTTCGTCTATCTCTTACGGTTTACCAGTTATGCAAAAATCATTCAGAATGAGCTGGCACTTCATAGGCTATTTCCATAAAATACAATATATGAATTTTGTTTGACAGAAATATTTCTTAAACATATGGAATTTTAATAAAAACGTTTGAACCATTTTATGAAAATCAAACTTTCCGAAAAACGTCCCACGAAAACGTTAGTTTGCGGCGGAGTATTTTGTTAAAAATATTCGTGTTGTATCCTTGGAAGATGGTGAACTTAAATATGAAATTTTGTTTTACTCCCGGGAATCCAAAAGAGTATCGAGTTTCACATAGCGCTAGCTTTTAAAAGATTTGATTATCGCTTTAGCCTAGTGTATCCCCTTAATTCTCTTCTACTTAAAATGAAGCAAATAATAAAATAATTTCTGCTATAGTCTATTGGCAATTGGGAAAGAGGGGGAAAGACCTGTTCCTGCTCTAAGCGGAACCCTTCCCCTTCTTTCAAGCCTTAGCCGAAAAGAATACGAATGGACTCCAATGTTTATCTCGATTAGCATAACGTAAATAAAAGAATAATATTTTTTAAGGAAAATTTGTTTGTGGAATGCTAGAAAAAGTCATAAGAATGGAACATGTCAGGTTTTTAAAATTATGCTGTTAATTCACACACAGACGCCACAACACACACACACACACACACATACACACACACACATCCAAGATGTGCACACTGATGTTTTTTTCTAAAAACGTTTTTATTTAGGGGACCTCAAAACATGATTTAAGGTGAAATCCCGTAACCTGGTTTTCGGATGGAATGTAATACCTTCTTTTTACGTGACAGTGAAGGTAATAAAATTATAATACAGTAAAATAACATTTTGAAATTGAGTAATAAAGTGTAAAGGCTTGCAACGCCATCCAGATGTAGGAAAAAAGTTACGGGGGTATTTATTATTATTATTATTATTATTAAAACGCAACATACCAGAAGACGGGATATAGGATAGCAGCTCACATGAAAAACAAGCCTTTCATTGGAAGAAGGGGAGTCATCCAAATGAAAGGTGTTGCTGAATGCGGGCATTGGCAGTTCTGAAAACTAATTTCATGTCTGCTGTGGAGTAAACAAACTAGAGCACGACCTTTGATATGGATATTCCTCCGTCGCATTACGTAATTGTAGCCTTACTACAGTCAGTTCCCAGACAAACCATCATTCACTCTCTGTCGCTCATGCCAGAGCAAAGGCTATTGATCAACACCTCCGAGGAGGAACTGAGTTTGGGTCTAAAAGCCACAAACGTAGAGATGCTGAAATTACTGGCATGAGCCTTTGAGTTTGCAGTGCGTGATGTTTACAACCACATGCAGTGCCTGACTACTCTTAAGTTGTAACAAGCTCAACGTAAATAGGTGCAACTCTCGCCTCATCTTCCGCCTCCCCCCTCTCATGTTCCAGAAAACAAGACCAACTCTGGTGAGACAAGAACATCTAAACTACAAACACATCCAACATGAATATAACTATGCAAGTCAAGAGCGTATTCTCTAGTCTACCTAGGCCAGTTGCGAAGCCCATTAAATCTGTGAAGAAAGAATCTCTATTACATTTATAAATAACAAAGAATGTAATCGTAATCTCTTGGCTGAATTCATTTTAACATATTGGTATGTCATAAAATAGGTTCCTTGCAATGAAACTCGATCTGTCCGCCATGAATTACGGCCTGTTTTCTCAGACGAGAGCAAGACTGACTGATATATACATAATAGGCATTTTCACGGGACGAGATGTGAAGGGAGTAGTCACTACAATAAATCTCTTGCCAGCGAAGCATAACCGACGAGTTTCGAGAACAGCCGAAGCAACTCCTGATACCTGTTAGGTAGAGACAGTCTACTGGTGTTTATTACTGAAATAGGGGTTTTTAATTTGCTTTATGGACTCAAAATCAGAAACAATCTATTTCAAAAATAGATAAAGGTGGTTATTGTTAATTTTTTAATATTTAAATGTCTAATTAAGTAATTTAATTGTTATATTATTATTATCAACTTTATGTATTAAATTTATTGAAAATATTTACATTTGTTATAGATAAAGTTTATTAAATCCAGAGTAAAAATGTATACATAATTTACCAAGGGAAAAAAAAGAATTAGGTTGTAACATATACCTCTTATTGTTATTATTATTATTACCTGTCTGTATTAAATGTTATGGAAATATATCATTGTTGTAGATAATTTTCATTAAACCGAGAACAAAAATCTGATGTGTTGCATTTTCATTACTTTCTCTATATTTTTTGGAAACTATTCTTACAAAAGGTTATTAAGTTAACTTCATCATGCTACTTGAATTAAACGTTAACAGAAATGGTCTTTTTACCTACTTCCTGGTAATAAGGGAGATTAGACTAGGCTAAAGTGACAGTCAAATCTTTTAAAAGCTATCGTTATGTGAAACAATTAAAATTAATTTTTCTTTGAGTGGTTAGAAGTAAAACAAGAGATATTAAAGGAAAGAGCCTTCCTGTTTGCGAAAAGTATAAGTAGTTTAAAACTGAAACCAATAACAAAGGTGATCTTGGAAGCGGCTAACTGTACAAAAAAAAAAAAAAAAAGAAAAAAAAAAGATATATATGACAGAAATTATGTGTTTAAACGAGATATATACATTTTGTGTGATACCTATGTCTTGTCTAACTCTTACGATTTACCGGATGTACAAAAAACATCCAGAATGAAGCGGTCTTCAGAGACTATTCCCTCGCGGAAAATTCATGATACACATTTATTTGCCATGAAAATATCTTAAAATTATGGTATTTTAATTAAAATTATTAGTTAATTTTGAGAAAATAAAAATGTTCGAAAAATATTGCGCGTAAAGTTAGTTGGTGGGGGGTTTTCTTCAAAATATTTGTGCCGCATCCTTGCAAGATGCTGAACTTAAATACCAAGATTTGTAATTTACCAACTTTTGAACTATGTTGCCCACAGAGACACACACATGAAACTTTTTCTAAGATTGCTTTGTTTTTGGATTCTGGGAGTTTCAAAAAATGTATTTCAGGTGAAATCTCGGCAATGAATTTTTGGACGGAATACAATACCTTCTCTATCTACCATTTACATTGTAGTTAATGGCTAGAGAAAGTACAATGTATACATAAAATTCCAAGTAAAAAAAAAATAAATAAAAGAGCCAGCCCAGAGACTGGTAACAGCTTACACCTCTGTTGCGGGTATAACGTGTATCTAAGCAAAAAATGTAACATAGTATTTACACATTTTTACTTTCTCTACACATACTATGTACGTACATAGTGTAGAGACAAAAACTCCATACCGAAATTTCACCGGAAATATATATATTAGAGTCCACTGTATAAAAAAAAAACATTTGTACAAAAAGGTCCATGTATATGTGTGTGTGAGTGTTTCCGTGTGTCTGTGAACACGATAAAAGTGGGTAAAATACCAAACTTTGTGTTTAAGTTTAATATCTTCCAGGGATGCGACACGAAGATTTTGAGAAAAATCCCCGAACTCCAAACTACCCTTTACATAGAAAAAAGTGTCGAACATTTTAATTTTCTCCAAATTGGCTTTAACATTTATATTAAAATACCGTATATTAAATATATACGGCAAATGAAATGCATATCTTGAATTTCCTTCGAATACCCTCTGAAGACCGCTTTATTCTGAATGAATTTTGCTGAATTTTGTATAACTGGTAACCCGTAAGAAATAGGCAAAAACCTACCACACACAAAATGTAGATCATGTTAAAACACACAATTTATGTCATAGACGTTTTTTTCGAGGAATTGACAATTTCTGAGATATTCCTTTACAGATTCAAAATACTTATTCTCACACTACTGGCTCTACATAGAAACGGATTTAAAACATATGGCAACCAGGCAACCAGGCAACCAGCTTTTAAAGGATTGACTATCGTTTTAGCCTAGTGTATTCTTTTTTTTTTTTTTTTTTTTGTGCTTAATGTCCTCTAACCTCGTTGGTCATATCAGACGATGAATGAAATTGATGAAATGATGCTCAAATGATCTCGGGGTCCATGGAGCTTAAAGTTACTCGACATTTGTCTTCTCAGAATAAGGGAAAACCCCGAGAAAACCTTATCCGTGTAACTCACCTAAGCGAGATTCGAACTCACGACCTGTTGAATATGAGGCAGACACGCTACCACCACACTACCGAGGCGGGCTTATTTTCCTTCTACTTACAAGGAAGGATGCAATTAAGACAATTTCTGCTAGTGTTTATCTCGATTATCATAAAGTAGACAGAAAAATATGTTCTTTAACAATAATTTGTGACAGCGATTTAGAGAAAGTCATGTGAATGGAACACATCAGATTTTTAATGTATAAATGTAAACCAACATGTAACAATCACTGAACGTAATAGACACCCTAATGTTAACGAAAGCATTGAATTTATAAAAAATCTGACGTGTTACACTCACATGACTTTCTCTAGTTGCTCTACAAACTTCTAATACCAAGTTTGGTATTTAACGGTCTTTTCGTTTTGAGCTACGCTTTCACCAGGCCGACACAGAGAGAGACAGGCAGACAGACAGACACACAGGGACCTTTTTCTAAAAATGTTGTTTTCGGACTCAGGGGACCACAAAATATATATTTCCAGTGAAATCTCGACATCGAATTTTTAGGTGGAATACAATACCTTCTCTATCCACTATGTACGTTGTATATGCGGGCTCGAGGATTATTAAAGGTACATATTAGTAGGGTCCTACGAAACTGGGGCAGAGTATCGCACTTCTGCCATGTGCGATCTCTGGAAGCAAGAGTTGAGAGCCAGACCCCCAAAGGGGAATTTGTCACCTTTATTCTGACATATAGTTTCTCAAGTCAGAACACAGTTGTCAAACTATTTCATTTTCAATAAACACGATACATTTAGAATATATCTCAAATTACTCAACTAACTATAATAAACTATTGGCTTCCAGTAATTGCAAACTGCATTGTACAACCACAGCTACTGGTATCCAGTAAGTGCTCATACATCCACACTTTTGAAATTTCATTCCCACATTTAAAGCTTACAACTACTCCATATTCAACATTCATATATTAATAAATACTATAATTATATCAATAAAAGTGCATATTAACCGGTAAAGGGGCCAGGGAAACTACGAAAAAAGCCATGATGCGAAGCCAGGAACGAATGTGAACCTTACACTTTACTAGGAAGCCATCTCGATCAGTAAGATATGGATTACGAACGCCTGCTTCACAAGTATCTCATTTTAGATCTTATTTAAGCAATTTAAGTATTTCTTTTGCTATGTTACTAATATTTAAGCGTTCCTCTATTATGATTTGCCAGTTGTGAAAGATTTCAGAAGAACTTAAGTATTTCACATATTTTTTTCTTAATATTTTTTAGTGTTTAATGCCCGCTTTTACTGCCATCGCACCGCGACTATAATGTTACATGATGAAGATGCAGCACTGGTAGAACGGATGGCGGGAGAAACCGGAAACCCGGAGAAAACCCATCTCTGCGCCGCTTTGTCCACCACAAAACCCACATGCGGTCGCCTAGGTGAGAGGCGAGTTCTCTAACCATCCGGCTAGGGCGCGGCTGCATTTCACCGAAAAACGGTATCGCCATCGAGGTATGTCATCTCAAAATAATTTGAGATTTCCTTTATTTTACCGGAATAAACGCGAATCAGTTGGGGAATTTAATGTTGTATTGGTATGTTACCATGGTAGCTCAGTAGTTAGAACAACTGGATGGAGACCATGAGATCCGTAGTTCAAATCCTGTTGCATTAAATTTTTCAGTGTGACTCTACATTTCTTCCTATTCAACGTACAGCAATAATTACGTCAGACGACAGCAGAATATCTATTTGGAAGGACGAGCACGTTGTTTGTTTACGCCGCAGCAGACAGAATATGCTATTTTTCAGACTTGTCATTACCCACATTCATCATCAAGCGTATCCTTTGATTTTGCAGACTCCCCATTCTTTCAATGCAAGGGTTGGTTTTTTAAAACCATTTCAAAGCCAAAGTTTTATAGAAATTGCTATCTCAGTCAATTAGTTTCTCTACACGTACTATGTACATAGTGTATAGAGAAGGTATTGTAATGAACCCAAAAATGCGATACCAAGATTTCACCGGAAATACAGGTTTTGGGTCCTCCTAAATAAAAAAAAAACATTTTTAGAAACAGGTCCGCGCGCGCGCGCGCGCGTGTGTGTATTTCTGTGTGTCTGTGGACAGCATAGCTCAAAAACGAAAAGACCGTTGAATACCAAACTTGATATTTATGTTTGCTATCTTCCAAGGATCCGACACGAATATTTTAAAGAAAATTCTCCACCCCCAACTACCCTTTACATAGACATTTTTAGAAAATTTTGATTTTTTTAAAAATGGCTCTAATGATTTTGATTAAAATATCGTATGCTAAAGATATTTATCTCACAAATAAAATGCAAATCTTGAATTTTCTGGGAATAGCCTCTGAAGACTACTTTATTCTGGATGAATTTTAAGGAATTTTGCATAACTGCTAAACCGTAAGAGATAGACAAAAACGTACAACACAAAAAATGCAAAGCAAATTAAAACACACACTTCATGTTATATACTATTTTTTTGCAGTTGATCATTTTTGAGATATTGCTTGTTTTTGGTTTCAGCCTTGAAAAACTTATGCTTTTCTCATACGGGAATTTGTCAACTCCTGTCCATACAAACAAAGGAACTTCAGTCACTGAGCAGCCGGGTTTTAACTATCACTTTAAGGTATGTTACTCCCTTATTTCGCTTCTACTTGCAAGGAAGCAAGTAATAAGACTATTTCTGCTAATTTTTTCTCGATTGGATGAAGTAAATATAGGCATTTTAACAATAATTTGTTGCAGAGATGTAGAGAAAGTCATGTGAATGGAACACAACAGATTTTTTTAGGTGGCGCTATATCCCGTCTTCCTGCGGTCTTCTAGCGCTTTCCGGTTGAGATGAAGAACTGCTTGGAACTTCCACGGTGTCCCACTCCCCGCCCGGTTTCGGCCGCCCTTTGAATTTATACTCATCTCATACTATCCTCCTGGTATCTGACACACAATACACCAATGGCTGCAGTGCGGAATTCCCCTCCTTCATCACACACACACACACACACACACACACACAAAACCATGGCTTTTTTTTTTAATAACAAATACAATTCCGGAGGCTTGTCAGGACTCCAGCGCTGTATTCCTTTTTTCTCTCCATTTTTTCCAGTTTCCTACATTTCCTTAGTAGACCTTATTATTCTTAACGTTTTCCTTTTACATATACATACGCAAACATAGACACATTTACAAACACAGAAACATCCATGCCCAAGGCGGGACTCGAACCCACGATCCTGTGCACCACTAAAACGCCAAAGCGAGACACTTTAGCGAGCGCGGCCACCGGGATCGGCAAACGCTTCATACCGCTCTTCTGTTTTTCCGGTCAAAACATAAACTATCCGGTTGATGTAGTTTCACACAAGTGACTAAAATATTAAATTTAATGAAGTATCTTTTAATTTCCGGGATGTCTCCTTAGCGTGGTGGTAGCGCGGCTTCTTGCCAGGCGGGAGACCTGGGTTCGATTCCGGTACCCGCGTGGGGAATTTTCCTCCGCTGGGAGATCTGGTCCGGGGTGCACTAAAACTCGTGAGGCCCCTGGGGGACCAATTGAGGAGCTACTTGATTGAGAAGTAGTGGCTCCAGATCGAGTAGACCGCATCAACCGGCTGGGAGGATTTCGAGGCGTTGATCATGTCTCACCCTCCAACATTGCACCCCGTTCATGACGCCTTCGGACTGAGATGGAAGATGCAGCGGTCGGGTGGTAGACCATATCATGGAGTTACATTCAATTTCCGTGTCATTAAGGTTCCCAATTGCCTCGACATGAATATAAACTCTGAATAATTTTATCCCTCCTTGTTTGTAACGTGGTATGCAACAAGTGTGACGGAAATTTGATATGCCATATTTTAATCAAAATTGTGGGAGCCATTTTTTGAGAAAATACAAATTTTCGAACATTTTTTCATGTAAAAGGTAGTAAAAGGTAGTTGGGAGATTTTCTTGAAAATCTTTGTGATGCATTCAATACATGTTTGGTATTTAAAGGTCTTTTCGCTTTTGAGAATGCTGTCCAAACACACGAACCTTTTTCTAAAAATGCTTTTTTCGGCCCAAACCATATATTTCCCGTGAAATGTCGATCAATTTTTGGGTGGAATACAGTACCTTCTCTATACACTTAGGTCTTTTCGCTTTTGAGAATGCTGTCCAAACACACGAACCTTTTTCTAAAAATGCTTTTTTCGGCCCAAACCATATATTTCCCGTGAAATGTCGATCAATTTTTGGGTGGAATACAGTACCTTCTCTATACACTTTGTACATTGTACATGCAGGCTAGAGAAAGTAAAAATATTTATGAATAGTTTGTGAAAAGCGAGTATAGAAAATCATGTGAGTGCAACAAATCAGATTTTTTAATGAAGGTTTAATGATTTTTATCGGATTTTTATCGGAGTATCTTGCATTAACTGCGTAAAACCAATGCTGTAAGGGAGATTGTCGCTGATTCTCTGAGTTATTTTTCTTCGCTATATCCCGGCTCTGCTTTACGTCAAGGTAAAATGACGAACTGTGCGTGATCATTCAATTGATGAGCAGCTCTTTTCTTGGAAAGAAGCGTTGCTTTTCGTGAGAGCGGTGCGGGGCGGAGGCGTTGGGACGCGAGGGCGTTATTCAGAGGTAAGCCTTGTGGGAAATTTCTCCTACGTACAACATCTGACATGATATACCGGCGACGATATCACATCCACAACTGGCTTATTGGCAGGCTATTTTCTGTGAAACACTGGAATTATGGGAAACAAACCTCAAGTTGTCTAAAATAAGTGTGGGTGAGCATGCAGCTGTAACAAATAGTTCTTATTTTAAACCTATATTTAATTTACAACTTTATAATAGGAGTTTTGAAACTGTAATTCATGATATTTATAATTTTATATATAAATATTGTGAATGCGATTCTTTCTGAGACATATTTATAAAATTGTGTAGACTACCTAAAAATATAATATAATCACTAGCAATATAATCAATAATAATTATTTTGTGGATATTAGTGTTGATCACATTAGATCATATAACGATAGGCTATTAATTTGGAAAGGTGGAGTAAAATTGAAACACATTAGGATGTTTACATGCTTTTTTTCTGCCCATTCTTCAATTGTTCTTATAAAGGCTTATTCTTCTTTCTACGCTGTGCTAATCGGTACAAACGCTCGTAGAAATGCATTTATTTCATACTTGTAATTGTAATGGAAATAGAGGGAATACAATACTATTCCAATAGTCAAATCTTTTAAGAGCGGGTAGGCCTCTTTGCTTGACTGGGAGAAAGAAAAACGAATCTCCAATTTGAGAAAACTACCAGTTTTTAAAATTCAAACCATCAACAAGGAATATCTCGTAAAAGGTTAACTCCGCGAAAAAATGTAATTGACATATATTGTGTGCTATATATTTTGTGTAGTAAGATTTTGTCACTTATGTCATCCATAATGAAAGGTTTTTCAGATGCTATTTCCAAAAGTTTATGATATACATTTTACTTGTCATGAAAATATCTCATAACATATGGTATTTTAATGAAAATAGTCATTTTTATAAAATTGAAATTTCGAAAAATTATCCATTTTCAGATATACATGAGTGCCCGTACTTTTTTATAAAAATGTTGACTTTGGTTTCAGGGAGCCTGAAAACATATATTTGCGGTGAAATATCGACACTGAATTTTTGAGTGGAATACAACACCTTTTCTAGCTATTATGTACACATATACATACGTGCTAGATAAAATAATAAAGGTCCATATGCGCGTGCCTGTCTGTGTGTTTCTGAACAGCTTAATTTGAGTCAAATAACGAAATTCAAATAACGAAAACTCGGTTAAATACCAAACTTGGTATTTAAGTTCAGTATCATTCAAAGATGCGATACGAAGATTTTAAAGAATGTCTCCGAACCTAGACCACCCTTCACTGTAAAATGTTAGCAAAATTTTGTTTTGCAAAAATTTTAAATTTTGATTACAATTCCATACATTAAAGGATTAAACTGCACATAAACCTGGGTTTTGAGAAAAGGAAAAAAAAAGCTGTGAAGTAATCTTGATTCAAAAGGAGCTGTAACTGCTAAATGTGTGGCAGTTGTTTTTCATCTATTGCATGTTCAGTATTTTTCAGAATATGATAACTCTCTGCCAAAGGCTTTAAATTTTGGAAAAAGGAGGTTTACGGTTGGAAACCAGCCCTCGCCGTTGCCAAATCTTCCACTTACTGGTCCCTTAACTGAGGCGCGGATCTCGACTTGCAAGCAGAATCTTCGAGTCTGCAGGAAACAGAGATTTTAGTACGTTGCCTCTCATGCCTAATACAGGTCGTCTTTTATTTGATAATGTTTAATGCCCAGGGCAGGGGAGAATGGTTATTGAAGGCTACAATGGTTTAGAGAAAACTGTATTTATCTTCCCTTGTGTGTTTCGGCACTTTGTTACTGAAAGTTTGCTGTTTCATCACAAGAGGTCGGTCGCACTCTCCCTTCCTTAGGGACGTCTAGTTGGTGTGTCCAAAAATCATGCGAGGGGTTATGTTCGACATGTCAACGTGCGCGATATGCTCTTGATAAGTCATTCCTACACCTTTTTACCTACTCATAGATATAGCTTGCTTTTGCTATCCCTTTTTCTGATCATTTCTTGGTTTCCGTTGGAGTGTTTGATAGTGTTTAACCCCGCTTTTACTACTATGGCACCGGAGGTGATAACCTGATGATACATGGAATGAAGATGGAGCACCGGTGGAATGTGATGGCGGGAGAAACTGGAGAACCCGGAGAAAACCCGCCCCTGCGCCGGTTTGTCCACCACAAATCCCAGATGCGGTCGCTGGGATGGAGATCGAACCCGGGCCGCCTAGGTGAGAGGCGAGTGGTTTAACCACTCGGTCACGGCGCGGCCATTGGAGTGTTTGTGATAGTTCTTCGAATATTTTGGCATTTGCTAGTCAGAAGTTTGTTATGATTTATAATTACTCTTGTTAATATCTACTAATAGCTTAATATTAATATCCGGGAATTTAATGTATTTTATGCTTATCTATAAGTTATATGCCGAAGAATGATTTGTTTAGTCAAATTATGGACAGTCATACCACATCTTTCCTTTTATTGTGTTCTCTGAGAAACTAAATACTAAACAGAAGATTTAAATGTTCAACAAAGACGCCAAGATTAAGGGCTTATTTTATTGCATTTGTGTGCATTGACAGATATTGGAAGATACATTCACTTTTACTTTCTCTACTTAGTACAGGTACATAAGTAGAGAAGGTATTGCATTTCACTCAAATTCCTATACCGGAAATATACGTTTTAGGGTGTCCTGTATAAAAATGATTTTTAGAAAAAGGTCCGTGTGTCTGTGTGTCTGTGAACACGATAACTTAAAAACGAAAATCGGTTAAAAACCAAAGTTGACATTTAAGTTCGGCATCTTTCAAAGGTGCGACATAAAGATTTACAGGAAAATTCCCCCTCTCAAGCTTCTCTTTGCATAGAACATCTTACGAAATGATCAATTTTCTAACTAATGATTTTTATTAAAATGGGTATATTAAAGATGTTTACAGGCAAATAAATATTATATCCTGAATTTATATTATTTTAATCAAACTCTGAGCCATTGTTTAAAAAATCAAACTTTTCTTAAAGTGTTCAATGGAATTTAGGTTGGGGGATTTTCTTGAAAAGATTCTTGTCGCATTTTTGTAAGACGCAAAATTTAAAAACTCAGGTTTGATACTTAACCGACTTTTTAATTTTTAGTTATGCTTTTCACACAGGCAGAGTCGAACACACACACACACACACACTCACACACACACACACACACGCTGTCCTTTTTCTAAAAATATTTTTAGGGGAACCTACAAAAATATTTCAGATGAAATCTCAACTTCGAATTTTTGGATGGAATACAATACTTCCCCTACTTCTATACGTATTTGAGGAAGAAAATATATATTTCTTTAAAATACACAATTTATATAGAATACGTTTTGTTGCAACGCAAGCTACATTTCCGAGATATCTATTATTAATGTATCAAATAGTTCAATAATATCTCTTTCTTTTAAAGACCCATCCACTTTCAGTTTTTTTCTGCGATTGTATGGAAACTGTATGGATTATCATATAGCATCATGTTATTAAATATATAATTTGTTCCCTTTTTATCTGTAACGAAATGTATAAAGTAGATATTTCTATAAAGGTTATCTCGATTAAAAATAGAGGAAAAATACAGTTTTGAAAGAATAATTTGTACACCCACTAATAAACCATTAAAGGTAGAGAAAGTTATGTGAATGTTAAATTAAGATTTTTTAAAATATATCAGTACTTACTTTAAACACACAAATCGTATACATTATTTCATATATGTTCTCAAGTACTACTTGAAAGAGAATGTTCGGATAATAGCCAATAGTTTAGCAACACTTAATTTTATTCGTGCCAATGAAGAAAGAAAGAAAAAACAAAACATGTGTTTTTACCTGGAAGAATAGAGCACTCTGCCATCCTGATAAAGCCGCACGAACTTGTTGGGTGTGGTAATGGTATGCAGATACGACTGTTTTCCATTGTAGAAATATGTATCTGGTTTCCATATTCGCTGTAGCATGGAGATGCTGAGCGCTAAAGTTTCCTTGTTACCTTGAAAGGCAAGGCGCCGGTCGACCCAAGACTGCCTGAAGTAGCAGTCCATTGAATATGTCTGCAAAATGTTTACAAAAACTCCATTTATTTACAGAAAAAATGTGCAAGTTAATGCATGATACACATTGGACACTAAAGCTATGAAAAGGTATGGCATTTGAAGGGTAATGAAGAAACAAGTGAATTCCACACATCACTGTACGCCGTAGAATATTGCGATACATTTGTGCTTCCGAAATTCTTCAATGCACTTAATGCATGTACACTGCATCTTTTTTTATGATAGTGAGTAATAAAAGTAGTATTTCCACGAAAATAAAATTAATTACTAACAGGTGTTGCACGTTGTGGTTGCAATGACAAGGTAGCCATGGTTAATTTTGGGAGTAGAGCGGCAATCGATTGGTTAGTGACTTTAATAATAATACGTTAAGATTAGCAAATAAAAGAAAGCAAAATTCCAGGTATGATTTGAATTGTAAAGCTCAACTATTAAAAAGATTACATTTAGTGATGAGACGATGGCACTACTACCGATATACTAATTTTTGTGCGACGATTCTCACTTTATAAAAGGCCTAAAACGATAATATGTTCATTATCTTATTAGCTGTTTGTATATAAATGCATGTAACCAATTTTGGTAAGAACCTTTCAGTGTTTTATTTGATGTGGCTGATAATGAAAACGAACATAACTGTATATGGATAGACTGCTATCAATCATTTTCGGATGTCATGGTGGCATGTTGGGAAACTCCAACGTTGTTTTTAATTGAGGTTCCGTAAACTTCATTCTGTGTCTGAATGTAGCATGCTTCTTTAAATTTGTTTTGTATTAATATCGCGCGAAAATATTTTCTGCATATTTTGCACACCTTTCAGCTGTAATACCGTTTGCTTCAAAAAGTTCCAAACTCACTGATCTTTTATTCAGTATTACTGTTGTACCTTGTATTTAAGGGAATTGTGGTACTGCGCAAGTAAGCCGAGTTTGATTTGCACAAAACATAGACTAATAAATGTTTCTATTATCCAACATGTTTGTTTCTGCTAGATTCACAAGTTTTAGATGTAACTAAATGAAATGGCTGAGAGCGAGTCACCAAACATGGTAAATCAGCTTCATGTTAACGCTGTAAGAAACATGAATATCTCGCCCCTTCCTCCATTGTTTTAATGTTTTCATTTAGACACATAAATGTATGGATTTTGATTTCATTCGCCCATAGGAAACGCAGTCCAGGACGATCGAGAACTATAGTCCAGTAAATCTTTGGGGATAAGTGCGACTCAGTAACTTAGTCTACATTCCTTTCATTCATTATCTAACATACAATTAAATTAAAAACTTTCAAAAATAGAAAACTTAAACATTTCAAAGTACCGAAAAAGTAGTGAAGGTTTAATTCAAAATATTAGACACACTTCAATACACGAGAGTATCGGTAATAGCGAGGTATCGACGGTATCAAGGTCCCATAGCTACTTATATTTCAACTGCCCTTGTGAAATTGGAGAAACAGTAGAATATTTACTTTTCAATTGTTCTCGTTTCATGCATAAAATATACTGCATTAAATTGGATACACACGGCTTGTGTAAAAAACAAACCAATACTGCTTAAAACTCCATCTAAACAATTGCAATATAGATTTTACAAAACCAGTATATACTATTTTCAGTAGATGTTGTTATAAGTATTTGTATAATTTGTTCATCACATCTATCAAAGTTTGTAAAATGTACCTGTGTATTGATATTACTGTAATTATCTTTAAGTTATGAAACTATAACCCTAATATGCGTCCTGTACAATAGGGTTAATCAGTTAAATAAACAACTTATATTTCATGTCTATAATAATAAATATATCAAAAGTTAGAGGATTTAATATAGTTTATGCACATATGTGCTATAAAATAAGAAAAACGTGTAAGTAGACAGACTAAATGCGGGAAATTCTACTCCACGATAACGACATGAACGGAAATTGGATAAAAAATACTATCGTCAAAAATATTTTTTAGTACGCTACTTCGATTAAATTATTTTGGTATGCATTATCTACATTTTAACTCCTTGAAAGAATCTTACAGTAATCACGAATTCGCTGGAAAAGGAGCTTGTATTTTTAACATAACTGCACTACTACCTAGAGAGACTTTGTTTAATGACCTAATATTTTTAGCATGATAAACTTTTTTAAAATATCTTACTTTTAAAGGATTTTTTGACAGTATAATCATGACATGAATATTGCTTAAATTTTATAAGCGTATGCAATGTTCAGATCATAACAATGCAATTTCAGTATAATTATTAATAGAATAAGGAACATAATTTCATAATGCAACTGGACAATAATTGATTTTATCAAGCATATAACTCGTTGAGGCATTTTCATTTAACCATAAGCAGAAAGAAAGCAACTGCCATTTTGTTGGTAGGAAATCTACCAGTTCGTGTTACGTAAGCTACTATGTACTAATATCGAAATTACTCTTTAATATTATATATAAACTGTAATTTAAGTAAGCTTAATTTATTTAACCATTCCAAATATATTCAGTAACATGTTTCTTTATTTTTAAATAAAATGTTGCATTAGAATGCCACATGCTTTCATAGGTTGAATAGTAGACCAACTTAAGTAGTAGCATTTTCTAATCCAGATGGTCCATCATGTGTGTTTTTGACATGCTGAAACTAGAGGTAAAGATATATTGACAGGCATAGACAGGTTTTGGCCTCAAATTATCTGCGTTCAAACCATTATTACTACAAAGATTATAAACCACAACAGCTAAGAGTCACTAACAGAGGTAAAAGCCGGTTGGAGTGCTAGCTGAAAATGTCAATAGACACATTTGTTGCAGAATTACAGCAGTATAAGTATAGGCTTTATCCGCAGATATATATAAAAGTGCTCTCCGAAAGTCTGAAGAGTTTTCTTACGAATATGTTGAATTTGATGTTACCAATTGAGCCAGGAATCAATATGAATACTCAAGTATTTGGTGCTGTAAGAAACAGGAAGGACTTGATCGTGTAACCGTATCTAACTGGATGCGCATGGAAGAAGCGAAGATTGGGACATATCCTTCAGGCTTCCAGAAAATTATTGATACGGTTAAGATAGCCATGTAACTTGTGTTCTAAATGAACAGCAAAAGTATGGGAATGGAATTCAATGTGATGACATCCTGATGAGGCGAGTTGGATACGTTTCCTCTTGCTGTAGGTGCTGATACTTGATGGTTCGGAATAGGTATCGTATCCATGAAGTGATAGAAATCATATTTATACGTCCCTCTTTTCTTGACGCTAGAACGGCAATAGACCTGTGCCGTGTTGATATTCAGCTTGTCAATAAGGAACAGAGTGAACCTTAAATGTTATTTATGACTTTCATGACCCTGAGGAGAACGTGGGCAGGGTGGTTGTATTGGCAACGCAACTACATCCAGACCGCTGTGGTTTGCTTTCTCTTCTACAAATCACCACCACGTTTCTAGACAGAGGTCCTTGTTTCTAGGCAGAGATAGCTGTGATAGTCTTCTACACCTTAAATGAATACCGCTATTTCTTGTTAGAGTGGGCGTTGTGTTCACTGCAGGTTCACCAGTGATTTTTGTTCAATTAGCGCCCGGAAAATCACGGATAAAAATGAACACCCAGAGTGAGTGAGTGTGTGTGTGCGTGGTGTGTGTGAGAGTATATACAGCATAAAAATATTGAGAGGTGATTCCTCCCACCAGTGAAACCCATTGGTGTTCGCTTGTTTTCATGTTGGAGGAAAATTTTACTAACAAAAATATCTCAGAGAGATGTCTAGTAACATTTAACTAAAGGGTGAACTTAATTCCAATAAATGTCCTGCTAAACAGGAATGAACTCATATTATATTAGTAGCTAGCTTGTGTATATTTAATGGTGTCAAATTATTAATATTATTGCACAAACACTTTGTGCATGGTCTTTGCTAATTTAAGACAAGAGTTAAACGCGACAAAGAAAGAAAAGTGAAAAAGCAAGAAGAAAAATGCCTCTGATTAGCTAAATAAAGCGATAGAACGTCAAGCACTTTCACCAGAAAACTGTCCATGTTTACCAATTCCTCTAGTCAGCCAATAGATCCCAACATGTCAATATAATTCTAACTGTACTTCAGATTTTTCTGTAAACAGTACATAAATATCAAATTATATTAAATCAGAAACTAATGGAGCAGTAGTCTCAAAACACGAAAAAAAAAAAAGAACGGCTCTAAAATTTGTCAAAGCCCTTCCGGAGCATCACAGAGCATAATTTTCTCCGAGAAAGCCTTGAACCAAAAACACTGCTCAGACCAGAAGAGAGTGTATAAGCAAACGGTAGTAAACAGCTTTATCAACCGAAGCATAGAGCAGGTTGGACAGAGTCTAACTATAACTAGGTATTAAATTAAAGATGCAAACTAAAACCTCTGCGAGATATATAAAAGACGGTAAACAACGATGTCTGGAGAAGTAGTAAGTAGTAATGACCTTGTCTGAATATCTTCTTGTCGCATAGATTTGTAGAAGTAATACTGGCAGGGAGCAAATCTGGAATCTCTCATTATGTAAAGTGGTCTGCTTTTAAGCTTCAAGCTCCAAGAAAGTAATTCAAATTTCTTCTCCGGCTTCAAAAGTAATTGTATGTGTTTGAAACTAAAGTCGTATACATGCTACTGGCGTTCAAGTAATATGCTATTACAATAATAAATAGTATTACCATGTCAACTTCCGAAATTGGGCCCATGCTCCTGACCATGATATCAACTTCGACAACAGCTGGTGGTCCTGAAAGAAAAAAAAAAATTACAGAAAAAACAAATTAGATATACAATTTTACTATATACTATATTGTTTAAAAAATCTTATGTGCTCCATTCACATGACTTTCTCTACATCTATGTAACAAATTATTGTTAATAAGCTTATTCCTCTATTTAATGCTTAAACATTATCAGAAACGTTCTTATTACTTAGTTATTTATAAGTAAAAGGGAAATAAAGAAATACACTAGGCTAAATTGACAGTAAAATGTTTTAAAATGTGGTTGATATGGAATTGAAATCCGTTTCTTTGTCTGGCCAAGCGTTGACAAGTTCCCGTATGAGAAAAGTTTAAGTATTTTAAAACTGAAATCAATAACAAGGAATATCCCTAAAATTGGTAACTCCACGAAAAAGTGTATATGGCATAAATTGTGTCTTTTATCGTTATCTACATTTTTTGTGTAGTTAGTTTTTGTCTATCTCTTACGGTTTAACAGTTATGTAAAATTCAATAAAAAGCATCCAGAATAAAGAGGTCTTTAGAAGCTATTGCCAGAAAATTCAAAATATACATTTTATTTGGCATGTAAATATTTTATGTATAAGAGATTTTAATCGAAATCGTTAGAGCCATTTTTGACAAAATCAAAATTTTCGAAATTTTTTCCATGTAAAGGGTAGTTTGGGGTGGTGAGGAATTTCTTGAAAATCTTCGTGTCGCATCCTTGAAAGATACCAAAGTTAAATTCCGAGATTGGTATTGTGTTTTCGTTTTTGAGCTATGCTGTCCACAGATACACAGACACACACACATACAAACACAGAACATTTTTCTAAAAATGTTTTTTTTTATGGATTCAGGGACACCAAAGATATAAATTTCTGGTGGAATCTCGGTATCGAATTTTTGGGCGCAATACAACACCTTCTCTCTATACTTTGCACTTAGTATGTGTAGAGAAAGTAAAAATGTTACTTATTCTACTAAATAGTGCCAATAAACATTGTTTTCCATCCAAATTCTCGATGCTGGATTTTCACCGAAAACGCTATTTTGAGGTCTCTAAAATCATTTTTGGAAAAATGTGTATGTGTGTATAGAGCATAATTAAAAATCAAATTTCTGAAAACTACCAAATTTTATATTCAATATTTACAACTTCGCAGACGCTACACGAAGATTTACAAGAAAACCCTCCCAATCTCGTGCTGTCTTTTACATTAAAGCTTTTCTATAATTTTTTATTTCTTTATGAATGACTAACAATTTTGGTTAAAATGCCATGTAATTAAAGTCTTTGTGTGACGAAAAAAATAAAATATTTATCTTAGTTTTTTTGTCAGTAGTAGTTAGTTAATTGTACATGCTTTTACGTTAGATAAGAACTTAAAATGCAAATAAACATGTTAAACTTTTATGGCAGTAACCACAGTTTGAAAATATTCTTTGGTTTGTTTCAATTTTGTGATAACTTGTTTTTAAGTATTAGTGATCTTTATTTTTTTTCGTGGTGTGGAAAGGGTATTGAATTTCAAAGTGTCTGTATAGCGACCTACGTTATAAGGATTTAATAATCGCTTCAGTCTACTTTATCTCCTGAAACGTTTATTTCGATTAACATGAAGTAAATAGAAAAACAAAAACGCTGATATGTTCCATTCTTATGAGTTTTCCTGCCTACTCTGCAACAAATTATTCTTACAAAATCTTATTCTTTTGTATACTCCATCTAATCAAGATAAACATTTATAAAAATACTTATTACGTATTTACTTGTGGGTAAAGGGAAAAAACGGTATATACAAGGCTAAAGAAGAGACATCTTCAAAAAATCTATTTAACACAAATTGTATTTTAATGCGATTCACATTTTTACTTTCTATTTTACGCATAGTGAGGGAAATATTGTATTCCATTCAAAAATTCTATACCGAGATTTCAATGGAACAATATATTTAGAGGCACCCAGAATCCAAAAAGCGCATTTTAGAAAAAAGGTCAGTGTGCGTGAACAGCGTAACTTAAAAACGAAAAGCCGGTTAAGTAACAAAATGTACATTTAAGGTCTGTATCTTCTAAGGATGCGACATGAAAATTTTCAGGAAAATCCCCTCTTCTCAAACTACCCTTTTACACAAATGGTGAACCACAAAAGGTAGACAAAATATTATTACCTACACTAAGCCTGTAAATCTCGTCACACAATTTATCTCAGATACATTTTTGTGAAGTTAATTATCTATGGTATTTTAATGCTTATATTTTGAAATGGGAAATGGTTTTTGTTTTTTAATTATTATACAATGTACCTAAAGCAAGTAGAGAAAGTATGGTATTCCACACAAAAAGCTGATATCAGGATTTCACTGAAAACATTAGTTTTAAGGTCCCCTGAAACCAAATAACGTTTTTAATAAAGGTTCGCCTGTGTATGCGTCAGTGAACAGCATAATTCAAAACAAAAAGTCGGTTAGGTAACAAATCTTTTAAGTTCTGTATCTTCTAAGGATGCGACGCAAAGTTTTTCAGGAACATCCCACAACCCAAACTACCTTTTACACGTAACATTTTTAAACATATCTCAAAAACATTTTGATTTAAATACTACTTGTTCAGATATTTTTATAATAAATGAAACGTATATTTAAATTTCTGAGATTAGCTGTGAAGTTACCTTTTACACAACTTTTGAATAGCCGGTAAACCGTAAGAAGTAGACAGAAGTAGACAGCCCAAAAATGAAGACCATGTTGTCACTCAAAACAAAGCTTTGAATAAGCGGTAAACTTAACAACTTACTGCCCAAAAATTAAGATCGTATTGTAACACGCAACTTATGTCAGATACTTTTTGTGGAGTTTAAAATTACAAGTTATTTGTTGTTATTGGTTTAAATATTCCCATACTTAGTGGTACTTATATCAATTTTCCTATTCGTCTCCACTCATCCTGGTCATGCATGAGAACAGAATTTCAAAGCGACATAGCGACCCGCTCTTAAAATATTTGATTATCGCTTTAGCCTAGTGATTCCTTCAGTTCCCTTTTCCCCTTGTACCTACAAGGAAATGTGTAAAGGCCATTTATGTCAATATTCATTACGATTGGCATGGTTACATAGAAGAATTATCTTTTGTAAATATGTATGCTTGTTGCACAATACATAGAGAAAGTCATATGAATATAATGTGTAGTATCATTTTGCTGCAAAAGTCATCAAGAATGAAGAGGGCTTCAGAGACTATTCACATAAAATTCAAGATGTACATTTTAATTGCGATGCAAACAACTTTGATGTATTGTAATAAAATCGTTAGAGCCATTTCTGAGTAAATCGAAATTTTCGAAAATTATCCCATGTTATATTTCGGGTGCAGGATTTTCCCAAAAACCTTCGTATCGCACCCTTGGAAGAAATTAACCAACTTTTTTGAGCTATGTTATTAACAGACACGGGCTTTTTCTAAAGTTGCTTTTTTTATGTTTGGGAAGAGTTAGCCCACTTTTACTTCCTCTAGCCCGTATGTACTATGTAATAGGGAGGGTATTTATCTCTACCCAAAAATTTGATACCGAGATTTCATCGGAATACATGTGTTTAGACCCACTGAATCCAAAAAAGCATTTTGGAAATTTGTCAGTGTGTGTGTGTGTGTGTGTCTGGCTGTGGGCAGCATAGCTCAAAACGAGAAGTCACTGCCAGCTACCCTTTACATGGAACATTTTTCAAAATTTTCTATTTGCTCTAAAATAGCTCTAGTGAATTTTATTAATATGTCATATGTTTCACACATTTTGATGACAAACAAATATATATCTTGAATTTTCTGGGAATAGCCTCTGAAGACCTCTTCATTCTGGATGACCTTTATTTAACTTTAGAATTACTCGTAAAAGAGATAGATAGAAACTTACTACAGAAAACAAAATGTAGATCTCATTAAAATACACAATACGGTTACTACAAAAGAAATAGACACCTTCAACTGCCTGTAAAACAAAAACTATTAGAGATAGCAACCTAATTATTTTGGAGGTATGTTGAGAAACTCTCAAAGTTTCGTTTGTTACTATTGGTAACGCTGTAGTGTTTTGTTTGTTGTTGCAGAAGCTGAAATGGCGGAAAATCCTGTGGAAAAGGCATATTGCGTGTTGGAATTTGCTAGAACGTAATCAGCAACTGTTGTCCAACGACATTTTAGAACACGTTACCACAAAAATGAAATGATGCGCTCACAAAAACCAGCATCGTCTTCATCATGTCGCAACATGTCGATGCTAAAGTCACGCCGTATGACCTCAGAAACTGCAACATCTGTAAGGCATCATGTGCAGTCGCTTCCGCAAGATTTTCCATACAGTTTGCTGTGGAATTTGTAATTGCATGCTTGCCCTAGATGTCGATTTCTGTGGGCTTCTTATGTAGGCAGAACGAACACGTTCAACGTTTTCTTCCGAAACTCTTGGTCTTCCCGAGCTCTTCCCTTTGCACAAACATCCCGGTGTCTCGAATTTTCTATACCAGTCGTAGATTGACTGTCTAGTCGGTGGCGTTTTGTGGTAACGTGTTCTAAAATGTCGTTGGACAACAGTTGCTGATTGCGTTTTAGCAAATTCCAACACGCAATATGCCTTTTCCACAGGATGTTCCGCCATTTCAGCTTCTGCAACAACAAACAAAACACTACAGCGTTACCAATAGTAACAAACGAAACTTTGAGAGTTTCTCAACATACCTCCAAAATAATTAGGTTGCTATCTCTAATAGTTTTTGTTTTACAGGCAGTTGAAGTTATCTATTTCTTTTGTAGTAGCCCTGTATATGTCACTTTGTTTCTAGAGTGAATCATATTCGAGATATTCTAAGCTACTGGCTTCAGTTTTAAGGTACTTAAACTTTTCTCAAACGAGAGACATCTTTCTTATCGTCTCTCTTTTGTGAACTCCTAACAAGAAAAGAGAACCAAATTCCAATTATTTCACTTAGCGACCGGCTTTTAAAAAAGTTGACTATCGCTTTAGTCTTATTGCCCTTCTATCTACAAATAAGCAAGTATAAATACAAATTCTGGCAATGTTTATCTTGATTAGCATGACGCAGATAAAAGAATACTTTTTTTTAAGGAAAGTTTGTTTGTGTAGCAGAGTGTGAAAGTCGAATGAATGGACAACAGTAGATTTTTTTTATTATTTAACGTAAAAACATATTGTATTCCAATGAAATTAAGAACATGAAAACTTATATCTACTTCTATGCTTCTGTGATTTAGAAGAAGCCTGTCCAAAAGTTACTCTTGCGAGATACTGACGTCAGAGCACCCTCCCCCTAACTCCAGACAAGAAGGGGAAAGGCTGGTAAGTCACACATAGGTATAGTAGTAAGAGGAAGTGTGTTCTTTCTAAGCAACATTTCAGCTTCAGTTTCATTTTCAAACCATTCACAAAATTGTAGGAACATATCATGTTCGAAAGAAAGAGGTTGGGATATTTAAGTCATTGGCTAAGGATACATTTTTCCAAACTGTGATTATTTGCAGCACTTATAATGCAAATGTTTGGCTCCACATACATTTGCTAGCAAAGATTCTATAAAATAATTATATTAAAAACTAGTTATCACAGTGGACTACGCGACGATCATTTGGTTCATTTCTAAGGCTCTGTATAAATATCTATACTTGTAAATCCTTAAAAATAATCGTAAATTAAAAGTATATAACCTTGTTATTATGAATTATATATGTATATAATAATTTAAACTTAATTTTTTTTGGTTTATATAATCTTTAGCAGCAGATATTGATGGTTAATTCAAAGTAAAATATCACCGAAGTAAAAATAACTAAATAAATACAAAATAAAAGGACAACACAAGATGCAGATCAGGAAGGTCTTGCATTTACAAACATTCCATTACGTCATATAGCGGCTGGCGTAGCTAAGTAGATAGGCTGCAACACGAAGCAGATACTCAAGTCCAGTCATGGCCCGATGAAGTAAAATTATAGTCGCCTAATTTGTCTATATTTTACAGAACTTAACATCGCTAGTTAAACTCGTAGAAAAGATATAGTTAAATCATGGGGATATTCAATGTTAGCCGTGTTTAAGACTACCATTACCATTACTGTGTAGCACTGATTCGCGTTGTAGCCTGTCTACAGGCTCATCGAAAATGCGCGCCGGTCTTGAATCTTTTGGTAAATTTTTGTCTGTCGATTGTCGACATTGCTTTGTATTGTTGCTATATCCACAAACATTCCGATTTAGTCTGAATTTCTCACATTTCTTCAGTCTGTGTCTAGCCAAGGAGCAGTTTACTGTTACGCGACGTGTGCTAGTTGTGAAAACTATTTATCAGAACGGAGGAAGCGACTTCACGCGATTCTAGGGCGGTTTGAAGCACACAATGAATCAACATTCGCAGACTTGTGAAAAAGTTCAATGAAACGGGTCTGGAGTGAACATTAAAAATCTTGGGCGTCGTCGTATTTGGCGAGCCAAACATTGTGGTCTCGTGACAATGTGGCCGTTAGTCCAATGAAATCGGTTCTTCGCCGTTCCCAAGAATTGAGCATAGCATGTTCTTCAGTAAAGAGAATTCTCCAATATGATCTCCATCACCACCCGTACAAAATTCAGTTAACGCAGCAGCTGAAAGTGGCCGATCACACAAAGAGGCAACATTTTGTGGCTGGTTTCTGAGAAGAGCTCAGGAGGACGAGGGCTTTGCGAGCAAAATCATCTTCAGCGACCAGGCGCATTTCCACTTAAATGAATTTGAATAAGCATAATTGGGATGTCTTTAATACTGGACATGAAAAAATCCTCGGTTAATCAAGAAAGAGAATTGCTACCACGAGTGACAGTTCGGTGCGGCTTTTGGGCAGACGGTATCATCGGCCCTTATTTTAACTGTCCGAATTCTTGTATACCATCGCAATAGAGGTCATATGCCCGCATCATTCACGAATTGAAATCGGAAGGTGTGATGAACATTTTTATGAATCTTGTTAGTGTGTTTTGAAAAAATAAAGTTCAAAATTTGGTGTAACAAAACCGGTGCACTTTTTTAATCACCTTATATCTTGTTAGCTAAGGCTGTAGCCTCACGTTAGTTACTGCGTCTTCCCTTCAATTTGGACATGCCTTATCTAGAAGAATAAATGTAACATCTATGGAGTTCTAATATTAAACATTTCAATAAAACGATGCATCATAGTTTATATACTGATTGTACCATTAAAAGGTTCTTTAAAATATTTAATGCTTCAGGCTCCGCAGCTGTATCAATACTCAATAACAGGAAGCCGAAATAATCGACGGATGGAAACAAGATGATTTAATTTATTCGATAAACAATAAAAATAGTTTTATAACTAAATTTATTGATTACATTCTCTACACGTAATATGTACATAGTGTATAGAGAAGGTATTGCACCCAAATATTCGATACCGAGATGTCATCGGAAATGCATGTTTTGAGATCCCCTCAATCCAAAAAAACTTTTTAGAGAAATGTCTGTGTGTGTGTGTCTCTCTCTCTCTGTATGTGTGTGGATAGTGTAGATCAAAAGGTATTCAAGTTTTGTATCTTTCAAGAATTCGACACGAAGATTTTCAAGAAAATCTCACCTCCCCAACTACCCTTTATATGTTATTTATAGAAGATATTTACATGACAAATAAAATGTTTATCTTGAATTTTCTCGGAGTAGCCTCCAACGACCACTTTATTCTGGATGAATTTTGCGGAATTTTACATAACTAGTAAACCGTAAGAGTTAGACAAATTATTACTTGATAGAAAATGAAGATCTCGTTAAAACACGCAATTTATGTTATATACCTTTTTTCGTGGAGTTGATCGTTTTTTTAGATATTCCTTGTTATTGGTTTCAGCTTTAAAATACTTATACTTTTCTCGTACGGGAATTTGTCAGTTCCTATACGTACAAACAAAGAAACTTCAATCACATGGCAGGCAATTTTGACTATCGTTTTAGACTATGGTACTCCCTTATTTCCCTTTTACTTACATGAAAACAAGTAATAAAACCATTTCTGCTATTTTTTTGTCGATTAGCATGAAGTAAATAGAAGAATAATCTTTTTAACAATAATTTGAAGCAGTGATGTAGACAAAGTCATGTGAATGGAACACAGATTTCTTTTGCTAAAGTCTTAAATATAGGAAACGTCTTTAGTTTGAAAAGGAAAAGAGAAGATACGTGTTTCCTGTAGGAAATCTGAGAGATATGATAACTCACCTCCAAAATCCGGACGAACGCTATTATCATATCCTCGAAGAAGATTATCCAAGAGATCGGATATGTTCCTGTGGTTGTTGAACTGCTGTACATTTACACCCTGTTTTCTGAAAATAAAGTGGAATAATATAACTTTAGTAGTAATATGTTGTTAATTTAGTAACTGTAGTACATTAAATTTCTACCAAGCTACTGAACATGGCAGCTGTAAGCAGCTAGGCACATAATTTAATAAGTTAAAGTAGACATAAAAGTAGTTTAAATTCCTCTGTAGAAAATGCGTTTCAAAAACTGCACACTTTTTAAATTACTTAATTTACTTACTCAAAATTAGCCCCTTTTAGCTTTCTCTACACGTACTATGTACACAGTGTATAGAGAAGGTATTGCATTGCACTCAAAATTCGATACCGAGATTTCACCAGGAACACCCATTTTAGAATCCCCTGCACCAAAAAAAAAAAAAAAAAAATTAGAAAAAAAAAATGTTCGTGTGTGTCCGTGTGTCTGTGAACACGATAATTCTAATATGAAAAGTCGGTAAAATACCAAAACTAGTATTTAAGGGATGCGACACGAAGATTTTGAGAAAAATCGCCCCACCCCGAACTACCCTTCACATGAAAAAAAAAAACATCGAAAATTTTGTTCTTCTCAAAATTGACTAAAACGATTATGATTTATATGCAGTATATAAAATATATTTATGTTGCAAAGAAACTGTATATCTGAAATTTTATATAAATATCCTCTTTATTCTGAATGAGTTTTTCCGGATTTTGCGTAACTGTAAACCACAATAGATAGACAAAAACTTAAAATACAAAAAATGTAGATCACGTTAAAACACACAATTTGTCATATACCTATGCTTTTTTATTTTTTCGTGGAATTAATAATTTCTGAGATAATCCTTGTCATTTGTTTAGATTTAAAATACTTCTACTTTTCTCACACGAAAGTCCTGCAGAGAAACGGATTTCAACCACATGGCAGCCAGCTTTTAAAGGAATTGACTATCGTTTGAGCATGATGTATTCCATTATTCCCCTTCTACTTACAAGGAAGCAAGTGATTAAGACAATTTCTGCTTATGTTTATCTCGATTATCATAAAATAGAAGAATGTGCTTTTTAACAATAATTTGTTACAGCGGTTTAGAGAAAGTAATGTGAATGGAACACGTCAGGTTTATAATTTGAGTTAAAGTAAGCATAGAAATAGTATAAATTCCTTGTAGAAAATGCGTTTCAAAAATAAAAAGCTTTTTAAATTGGTTTAATAGTTTTTTTTTTTTTTTTTACACAAGCCGTGTGTAGGACAGGAGTTGGATAGGTAGAGTCAGACTGGTTCAAATCCCGGCTATGGTATTGCATTTTTCAGCCTGGCTCTACCTATCCAGCTTTTTAAATTGCTTAAAACTCATAATTAAGCCCTTTTTCAGTGTCTTAAAGCTTTACATATATAGAAATAGATTGATATAGGTGTAATCTATCCATTTCACCGACCGCATTTAAAGTATAGGTATTTATAATTTGTGTATGCTTACATTACCAACAACAATAATACCCATCGGGTTTACGATCGATTGAAGTAATATTGAAGTTGTATTTAACATTACGGTGTGAGTGTCAGATTTTTCATATTGTCAGAGAGTGTGAGGTTAGAATGAACATCATAGTTGGTGATAGTGTTAGGGCGAGAGTGTCGCTCTACGATTTGACTCCAGGTTTTCTTGTGGATGGCTCCTCCCGCAATTTTCCACCTCTCTAAGAATTATATCAAAGATTTCATTGGTTTACATTAATAACATTTTCTTATCCGCGGAACGAACCACTTCTCTAAGATCTGTATATGGACTTATTTGCACTCAAGTCTAGTTCTTCTGAGAAACGTACGAGCTCCTGCATAATTTACTCGGTGTTTCTCTGCTAGCTTCTAATCTTCGTACGGTGACTGCACACACGTCTCAATTACACTTACAATACATTGAAAGGATTTCTCCTCTTCATTGTTTCGTCTTCTATGAATGCCCGGATAACCCGATTCAAGTAGCGACTTCCTTTCTGACGAGTGTTTCCTACAATTAATGTGTATTTCAGTATTTTATCTTATTTATATGGTGGCACCGTGGGTGAGTGGTTAGTCTGTTCATCTCCCATCTAGCGGCCCGGGTTCGATCCCAAGTATGTGGGATTCGCGGAGGACAAAGAGGTTTGGTCCATCATCACCTTTCCAGTCATCCATTTCGCTTATATTTCATATTATCCACTTCCTCATGTTCATGCTTGGCTATGGGCCGACACCTCGAGGTTCTCTATTCATTGGCTTCGTGCCGTTGGCTCCCCGACAGGCTTCTGACCCCTAGGCATTGGCTTGAAAGTCCACAGCCCTACAAATACAGGGAGGGTAAGCCGATTACGAAACGAAATGATCTTATTTATATTGTTTTATATTTAGGTTTGCCAACTCTTCCGTAATGGTCAGGAGTCTCCTGGAATTGAATGGGATTTCCTGGCTGAAATTTAAAAGTCCTGGAATTATGTGATATCCCATTATTATTATTATTATTATTATTATTATTATTATTATTATTATTACATTACATTATTTATATACTACACTTTTATAAACTACGAGTATTTCACCTGCTATATGGAAGATTTGGCAGTGTGTAGAAGGAAATAGCAGTGTTTTGATGGTGTTCCGCAGTGTTGAAGATGCCGGTCCCCATAGCCGCGCTCGCTTTGGTGCTTCGTAGCGCTGGGGATCGTGGGTTCGAGTCCCGCCTTGGGCATGGGTGTTATATGTTTGTGTTTATGTGTGTGTTGTAACAGTAAGAAAACAGCAATCCAGTAATAATACAGAAAAACAAGGTAAAAAAAAAGTAAATAAAAGTACAGTGCCGGAGTCCTGATCAGACCCCGGTACCGTATTTTTGTTTAAAAAAAGAAAAAAAAAAGTCGGGGGGGGGTGGAAAACGGAAACCAATGCTTGCGTCAACATCAAGTCGCCGGTCCTGCTATATTTACAATTAGGAATCACAAAACCAGTAATTATTAGCAGTTTGAGGTCTTTGAATCGAGTTCTTAGACAATGGTCGTAGTCGGAGTTGGTTATTGTAATGGCTAGTTCATCGGGAATTGAAATGAAATACTTGCACCTTTAACGATACCTGGAAAAAATCATATGACTGCTTTTTTAATCAATTGTTCTAGCTTTACTGTTACATCTAATTTTCTCCCGGAATCCAGAGTTCAGAAGTTGGTACTTCCTTAATCTAATAATCAATCTTGCTGTACCGCTACAAACTCTTCCTTATGTTTGTTTGAAGTTACATCATGGCCCTCTGTATATTCTGAAATAAAACGTAACCGGCTATGAGTGTAGCAACTATATATTCTGTGGAGCAATAACAGATTTAATGTTTATTGGTATAACAGAAATTAAGTTGTAGAATAAGCTTTTGTAAGAGTAATTTTAAAAGAACGACTAATGAAATTTACGTGAAAGTAAAACATATTGTGTTAAGCCACTCGGTTTAACTTTTTGTGTCAGCTCTTATAGTTGGTAAGAGGAAGAATTGTATTTCTCATGGTCATACAAGGGGCATGGAATTTCAAAGCAATCAAAATGTGGTTATTGCTTTGGTTTACTGTATCCTTGTTATATATACTACATTGTAAACGTGAAATGAAAATTTATATAAATTAACAAGTAGAGTATTTTTCAGAACATGATGACCATGCCCCACTCTTCTTCCAAAGTTTTCGGTTAGAGGGTTTGCGGTTGGAAACCAACCCTCGCTGTTGCCAAGTCTTCCACTTACTGGTCCCTTAACTGAGGCATGATTATTGACTTGCAAGCAGTGTCTCCGGGAAACTTCTGATGTTACTACGTTACCTCTCGCCCCTAATACAGGTTCGTCTTTTGTTTGCCAATGGTTATTGCCCAGTGATAGGGTGGAGCGGCCCATTTGAGGGCCATATGTTTTGGAAAAAAATTATAAATAGATGATTAAATACTTTTTAGGACTAGGTTTTAAAGAACGATATGTGAATGTAAAACAACATATGTTTACTCTCTCTACTATGTAGGTGTAATAAGTATGGGGGCTCGTTAAAGCACATAATTTATGCCCAATACTTTTATTTTGTGGAATTAATCATTTCCAAGTAATACCTTGCTGTAGGTGTTCATTTTACGATACTTAAGCTTTTCTCAAACGGGAAGTCGTTGTTCGTTTTTATTTGTTTCGTTTTTTATTCCTGTATTTGCAAAGAGAACTGGATTTCAATTCCAATACATAGTAATAAGATCTATAAAGTGTTGACTATGACTTTAGATTGTGTACTCCTTTTTTTCTTGTGCCCACAAGGAAAAAATAATAGCATTAATTCGCTAACATTTATCTCAATTAGCATGACGCAGTAAAAAAAAAAAAGCTTTTGTGAGCATAGTTTGTTGCAGTGTCAGAGAGCCACGTGTCAGAGTTTCTCCGTGGCGTAATGGTTACTATGCTGACTTCATATACCCAAGATCGCGGGTTCAAACCTGGCGGAGGACGATGGATTTTTTCGGGCGTAAAAATCCTTAGCATGGCTTCCTTCGGAAGGGAAGTAAAGCTGTGGGTCCCATATCGTAGATTTAGGGCATGTAAAAGAACCTCAAGCCTGATAGAGAGGCCTCTGAGCAAAATTAAGCGGTCTTACACGCCCAATTTAAAATGGGACGCTGAGAACCACAGCAGTTAAAGAGCGTCCATAAATAACACGCCATTTACATTTTTTTTACTTTCTCTACACACACTATGTACATAGTGTATAGAGAAGGCACTGTATTGCACCCAAAAATTAGATTTCACCGGAAATACATATTTTAAGGTCCCCTGTATAGAATCATTTTTAGATAAAGTTCGGTGTGTGTCCGCGTGTCCAAGTATCCGCGTGTCTTTGAGCACGATAAATAAAAAAACAATAAGTCAATAAAATACCAAACTTGGTATTTAAGTTCAGTATTTTCAAAGGATGTGACACGGAAGATTTTGAGAAATATCCCTCCTCCACAAACTATCCTTTATATGGAAAAAATTCGAAAATGTTGATTTTCTCTAAAATGGCTCTAACAATTTTGATTAAAATACCGTATATTAAAGATATTTACATGGTAAATAAAACATATATCTTGAATTTTCTAGAAATAGCCTGAGAATATCTCTTTATACTGGTTGAATTTTGCATAACTGGAAACCGTAAGAGACAGAAAAAAAAAGCGTATTACACAAAAAAGTGAATATCGTTAAAACGCACAATGTATGCCATATACCTTTTTTGTGGAGTTGACCATTTCTGAGATCTTCCTTGTTATTGTTTTAGTTAAAAATACTTCAACTTTTCTCAACTCCTGGCCTGTAAAGAAACGTATACTTAAACTTTTCTCAACTCCTGGTCATGCAAAGGAACGTGTTTCAATGACGTAGCAACCAGCTTTTAAAAGATTTGATTATCGCTTTAATCTAGTGTATTCCCTTATTTCCCTTCTGCTTATAAGGAAGCAAGTAATAAAAACAAATTTCTGCTAATGTTTATCTCGCTTATCATGAAGTAGATAGAAGAATAAACCTTTTAAGAATAATGTGTTACAGAGATGTAGGGAAAGTCTTGTGAATGTAATAAATCAGATGTTTTAATAATAAAGTTTAGAAACTGACTTTATTTATTAAGTACATGTTAAGTCATGTTTTTTTTTTTTTTAAACAGCAGAGAAAGTGTTCGTCACAGCGTAAAGTCTATATTGAAGCGTGTGTGGACCTACAAAGTTGCAAGTTTCAGATGAATATCAAGAAAAGCTTCACAAGGCACTTGGTCAATGTTACAAGTTGTTGACAAGTTTCACCGTAGAGGAAATGACAGTCCGGGGTGGTCGGTTAGGTGACACAAGATGAGAATCATTGACGTTATCTGGATCAGCGTCCATAGTCTGGTGAACTGAGCACATTAATGGTTCAAATTTCTGAGTATACTTGAATGTGTAACTTTCAAAATATTTTTAGAAACGAGTTTTCTGATTACATTAAGATAATGAAAACTTTTTGCTTCAAAAGCTGCTTTACGCAATATAGGTATGAAATGTTTTACTTCACCCAACATTTTGATTACAGAGTTTAAACGGAAAATCGGAGAGTTTCCAAACTTCCTATTTAGATATTTCCTACATTTTTACTTTCTTTACACGTACTATGTACTTAGTGTATAAAGAAAGTATTGTATTGCACCTAAAAATTCGATACCGAGATTTCACCGGAAATAAATGTTTTGAGACTCCCTGAAAAAAAAAACATTTTGAGAAAAATGTCCATTTGTGTGTGTGTATGTGTGTGTGTGTGTGTGTGTGTGTGTGTGTCTGTGAGCAGCATAACTAAAACACGAAAAGTCCGTTAAATACCAAATTTGGTATTTAAGTCTGGCATTTTCCAAGAATGTGACACGAAGATTTTCAAGAAAATTCTTCCACCCCAAACTACCCTTTACGTGGAATATTTTGCGAAAATTTTGATTTTCTCAAAAATGCCTTTAATGTTTTTGATTAAAATATCGTATGCTTAAGATATTTTTATGACAAACGAAATGTGCCAGTTTATCTTGGATTTTCTGGGAATAGCCTCTGAAGACCTCTTCATTCTGGATGACTTTTGTTGAACTGGAAAACCGTAAGAGATATACAAAAACGTACTACACAAAAAAATGTAGGTCTCATTAAACACACAATTTTTTGTAGAGTTAACCATTTTCGAGTTATTCCAAATTATTAGTATAAATTTTAGCCCTTAAACTTTTCTCAAGCGGAAAGACATCTTTCTCTTCGCTTCTCGTTTGTTTATTCCTGGAAAGCAAACGGATTGGAATTTCAATTGTTTTACATAGCGACCGGCTTTTAAAGAACGAGACAATCGTTTTAGCTTCTGCATTTTCTTTTTTCCCTTCTACTTACAAGGAGCTAGTAATAAGATTAATTCTGTTTATGTTTATTCTGATTAAGATGATGTACATAACAGATTCATTTTTTGAATAAAAGTTTGCCAAACAGCTAGAGGACATCATGTGAATGGAACATATTAGATTTTTTCCCTTCTACTTACAATGGACCAAGTAATAAGGACAATTTCTGCTAATGTTGATCTCGATTATCATGATGTAGATGGAATAATAGTAGAGCGGTAAGGTTTGGGAAGGGAGAGCAATCCACGCCACTCTGGACTGTTTGCCAACTAATACAACCAGTTTTCCGACACCCTCTCACTATTCGGTTAAAGAAATGAACAACTTTCAAAGGTTGCTCTGTTCTTTATAGCCAGGCTGAATTTGAACACAGCACATCTTGTGACTGTGGTTGTATATTAAAATTATGGCGCCAAGATAGGAAATACATATAAATATGACTTATATCATTGCATAGATACGAAGCTTTCTCCGAAATATCAAGTACAAACACCTGTTGCTAGAGCGGAAGTATTCAATTCGCCTCAACGGGATGCCATTCATTAAGATGATCTAACACTAGAGGGATGATACATAAACTCGCTTCAACTATGATAGCATTTATTGCGCCGGAAATCATAGATAAAATATGATGTGTTCCATTCACATGTCTTTCTCTATTTGTTCTACAAAAAATTATTCTTACAAAATATTCTTCTTCTATTTACTTCTTGCTAATCAAGATAAACATATGCAGAAATGGTTTTATTACTTGATACCTTGTAAGTAGAAGGTATATAAGAGAATTCACTATAGGCTAAATTGATAGACAAATCCTTTAACAAACAGTTGCTATGCGATGTAATTAAAATACAATTCTCTTTGCATAGTCAGGACCAAAATAAAAGAGATATGCAACAAATGACGACTTCAAAATTGAGAAAATATAATAATCATTTTAAAATTTAAATTAATAATAAGTAATATTATGAATATTATGTCGGATATGGCTAACTCTATAAAAATGTAGCTAGCATAGCTTGTGTGTTTTAAGAAGAACTATGATTTTTATGTAGTAACATTTTTATTTATCTGTTACGTTTAGCACTTATGCAAGTCATTTAGAATTAAGAGGACTTCAGAGGTTTTCCCGAGAAACTTAAAAAATATATTTTCTTTGTCATGTAATATATATGTTGATATAAACGGCATTTTAATCAAAATCATTAGAACAATTTTTGAGAAAATAAAACATTTCGAAAAGTCTTCCATGTAAAGGATAGCTTGGGGTAGGGGAATTTCCCTAAAAATCTTACGTCGCATCCTTGGAAGATATTGAACTTAAATGCCAAGTTTGGTATTTAAGCCACTTTTCGTTTTTGAGCTATTGCTGTCTAATGACACATCGACAGGCAGGCACACACGGATATTTTTCTAAAACTACTTTTTATGGATTTCGATGGGCTCAAAACATGTATTTGGGTGAAATCTCGGTATCGAATTGTGGGTGAAAAACAATGTCTTCTCTACTTATTAAATACGTACGTTATACTTGGTAGAGAAAGCAATAATAAAAATGGGGGTGCTGGAAAATTTGGATTTCAGAAATAACTTCAGCGCATCTCATTTAAGTCACTTGGTTTCATTTAAAGGCAGAAAAATTTATGTTAGTGAACATTTAGCTTCTTAAGATAAAGGAAAGCAATAGAAAAGTACCTTTACCAGGCAAGGAGGTGGTAAGCATGAAGTGAGACACCCGGTATACAGCAGAGACACTTTGCGTGAAGTTTGCATTACACAGTTATCACAGTGCGTTAGATTTTAAAACTCTTACAACAGTATAAAAACACTTCTTAGCCCATTTACTGTTATTTAAGTATAAACGAATGTAAATAACGATCTTCCGCTTAATGTGATATACCATATGCTTTAAACCCTTTCCAAACTTGCAGAGAAAGAGAAAAGAATAAACACCCGACATAAAAGACGAAGCCATTAAAACTTTTCAACGCTCTAAGGACTTCATTTGTATACAATACAAAACAAGGAAGGGGGAGAGAGATTTAAGCTAATAGGATCTCGGTTGTATTCCAGAACTTTCACGGAAATCTAACCGCTGAAACTGGACCAAACTTGGGAGCGACTATTGATTAACTTGTCTATAAGGAATACACTCGCTTTTGGGTGAAATTGGTTGCCATGCTGGCAAACCTATTCCCGTTTAAAATATAGGTTTTATTCCTCTGTACATAATTTGGATTATGACTTTCAAACATTCGATAATGATTGGTATCGTTAGCATAGCCAGGCGGTAACGCATGCGACTCACACTCGAGAGGTCTTGGGATTTGTCCCCGGAGACACCAACTCTGAACCATTGTTTTTTCGCGGTTTCCTTGGGTAAGCAGGCGAATGCTGGGGTGATTCCTCTTCTATCATAACTTTCTTGTACTCATCATTTCTTTCATTGTCATCTGTTGCAAGATTGTAAGACCAAGCGAAGGTGTCGGCCTGTTGCGGCTGGGCGTTAGATGTACGTTTTGTAGAGGTTTCTTCCTTGGTGTCGCTTCACAACTTAATAATAATACTAATACTAATAATAATACATTCGTTGTACTCGGGTTACATTTTCAATAATTTACAATCTCATACCCGGTTATTAAACTGTATTACTTAGCCTAATCTTGAATTAAGTATCCCTAGGCGCTACATCCGCCTAGCTCCCTAGCGAAAGTGGGCTTTTTTGGTTGTGCTATCTATTCCATCTAATCACCTGTTTTTTTCTGCTGTTCTCTCTCTTTGTTCTTATCCACTTTTCTTTCCTTTCCCAAATATAATCCTATTTCTTTAATTCTTGTCTTTCAACATTTTCATGCTACCATCTCTCCTGGCAACTATCCAAAATGTGTTCCCAAATTTCCTTCTTACAATTTCTTACCGATTTACATTGTAAAACACTAAACAATAATTTCCTACTCCCTGCACAAAACGCTACATTCTATTTCATTGCTTCTTATCCCTTTGAAACGTAATGCTCCTGTCGTCATCCACGCTAAATCTTCCCGATCTTGTTTTTACTACTTTTATGTTTAGAGGGTGTACCCCATATACTTGAGAGCAATTGAGATTACCCCCTGTATAATTCCGGGATACTCTGGATTAGAAAGATAATATTTTGCCTATATTTAGGGGAAGCTTTGCTCTGATAAATGAGCCAATATACAACTACTATTTCATTATCACTCATCCTTTTCAAAAGTAATGCTCCTGTTCTCATTCTAGCTAATCATTCCCTCTCTTGTTTATTACATATATTTAATCTATATGCCCCTATATCAACCATTCTTTATTTTTCGGTGTGAACAAAGTGAATTTTTATTTTCTAGTTCTCCCCACATTTCCTGTTGATCCATGTCTTCTATTTTATTTGTCACTAATTTCCGAGTCTTTTTACTTTCTCTACACGTAATATATACATCGTGTATAGAGATGATATTGCATTACACCCAAAATCTTGATACCGAGTTTTCACCGGAAATATATGTTTTGAGAGCTCCTGATTCCAAAAAAAGAGAGAGAAAAAAGAAAACACTTCTAGAAACATATCCGTGTGTGTATGTGTATGTGAGAAACATAGCTTAAAAAAAAGTCGATTAAATACCAAACTGGTATTTAAGTTGAGTGTCTTCCAAGGATGCGACACGAAGATTTTTAAGAAAATCCCCCCACCCCAACTACCCTTTACATGGAACATTTTTCGAAAATTTTGATTTTCTCAAAAATGGCTCTAACGATTTTTATTAAAATACCTTACGTATAAAATATTTTTGTGACAAACGAAATGTATATCTTGAATTTTCTGGGAATAGCGTCTAAAGACCTCTTCATTCTCTCCCTCACACAATTTTAGCCATATACATTTTTTTTGTATAGTTAACTGTTTTCGAGATATTCCGAATAATTGTTTTTTTTTGTTTGTTTTTTTTACTTTCTCTATACGTACTGTGTACATAGTGTATAGAGAAGGTATTGCATTGTACCCAAACATTAGATACCGAGAGTTCACCGGAAATACATGTTTTAAGATCACCTGAATCCAAAAAAGAAGCATTTCTAGAAAAATGTCTGTCTGTGTGTATGTGTGTGTTTCTGTCTGTGGGTAGCATAACTCGAAAACGAAAAGACCGTTAAATACCAAACTTGGTATTTAAGTTCAGTATCTTCCAAGGATGCGACAGGAAGATTTTCAAGAAAATCCCCCCCACCCCCAACTACCCTTCACAAGCAAAATTTTTCGAAAATTTTGATTTTCTAAAAAATTGCTCTTACAATTTTGATAAAAATATCACATATTAAAGATATATACTTGACAAATAATATGTATATCTTGAATTTTCTGGGAATAGCCTCTGAAGACTACTTTATTCTGGATGAATTTTACGGAATTTTGTGTAACTGGTATACCTTAAGAGATAGACAAAAACTTACCCCACAAAAAATGCAGAGCACATTAAAACACACAATTTATGTTATATACATTTTTTTCGTGAAGTTGATCGTTTTTTTTTTTTTTTTTTTAGATATTCCTTGTTTTTTGTTTCAGCCTTAAAAAACTTATACTTTTCTCATACAGGAATTTGTCAACTCCTGTCCATACAAACAAAGGAACTTCAGTCACATAGCAACCATCTTTTGCTATCACTTTAATCTATGTTACCCCCTTATTTCACTTCTACTCACAGGGAAGCAAATAATAAGACTATTTCTGCTAATTTTTTCTAACTTAGCATGAAGTAAATAGAAGCATAACTTTTTAAAAAAAAATTGTTGCAGAGATATAGAGAAAGTCATGTGAATGGATTACATAAGGTTTTTTTAATTTTAATTCATACGATTCTTTTTAATTGCTATCATCTTTTTAATTTTTGATGCTGAAATTGCATTAATCCTACCAATAAATATTATTTTAAGTGGATCAAATATAAAAATCTGAATAATTACAAGCATTTTATTTCTATTAATTTTAACAATTGGACAAATTTTCTGAAACGGGAGGGCATCTTGCTTCTCATTTCCGTTTGTTTACTACTGGCAAGCAAAGAGAATGGAATTTAATTTGTTTCACATGGCAACCGGCTTTTAAAGGACGTGCTATCGCGTTAGCCTGTGTATTTTATTTCCCTTCTACTTACAAGGAGCTAGTAATAAGACTAATTCTGCTTACGTTTATATTGTTTAGCATGATGTAGATAACAGATTAATCTTTTGAATAAAATGTTTGTTTGCCGAACAGCTAGAGGATATTATGTGAAGGGAACACATTAGATATTTTCTCTTCAACTTACAATTCCTGCTAATGTTTATCTCGATTATCATGAAGGAGATAGAAGAATAAGCTTTTTAACAATACTTTGTTACAAAGAGATACGAGAAACTCATGTGAATGGAACATATCAGATTTTTAATTTTCTTCTCCCATCTTCCCTATGTCTTCCATTTACAATTTTGTCGAGTTTTTCTCTAGCTGCCCGCACCAGCAGCAGATTTGACTAACGCTTTATCCTAACCTATTCTTAATTATCTTGAGCTGCATATGTTTAGCAGATTCTCATCTTCGCTCATTGTGAGAACTCGACTCCGGATTGCGCCCCAACAAGAGGGATTGCCGGGGGTTAGTGGGTAGCCCTGATTGGCATCAGATGGGCTCGAACTAGAAACTCTATGGACCCCCTCACCACATTTGTGCACCTCGTCATCCATACCTAGTCACCCTTCGGGTTCCTCTCCTCATCCCACTTTCCTAGGGATCGCGGTAGAAGCACAAAGGACGCTGTGAGCAGTATGTCTGGGTTATTATGGGACATGACCTACTTCTCGCTACCACGCTCTGTAAAAGGGGAGGGGTGACAAAGGTCGTGCGAGCTATCCGTTACAGCCGAGCCTCAGTCAGACAGCGAAATGTTCTAGTTCTGCTGGTGTAGGTACAGTGCTTTTTGCTGACAGGAAAACATGAAAGCATTTATGATCTGTTAGCCATGTTTATTTTGTTGGCCATCATATAACAACCAATTCTTAAAAGATTTGACTCGCTTAGGTCCACTGTATTCCTTTGTCCCCATTGTATATATGTAATAAAACTGTGTTTGTAAACGTTTATCTCAATTAACATAAAGTAGATAGAGTAATACATATATGCACAATGTGTAGAGAAAGCAATGTGAATGTATAACATTATATTTTTATTCAGTCTTCCACTCTGTATGTTATGCAGTATGCAATATATCGTGTTGAAATTTATATCACAACTGATGTTTTCCATGTTTCTAAATTCTATCGTTTATGGCTATTTAAATAATAATTTTATTATCATTATTGTAAGAAGAATGCTTCAAACGATGCATTTTAAAAATATGCACTTGTCTACAGTATACTATGTACATCGCAGGAAGAGAAGGCATTGCATTCCATCCAAAAATTCGATGTCGGGAATATATTTTTGAGGTACCTCAATACAAAAGGTCCATTAAGTAACAAAGTAACCATTTAAGTTCACCATCTTTTAACGATGTGGCACGAAGATTTTCTAGAACCCCCCCCCCCCCACGCCAATCTACACGTTACCTGAAACTTTTACTAAACTTTTGATTTTCTCAAAAATGACTCAAACGATTTTGATTAAAATACCATGGATTTAACATTTTTCCATCACTAATAAAATACAAATCTTGAATTTTCCTGGAATATCTTCTGAAGTTCTCTTCATTCCTGGATGATTTTTGTGCAACTGTTAAAGTGTAAGGCATAGACAAATACTTACTACGAAAAATATGTAGATCTTGTTAACACATCAATTACAATTTTGTGAAGTTAACCATTCATACTGGTTTTTAAATGTTTAATACCTAGACTTTTCTGAAATGGGAAGTCGTTATTCATTTTTTCATTCTGGTCATGTAAAGAGATAGGAATTCCAATTGCATCACTTAGAGACAGCTTTTAAAATATTTGACTATCGCATTAGCCTTTACGTCTTATTTCCTCTGTAATTACAAGGAACTAAGTAATAAGATCATTTCTACTAATTTTATCTCGCTATTAAATTAATATGAAGTAAGAAAGTTACTTATTAGTATAATTAAGAGCGTATGTAAATGTAGCACATCACATTTTTTATGTTAACTCCTGTTGCAGAAAAAGTATTGCTTCTTTTACTCTTCTAAATTCTGAATTTTCAAAGATTATAATTTATTTCTCACGATTAAACCATTACATATTTTGAAACTTTAAATGGCAGTTTCTTTAATCCACTCTTAAGAGACAATAAAATAAATTTTGAAAATGTTATTAAAATTGCATCGTGTGGAACATTTTGAGAATGGAATAACGTCGAAAAAAGGTTTGCGAGAAAAGAAGGTTTAAATTTGGCTGTAACTACATATTAATAAACATTGGCCGGTCCATTTATGGCTCCAGCTAATTGCCATTTTAAATGAGCTAAGTGACAAAAATAATTTTAAAGCTCAATATTAATATCACCTTATTATAAAGAAAAGTAATTGTTAATTTCTACTTTCTGCATCACGTATGTACATACAATGTACATAATAGCTAGTGAAGTATTGTATTCCACCAAAAAATTTGGTGTCGATATTTCACCGGAAATATGTTTTGAAGACCCCTGAGTAAAAACATTGTAAAAAAAGGTCCGTATGCAAGTCTGTGCGTGTCTGTGGGCGACATAGCTCAAAAACGAAAATACCGTTAAATATCAAACTTGGAATTTATGTTTAGTATCTTCCAAGGATGCAACATGAAGAAGTTCAAGAAAATCCTCCACGTCAAACTACCCTTTACATGGAAAAACATTTGAAAAATTTGCTATCTCAAAAATGGCTGTAACAATTTTGATTAAAATACCGTATATTAAAGCTATTTACACCACAAACAAAATGTATATGTTGAATTTTCTGGGAATTTTCTCTGGTCACAGCAAAGTGAAAGAGGTTCACGTTACTCTTTACTTACTGTCTTTCTGAATTTAATTATAGATTAACGCAATACGACGAAAAATGATGCCAAAGACGAAGGCATCTGATGAAAACCAATTTTCAGAAATTCCAAGATTAACACCTCTGTTACCAAATCAGCTAGCGAAAAAAACCGAAATTCATTGAAACAATCTAATGTGTTTCACTCTCTTAACTTTCTGTATTTATTCTACAATAAACTATTCTCACTAAATCTTATTCTTCTATCTACTTTATAATAATCGATATAAACATTGTAATAACATTAGTTCCTTATAAGTAGAAGATAAATAACTGAATACACTAGACTAAAGCGATAATGAAATAATTTAAAAACTGGTGCGTATGTGACTGAAATTCAGTTTTCTTTGCATGGTCAGGAATAAAACAAAAGAAACCGGAATCACAAATTCCGTTTGAGAAAAGTTTAAGCATTTTAAAATTGAAACCAATAAAAAGGGGATATCTCAGAGATTATTAACTCCAACAAAAATGTATGTGATACAAATTGTGTGTTTATATATATATATATATATATATATATATATATATGTATTGTGTAGTAAGCTTTCCTATATCTTTTATGGTCTTTTGTAGTTTTGCAAAAGTCTTCAAAAATGAAGAGAAGCTATTTCCAAAAAATTCAAGATATACATTTCTCATGAAAGCTCTTTAGTATACGGCATTTTAATAAAAATCGCTACAGCCATTTTTGAGAAAATACTTTTTTTTGAAACTTTGTCCATGTAAACGGTCGTTTAGCGTGGGGAGATGTTTTGAAAATCTTTTTGCCGCTTTCTTGGAAGATGCTGAACTTAATTATAAAGTTTGATATTTAACCGACTGTTCATTTTTGAGTTATATTATATACACACACACATACTCACACTCACACACACGGGCCTTTTTCTAAAAATGCTTTATTTGGGGGGTGTTCAGGGCACCCGGTGAAATCTCGGTATCAAATGTTTGGGTGGAATGCAATCTCTATGAATGAAGCAGAGAAAGTAAAAATTGAAAGTGTGTCGAAACAAACATACTTCTAGAAACATCAAATTTGAAAATGACCGCCACACTCGGCCTGTTCGATGAATTAAGATACACATTCCTTAAGAACCATCCATAGCGATCATAGAAAAGGCAAAGCAAAGTAAACCTCGGATTTACAAACAACAACGGATATTCAGTAATGAAAACGTTCAGACCCTCTTTAATGGGTCCAGAAACAATTCCATCATCATCTTTACCTGATATAGAGAACCTCCGTGGTGTTGGTTTTGAACCTATCACGGTTTGGGGAGGGGTACTTCTAATTACGGTTATTGGCGAGGTAGGATGTTGGGAAGATACTATATATGCTGTAGTTAGATACTGGCTGCGAATATTTAAAGGTGACCAAAAACTCTAAGAGCAATAAGTTATCGGCATCAGATGAATAACGTAGATCAGCCAAAATTGTGGGGATTATCAAAGATTGGCTTAAGCGATATTTGGCAAAGGGGTAACGAAAATAGATATAACGTCGTGAATAAAGTAAAAAGACGACTATGCGATCAGAATCTGAATGTAGAAAAAGAATCGTCATTGGAGTTACAAAATGAAATAAAAATTGGGTGGGGCAAAGAAACATGTTTTAGAATTGGGCATGAAACAAAGGTCGGGAATAGCGTGGATCAGGTTGGGAGAGTTGAAAACTCGCGAAGTAGTTGATGAACTGGTAGGAGGATTTGTCCATTATGCGGGTATCAGAAAGACTGGATGCATATTTTGGCAGATTGCGTGCAGATGGAGGATGTTGGGGAAAAATTACTGCCGGAAGTATTTTTGGCCTCAAACAGACGAAGGCAACATTCAGGGATTTGACTCTAAACAGACAAAACTGGCCCGGCCTGGGCACGCACTTAATGGAAGTACGTGCACTAAGAGATAAAATATTTGTGTAAATATTGTATAGACTTATTTGCTGTTTGAGAATCTATATGTGTGAATACGTGGTGTAGTTGTGTGTGCAAGTGTGTGTGTGTGTGTGATATCAGAGTGTTTTTTCTGTTATTGTTCTGTGGCTGTTGTCGAAGCGCGCGAATGGATGGATGGATGGATGAATGGATGGATGGACGGAGGGACGGACGGACGGACGGAGGAATATATGTATGTATGTATGTATGTATGTATGTATGTATGTATGTATGTATGTATGTATGTATGTATGTATGTATGTATGTGTGTGTATGTGTGTATGTATGTGTGTATGTGTGTATGTATGTATGTATGTATGTATGTATGTATGTATGCATGCATGTATGTTAATAAATATTACTACTACTATTGAGTGTAACGTAGAATTCAACTTCTCTAGGTATAGATTCATTCTTTGGACGTATTATTTCCAGAATTTATAAATTGATGTATTTTATCCATAAGTTTAAAATGTTAAACATATTTCTAGTATCTTCATATTTACCTTTATATAAGGGCGTACATCCGATTTAACTTCTGAAATCTGAATTCTATGATCTTTTCTCCTCCTTTAGACACGCAGTAAAATTTATGATATGACTTAAGGAAACACATAAAGGAAAGTTTGCTAAGTTCTTTTTTAAACATATCTTGTATTTTTTACTTTTTCTACGTAGTAAATAGGTAGAAAAGTTTTGGCATTTCACCCAAAATTGGACACCAAGATTTCACTGACCCCCTGTATCAAAAAAAAAAAAAAAAAAAGCGTTTTTAGAAAAAGGTGCATATGTATATGCGAGTGTAACCTTTTACATGGAATGTTTTTCGAAAATGTTGATTTTCTCAGAAATACCTCCATTTGTATTAAAATACAATGTGCTAAGATATCTTCAAGACAACTGAAATGCATATCTTGAAGCATAAGAAAACTCTGAACGACTTTTGAAGAAATGTAAATCGTAAGAAATAGACAAAAATTACTACAAAAATGCAGATGTCGTTAAAATACACAATTTCTGGCATATACAGCTTTTTGTAGTGTTAACCATGTACGAGATATTCCCTGTTACTGGTTTCAGTTTTAAAATACTTAAAGATTTTGAACAGAAAGACATCATTCGTTTCCTATATCTATTTTTACTCCTGGACATGCAAAGAGAACTTAATTTCAATGTCAATCACATAAAACATTTTTTAAATGATTTGATTATCGCTTTAGCCTAGTGTATACCCTATTTCTATTCTTCTCAAGGGAAAGTAAGTAATAAGAGCAACTCTGCTAATATTTATCTCAATTAGAATTACGTAGATAATAGAATAACCTTTTGTGAGGAAAGTTGGTTTGTGGAACAATTAGAGAAGGTCATGTGCATGGAACACATCACATTTTTTAAAGTAGGAGATATCAGCCCAGGTAATTAAAGTCTACACACCTTGTGTTTATTTCAATCGATTCCTATCCAAAGTTATTGTATCTCTTTTAGACAAGGTAAATCTAGTTGAGAAGGGGGCACATGCGGCTTCATCTGTGGACAGTATTCGTCAGGTCATGGGTTCGATACCCGTCAACCGTTCCACTCTGACTTTGGTCTTTTCGTGGTTTTCCCTTGTCGCTAGGCGAATATTACGATGGTTTTTCTCATACCACGATTATTTTTCGGCCCCTCATTTCTTAACATTTCATTTGATGCCACCTTTCAGGGTACTGGGCTTGAGTGGATTGGAGGTGATTTGAACGCGGCTGATAAGCCCTCTGTAACTGTTTCCTCCTCCTCTCTTACGAACCCAGGGCAGTTCGGATCTGTCTGTCTGGAGAACCTCAGGGAGGTGCCTGCAGGAGTGTGTTCATCCGTTAATTTTAGGAACCCTACAATATCTGCACGTGCCGTTACTTGGTTACTCTTTGGATCTTTCATTTCATCTCTTCATCTGGAGGATGCATACGACAGTTTGCCCTTAGTGCTTAAATCCTCCTCTGCCATTTGCGAGATAAATAGACAATCCTTAAAATGTTATAACTTTGGTTTTCTTTGTTGATGTATTAATGTTGTACATAATTACCATCTCTACACGTACAATGTACATGGTGTATAATGAAAGTAAACATAAATTTGGTATTTAATTTAAGGATGCGACATGAACATTTTCAAGAAAATTCCCCACATCTAACTTCCCTTTACATGGAACATTTTTTGGAAATTATGATTTTCTCAAAAATGGCTCTAACGCTTTTGAAAAATACCGTATGTTTAAGATATTTTTATGACAAATTAAATGTATATCTTGAATTTTCTGGGAATAGTCTCTGAAGACAGCTATCCTTATTCTGGATGTCTTTTGTACCACTGGCAAACCGTAAGAGATAGACAAAAACTTACTTCACAAACATGTACATAGATCTCATTAAAACACAGAATTTATGCCACATATGCTTTTTTTGTAGAGTTAACCGCTTTCGAGATATTCCGGATTACTGGTTTCAATTTTAAGCTACTTAAACTCTCGTTTCTCGTTTGTTTACTATTGGCAAGCAAAGATAAAGGAATTTCAACTGTTTCACATAGCGACCGATTCTTAAAGGACTAGACTATCACTTTAACTTATGAATTTCCTTATTTTCCTTGTACTTACAAGGACGCTAATGATAATATAATTAGCATAATGTAGATAAAAGACTAATGTTTTGAATAAAAGGTTTGTTTGCTGAACGGTTAGAGGATGTCATGTGAATGAAACACATTAGAATTCTTCCCTTCTACTTACAAGGAACCAAGTAATAATGACAATTTCTGCAAATGTTTATCTCGATTATCATGAAGTAGAAAGAACAACAAGCTTTAAACAATAATATGTTACAGAGATGTAGAGAGGTTCATGTGAATGGAACACATCAGATTTTTTTTATAATTTTGTTTAACTGAAATAGGGTCTTCTTTAAACATTCGCTGAGCTAAATATGCGAACTTGGTCATGTGCAAACATTCATGTATGAAAAATGGGACTTTTAATTTTAAATTACGAATTTAAATGATCTGGTAAATAATGCATTGCCAATTCATATATGAATTAAAAAGGGAAGGCAAAAGCGGAAAATCCTGTATTACTGTCATATATAAGTTTCCTGAACTGTGGTGACATGACCCTCGAACCCACTTATAGGAGTTAAACTATTTCATACTAAAGCAGCGATCTGATTTCACTTTAAATCGAATTTATGGTGTCAGTTATATCTTTTTTATTTATTTTTCTACTACATGTACGAATTAGGGGAAGAATATACCATATTTCACCTAACATTTCTATGTGGAGATTTCATCACAAATATATGTTTTTAGACCTCCTGAACTCACAAAAAGCATTTTTACCTTCTCTGCACGGACTATATATATAGTGTATAGCGTATAGAGAAGGTATTGTATTGCACCCAAAAATTCAATACCGGATTTCACCAGAAACACATTTTTTGGGACTCCCCGATTCCAAAAAGGCATTTTTAAAAACCTGTTTGTGTGTGTGTGTGTGTGTGGGTGGGCAACGCAGCTCAAAAATGAAAAGTTGGCTAAATACCAAACTTGGTATTTAAGTTATATATCTTCCAAGGAAAACACATGAAGATTTTCAAGAAAATCCTCCCCCCAGGCCCAACTACCCTTTACATTTAACATTTGATGAAAATTTTGATTTTCTCAAAACTGACTCTGATGATTTTGATTAAAATACTTTATGTTTAAGCTATTTGTATGACAAATAAAATGTATAACTTGAATTTTCTGGGAATAACCTCTGAAGACCTCTTCATTCTCGATGACTTTTGTGTAACAGGCAAATCATAGGAGATAGACAAAAACTTACAATATAAGATATGCAGATTTCATTAAAACACACAATTAATCTTTTATACAGTTTTTGTACAGTTGACCGTTTTCGAGATGTTCCGGATTATTGGTGTCAATTTTAAGGCACTTAAACTTTTCTCGAACGGGAAGGCATTTTTGTGCATTTCCTTATTTCCCTCCTACTTAAAAGGTAACAAGTAATAGAACCAAGTGTGTTTATGTTTATCTTGATTAGCACGATGTAGTTATTTTGAATAAAAGGTTTGTTTGCAGGACAACTAGAGAAAGTCATGTGAATGTAACATCAGATTTTTAGACGTGTTTGTGTACATATGACATTGTCACTATTCCTTTCCCCCCTATTCCGCCTAGGTAATTCTGCCTAAAGCTAATCTCCTTGATGAAGTTTTTGGCAAATGTAATATCTCTTTTTAAACAGTTACCTATTACTTCATGTAGGTAATTACATCGTTTGTTTATAAATTCTGATAATTCCCTAATTTCCACTCCACATAACATCTTTGATTCTACCCCTGCTTCATACGGTCTTTACAACCAATTGAGAGACATTTCTGGTGTCTTCCTTAAACATGCTCTCACACTTTTCATAGTTAATAATTATAGTCACCACTTTCCTTCCAAGTGGTTCCCATACCACTGCCTTTAATTCTCAATCTTAGGTAGTCCCCTGAGCGAAATGGTTTAAGTGGTTTCGTTTGTGGCCTGTAGGATGTTTCCCCTGGTCGTCATGCGAATGCTAGGAGGTTTCTTCCATTCCCCGAATTTCCATGTCGTTTCCGATGTTTATTTCATTCTTCCTTGATCTCTTTGGTTTCTTTTTGAGTTTGAAGAATCAGCGATAGTACCAGTTGTAGCGTGGCAAGGCATGAGGATGCTCACTGTGACTCTTCGCTTGGTTTCCGAAATGAGAACTACTCCTAACGGGGACTTAAGATCCTGTGTGGAGCAGAATCTAACATGCCTGTCCGACGGCCGGGGAGGGGGGGGGGAACTGTATGGGCTCTGTCATTGCTCCTGTTCCGGCCTCCCGGTGTCTCCACTGACATTATCCCTCCCTCGTAGGGTGTAGATTCATTTATCGCATTGGTTCGGTGCAAATTTCCTCCGTCCGTATTCTAATCACAGTCCTATTATTTATCTATTTCTAATTCTTCTCCAATTAAATACTATTATTTCTGTAGCCACCATGTACAATGTACATAGTATAGAGAAGGTATTGTATTCCACTAAAAATTTGATACCGAGATTTCACCGAGATATGTTTTGAGGTTCCCTGAGTCCGAAAAAAATCATTTTTAGAAAAAGGTCCGTGTGTGTCAGTGTGTGTGTCTGAGGACAACATAGCTCAAAAACGAAAAGATTGTTAAACACCAAACTTGATATTTAGGTTTAGTATCTTCGAAGGTTGCGACACGAAAATTTTCAAGAAAATCCCCTTACCACAAACTACCCTTTACATGCAAACATTTTCGAAAATTTTGATTTTCTCAAAAATGAATCTAACGATTTTGATTAAAGTATCGTATATTAAATATATTTACATGACAAATGAAATGTATATCTTGAATTTTCTGGGAATAGTGTCTGAAGCTACTTGATTCTGAATGAATTTTGCGGAATTTTGCATCTGCTAAACCGCAAGAGATGGACAAAACTTACCTCACAAAAAATGTAGAGCATGTTAAAACACACAATTTATGTTATATACATTTTTTCGTGGATTTGATCGTTTTTGAGATACCTATTCGTTGTTTTTAGTTTTAGCTTTGAAAAACTTATACTTTTCTCATACAGGAATTTGTCAACTCCTGTCCATACAAACAATGGAACTTCAGTCACATAGCAACCAGATTTTGACTACCACTTTAACCTATGGTACTCCCTTATTTCGCTTCTACTTAGAAGGAAGCAAGTAATAAGACTATTTCTGCTCATTTTTCCTCGATTAGAATGAAATTAATGGAAGCATAAGCTTTTTAACAATAATTTGTTGCAGAGATGCAATGAAAGTCTTGTGAATGGAACACATCAGATTTTTTATTTAGCAAATATACTAATTATTTTTACGTATTTTAAAGCTAAAATAGCATACAGCGTTACACCTATACGTAACAACGAATAATCTAATTGTAACACTTATAAAAATTAGCGATTGCTCAAGCGCTAAACATATACTCGAGTCACAATCTGTCAGGTTATACATTAGTTACATATTAACTATTTTATTTAGCTATACAAGCACTACAAAATAATGGTAGGGCCAGTTTTTTTATATGAATACGAAAATTGGGTAACTACAAAAAAGATTGAGCTTAGAATGCAAGAATGTGAAATTAACTTTTTGAGAAACACTATAGGATGTACAAGATTAGATGAAATAAACAACAATACTATAAAAAAAGAGCTTGTTGCAAATTCTATAAACGAAGAAATACAACGTTAGATTCTCACATGTATAGAGAATGAATAATCAGGACTTTCACACTGTCATTAAATGATAAACCTACAGGAAAATGGAATTTAGGCAGAGCGCAAATGAGATGGAAAGACCTGCTATGAAAGCGGAACGGACTCGTGTCTAAACCATGGAGTGAAGATACTCCTGTTTTTTTGTTTATGTTGGTTATGTTTGTTTACTTTCTCTACATGGTACATATTACGAAGGTGGAGAAGAAATTGAACTCCATCCAAAAATTCGATACCGAGATTTTACCGGAAATACAATTTCAGTGTCCCCTGTACCCAAAAAATAGAAAAAGACCCGTGTATATATGTGTGTGTCCGTGTGTGTCTGTGAACCCGATACATCCAAAACATAAAGTAAGTAAAATACAAAACTTGATATTTAAGTTTAGTATCTTCCAAAGATGCTACACAAAGATTTTGAGGAAAATCCCACACTCCAAACTACCCTTTACATGGAACAAATTTCGAAAATGTTGATTTTCTCAAAAATGGCTCTAACGATTTTTATTAACATTCTGTGTCTTAAAGATATTTACATGACAAATAAAATGTATATCTTCAATTTTCCGGAAATATTCTTTGAAGACCTCTTTATTTTGGATGAATGATGCTGAATTTTGCACAACTAGTAAATCGCAAGAGATAGAAAAAAAATACTACACAAAAATGGTAATAATTTTTTTCGTGGAGTTGACCATTTTTAAGATATTCCCTGTAATTAGTTACAGTTTTAAAACACTTATCCCATTCGGGAATATTTCAATTCCTGGCAACGCAAAGATAGGAATTTCAACCACATAATAAACAGCTTTTAAAAACTTAACTATTGCTTTAGCCCAGTGTATTCCCTTACTTCCCTCCTACTTACAAGTAAGCAAGCAATAATACCATTATTGCTGTTGTTTATCTCGATTAGCATGAAGTAGTTAGAAGAATAAGCGTTTTAACAATGATTTGTTACCGAGATGTAGAGAAATTTATGTGAATGGAACACATCAGCTTTTATGTTTTGTGGATTTCACAGGAATTTTGTTCCTCGTTAGTGGTTTGCATTTTAAGATGATTAATGCTTTTCTCAAATTGGAAGTCGTTATTCATGTTCGTCTTGCTTTCTTGCCGTGGTAAAGAGAACGGAATTTTAAAGATATTGCATAGCTTCCAGCTCTTAATATATTTTACTATGGCTTATAGCCTGATGTTGTATTTCTCTATTGTAACTATAGCCAAATATTATTAATTTGAGAGTTTATACAAATGCTTATCTTTTAAAGTAGAAAACTAAACTTTTGTAAGAATAGTGAGTGCAACACATCAGATTCTTTGAATGTCTTTATTTTCAAGTCTGAATGGAGAAAGTGGAGTAAGCGATACACGTAAGATTTTTCATTATATGTTGTAAACGGTGCCGAGTGTTGGTCTCTACTGTGAGGTATACGTGTTTATTTATACAACATACTTCGCTTTATTAAAATGGAAACGTATAATGCACTTTTCTCATGCAACCCACGGTAGGCTCCCGTCTCCCCTCTTCACTTGGCACAAAGGACTTGCTCATATTGATGTTTACTAAGAGCAAAATAAAAAAGAAAGCCTTTCCCATACAATCTCAGAGCTGTTTGCGGATCCTTTTTCACCTTCTTTCCCTTAGATATTAGAAATGCCTTGATATCCATTATTTACCGTGTTGTGCCGCTTTGCTTCAGTCTAGCTTTAACCAATAAGATCCTTTCTCCTCGGGGTACACTCACGCTGATACATGATACACTCTTCAGGGAATTTCCGATAAATCCTTTCCGCGCCCCGTCGATGTTGCAGAATGAGGTTTCCTTCTTAGATCTGAGTTGTCTACGATTCTGAACATTAGATCTGTTTACTCAGCAGCAAGAGGTGCACTGAATTATTGCTCAACTCCTGTTTACTCAAAGTCGTTTGAGGATCTGGCTTTTGTGGGCGAAACAAAAGACATCCGCTGTCGCAAATCTACTTTCCTCCATTGTCATTGTCGGGTTAACATTTTGAAGCTATTATATTGCGCTTAGGGGAATTTGCTTTCCTTCCCTCCCTGCAACGGCTGATGGGTTAATAGAAGCGCCAGTATGGCGTGAATGACTAAACACAACCACAACAGTGTACTGCGTTAAGCATTGCAGTTCACATGAAAAAAATTGTTGACCATAGTCATAGTTATAGCAAAATACTTTGTCCATTATTAAGCTAATTTTTATTCATGTATAATATAACATTAGCAATATGTAGAGTGCGAGAGGGAGTATTTTGCTTGTCGATAAGTTTATTTTTGGTTGTGATCTAGCTTATCACACAATGAGTTGGCAACCATAAACATAGCTAAACAATAAGCAATATTTCTGTACTCACCACATATTTCGACATATCCTCAATCCTGCTCAATGTACCATCATCTTCGTCCTCATGACCAGCATCGCTATTGATATCGTCATCACTGTCTTCTTCCAAGTTAATAATTTTCTGTGGAGAATGCCGTACTCAAACTAGCGCCAGCGTACTTCACTCCTTCGTGAACAGAAACATTATGCCTTCTGTGCATAAATGTTGGCGCAACTTTTCCCACCATCACCCTTCAGGTTGCCACTGCGCAACTTACGCTTTTGCTTTTCTCTTGCCTCACGTACTATACAGCTCATTCAGGAGAGTGTATAATTGCGATATTTACCCGACATGACCAGTTGGCAGGCTGAGGGCAGCCGGATGGTGTTTTAGACGCGTTCCCAATCTTGCTAGAATACAACCACATACTGACGGGAATATGGGGCTTGCAGGATGACGAGTGAAAATGAGGTTGGGGAGTGAAGGGAGGTAGCAAGTTTGCTCTTCAAGGATGCCAGTCACGGTGCAACGACCCTTGTGCACCGCTGGTGTAATTCGTTTTCAACACTTTTATTTTGGAGTTGACATTTTGAAATCCAAGCAAATGGCGGGCACAGTGCGCCAGCCGCTGCGATTCGGACTTCTGTCATAATAGTTATAACAAGGCCCAAATACCTCACATTCTCTTATTTACAATTACAATGATGATAAACAAACACCTTATGATAAGAGATGTCCTCTCTATTCATATATTTCTAGTATCCTCTCAGGAAATTTTGATTCATACTCAGAATTCAATATCTAAAAATCTGATGTGTACCATTCACATGACTTTCTCTATATCCCTCCAACAAATTATTCTTAAAAAGCTTATACTTCTATTTACGTCATGCTAATCAGTAAAACATTAGCAGCAATAGCCATATTACTTGCTTCCTTGTAAGTAGAAACGAAATAAGAGAGTACCATAGGTTAAAGTGATAATCAAAAGCTGGTTGCTATGTCACTGAAGTTCTTTGTTTGTATGGACAGCAGTTGACAAATTCCTGTATGAGAAATGTATAAGTTTTTCATACTAGAAACAAAAAAATAAGGAATGACACAAAAACGACGAACTCCACGAAAAAAAAGTATATAACATAAATTGTGTGTTTTAACGTGCTCTACATTTTTTGTGTAGTAAGTTTTTGTCCATCTCTTGCGGTTTAGCAGTTATTCAAAATTTAGTAAAATTCATCCAGAATAAACTACTCTTCAGAGGCTATTCCCAGAAAATTCAAGATATGCATTTTATTTTTCAGGTAAATATCTTTAATATAAGAAATTTTAATCAAAATCGTTAGAGCCATTTTTGATTAAATCAAAATTTTCGAAAAAACTTCCATGTAAAGGGTAGTTTAGGGTGGGGGATTTTTCTCAAAATCTTCGTGTCGCATCCCTGGAAGATACTAAACTTAAATACCAAGTTTGGTATTTTACCGACTTATCGTGTTCACAGACACATGGACACACGGGCACACTGACACACGGACACACACACACGGACCGTTTTGTGAAAATGCTTTTTGGATATTGGGGATCCTAAAACATATATTTCCGGTGAAATCTTTGTATCGAATTTTTTGGTGGAGTGTAATACTTTCTCTATACACTATGTACATAGTGCGTATAGAGAAAGTAAAAATGAACGAATATCCCGCCTGATGTTTTCTTTTAGTTCTTCCAGATCATGGGATTTGTTATTCACAGCTTATCTGTCAAATTCCCCCATAAGTAAAAATCAATATGGTTAAATTAGGGGATTGTCAGAGCCACAAGTTTTTACTATAGCTTGACAAGGTCATTAAAAATCGGACGTGTTCCATTCACATGACCTTCTCTACATCTCCACAACAACTTATTGTTAAAAAGGTTATGCTTCTATTTACTTCACTCTAATCGAGAAAAAATTATATATGTGTATTATATACATACGGAAATATTAGCTGAAATTGTACTATCTTTATGTTCGCTTACACGTGAAGCTTGAGAAGTCCCGTAACACATTGTTTACGTAAAGAGTATCTGTCGTGATTCGTAGACTATCTATTAAAGAACTGGTGACGACGTAGTGTGAAGAACAACTGATGAACTAGTGTACAGAAGTGTCTTATCTCTCATCTCCTTAGAATATCTACCAAATATTCCGCTTCTGCTGAATCGTTAAAACTACGCTCTGATTGGCTTAATTTGGTGCATTTGGTGGCGTCTACTTTCTTGAGACAATCTCTAAAATTTTAGCATTTCCTTTTAGGTGTAATTTTCATATTCCTGTATTAGTGTCAGCCCCAACTGTTTCGCTTCTGTCATTTTAGCAAAAAGACTTTCTTTTGTAGGTTTCACACCCTCTGCCTAACTATTTTCTAAAAGAACTTGTGAACGATTTCTCTTTCCCCCGACAGTTTCAGCTTTTTCGTATTCATCTTATATAAACTAAGCTTATACTAATATACAGCTGATGAGTTAACCTTTCTTTATATATTACACTTATTAATTTACACTAGATCATCTTATTAATTATTCACAGCTTCCTCCTGCAGTCACAATACTGTATGAGTGTGCAATTTTGAGTTGTAATTTAAGTTTGGAGTTTAATTTTCCTGCCATTTAAATTTTTTACTTTCTCTACACGTACCATGTACATAGTGTATAGAGAAGGTATTACATTCCACACAAAAATTCGATACCAGATTTCACCGGAAATACATGTTTTGGGTCCCCCTGAATCCAAAAGAAGCATTTTCAGAAAAATGTCCATGTGCGTGGATGTATACGTGTGTGTCTGTGGACAGCATAGCTCAAAAACGAAAAGATCGTTAAATACCAAACTTGGTATTTAAGATTGGTATCTTCCAAGGCTGCGACACGAAGACTTTCAAGAAAATACCCACCCCCAACTACCCTGTACATGGAACTTTTTTCGAAAATGTTGATTTTCTTAAAAATGGCTCTAACGATTTTCATTAAAGTATCGTATATTAAAGATAATTACCTGACAAATAAAATGTATATCTTGAATTTTCTGGGAATAGCCTCTGAAGACTACTTTATTCTGGATGAATTTCACAGAATTTTGTATAACTGCTAAACCGTAAGAGATGGACAAAAACTTACCATACAAAAACGTAGAGCAGGTTAAAATACACAATTTATGTAAAATACCTTTTTACGTGGAGTTGATCGTTTTTTTTAGATATTCCTTGTTTGCGGTTTCAGAAATGAAAAACTTATACTTTTCTCATACAGGAATTTGAAAACTCCTGTCCATACAAACAAAGGTACTTGAATCACATAACTACCAGCTATTGACTATCAGTTTGACCTATAGTACTCCCTTATTTCGATTCTACTTACAAGGAAGCAAGTAATAAGACTATTTCTGCTATTTTTTTCTCGATTAGGATGAAGTAAATAGAAGCATAAGCTTTTTAACAATAATTTGTTGCAGAGATATAGAGAAAGTCATGTGAATGGCACACATAAGATTTCTTTTATAAACTGTGATGCATTTGTTTGATGCTTTACATTTATTTCACTTATGCCCTACATTTCATTAAAATAATTTGGTGAACCTAATGCTGTTTATGCACAGATAAACAACTGTGGTGGCTTTCGGTGCGAAGGGAGGGACTTTTTAAGTGCACAGTTAAACAAATTGTGCATCAGCTGCAACAATATATAGTTTCTCACTCCAACGTCTTCTTATTCCAGTAGCGTGGTTGAATTTATTGCGTAATGTGCCTCGGCGTAGCAAAGGATTTTATTTCGTTATTTTTTCTAGCACGAGCTCTTTTTCAGGGCGATTAGTCCGGAAACTGTTATTGTGGAATAAGAACTATTGAAGGTGAGCTGTAATTTATAACTTTTCTTGCATTTATGAATCTTTTTAACAACGAATTTACAATAGCACAGTATACATTTTTAAACACTTATTACTTCCTTCGTAGTATGAATTTTACCATTCATGGATCAATCTTCTCGTGGAAATATGATTTTAATTATAAACTTCAAATAATTGCGATATCTTGTTCAATTATTATTACTTATACCAACGCTCGATGCTTTCTGTAATGGCGTCTCCCTAGGTTATACAAAATCATTATTTCTCAACTTTTTCTCGTTACTATACCTACACAATGAACATCTCCATATATTTGCTTCATCTTTCTTCTACTTTTGTAGCCATATTGCTAAATCAAATAAATTAAATTCTATTTGAATTACAAGAAAAACATTTCTTATTAATTATACTTTGGATTTTGCACATTTTTTGCATTTTCTTTTTAACTTTGAAGATTACAAAAAACATATTTTAAAATATTAGCATTCGTACAGAATTTATAGCTCATTCATTCCATATATAATGTATTTACACGACAAAAATGGCAGATTCGTAGCTATGGATATTTACAATTTCTTTTTCTTTTAAATGTATTTAGCTTTACTGTGGGTTTAGGATTGTTTCCGTTACAAGTATTAATAACATATTTTGATAACTTTTAGCAATACTGTGGCAGTTAACACCAACTTTTTCCATCACGTTGAAACCTCTAAATTCTTGACGATATTCAAATTATCCAGACGCTTATACCTCATGAAATATTGTATCATCAATAGGATCAATAATTTCATTTAATGCAGTCGTTATTTTTCTCTTTTGAGATCGTATAACCGTATTTTATTCAGATACCTAAAGTAAAAATATAAATGGAGATTTATTTATGGACGCTCTTTAACTGCTGGGGTTCTCAGGATCCCGTTCTATACTGGGCATGAAAGACCGCTTAATTTTGCTTTACGCTCGAAAAAAGCCAACGTCCTCCGCTGGGGTTTGAACCCGCAACCTTGGATGTATGAGACTAGTATGGTAACCATCACCTAATGTATCTCTAAGCACGTATAGTCAATGCTTTCCTTTAAGAAAGAAAAGCTATTATTTCCAAGAACACGAAAGAGATATTTCGCACCTCACGCGAAGCAAAAAATAACGTCAATATGGTAACTGACAGTGAAGAATAGAAAACTGCGACATGTCCAGGTTTAGTATATACACGATGTTCTGCCTGAACGGAGACGTGTGCAATTGATGGATGAGCGTAAGCAAACAAGCGCTCACAGATTGATTTCTTCCGTCTCTTTTTGTTGAAAAAGAAAAGAAAAAAACATAGTTCGGACAAGATAGAGAGACTTTCCAACTCCCTCAGGATTCCGATATGCCCTTCCTGGACAAGGGACATCTCGTCTTAAAGATTTAGCGACCGTCACAAAGCCTTGTTAGCCGAAGTTATTGGTGCGAAAATTGTATTGCTTCGTTCTTCTATAGCTTATATATTTTTCTGCATAAGAAATTGAGAGAAGACGATAGAGTCAGAGGGTATTTCAAGAGAGTGACGTGAAAAAAATTCCTATGTGTTCAATTCACATGGTTTTCTCTACATCTCTGTAACAAATTACTGTTAAAAAGCTTATTCTTTCAGCTAGCTCATGCTAACCAAGAAACAAATTAGCAGAAATTGTCGTTTTTACCTGCTTCCTTGTAAGTAGGATGAAAATAATGGAATACACTAGGCTAAAACGATAGTCAAATATTTTAAAGCTGGTTGCCATGTGGTTGAGAAGCGTTTCTATGCAGGGCTAGGAGTTTACAACTTTCTGTGTGAAAAAATGTTTAGTATTTTAAATAACAAGGAATATCTCAGAAATGGTCAATTCAACGATAAAAAAAAAACGTATATGACATAAATTGTGTGTTTTAATGTGATCTAATTTTTGTGTAATGAGCTTTTTTGCATCAGTTAAGGTTTGGAAGTGATGCAAAATTCGATAAAATGCATCGAGAATAAAGAGGCCTACAGTGGCAATTCTCAGGATGTACACCTTATTTTTCATTTAAATATCTTTAATGTAGGGTATTTAACTCATAATCGTTAGAGCTATTTTTGAGAAAACCAAAATGTTGAAATCTTTGCCACGTAAAGGGTAATTTGGGGTAAGGATTTCCTCAAACTCTTTGGGTCATATCCTTAAAAGATACTTGGCTTAAATTCAAACTTCAGTATCTTACGGACTTTTCGTTTTTGAGTTAACGTATTCACAGACCCATGGACACACACACGTACCTTTAACTAATAATGCTTCTTTTCTTCTGGATATAGGGGTTCCTAAAGCATGTATTTTCCGGTGAAATCTAGGTATCGAATTTTTAGATGGAATGCAATACTTTCTCTACCTATGTACCATATACCATGTAGAGAATGTAATTAGTAAGTATTTAATTTTTACCATCTCAACCTCTTATTATTGTAAGTATAGGTAACAGAGGCAGTAGTAGACATCAATTCCCCTTAAAGCATACAATAATATTGAATATATGTTTACATTATAAATGTATATAGTAAACAGAGAAGGTAATTTACTCCACCGAAAAATTCGATATAGAGATTTCTCCGAAAATATATGCTTTGAGGTCCTCAAAATCCATAAAAAGCATTTTTAGAAAAGGTCCGTGTATGTGTGTTCTGCAGTATACTCATAAACGAAAAGTCCGTTAAATACCAATCTTGGTGTTTAAGTTTAGTATATTCTTAAGATGCGACACGGATGTTGAAGAAAATCCCCCACCTAAAGCTACACTTTACAAGGAAAATTTTTCGAAAATTTTGATTTTCTCAAAAATGGATTTAACGAGTTTGATAAACATACCGTACATTTAAAATACTTACATGAAAAATAGCATATGTATGCTTGATTACATGAGAATAGCCGTTGAGTTTCTTTTGTTCTGAATGGCTTTTACATAACTGGTAAACTGTAGGTGGTGGGAAAGAAGTTACCTCACAAAAATGTACATCCCGTCAAAACGAACAATTTATGTCCTATACATTGTTGTATTGAAGATAACCATTTCCGAGATATTCCTTGTTATTGACTTCATTTTTAAAATACTACACATTTCTCAAATGGAAGCCGTCGTTTGTTTTACTTCCAGTCATGCAAACAGAAGCGAATTTCAATGGCAATCGCATAGTAATAGTTTTTAAAAGATTTGACTATCGCTTTAACCCAGTGTATTTCTTTATTTCCCTTCTACTTTTAAGGAACTAAGCATGAGACCATTTCTGCTAATGTTTATCTTGTTTAGCGTGATGCAGATACAAGAATAATCTGTAGTAAGCACAATAGATAGAGAAAGCCATGTGAATGGAACACATCTAATTTTTTTGTACAGTGTTGATGTTACACCGCGGTGTCAAAAAAGGCAAGAGCCTAGCTCAAAAAAATCATGCGTCTCTTTCACACAGGGATCTCATTTAATATTTTAGTATGCTTACATTTTGATTAAACTTTATAAGGTATTCGTTGAACATTTTAAGGAAAAATATTGTAATAAAGAATTAGTGTAGAGTCTTAATTGTTTTACTTAAATTACGATCCATTAACACATATATTTTTACCTTTTCTATCATAACTCTGTACGTACGTAGTAGGTAGAGAAGGTATTGTATTCCATCAGAAGCTCCATATCACCGGAAATACCGGCTTTGAGGAACCCTGAATAAAGTATTTTTAGAAAAAGGTCTGTGTGTGTTTGTGGGCAGCATAACTCAAAAAACCAAAAGTGTGTAACTAACAAACTTGGTAATTAAGTTTAATGTTTCGAATGCTTGAGTGGACCTTCGTAGCCTAATGGTTACCATGCTAACTTCACATACCTACTGTCGCGGAGGATGATAGATTTTTTTCGGGCGTAAAAAGCCTTTGCATGGCTTCCTTCGGAAGGGAAGTAAAGCTGTTGGTCCCGTGTCGTAGATTTACAGCACGTAAAAGAACCTCAGGCCTGAAAAAAGGTCCTCTGAGCAAAATTAAGTGGTCTCTCACGCCCAGTATAGAATGGTACGCTGACAACCACAGTAGTTAAAAGAGCATCCATAGGTAAAACCCCATTTCATTTCGAAATGTTTGATTTTCTCCTAAATGGCAGATGATTTTGATTAAAAAAACGTATATAAAAAAATTTACATGACATATAAAATGTATATTTGAATTTGTTGGGAATAACCTATGAAGTCCTCTTCGTTTTGGATGACTTTTGTATAATTAGAAAATGTAAGAGATAGGAAAAATGTTATTATAAAAAAAATGTGGATTTCTTTAAAACTCACAATTTATGTCATAAGTATTTTTTGTGGAGCTAACTATTTCCGCGACGTTCCTGGTTATGGGTTTTAAAATGTCCAATAGTTACGTTTTTCTTAAATGGGAAGTCGTTATTCGCCTTTTTCATGTGACCAAGTAAAAAGAAGGGAATTTCAATTACAGCACATAGAGATCCGTTTTTTAAAATATTTGAGTATAGCTTAGCCTAGTGTATATCCCTTGTTTCTATTCCACTTTGAAGGAACTAAGTAATTAGAATATGTTTGCTAAAATTTATTTCGATTAAAATAAAGAAGAGAGAAGGATAAAGATTTGTAATAACAATTTGTAGCAGAATAATTAGAGAAAATACGGGAATGGAAAGCTTAAGATATTTTCAAATATATTTTAATTACAAATGAAATGTGCATCGTTCATTTTTTTTTTTTTTTTTTTTTTTTTTTTGGAGTTCTCTATTATATGCTAAATAATTGTTGATGATTGGTAAACCGTTAGAGATAGATAAAATCGGAATATATAAAAATGTAGATCTCGGAAAAGGATGTAATTTAATATTGATGTATATGTATATATAATTTTTTGTGTGGAGTGAACACTTTTCAAGATATTCTGTGTTATTAGTTTTGATTTTATTGTACTAATAATGTTCTAAAATGGAAAATGGTTATTCAGTTTTCTTTCTTCTACTCAAGCAAGATTGGAATTTCAATGTCATTACACAGCGATCAGCTCTTAAAAGTTTTGATTATCACTATTCCTAAAGTACATATCTACAAGGAAATGTGTAATAAGAGTGTTTCTACAAATGTTTATATCTAGCATTATCTTGAAGTAAATATAAGAATAAGTTTTTATAAATAGTTTGTTGAAGAATAGGGTGAGGCGGTCATCTAAATGAAACACATACACACACACACACACATACATATATATATATAATTATATACATATACATATATATATATATATATATATAATTCGATACTGAGATTTCCCCGGAAATGCATGTTTAGACTTCCCCTAAATAAAAACTTAGAAAAGTTGAAGCGTGTGTGTGTGTGTGTGCGCGCGCGCGCGCATGCATCTGTGAAGAGGTAGCTCAAAAACGAAAATTATGTTAAATACCAAAATTTATATTTAAATTCATTTTTTTCCAATGATGCCACAAGATTTTGGAGAAAATCCCCCATCTCAAACTACTTTTGGAAAAGTTTGATTTTTTCAAAAAGGCTATAAGGATTTTAATTAATATATATTTTATATGTTTATGCTAAGTGAAATGTATATATTGTATATTCTGGGAAGAACCTGTGAAGTCCTGTTCATTTTGAAATGACGTTTGGATAACTGGTAAACCATAAGAGATAGAGAAAATCTTTCTGCACAAAACATGAAGATCTCGTTAAAACACACAATTTATATAAAATGTTTTTTACTTTCTCCATACGCACTATGTACATAGTGTATAGAGAAAGTATTGCACTCCACCAAAAATTCGATACCGAGATTTCACCGGAAATATATGTTTTAGGGCCCCCAATATCCAAAAAAAGCATTTTCACAAAAAGGTCCGTGTGCGTGTGTGTGTGTGTGTTTGTGTGTCCGTGTGTCCGTGTGTCTGTGAACACGATAACTGAAAAACGAAAAGTCGGTAAAATACCAAACTTGGTATTTAAGCTTAGTATCTTCCAGGGATGCGACACGAAGATTTTGAGAAAAATCCCCCCACCCCAACTACCCTTTACATGGAACGTTTTTCGAAAATTTTGATTTTCTCAAAAATGGCTCTAACGATTTTGATTAAAATTTCGGATATTAAACACATTTACCTGACAAATGAAATGTTTATCTTTAATTTTCTGGGAATAGTCTCTGAAAAGTAGTTTATTCTGGATGAATTTTACTAAATTTTGAATGACTGCTAAACCGTAAAACATGGACAAAAACTTACTACACAAAAAATGTAGAGCACATTAAAACACACAATTTATGTTGTATACATTTTTTTCGTGGAGTTCGTCGTTTTTGTGACATTCCTTATTTTTGGTTTCTGCTATGAAAAACGTATACCTTTCTCATACAGGAACTTTCAACTCCTATCCATATAAACAAAGGAACTTCATTGACATGGCACCCAGCTTTTGACTATCACTTTAACCTACGGTTGTCCCTTATTTCGCTCCTACTTACAAGGAAGCGAGTAATAAGGCTATTTCTGCTATTTTTTTCTGATTAGCATTAAGTAAATAGAAGTATAAGCTTTTTAAGAATTATTTGTTGCAGGGATATGGAGAAAGTCATGTGAATGGTACACATCAGATTTTTTGTATAGTTAACCTTTCCAGGACACGGCTAGTTATTGGTTTTAATTTTAAAATACTTAATGAATTCCTCATACGGAAAATCATTATTTATTTTTATTTCTCCTAGAGAAATTAAAGAGATCGGAATAACAATGCATTACAGAGCGACAATTATTTTGGCCTACTTTCTAAGCCAGTTTGAACATTGTTGTGTAGAAAGACAAAAATGCGTTAGTATCAACTTATTTATTAGCAGTACGAAAATTAACAAAACATTTCGATTAAGAATTTTTAAATGAATAATTTCAGGACTTGGGAAGCTTTTAAAATAAAAAGTAAACTATTTCCCCTTAAATAGACTTAAATAGCCTTCTGGGTAAGAAATCAAAGCTGGCATTGTTAAATGTTATAGTCATGTTTACTTTCTCTACACGCACTATGTATATAGTGTATAGAGAAAGTATTGCACTCCACCAAAAAACTCGATACCGAGATTTCACCGGAAATATATGTTTTAGGGTCCCCTGTATCCAAAAAAAGTATTTTCAGAAAAAGGTCCGTGTGTGTATGTGTCCGTGTGTCTTTGAACACGATAACTGAAAAACGAATAGTCGGTAAAATACCAAACTTGGTATTTAAGTTTAGTATCTTCCAAGGATGCGACACGAAGATTTTGAGAAAAATTCCCCCACCCCAAACTACCCTTTACATGGAACTTTTTTCGAAAATTTTGATTTTCTAAAAAATGGCTCTAGCGATTTTGATTAAAATATCGTATATCAAAGTTATTTGTCTGACAAATAAAATGTATATTTTGAATTTTCTGGGAATAGCCTCTGAAGACTACTTTATTCTGGATGAATTTTTCATAACTACTAAACCGTAAGAGATGGACAAAAAATTTACCACAAAAAATTTAGAGCACGTTAAAACACAACTTATGTTATATACATTTTTTTCGTGGAGTTGATCGTTTTTGAGATATTCCTTTCTCTTGGTTTCAGCTTTGAAAAACATACTTTTCTCATACAGGAATTTGTCAACTCCTGTCGATACAAACAAAGGAACATCAGTCACATAGCAACCAGCTTTCGGCATTCACTTTAACCTATGGCACTCCCTTATTTCGCTTCTACTTACAATAAAGCAAGAAATAAGACTATTTCTGCTAATTTTTCTCGATTAGCATGAAATAAATAAAATATAAGCTTACTATCAATAATAATTTACAGAGATATAGAGAAAGTCATGTGAATGGAACACATCAGATTTTTATAAAAACGACTGTAATAGCTTGAGGTTTTCATTTAGAGAGCATATCAATAACTACTTAAAAACACCTTTCAGAGGACGCTATATACTTTAAGGATAAAATATTAGTGTATTTAAGTTAGTGTTACGAAGTTAAACACTAACACAGAATGTTAGAGGTCTGCGTTCACAGATCATAATGACTTATACTTATTCTTGTTCTTATTCTTCATTTTTACTTTCTCTACACTTACTATGTGCATAGTGTATAGAGAATGTATTGCACTCCTCCCAAAAATTCGATACCAAGATTTCGCTGGCAATATATGTTTTAGGGTCCCCTGCATCCAAAAAAAAGCATTAAGCATTTTGTCAAAAAGGCCCTTGTATGGGTGTGTGTGTGTGTGTGTGTCCGTGTGTCTGTGAACACGAATACTAAAAAAACGAAAAGTCGGTAAAATACCAAACTTGGTAAATATCTTCCAGGGATGCGACACGAAGATTTTGAGAAAAATCCCCCACCCCAAACTACCCTTTACATGGAACTTTTTTTCGAAAATTTCGATTTTCTCAAAAGTGGCTCTAACGATTTCGATTAAAATGTCGTATATTAAAGACATTTACCTGACAAATAAAATGTATTTCTTGACTTTTCTGGGAATAGCCTCTGAAGAATAGTTTATTCTGGACGAATTTTGCTTAATTTAGCATAACTGCTAAACCGTAAGAGATAGACGAAAACTTACTACACAAAAAATGTAAAGCACGTTAAGACACAGGCTGTATACATTTTTTTCGTGGAGTTCATCGTTTTTGAGACATTCCTTGTTTTTGGTTTCTGCTATGAAAAACTTATACTTTTCTCGTACAGGAATTTGTCAACTGCTGTCCATACAAACAAACAAACTTCAGTGACATAGCAACCAGCTTTTGACTATCACTTTAACCGATGTTACTCCCTTATTTCGCTTCTACTTACAAGGAAGTAAGTAGTAAGACTATTTCCGCTAATTTTTTTCTGATTAGCATGAAGTAAATAGAAGTATAAGCTTTTTAAGAATAATTTGTTGCAGAGAGGTAGAGAATGTCATGAGAATGGTACACATCAGATTTTTGGTGTTCAATTTATAGGCAGCATTTGCCATCTAAATCAGTGTTGGCCATTTTATAATGCACTGAGGGCACAGTAGGGACCTTACTTGAGGGCCAGGAAAATTAATAGTAACTGTTTAAAAATAAAATGACAGCAATGGCAACTAAAGAGCATATTATTTTTAATTTTATTACTGGGAACAATGGGGTTTGACAAAATCTTTTACAAAAGATTTAAAATCCACTTCCAGTTCTGATACTGCAATCTTAGAAATGTGAGATAACATTGAATCAGTTAATCTGATTTGATTTCACTAGTTTCATAGCAGAGAAGGCAGATTCACATATGTAAGTACCACCAAATATAGAAGTAAGTTTTAATGTTCAGTTTCTAAGATGTGGAAAACGCACCTTTGGAATGAGTTTTCAAAATTCAACATCGGTTGCCTCTGTTGTTTGAAGAGATGAATCTCATTGGAGCTCACGTAGCTCTAACTGTAGATCCTCGGGCTGGCACTCTACTTTACATCTCATGACATTGTTGAAAAGTTCCATCTGTGATCGAAATACTTCAAAATCTTGAAATCTATCATCAAATTCTAAAATGAGATCTATGTAGGAAGTTAAAAAAAATAACAATAAATCATATATTTATTTGCAGGCCGTACGAAACGTCAGGCGCGCAAGCCGCCATTTGGTCATCATTGATCTAAATCATATCAGTGACTTTTCCTTTGGACCTTGGCAATAGCTTTCACTATTCGTTTACTGAATGTAGTTTTGGGTTGTTTTGAGTATCTTTTTGTTTACACACAAACACATAAACATTTACAAACCCACATTCATACTTGCAGACTCTGGGGGAGAATTGTGAATGATCCAGCCTTGAAAATAGTTACTACTTCCCAGTCGTGAATCGCATCCCGGACCCCTCGAACTGCAGGCAGGTGTCCCACTTACTGATCTACAAGACCTTTCTCTTTCTAATGCATTATGACATAAATGAATTTCATTGAAAATTTTATTGCCAATATTTCATTACCCTTTATCATTTTGTGAACTATATTCACGGTTGACAGATCTTAAAAAGATGAACGCTCTGCCCCTTTTATCTCCTAAAATGAGCCTTTCAGGCGTGACACGGTTTGCAAAGCGTCAACCGGAATTTATTTAATCGGAAATGCTAAGGCCAAAAAAATATAACACAAATTTACGGCTGAGGTAATTTTAGAGAAAATGAGAGACAAAGGAAATGCTCATATTTTTTACGATATATATTCAATAAATACTCAACAAAATTATTCGGTAGACATTAAAGGCTGAATCACACTGTAAAGGCTCACATTGTGGGAAAATTTCTCTTGTAGTTTCTATAGTTGAATAATTTTTTGATAGTATTTAACGTCCTCTTTAACTACATATGGCACTGCAGGCGATGACACTGATGATACATGGAGTGAAGATGGAGCACCGGTGGAATACGATGGCGGAGAAAACCGGAAAACCCGGAGAAAACCAGGCCCCTGTGCCACTTTGTCCACCACAAATCCCACATACGATCGCATGTTATCGAAACCGGCTCACCTTGGTAAGAGGCGAATGGTCTAACCACTAGACCATGCGGCATACTAAATAATTATAATATATATGCACAGTCGTGGTCAAATAATTTAACTATATATACTATATATATGTATATATAGTTTAAAACGAAATAAGCACACTGTTTGCGCATTTATGTGTTTAAATAATTATGCCTTGATCATTTTGAAGAATGCAGTAGCGTTCTACAAATAGCTTTTATTGAAGATAATGTTATATAGTTCTTTTTTTTTTTTTTTTTTTTTGTTTTTTGTTGATTCTTTGAGCACAACCTTAATAGACGCACAACAGTGATTACATTAGTCTACCTATAATGTGTTTCAAATGGAAAGAGTTCTACTCTGCAGCGAATAAAATGCGTTATCGTGCTCTGCGTTGCCAGGTCACTACCCCCACTTTTTTCATATTTCCCTCTCACTAGCACACTGAACATGCAAAGCTGTCCTGATTTTTTCTAAACTTCTATAATTTTGCAGTTTTTAAATTTAAAACTTGAACATGTGCATTTGCTTAATATGTTGACGTTTTCTTAAATGCCTAATTATTATTATTATTGTTATTATTATTATTAATATTATTATTATAGTTTATGAATTACCTGCTCCTTTAAGCCAACGAAACTGCCGGTGGTTCCTCCGTATCGCTGTCATCAGTTACGTCAAGAGACAATAATTCGTCATTGCTGCATTTTTTAAAACACGTTTAGACCCTAAAAATAATACTTCGAGCCTGGCTACGCAATACCAGCCTCTTAGATCCACCACTAAATTCACCACTAAAAGCCATTGAGCTTGCTCTATTCCTGACTAAACAGCAACTGATAAATTACTTAAACTCTATGGGGACTAGGGTTAAATAAACACGAGACCCGACTTTAAGACAAACATAAATATGCAATAGCTGACGCAGCATTCTACAGCTAAGAAGAGTGTGTTCGCTCTCTGCTTCTCGAATTTAACAGCTTCATATGCGTAATAAATATAATAATTCTTTTAGTACCGTCATGTCAATAGAAGATTTTCGTGTAGCATCCTTGGAAGGCACTGAACTTAGTTAAGTTTGGTATTTAACCGACATTTTCTTTCTGAGTTATGCTGTCCACAGCCACAGATACACACAGGAATATTTTTCTAAAACTCCTTGTTTTATTCAGAGGACCCTAACAGACATATTTTTTGGGTGCATTACAATACCTTTTCTATCCACAATGTGCAATCAAAAACATTAAAAATATGCCTAGCGCTGCGATTTTGCTGAAAATGTGAACGTTTGACGGAGACTCGGGTCTTCCAAGATTTTTATTGGTGCCATTCTGGTACACCATATGACTCGAGTAAGAAAACGAAAGACCTTTAAATACCAAGCTTGGTATGTGAGCATAGTATCTTCCAAGAATGGGACACGAAGATTTTCAACAAAATTCGCCCTACCCCAAAGCACCCTTTACAAGGAAAATTTTTTAATTTAAATTTTTAAAAATGGTTCAAACTATTTTGATTAAAATCTCTTATGTATAAGATATTTTCATGACAAATGAAATGTATATCTTGAATTTGCTGGGAATAGCCTCTGAAGACTGCTTCATTCTGGATGACTTTTATATAACTGGAAACCGTAAGAGATATATAAAAACTTACTACTCAAAACTGTAGGTCTGATTAAAACATAATTTATTTTTTGTAGAGTTTGCCATTTTCGAGATATTCCGGATTATTGGTTTCAATTTTAAGCCACTTAAACTTTTCTTAGACGGGAAGACATCTTTTTCCTCATTTCTCGTTTGTGAATTCCTGGCAAAAGATTGAAATTTCAATTATTTCACATAGCGTCCGGTTTTTAAATGAGAAGTCTATCGCTTTAGCTTGTGCATTTTCTTATTTAACTTCTGCATAAAGGGAAGCTAGTAATAAGACTAATTCTGCTTGTTTTTAATCTTTAAGCATGATGTAGATAACGTGTTAATGTTCTGAACAAAAATGTTTGCGGAACAGCTAGAGGACATCATGAGAATGGAGCACATTAGATTTTTGCCCTTCTACTTACAAGGAACCAAGTAACAAGGACAACTTCTGCTAATGTTTATCTCGATTAACATGAAGTAGATAGAAGAATAAGCTTTTTACAATAATTTCTTATAGAGATGTCGAGAAAGTCATGTGAGTGGAACAAATCGTATCATTTTTAAATTTCCGCAAAGTCCTACATGGTATGCAGTACAAATATTGCTGCACCAGAATGTGTAATCAATAAACGTAGGAATTATTATATATTATTGTAGAATGGCCACACGCAATAAAATAACTCCGGATTTACTAAAGTGTTCTGCTTTCTCAGTATGTTTGCCAGTTTCTTTTAATAATCTGTCATTAACGACGGCACTGAATTGGGAATTCAAACCTCTGCGCAGACTGCTTTTGGTTCTAGCAATAAAACGTGAAAAAATTTAAAAGTAACATTAATATAAAAAAAAGAATCACTAATTTTCGCGTACACTACTGGTTCAAGGACCCGCTAAAAGCCCAAAGGTGTGACGTCATACATCTTATTGCAAGGCTTTCTCTTTAGGTGGTTTTGGTAAATTGTTTAAATTGTTTAAAACTTATAGATACACCACACTACTGTACTCTACATTGTAAAAAAACTCGGGTCTGTTGACACGTTGAAATGACACCGACTGCTAAAATAAATCAATGATTAAAGAGAACTTTAGAGTCAGAGAATTGAACTAAACAGGGCAACGATTTCTCTTGATGCTATGGAGGCGAATCAACCTGAAGCCGATATACGAGAGTTGGAACTTTAATACTGGTAACCATTTATTTACAACTCATAATAAAGAGATGCATGTTACCAACATGTACTGTCACCAGCATTGAGATGAATCCGTTACCAGCGATGTGGGAATCGTAGGATACCTTTAGCAGCGCCTGTTGTGTTGATAGTTTGAATGGAGTGGTCTACTGCCTACGAATCTCTTGTAAAGTTCTGGATGCCACGAAACGATTCTTCATCTTCAGCATCAAGTCAGAGTCACAAGGGTTTAAGTCCCGGGGATCCAGTAGATGGTGCAGGACTTCCCATCGACGAACAAATCAGCCACAGCTTGCGCTGAATGCGGCCCAGCATTGTCATGCAAAATGATGGCTGGGTACTGCAGAAAGTGTCGCCGAAAATAAGAAAGTTCGAAATTCCAAGATAAAAACACCAAAAGTTGGTCAGAACCCCCGCAATGTGAAAGTTATGGTACTTCTTGTGTACGGCTGTTATGGTGATATCCTAACGCATTACGTTCCTCCGCAGCAGACGACACTGGAGGAAGCCCTTGTGACTTTAACTTGATTCCGAAGATAAAGGAACCATTCTTGGCATTCACTTCAGAACTCTTCCAGAGATTCATTCCAACTAACAACAACAGGCGCTGCTAAGTGAATCCTACGATTTCTATGTCGCTGGTAAGGGGTTTTACACGATGATGGTGACTACTTTGAAGTACAGCAAAACTTGGCAACATGTATCTCTTTTGTTACGTTTCGCAATCAGCTTCCCTCCTCGTTTTTGCAAGACTGGCACCCCCGAATGACTTGCAAGCCAATGCCAATGCCTGTCGGAGAGCCTACTGCACGAAACTACAGAATGGAGAACTGTTACGAGGGGTCGGCCAGTAGCCAGGCGTGAGCATGAGGAAGTGGATGATATGAAATTGATGATTGGAAAGGTGATGATGGAGCAATTTGTGGAATGAGTGGCGGGGGAACCCGGAGAACCCACAGAAAACACGCCCAGACACCGCTTTGTCTACCACAAATTCCACATGCGGGCGCTCGGGATCAAACCCGGTCGCCAAGATGGAAGGCGAGCTGTCTAACCATTCAACCACCGCGCCGCCATCTCTTTTGTATCAGTTGTAAATAAATAGTTGCCACTATTAAAGTACATGTCATACAACTTTTAAGCACGTAAACTAGTTTAACAGCTTTGACTGGAAATGATCAACTTTAACAATCATCAGTTCGCTTTTAATGCGTTTTTGTCTCTTATCTCCTTTTCTTATTACTCCTTCCTCAAGGAAAGGAAAGAAAACGAATGCAAATGTTATTCGATGTGGAAAATTGAAGGGTCTCGCTCGTGGGGAACTTTATTGAGGAAATCTGACAGTGAACTTCCCTCCGATACTTTACAGGCTTTGGATCACAAGATGGGATGTATCAGCTCCATTTCCCAGCGTTGAAAATATTTGCATTTCTGTGAAGAGAAGGCTCATTGAACTGCTAATATTGTTTCTAGACACAATGTTTGGAAACACCAGCAAAAAGTAGAAGCAAAGTAAATATGCTACCGAGAATAAAGTACAAATACTAGAATTCATTAAAAGAAACAGTAGCTTAGGAAAAAATGTGACTATTTTATTCATAAAACTGGCATTTATGAATAGGTAAAACAATTATTTTTACTTTCTTTACACGTACACTGCACATGATGTATAGAGGATTCCACCCAAAAATTACATATCGAGATATCACTGAAAATACATGTTTTGAGACTCCCTGAACACAAAAAGAGTATTTTTAGAAAAATATCCGTGTGTATGTCTGTGTGCGTATGTGGGGGCATAGCTAAAAACCGCAAAGTCCGTTAATTACAAAAGTTGGTATTCAAGTTCAATATCTTCCAAGGATGCGACACGAAGATTTTCAAGAAAATTCCTCCACGCCAACTACGTTTTACATGGAAAGGTTTGCGAAAATTTTCATTTTCTCAAAGATTGCTCTAACTATTTTAATACCATATATTAAAGATACTTACATAACAAATAAAACATATATCTTGAATTCTCTGAAGACTTCTTTACGTAAACCGTAAGAGACAGACAGCAGCTTACTACAGAAACATGTAGAGTAGGTTAAAACACATAATTTATCATATGCAGTTTTTGTGGATCTAACAATTCCCTGTTAATGGTTTCAGTTTTAAAATACTTAAAACTTTTTCCATACGAGAACTTATCAACCCCTGACTATACAAAGAAACGAATCTCAATCACTCAGCTTTAAAAAGGGTTAGCTATCGGTTTAGCCTAGCGCATTCCCTTATTTCCTTTCTACCTATAAGGAAGAAATTAATAAGACCATTTCTGCTAATATGTATCTCGATTGGAATGAAGTAGATAGAAGAATAAGCCTTTTAAGAACATTTGTTAGAGATGTAGAGAAATTCATGTGATTGGAACACATTAGATTTTCCCCAGTACTATTTTTCTATCTACTTCATTGTAATCAAGAAAAACCTTTGCAGAAATAGCTACATCATGCAATTCTTATAGTTTAAAAGCAAAAAAGCAGTTGTAGCGATGTTTTAGTACTGGACACTAGACTCTGGCCTTAAAATTCCAAATTGTTTTCACGCAATTCTGAGAAACAACTAAAATCGAAAGACTTTCAAAGAATGGCCAAATATTGAAGAGTTCGATAGTTCAGTTGATAGAGCATCTACCTGCTGTGCAAGGGGTACAGGGTTCATTCCCGACTTGGGAGTGGGAAATAGTTTCTAGCCCTAACTGTTCCCTCTTCTCCTCAGAGTGTGTATATAACTCATGATTAAAACTAAAGATAAATAGAAAAAGTATGCCATTAGTACACAAGTTAACACCACTGCCGATATGCAATACGTTCTAAAGGTAAATGCCGCCAATAGGTTAGTCAATTAGCTAGTTGGTTAGTTTCCTGTAGCTCCTAGTTGGATCATAGGGCATCGTTACGATATTTCCTTGATCGGATTTGAATTTCTAGTTCATGAGTGTGCCGATTTGCGCCATAGTGATGTGTAGGGATAGCAACTTGGGAACCGATAGAGGAACACATGCAGATACTAGTTGCATACCTACCGAGTAGAGACCGACCTGCATTGGTACATGTAAACAATCTGTAGTAACACATTGGGGAACCTGGCAGTATACTATGCTGTATATTACAACACTGTTTTACAGCTAACTAATGCCTTTGATGATAGTGCGTGCTCTTCAATTAAGATTGTAACATCTCTTGTTTCAAATGGAATTACATGAAGATTTTCAAGTCATACAGAAGAAATTTGCAGTTATATCTACAACAATAATACATATTTAGAAATATCGAACATTGAAATGCATTGAGCCCTGAAAGCTGTCGATGAGCTTGTGCAAGCAATTAAGACCCATGACACCTGTTTTAGATCGTGTGAAAAAGAAAGTTACGACAGTAATTGGAAAAAAAAAAAAAACGTATTTTCAATAATACGTAAAACAGGAAAGTTACGTGGTGTTGCTATGGAAATAATTGCTGATCGAGCATCTTACCCAACAGCCGATGATGTGTTCTATTTCCAATTACAGCTTGTGATGTGCAGCGAAGTTTTTCACTTGTTTTCACCCAGCCTTTTTACGTGCCAATCGAGGACGATTCACATTTGAGAAGTTACGATGCTGTGCATTGTAATCTATGTATCTTAAGAAAAAATGAAACGGAAAATAATGCTGATGACTTGTTGCACTACAGCAATTGAATGCATGTAGATATTAAAATTGTTAGTCTCCGTAAATCAGTGATATTTATGTTTACTACCCACTAACCTCAACCACTGCTAGTGAAAACATCACAGTCTACCACGCAACAACTGCTCCATTTTCCGTCTATTAGTACCACTACGGACTAGTCAACATAACACAGCTATATACCATGCTACGCTAAATTTGGTTCTGTCCCTCTATCGGTCCCCAAGATGCTATCCCTAGTGATGAGGGACCCGCTCGTCGCCCACAGATAGCACCGAGGACGAAATCACGACTTGCGGACGCAAAATTGCGGAATATTGTCCAGAAACCTTATTCTTTCAAGATATGGAGATTTTGCTTACCAATAAATATTACAAGGGAACAACGGCTTTACTTCCCTAGATTTTGCTAAGATTTTGCCGCCGATGGACCATGCAGCTAAAGGCGGAGTATAAATGGAGCAATAAAAAGATTCTAGCCATTAAAAACGGATATCTTGGAAATAGCTTATACGAGCATAAAAAGCTTATTTGAAGTAAATTGAGTGTTTGAAAGAGATCTACATTTTTTGGACAGTATGCTTTCATCTATCGCTTAAAATTTACTAGTCATTCAAGATTATAGAAATTCCTTCCAAAATAAAGTGGACTTTAAGGCTATTCCTAGAAGTTTTAGGATATACATTTCATATATAATATCAAAATCAGTATCGTTGAAACCGTTTTTGAGAAAATTGAAAATTTCTAAAAATGTTCAATGCTTGGAGTGAGGGGATCGTTTTATAAATATTTGTCGCAGCTTTGGAAGATATTGACCTTAAATAGCAAATTAAGTATTCAACCGACTTTTCTTTCTACTTTTTCTACACGTACTATGTACAAAGAAGGTATTGCGTTCCACCCAAAATTCCATACCAAAAGTTGAGTGTAATTATAAGTATCCAAAACAGAATTATTTAGAAAAAGGCCCGTTGTGTGTCAGTGTGTCTGTGAACACGATAACTCAAAAACGAAATTTCGGTGAAATACCAAACTTGGTATATACGTTTAATATCTTCCACAGATACAACAAGATTTTGAGTAAACCCCCACCCTAAAATACCCTTAATATGGAAAAAAAAAATCGATAAATATTTTGAATAAAATGCCGTATATTAAACACATTTACATGGTAAATAAAATGTACGTCTTGAATTTTCTGGGAATAGTCTCTGAAGACTTCTTTATTCTGGAAGAGTTTTTCTGAATTTTGCATAATTTTTAAACCGTAAGAAATAGACAAAAACTTACTACACAAGAAATGTGGATCTCGTTAAAACACACAATTATGCCATATACCTTTTCGAGGAGTTAACCATATCTGAGATATTGTTACTGGTTTCAGTTCTAAAATACTTAAACTTTTCTTATACGGAAATTTGTAAACTCCTGGCCATGCAAAGAGACGGAATTCAAGCACATGCATCTACTTTTAAAAGATTTGATTATCGCTTTAGCCTAGTGTATTCCCTTACTTCCCTTCTACTTACAAGGAAGCAACTAATGTAGATGGTTTCTGCCAATATTAATTTAATTGTTTTTTCACGTCAACGGTGTGTAGCACAGGGGTTGGACAGGGAGAGTGAGATTGAAAAATGCAATACTGTAGCCGATATTTCAACCACGGATCTCCGGTCTATAGCGGTTGCTCTAATCCTAGGGCGCCCAACCTCTGCCCTTATGAGCTAATGGCGTCACCTAGTCGTCTTACCCCGCCTCCTTCGTTTTGTGCATGGTCAGGTCGGAAGCATTTCCCCTTCAATCATTCAGTGGCGTTTAACTGGGTTTGACTCTCGGCACGATGCCAGGTTTCAAGCGAACCAAACATATCGTATTCCAGAAAGAATGGGAAGAAAAATTGTTTTTGTTAAATGTGAAATGTCTTATTTGTAAGCATCACTTATCTTGAAGTTCATATGTAATATTAAAACACTCTTTGAAAAATGCCATCATTCTTATTATGGCCAACATTTTTTATCAAGTGTGCAGTCAGTAACAGCACTAGACTTGTAATTAATTTTGCCTGCAAAGACGCTCCCCACGATCTTCAAATGGAACTAGTTTTTTTTTGCAAAATTCAATAGTCTTTAAATATTCTCAGAAAAAGTTGGGAAATTATTTAAATCTGTTCTCAATGAAAACTTTCTCAAATTGTGAAATTTTGCTGAAAAGCATATATCAATATTTTGTTCTACACATATTTGTGGGAACAGATGTTCTCGAAAATGAATCAAATAAAAAACAAATATTGTAGTAGTGAAGGGAGGGCAGGATCATTTGGCCTGCCTTTTAAGACATTGCTGTCGGCAAGCATTGATGAACTGGTAACAAATAAACAGTGCCAAACAGGCCATTAACAAGGATAGTATTCAAGAAGGTTTGTTTTTTTAGTATTTCTACCATTCTATATAACATTAGTGTTGCTGGAGCCCCCGCCACTGATTGAAAGCGACGTCAAGCCTGCCGCTACCAAACAAATGGGCGGAGATAAATGTGCCCTCCCCTCTCTCGCTGTAGGTTGGGCACCATTGCTTTAACTGCTACACTACCTTGGCAACAAGGCGGCATGGCATTAAACTTCTCAACTGACTCACATGATACCTATCCAGTTCTGCTAATTTTTATCTGGAATATCATAAAGTAAATAAAAGAATAAGAGTTTTAACAATTTTTACAGAGATGTAGAGAATGTCATGTGAATGCACATTAAATGTTATTTGGTTATGCTGTTCACATAACACACAAGTTTGAATTTTGGGCTAAATCCTTTTTTTTTTTTTTTTTTTTTTGGGAGGAAGGGTCTTTGTTTAATTTTACTCAGTTCATCCCTCACTTACCAATCCAATTCACCTCTCACTTACCATACACAAGACATAGACACACATAAGCGTACTCTTTTCTAAAAATTATTTTTTTTATTTTTTTTTTGGATTCAGGGATTTCTGGGGAAATCTCGGTACCAAAATTTGTCATAGAATGCAATACCTTCTATACATACTACCTCCCTCTATTGCACGTGGTAGATAAAGTTAACCAAAGAATCCGAAGTGTTTTATTCATATGACAGCTCAATCTTGTACTATTATTCTTACAAAAGCTCACTTTTCTATCCAGATACTTCTTTATAATCGAGATTAACCCTCATTACTATGATTCGAATCTTTATACACTGATCGCGGAAGGAGACGTCTGTACACTGTCTACGATGTGTGCATAGTGTGACGTCAGTGCATGGATATAATCACAGTAAAACGCAACTGGCTGACTGCTTGCAGTGTATAGCATTTCTCTGCTGTGTTGACTAGTTCCATACAAACATAAATATTCACGTATTGCTGAACCTGTAGAAGAAGTTAGCAAACAGTGACAGGAGTGAGTATAAGTATGCAAATTAGATATAACATTTAGTGTTAGACGAGCAATAGAAGGGCACTGCATTAGTCAGGAAGATATTCAACATATAAAGCCTCTGTTCATTAAAGGGCAACCAAGTGACGAAATATTGTCAAATAGGAAATCTGAATTTAATAAAGGTAGTGTGGAATATTGTTAAAATCGAATATTACTTTTGGCAAAGTAACCAACACCTTATTGTAAATAACACACAAAGAAGTTCCTTCATAGTCTATGATTAAATTGAAGGTAAGACATGAGTGAAAAAATCTGATGTGTTACACTTACATGACTTTCTCTAGCTGTTCATCAAACTTCTTACAAAATATTAGCTAATCGAGATAAGCATTAGCAGAAATTTCTTATTACCTAGTTTCTTATAAGTAGAAAGGAACTATAGGAATACACTATGCTATAGGGATAGTCAAATGTTTTAAAAGCTGTTGCTAAGCGATTTATTGTCTGAGAAAAAATGGATATTAGTATTTTAAAGTGAAACCAATAACAAGAATATCTCGGAAACAATTACAATGTAACGGACATAATTTGTGTGTTTTGACGAGATCTATGTTTTTTTGTGTGGTAATTTTTATCTATCTCTTACGGTTTATCAGTTATGCAAAATTCATCGTGAATGAAGAGGACTTCAGAGGCTTTTCCCAAAACCCAAGAAATACATTTTATTTTCATGTGGATATCTTTAATATACGGTATTTTAATCAAAATCGTTAGGAGCCTGTGACATACTGCGTTTGTGTGTGTGTGTGTGTGTGTGTGTGTGTGAGTACACGTCAAGATCGCAAGTCTCCCGAGTGACGTAACTGGTTGATGTTGCAGTCCGCCACTGATACACTTGATGCCCACGGCTACTCAGGAAGTTTGGTTCGGAGTCAATGGTAGAGCATGTTTTCTTGACTCACCCAGTGGGGAACCAAATAGGAATACACATTAAATTAACTTATATAACACACAACACAGAATTGCTACATATAGTACTTTATTTGACTGAAAATACTGTTCGTCGTCATGTAGCATACTTATAGGTACAAGCACTGAGCTTACACTATTTCTAAGGTTCACTCGTTCACACTTCGCATAACCAACTGGACTGTTAGCACGTCACATCTCAACTGCCGTCTGTCCAGGTAGCAAACATACACCTCTTTCATAAATGGAATTTCGGGGGGACGGGAGATCCGCCAGTCGACGTTGTAAATACTTTCCTTTAGCTTCAACCCTCTGTTTGTCAAATCCTGCATTCGCAAAGACTTCTTGTAACAGGCGTTCATACATGGGAACAAACAAATATTACATAAATAATTAATATATCCGTAATTGGTATGCTTCTGAATGTTACCGTTTCAAGCCATTTTTGAGAAAATAAAATTCTTCGAAAATCTGCCCATTTAAAGGATATTTTGGGGTCTGGGGATTTTCTTGAAAATCTCGTATCTCATCCTTGGAGGTTACTGAACTTAAATACTAAGTTTGGCATTTGACACTTCTCGTTTTTGAGTTATGCTGTCCACAGACACACACAGTTGCTTTTTTCTAAATATGCTTCTATTTTTCTTCCAGGGTGCCTCAAAACATATATTTCAGGTGAAATCTTGGTAAAGAAATTCTGTATGGAATACAATACCTTCTCTATTATGTAAGTAAATGTAAAAATTATAATTATATTTTTACAATGATAGTAGTCATGTATTTGCACTAAATCACAATAACGACATAATGCTCTCTCATGTTTGCTCAAGACCTAATAAAATGAATGCAGTACTGTATGTGCACACTAGAACCACTTTTATTTTCACCCGATTATACAGCATCTTTGCCTTGTTGACATCACGTGACGAATTCACCACCTACATCTTCCTATAGTCCATAGTTTCGCAACTTTGTTTTGTTATTTTTTTTTTGTTTTCTTTTTTCTATTGGTTTTCGCTTTATAGACATACATACATATATTTACAAGAAAATAAATAGTCATCCCCGCGGGACTCGAACCCGCGGTCTCCTGTACCACGGAGTATCAAAGCCAAGCACTTTGGCAAGCATGGCCGTGGTTACTGGCTATTGTTAACTGATGAAAGTTCGCTCCTTGCTCCTTATACATTTACAAACATTTTTACTTTCTCTATCACGTATGTGAAATGTACGTAGTAAGTAGAGATGGCATTGTGTTCCACCTAAACTCTCTATTCGGAGATTTCACCGAAAATAATGTTTTGAAGACCCCTGATTCCAATAAAAGCACTTTTAGAAAAATATCGGTGCCCGAGTGTAGGTGTGTATGTTTTGTATGTGTGCATGTGTGTTTGTGTGTGTGGACAGTATAACTTAAAAACAAAAGGTCAGTTAAATGCCAAATTTCGGATTTTAGTTCATCCTCCAAGGATGTGACGAAAATTTTCAGGAAAGTTCTCCACCCCAAACTACCGTTTAATGAATAACTTTTCAAAATTTGCGATTTTCTCAAAAATGGTTAGAATAGCTTTGATTAAAATACCGGATATTAAAAACATTTATTTGGCAAATAACATGTACGTCCTAAATTTCTTGGGAATAGCCCTGATGTTCTCTTCATTCTGAATAACTGATAAACCGTAAGAGATGGACCAACACTTACTGCCAGAAACGTAGATCTTGTTAAATCACACAATTTATGCAATTTCCGATATATTCCCTGTTATTGGTTTCAATTGTAAAACACTTAAATTTTTTCAAATGTGAAGTTTGCGTCGGTTTCATCTCTCTTTCCTTTTACTCCTGGCTATGGAAGGAGAACCGGGTTTCAATAACAGTTGTATAGTGACAGCTTTTAAAAGATCTGACTGCTGCTATAGCCTAGTGAATTCCAGTATTTCCGATCAAGCCACAAGGAAGTAGGTGATAAGACCAGCTCTGTTAATGCTTGTCTTGATTATAACTCGATAGATATTTTAAAATGCATTTCACTATGTGATGATTTCAAAATTCCATGCACATTGCATAATCACGAGAATAAAGGAATGGTGACCCATTATTTTAAAAATTACACCAATAATAAAAATCTGATGTGTTCCATTCACTTGACTTTCTTTACATCTCTATAAAAATATTGTCAAAAAGCTCATTCTGTATTTACTTTTGCTAATCGAGATAAAATTAGCAGAAATTCTCTTATTATTTGCTTCCTTGTAAATAGAAAGGAAATAAGCAAAAAACCTTTTAAAAACTGGTTGCTATGTGACTGATATTCCATTTTTTTTTTTTTTTTTTTTTTTTTTGCATGACCAGGAGTTGACAAATTCCGCATGAGAAAAGTAAAAGTATTTTAAAAATGAAATCAATAACAAGAATTGTCAAAAGCGGCCAGCTCTACAAAAAAAGTATATGACATAAATTATGTGTTTTAACGATATCTACATTATTCTGTTAGTAAGTTTTTGTTTCTCTTACGGTGTGCCAGTTATGCAAAATTCAGCAAAATTTATCCAGAATGAGGAGGTCTTCAGAGCTATTCTCAGAAAATTCAATGTTTACATTTTATTTATTATGATACAAATACCTTTACTAAATTTCGAAACTTATTCTATGTAAAGGGTAGTTCGTGGTGGGTAGATTTTCTTGTAGATGTTCGTGACGCATCCTTGGAAGACACTAAACTTAAAAGCCAAGTTTGGTATTTAACGGACTTTTTGAGCTATGCTGTCCACAGATACACACAAACAGACAGACACACTGAACTTTTTTTTTATCTAAAAATACTTATTTTTGATTAAAGGGGTCTTAAAGCATGTATTTATGATAAAATCTCGGTATTGAATTTTTATGTGGAGTAAGATAGCTTCTCTATACGCTTTATACGTATGTTAGTGAAGAGAAAGTAAAAATATGCCCGAAATGGTCATGGTAACAAACATTTCTATTTGACATAATTGGGGTGATTTATCTGAGTCTGCATGTGTTAGGCAGTGATATTTTGTCTCACAGGTTAACAATTTACACAAGAAAATATAACTTAAGTGGTGATTCCCAGGAAATTCCATATGGATATTTTTGTCATGAACATATCCTAAATACAAGACATTTAAAACACCCTTAAATCCAATTTTGAGGGAAAAAAAAGCAATTGTTTCATTTAGTTTGGGCAGGGACATTTTCTTTAAATTATTGGTGTCATATTCCTGGAAAATCTTTGATGTTTATCCGAGATTTTCTTTCTGAATAATTCTATTCACACGTACACAAACCCACACAATCTGGATTTGGGTCCACCTTATAAATGTAGTCCCTCTACTCAGAGCTGCACAGTTTTCAAGCTGATTTTATACACCCTTTAATCAGTGTACTTTATATATAATTCTTAAATGTTTAATGAGGAAAAATAACCATCACATGGATTTAGGTCAAAATCGGTCAAAAATGTGGCTCTAATAATTTGTAAAATCTTATACAGATGTACCCGAAATGGTTGTTTTACAAAAAGTCACATAAAATAGATCCATTTCAATTTTATTTTCCTACTTAGTTTGATTAATAACGTTGAGATGTCTAATACGGTATGAAATCTACAGCTTAAGAGTAGAGATATAGCTTGCCAAGGTAATTAAAAAATTGCCATATTTTGGTCCGCGCAACTCATGCCTTTAAATGCTTCCCCTCTTCCCGCTTTAGGAGGACGCCGTTTGGGTATGGTAGGAAAGGAAGGGATGGAGAAAGAGTTTAACACCCTTGTTATGTCATTGTTACAATGTATGCGTGCATGACTGAATGTAGGATGAGAATTAGTACTTGCTTTCTGAGACAGTACATGTCTTGTCCCGGGGGAAAGAATTATTAAGAAGAGAAATATAAATCATAGCCAAGAATATAAATTATATCACGAAGATAAAATATAAATGTAGAACGAAAATAGGAAGGGTAGAACGACTTTTAACACGTATAAGTCACGAGCTCGGGGTACAAGATCCGTTACCTGCCGTGCATTGACCCGAGGGAAAGGGGTGAGAATGCCCTGCCCAAGGAAAACTAACGGGACACAAGGCAATGATTCCCGCTGGTCAGGCGACAGTGTGAGGCACCTGGTGAAGGACTCCGAACAACCAAGATGTGAAATTTAGAATTCCTGATGGAGCCGAACAGACTACCTTTTAATTGTGAGGCACTTAACGAAGAACCTCCTCACGACCAAGATGTGAGATTTCAGCGCGTGGTGTAACCCTTAGTTGTGACGGAAGTAAGTGATTTTAAGACCGATCATAGAACAGAATACATCACTGCATCAAACGAATACATTATAATAGTCGCGTACGGGTAAAGTGTTACGTCAAAGTAGAAAATTAAGAAGTATACGCGTGTGTTCTACGGCGGAAAAAGGTCTGACTCAGTTAATAAAGCACTTGTGTCTCACCACAACCTGAAAGAGTTTCAATGCTAATAAAAACCCTGAGCTAAGCCAACTCAAACCTACACCATTCCCGCTAATCAAAAACCGCACCGTCATTCGAACCCAGTACCGCCACATTTCGCAACATTATAAAGAATCTCCATATCCTGTCCTTTAAGGACTTGCCAGAGGAAAACTTAGGTGATGAAGGTCCCGACATTACTGTTAGTGGTTCACAGTTTGTATATTCTTGCCATAAATAGTAGACTATGGTTTTTATATCACTCACTGCCACTTGTAATGCCTTCTTACTCACCATTGTCAAAAATCTCGCGATGCGCACGGATGTCTGATGTCACATGGACGTAAGGGAGAAGGACGGAAATAGTTGCGCCAACAACGTTCTGCGCAACTTTTTCATTACCCTGACGGAGTACACAATGAGCAGTCTCGAGCATTGCGACATACTGGAGATGTATTGCAACTACCACCAAGGGTTGAAGTGAAGGAATCACAGATGACTGTCAGCTACAGGTTGGTTTCTAATTGGTATATTGTGTTGTGCCGCGTGTGTCTTTCATTTTATTAATATATTTTTTCTTTCATTTATACGCCACCTTTAATAGCCAGGTCATATCGGTTTCTTCTCCTTCGGACCAACAATGCCCAATAATGCTGGTCACTCGTTTACTGTTGTTGTGTATCTTTGGTGAATTATCTTTAAATGCTTTTTTCTTGTTTTTTTATAGCTTAACGTCCTTTAACCTGGTTGGTCACATCGGACGCTGAATGAAATTGCTGAAACGAGGCTCAAATGGTCTCGAAGTCCATGGAGCTTAGGGTAACTGGATATTCGTCTTCTCAGGGATAGTCAGTGAGTAAGGTTAATAACCAATCAGTGGAACTTCATGCGGAATTTGCTGCAGCCAAACTGCAAGAAATAAGCACCGCGATAGTTTCATGCTACCGCTCAGCCAATTGGATTTTAATATTTTTATTGAAACACTGGTTAAAGTATTGGAAATTCTTTAGTTAGTATGAAAACAACGGTAAATCTTGGTGGAGTCTTTAATATTGATATAAACATACGTTGTTCCTTTGTTAACCAACTAACCTGTACCTGTAGTGTCTTTGATCCTGCAGTTTCTGATCATATGAAAAATAGCTTTGAAGGTAAATTGTTCAGAATTAAAAAGTTAACCACCTATTTCAAGACGGGTTATATTAATATCTCAGGGTGAGTTAAGTAAATTTTTAATTTGAGTAGCATATATTGGAATTTGTATTTGTATCACAATGAGGCGTGCTTAAATTTTAATGCTATGTTTGACATTTTATTACATTTTTATGACTTATGTTTTAAAATTGTCTAGGTTCGTCGCACCGGCAATGTTGCATAAAATAAATAGAATCTATAAGACTGAAACCAGTAGACATATGTATATTTAACTGAGAATACAAAAGAAAGCTTTCTGCAACACAATACTATATAATGAGTTTCTAATAAGCAACGCTGGCAATAAATAACATGAGACATAATTAATAAGGCGGTACATGAAGAAGTTTATGAAATTCAATAACTCAAGGCGTTAGAATTACTATTTTTCTAACTACTTTTTAAAATTAAGTGTATCATTTTCATTGGATTTTTTTGGTACTTATTATCAACTAATGCCTTAACCACGGCGTTTCCTGACCCCTTGAAGATATCGAAAGTTGTTCCTGATTACAAAAAGGGAACTAGACAAGAAGTCTCTACCTACAGTCCTTGGTGTCAGTTATGTATAACGTGATTAAAACTGTAATTTTAGAACATTTTGTTTCATATTTTTAATATTATGTGATGAGAAACATGGTTTTAGGCCCAATGCTCCAAAGTTTTGGGTATTATAAAGGAATTAATTTATTCTTTTGAGAATAAGCAGAATGTAACAGCGTGTTTATGGGATTTAGGTAAAGCTTTTGATTGTTTACCCGATGATCTGCTGCTAAAAACATTACAATGTTATGGAATAAAAATGAAGAAATATCTCTAATTCAATCATACCTTAGCAATAGAAAGCAGTCAATCTTAATTAATGACCAAATGTCTACAGTTCAAGTATCTATTCTGAGTCCTTTTCTTTTTACTTTAGCTGTTAATGGGTGCCCCAGGTAAAGTGATCTCTTACGCGGATAACACCACTGTGCTAAATATTATTTATTTCTGCAAGTACTTTTGATTGGTCGAATATTTTAGATCACATTTCTGATTGATTTGGAGCAAATTCCTTGCAAAAGATAAACACATTAGAGAGCACAAAGTTAAACTTCTTGGAATATGGTTGGACAACAAGCTTTCCTGGAAATTTCACAAAATGGAAATATGCAAAAAACTGTCAAATGTTTTATTTATCTTAAGAAGAGTTAGAATGTGTGTTTCCATGTCTTTATAATAATAAAAAATTGTGATTCTCACCAACATTGTGGACTAATTATTAAAGAATTTGGTATTTTAACTGTGGCACCTATTCATGTATTTGCATGCTTGAATTTTGTTCATCTCTAACAGACAGATGAATTGCTTTTTCTGACATACATACCTATGATACAAAGGGTAAAAATAACTTCGTACCACCGAAATTTCGATTACAGAAATCTCTTAACTCTTTTTTATTTTTGGAGGGAAGTTGTATAATAAACTACCTTTAAATATAAGTATAAATTCAAATTCTTTTAAAATTAGTGTAAAAAAAACAGAATTAAGCGAATTTATTTTTACAACATACAAGAATATTTAAATATAGATGCATTTTAATGACTTGCTGAAAAAACCTGTTACATTGTATGTATGCCTAATTGTGAAACAAATTATCATTATCAGGATAAGGGAAACCCGCGAAAATAATCTTATCTGAGTAATTCACCCTAAGCGAGATTCGAACTCGCGACCCGTAGAATGTGAGGCAGACACGCACACGCATTCACACTCAGGGAAGGATGGGAAATATTTTTGGATAGAGAAAAATTCCCACTCTCTAGCCGGGAAACGAACCCGGGAACCCTTGCACAGCAGCCAGGTTCTCTGCCATCTGAGCTACGGGTCCACCCTTATTTACATTAATACCGTATATGAGGTGGCTATGCACTTTTAATTAGAATTATTTTTATTTTCTCTACTTAGTACATTGGATGCGACACTACCCTTTACATGAAAATATTTTCGAAAATGTCGGTTTTTTCAAAAATGGCTCTAAGGATTTTAATTAAAATACTGTATCTATACTTAAGATATATACATGATGAATAAAATGCATATATCTTGAATTTTCTGGGAATATCCAGACATCTTCATGTTGAATGACTTACAAACATGGTAAACTGAAACACATCTTACTTTACAAAAAATGTAGATTTCGATAATTGTTTTATAGTCTTTAACGCCTACTTTTGCTATATACAGCACCGCAGACGATGGCACTGATGATACATGGAATGCAAATGGCGCATCGGTGGAATGCGATGGTAGGGGGCACCGGAGAACCCGGAGAAAACCCACCCCTGTGTCGCTTTCTACACCGTAAGTCCCACATGCGGTCTGCTGGGATCGAAACCCTTGGTGATAAGGTGGCCTAACCAGTCGGTCACGGCGCAGTCTAGATCTCGTTAAAACACATAATTTGCCACACATTTTTTTTCCATGATGTTAACTATTTCCAAGATATTCCTTGCTATTGGTTTCAGTTTTAAAGTACTTTTCTCAAGCGAGAAGTTTTCATTCGTTTTATCTCTTTTGTTTTCCTTCCGGGAATGCAAAAGAGTATGTAGTTTCAATGGTTTCACATAGCGACCAGCTTTTAAAAGATTTTACTATCGCTTTAGCCTAGATTCCCTTATTTCCCTTCTACTTACAGAAAACAAGTAATAAAACTATTTCTGCTAATGTTTATAGCAATTAGTATGGCGTAGATAAAATAATGATCTTTTGCAAGGAAAGTTTGTTTTACGAAACAGCTAGAGAAAGTCATGTCAATGCAATACATCAATTTTTGTTTGTTTGTAAGAGTATAGATTTTTGTGCACTAATATTAACTGGGTTGTCAACAAATAGTCAATAGACCACAGAGATGCGCAAATGTCCCCTAAAAATTCTTGGCTCGAACACTCGTCCTACTATTGGAGCTGCGTAGAGAGGGCGATGGATGATAGAGCAGCCCTATATGTCCACGGGTAAATTAGTCTTTCCTTGGAACAATCGTGCCATTGGTCGGTACCAATACAGGCCACGTAAGTTGAACGCGCACTTGAAAAATAAGAAGGGAATGCCAAGAAAAGAAATCGGGGTAGTGAGAAATCTCCCCAGATTTCGCCTAACGACCAGAGAAAACCACGAAAAACCTAAGATTGGAGTAGCTGGTCAAAGGAAGTGGAACCCATGACCTCCCGAATGGAAGCCTGCCACTTATCGTGGAGTGTCTTGCTTGGTGGCTAAAATTTACACTAAAACCCAGCACCTTTCCGAGGTATTCTTTCTGATTGTTGTAAATGGAATAACAGTAAACAGCGATTGTTTTCAGAATACACTTTAGCCGACAAATGCTATCTCAAGATATGAAAGATTTTAACATCCGAGTGCGTTACAAACTTTATTTGCTTGACGAATAAACTTCATCATATTTAGTACGAAATAATGAGTATTTTATAAAATTTAAAAATAAAAAAAAACCCTATTACATGTACAGCTTGTGTTAAAGGAGGCACCCAGTTTTAAGTAAAATAAGTGTTTGGTGCAAGATTGATTTATTTAGAATCAAATGCTATTGGATATTCTATCTCCGCTCGATACGTCGATAATAGTTTAGCATGACAATCTGTTACCTACGTAAACCTGCACTGTATTTTTTTCAAATGCACACACACACACACACACACATATGCACACATATGCACACATAGTTTATCTACTTACATCTGTGAAGAAGCCAGCGAGGAGAGAGTATCGATGCTGTTCAGGATAACGAAGAAAAATGTGTAACAGCCCGGCAAGAATGACGTCATGCTTCCGACATGACCATTTCAGCGTTTCAGCATCCCATCTCTTTTTCAGAAGCTGAAAAGAAAAAGAAGGATTTTAAAATACATGGCGGTCGATCAAGTTTACTGTTTATAAGTTTATTTCTCTTAAAATATTTAGTCTAACATTTAAATGACTTTCTGTAAGCACTCTTCTATAACTATTCTTGGAAAGCCTTTGTTACTGTGTTTACTTTTTGTGAAAGCGCCACACACCATCGATCACCTGTGAATGAAAGATAATAAAATATGAGGTAAATCAAGAACCGAAAAATTCATAGTGGTCTAAATTCCATCCCGGCATTTGCCTAACGACTTGGGAAAATTATGAAAAAATCCAAGGGTCCAAAGGGAATCTAATTCTGGTTTCCCAAATGAAAATCTAAGATGCTAGATCTTTAAGCTATTCCAATTGGTTAAAATTGTAATAAACAATACAGCGTTGGAAAGTCATGATTAAACTCAACAGTTCAATGCCAAACTTGGAATTGAGTCACGGATCTTCCTGACGCTGCTCTAACCAGATGTGCTTCCATGACAACATTTCGGCACTATTTCAAATTCCCTGACTTACAGAGCTATCACAGAAGTACTCAGAGTTATTCATTAAAAACAAGTCAGATATCTTGATAAATATTAGAATAGTGTGGGACAAAATTATATAAGGGTTGAGTTTACACAATGGTTATTTATGAGATACAAGGAACACGCAGTTGGCAATCTCGACAACTTCGACCCGGTACGGATCTATTGCGACCTAACTCCTCCACCCCAGAGAAGAGATGAGATGAGGGGAAACCACTTGCCAGCACAGGAAACACGGAGCTAAGCGCAGAGACGCATGGAATCCCTAACAGTCACTAGAGAGCAGCCCTGGCGAGCCACGGAGGCTCTAAAGCGCCGGGAGGCCGAACGGATGCCTCAACCTGCGCAACCAGGGGGAAGAGAGTTTCACTGGGAGCAAGTATCCAGCTTCCGGCCAAGCCTCTAGCTCCTCCTGCGCCGAACTGAAAGATAATAAACCGTGGTAGATATACAGCACCCTAGCATTCGCCTAAGTAGCACCAGGAAAACCACGGACAAACCCAGGGCCAGAGTGCACGATCAACGGGGATCGAAACCGGACCTCCTGAATGCCAGTCCCCGACGAAACTCCTGAGCCATCTGGCTCTGTATCAGAAAGCTCAGTCTTGCGTTTCAGTATTATCTGATTTCAGAGACAAATTCAAATAATATCATGGTATAGTCAACAGCTCACAATTTTATTATAATTTATTTTTATAGTTATACCTATTATAATTAGAGGTTTTATTAATATTTATACTTTTTGGGTGAATTAACAAAATTAAACTTATATTTGCCCTTATAAACTGATCACAGATGACAGCACGGTTCCACTCCACGAAATATATATATATATATATATATATATATATATATATATATATATATATATATATATATATATATATAACATAACTTGTGTGTTTTAGCGAGTTCTACGCTTTTTGTCAAGTACATTTTTTTGTCTAAACCTTAGGTCTTACCAATTACGAGAAATTCCGTACAATTCATCCAGAATAAAGATATCTTCAGAAAATTCAAGATATACATTTTATTTTTCATGTAAATATCCTTAATATATGATATTTTAATCAAAATTGTTAGAGCCATGTTTGAGAAAATAAACATTTTCGAAAATTGTTCGACGTTAAGGGTAGTTGGGGTGGGGGGATTTTCTTGAAAATCTCTGTGTCACATCCTTGGAAGATACTGAACTTAAATACCAAGTTTGATATTTAACAGCCTTTTCGTTTTTGATCTATGCTGCCCATAAACACACACACACACTGACAGACACACATAAGGACATTTTTCTAAAAGTTTTGGATTCATGGGTCCAAAACATATATTTCCGTGAAATCTCGGTATCGAATTTTGGGTGTATTACAATAGCTTCTCTATACACTATGTACATAGTCCGTGTAGATGAAGTTTAAAAGTGTGGAGGTCTAATGTAAAGGATGGAAATAAATATATATTTAGTTGACATAAGATAGTCAATGGATTATTTTAAATCGAAATTGGTTCATAAATATATCACGTTTCAGCTTATTTAAATATGTTGTTTGAACGTATTTTCATTACATTCTTTATTAGCCCAGGCATATAAAATTATGTACACAATTACTAATTTTTCTGAAAGACAGCATCTTTTATTATGTAATAGTTTATAAAAGTAGTCTAATGAAATATACAGAATGTTTCAGAAATACTTTTACAAACTTCGGTTATGGGTTCCTTACTCCATAAAAAGGAAAAAAGTTCATATGAACATATGAACCATAATCCTTTGTTTTCTCATTAGGAGGTGTTCAACGCAGTGGTACACTTATAACACACCAAACTCATAATAAATGCACGAAATGTCCTCCTCTTGCTTCTATGCATGCCTGTACTCGTCGAATCATGGAATGTCGCACCCCGTCAAAAACTCCGGGATGGCCTCGAATGGTTTTGCAGGATTCCATGACACGTCGATGAAGCGTTTCTGTACCCGGGATGGCTGCTCCATAAACCAATGATTTAAGATGCCCCGAGAGGTAAAACACTGTAGGATTGAGGTTGGGAGGACGTGCAGGCCATGGACCTGGTCCTCCTCTGCCTATCCATCGGTCATGGTAGATACCAGTCAATGCATCTCGAACAATGTGGCTAAAATGCGCAACGGTTCCAGTCTCAGCAAGGCGACGATAAACAGCGACAAAATTTGGATAACTCGGTTGTCTTCGGTCTGGAAACTCCATCTGATAGAGCCGTGCAACCTCGCGTCTAATTACCCTTCGCGCGACCATATATAAAAATCATGCCTGCCTGTTCACAAAATGAATATCCAGCAATGGTGGAACGAAACACATGCAGTTAATTCACTACATGTATGCAATTGAAACGTTGAAGACAGACTAATTACAAATGACAAACGTAAACAAGTCTCCATGGTAACACTTTGCAATCTACCGTATGTAGTACAATAGGTCAAAGCCTTCTTTGAGTGCATAGAGAAATGAAGTTTTGAGGTTATGCCCTGAAGGCCGTTGAACTCACAGTTTCATTGTGACCGGAATAACGGGTTAGGCGCACCCGGGGTCCCGAGCCACCTTGACTCCCTCTGTGGGCAACCTCAGAGTGGTGAGGGAGCCAGAAGGTCAAAATGCCCACCCACGTGTAGGCCGTGCGTGGAGACCCGTGTCGGTGAAGAGGAATATCCTGGTTGGTTGAGGGTTGCGTACCTGAGCCTGGGCTTCTGTCTTTCAGTAACTGGGGAGGGTGCGCAGCCTAATACACCGCTTTGGTTTCTGATTTGCCTAAACGGGAGGCTAGGGACTAACCCACCCCTAGTCAATCGGCCAGGACTAGGTATTACACCGAACTCCAGGGTGAGTGGGACGGCGAGCCCGCTATATCCCCTGTGTAGCCCTGTCACCCCAGTGGGGTGACCCCTCGTTGGGCTCCGTGGTGGGTGGGGAGCACTGGGGGATGAATTTATACAATTTTTTTTTATGGCACCAAAACTTAAACCCCCGATTTCAAATAAAGACGTTGGAAAGGAAGTAGTCGAGTCATGTGGTCCTCGCTACTTGGTTATTCATAGGACAGAGGAAGGTAAGAAGTTCCTTACGGTGAGCCCTTTTACTATCCAAAAGGGTCTCGATGCCATTGCTGGTCCTGTTAAATCCTGCGTTCGAGCTCGCAATGGTACACTTCTTGTCGAAGCCAACTCCGCCTCGCAAGCTGCAAGAATACTTAAAGCCACCATGTTAGCCAGCTATCCAGTGAAGGTCGAGGTGCACAAGTCGCTGAACTCCTCCCGCGGTGTAATAACAACCCGCGCGTTGGACGGTTTGTCCATTGAGGAGATCCAAGAAAATCTTGCGACTCAGGGTGTCTCAGCTGTTTATCGGGTACAACGTAAGATCAACGGTGAATTCCTGCCTACTCGTACCCTGTTTCTTACTTTTGATCGGGTTGATCTGCCTCAAAAGATTAGGGCAGGGTATGAAGCCATCGAAGTTAGGCCTTATATACCCAATCCGCTGAGGTGCTTTAAATGCCAACGTTTTGGTCACACTAGTGAGTTGTGTACCGGCAAGTCCACCTGCGTCCACTGCGGTGACATCTCCCACGATGGGGCTTGTGCTTCAGCTCCATCGTGTGTGAACTGTAACGGGGAACACCCATCTAGTTCCCGAGACTGCCCCCGTTTTGCAGAGGAACGAGCGATCCAGGAGATACGGGTGAAAGAGAAGGTGTCCTTCTTGGAAGCCCGGAAGCTCCTGCGACTCCGCCAACCCTCTGCCCCGAGGTCCGGTACCTATAGCTCAGTTGCAGCTAAACCGGTACCGCGTCGGGAAATCGCAACACAGACCGGCGATATGAACGGGGCTACAATTGCGGAAAAGGTTATTTTAGCCCAAGCGCTGCCAAAGCCTTCGGCACCTACACCCAAGTTGGTATCAACATCTGCCAAATCCGCTAGCTTACAGAATAGTCCTGCACAGTTGTCACCGAAAGCCTCGACCTCTGGAACTAAAGTTGGTAAATTCACGACGTCTTCTGCCCCGGAAAAACAGTTTAAGACCAAGTATGTACGACAAGACTTCTTGAAAGAGAATGTGCAATCTATTACCAAGTCATCTAAAGGTAAGAAAAGTTCACGCAACTCCACACGTGTATCCTCCTCTGAAGGGTCATCTGGGGAGGAGGGCGTGAATCGGCGACGGCCGTCTTCGCCGATCAGCACATCCAATCGGTTCGAACTACTTGGACCTAAAACTGCTCTTGAAAAAGGGACCTCCCTTGTGGAGGAGATGGACCAGGAGGATTCTGCCGCCACTGCCAGAGGGACAGTGCGGAAACGGCAGGATCGTGCTCCTGAAAATAGTACTAGCCCAACGCCTAAGAAGAACAAATTGAACCGACCAGCTAATCCCAATCTGCAGAAGCGTCTTTCGATTTGAAACTTATCCCATAATATACTCAATGGCTATCCTCCATTGGAACATACGCGGAATTCGACCACATCGACCAGAGCTTGACTTGTTGCTGCGCCAGCATGAACCCTTGGCTGTATGTTTACAAGAGACGAAGCTCCGTCCACAGGACACCGTTACCATCAGGCAGTACTGCTCCGTACGATGTGATTTATCCCCGGAGGACGGTGTCCCGGCACATGGGGGCACTATGATGCTTATTCGAGATGATATTTTTGCCAACTCCGTACCCATACAATCTGCAATCCAGTCCGTTGCTGTCAGCATTAAGCTACCCTCCGCTTCATTCACCATTTGCAGTATCTATTTGCCTCCATCTGCGGACCTCTCGCACAGCGACTTAGAACACCTCATTTCGCAGTTGCCACCACCCTTTTTATTGGTAGGCGACGTGAATGCCCATCACCCTCTTTGGGGCTCTCCTCGGGCTTGTGCGAGAGGTACGCTACTTAAAGACTTCTTGGATAGTCAGAATCTTGCTCTCTTGAACACCGGAGAGCCCACCTTTCTATCTGACGCATTTCATAGTTTTTCACACATTGACATTGCAATTTGTTCCCCTCAGCTGGCAGTCACCTTATGCTGGAATATCATCTCGGATTTGCATTCTAGTGACCACTTTCCTTGTCGTATTAGTGTCTTGACACCCGTTGTATGTTCCACCCGTTTACCTAGTTGGCGCCTAGACCACGCCAGCTGGGAACTGTACTCCCACTTGGCTGAATTTAGCTACGAAGAGCACGACTCTGTGAACCACTTGGTCGAACATCTTACAGGGACCATTCTTTCTGCTGCTGAGCAATCCATTCCGCGTTCGACTGGCTACAGCCGTCGATTTCCGGTACCTTGGTGGACCGCTGACTGTCGGGATGCTATTCGCGCTCGCAGAAGAGCTCTACGGGTTTTCCAGCGTTTTCCTACACTGGATAACCTGATACACTATAAACGGATGCGTGCACATTCTAGGCGGGTTATTAAGGATAGCAAAAAGATGTCATGGAATAAATTCGTGGGTTCCTTTAATCGACATACACCTTCCTCTGTCGTATGGGATAAGTTAAGACGTGTGGCTGGGAAACCGAACCATATGCCCATCGCCGGTCTCAAAACACCTACCGGAGCTGTTGTTGATACATTTGACGTGGCGAATACTTTAGGCAGTGCTTTCGCTCAGGTGTCTAGCTCAGGCAACTATTCCCCTGAGTTTCTTACAGTTAAGAACCAGGTGGAATCTCAAGAATTCTCGTCTCTTTCTGGCAACCTTGAGGATTATAATCGCCTTTTCACCCTGGCAGAGCTAGACAATGCACTCTCCTCTTCACGACACTCAGCACCAGGTCCAGATGGTATCCACGTCCAAATGTTGCAACATCTCTCTCCTGATGGCAAAGATTTCCTACTCGAGGTCTATAATCGTGTCTGGGTTGATGGCATTTTTCCAGACAAGTGGCGGGAGGCCACCATCATACCCATTCTTAAACCTGGAAAGGACCGCCATCTTCCTTCCAGTTACCGTCCTATTTCCCTCACCAGTTGCGTGTGCAAGGTGATGGAACGCATGATCAATGGACGGTTGGTGTGGTGGCTGGAATCCCACAATCTTCTGACGAACATCCAGTGTGGCTTTCGACGACGACGTTCAACTGCTGACCACCTTGTCTCTCTGTCAACTCAGATTATGGACGGGTTTCTTAAGAACAGCCCCACAGTTGGGATATTTTTTGACCTCGAGAAGGCCTACGACACGTGTTGGCGGGCGGGAATATTGCGTTCTCTGCACAACTGGAACATACGTGGACGCCTACCGTTGGTCATTCAGGAGTTTATGCGGGACCGCGTTTTTCGAGTGAGAGTGGGTTCGGTTTTTTCTAACCATTTTATTCAAGAGAACGGAGTGCCGCAGGGCTCGGTACTCAGCGTGACTCTATTTGCTATTGCGATAAATTCCATATCACTATGTGTGCCTCAAGGTGTCTCTTCCTGTTTATTCGTGGACGACTTTGCCATCTTCTGTACTTCTCAGCGTACACCGTTTTTGGAACGCCGTCTCCAGCGGTGTTTGGACAATCTCTATGCATGGAGCTCGAAACACGGTTTTCGTTTCTCCGCTGAGAAGACAGTCTGCGTTAACTTCTGGCGCCGTAAGTGGCATATGCCGCCGTCTCTTCGACTCGGGCCAGATTTACTTCCTTTCGCAGACGAGGCGAGATTCCTTGGTTTGATCTTCGATCGGAAACTTTGTTGGGCACCACAAATAGCACAGCTTAGAGCACGATGTGACCGTTCTCTAAATCTTTTACGGATACTAAGTGGCAAGTCTTGGGGTGCGGATCGGACGACATTGCTCCGTCTTTATCGTGCTGTGATTCGTTCGAAGTTGGACTATGGCAGCATTGTGTATTCTTCAGCTCGACCTTCAGTGCTCAGAAGGTTAGACACAGTCCATAACCAGGGCATCCGTGTGGCCGTTGGAGCTTTTCCAACGAGCCCAGTTGTTAGCCTCTACGCCGAATCGGGAGAACCTCCTCTGCGTTGTCGGCGTGATGTCCTGCTTGCTAATTATGGCTGTGGGCTGAAGTGTATGCCTGGGCATCCAACTTATCACGCGTTTTTCTCCCCTGAGCTGCACGAGCGATACTGCCTCCGCTCTCTGAGCCCCAGGCCAGCAGGTTTTCGTTTCCGTGAGCTTCTACGCCAGCACCATGTTGACATTCCTCGGCTGTTATCCAAGGGAGAGAGTATACACCCCCCTTGGTTACGCGCTACCTCCCATGTCGATCTCGGGATGTCGCTCTACGGGAAATCTGTTACGCCTCTTGATAGTATTCGTCGTTGCTTTTTAGAATTTTTATCCAAATACAGTGGCCGTATTTGTATTTACACCGATGGTAGTAAGAGCCCCGACGGTGTTGGATGTGCCTTTGTAACTGGCACCGCAACTTCTACTTACGGTTTGCCTAGTTGCACATCTATATATTCTGCCGAGCTATATGCTATTTATCAAGCCCTTCTGTATATTCGACGTCGAAAATTAGGTGACTGCCTTATTCTTAGTGATTCCCTTAGTGCCCTTCAGAGCATTCGTGAGCTGTACAATTACCATCCTTTGGTGCAGCGCATCCAGGACGTTCTCCACATTTTGCACGCTTCTGGTTTTAATGTGGAGTGCGCATGGATTCCTGGACACGTTGGCTTGCCAGGGAATGACACGGCGGATTTGGCAGCGAAATCGGCAGTCACAGCGCCCAGTGTTACGATTACCCATTCAACAGCAGAAGATTTTAGAGTGGCTGTACGGAGAGCCGTTTTTTCGACTTGGCATGCGGAGTGGTCGGCTCTCCGTGGTAATAAGCTGCGAGAGGTGAAGGACCTCCCTGTCAACTGGGTAACCTCCTCTCGTTTATTCCGCCGGGAGGAGGTAGTACTAGCTCGGCTAAGAATTGGCCACTGTATTTTTACTCACAGTTACCTTTTTAAACGTGAACCTGCTCCTGTCTGTGCGCTCTGTGGGGAGGCACAGACAGTTCGTCATGTGTTGCTGGAGTGTGGTCACCTGGCACACATTCGGTCATCTATGGGCATGCCGGCCTCTCTTGCTGAGGTCCTGGCAGATGACCCAAGAGCAGTGGACAGGGTTTTTAAATTTTTAGCAAAACTTTCTTTTACCTTGACGTTTTAGTGTGATAGCGGTTTTTTAAACTCTTTTGGTTTTAATGTGTTGATTTTAGATGGAGTTTTATATCCAGCTCTGGTTAGAGGGCTGGACGTTTCTGTTACTTCCGTTTCAATTGTGTTAGCTCTTTTATTTGTGTTTACTTTTCTGTTTGGTATTTTCTTACTGGCTATTGCCAAGTTTTAATCATAAGGGCGCTTATGACCTCGGCAGTTGAGCGCCCTTAAACACCATCATCATCATCATCATCTGACCGGAATAACGTGAAAACCAAGGATTATGGGACATATGTGCATATGAACTATTTTCTTTCTTTTGGTGTGAGGAATCCATACCCGACGTTTGTAAAGGTATTTCTGAATCATTTTGAATATAGAAAATTGCTGCTTTTCGATAAAATGTGTTTTGTACAACTACAACGGTCCACGTAATATTTATATTATTATTATTATTATTTATATACACAATTTAATCATGTATAGCCAATTTAACATTGCTAATTTTATTGAATAATAGTAATAACATAAATAATATGAAACAAATACGATAAGTAATATAACAAATACGATTACAACACCTCAAATCAATTTGTATGGCAAAGTTAATCCCGTGCTGTTACAGGAAACGCCACTAAATTTAGAACCCATCGTGCTGTTCAATTTTGCATGTGGTAAACGCTAATGGAAGCGCAGCAAATAAAGCCGGCTCCCTAGAACAGCCTGCTATACTTGTCACCCTTAAGTGTTGATTGTATCCGGGTAACGTTGACAACTAATGTTATATCCATTATATATCCTAAGTTCTTACTCTAAATTGTTAATATTAATATTATTATAATTATAATAAACACTAACCCAGACATGTCAAGGTGGATAGCAGTGGCTGTAGCATGGGCAATGAGTGACCAAAGTCGCGTCCTGGGCTCGATCCACAGCTCTGGCCCATGGACATTTTGGGCTTCTCCTGTGTGTGGGTGAATGCAGGGCGGGGGTTTCTCATCTACCACGATTTTCTTTCGATTAATTCCCCTTCATTCCGTTTCCTTCTCATCTTTCACGTGTGCTTCAGGGTTTGGTGGTTGCCGGGCAGATGCGCCAAAGTTTGCTCAAAGGAAAGAGTATTCTCCGTGGACACTAGTGGGCTGCTTGATAGATGGGGCGTTGATCGTCCTCTCTATGCTACTGTAGCAGTGGGACGAATCTCCATTCATTTAGGGGCTACCGCGTGCATCTGTAGCCTGTATGGCCATGGTTCACTCATTTCATCCCCTGCTTTGGGGGTGGTGGTAGGTGCAATGCACCTACGAGGCGAGAAGTCCTATTCCGTTGTAAAATCTTAACCCTAGTACGGGTGATACCATGACGGTATATTAAAATATACTGTTTTTCTGCTTAAATGTCACACTACTAGAAGGTAAATACGCGCAAATACTTTGATTTTGATAGAGAACAGCACGTATAATATTTAAGTGTATCTCATTTTATCCGTTTCCCAAGAACATTGTCACAAATTGAGGGTCTTACGTGTTCTGTACGTCCCAGAGCTAAGTCTCTATACATCACACAGACTACAGTCGGACAGGACAAAGGGCGGAGACCAGAGAAGGGTCAACCGTATGAACTGTTAGGTAAAAAACCTGAGATAGGGAATAATAACAATCCTAGAAACATAGTGAACATTGTCTCATGAATATAACTTTAGAAAATAGCGAAAAAACTGCAAATATTCAATCATCGCATCGTCCTCAAACGCTGATACAAATATTCCTACTTATTCACCTCCCACCCTGTAAGCTATTTGGTTCAATAGTATATTGCATACTAAGAACTGTAAGTTATACTTATCAGGTCCAGATCCGATAAGTATCTTACAGTTCGTGGTTAGCCAATTGTTTTTTGAAATACTCGAAAAGCTGTAAAAACAATAATACATCAAAATTGTTTTTCAATATCTTATTAGCATTAAGAAAAATGAATTCTCGTTGTGAACAAATGAACAACTACATCTAAATTATACACTCTTTTGTTAATGCATTTTGCAATAGATCCTTTACTTGAAGTAGCACATGTCTTAGTGTTACGTCATTTCCTAATAGTACTATAAGTATTAATGATCCCTCAGATTCTTACTGTAAGTACTTACAGTGCTTGTTGACATGACAATTAATAAATGAATTATAAATGTTGCTTATATTACTAAATATATGTTCAGAATGGTTAACTTACATATCAAGTATTTCAAAAAAGTATATTGTCATTTTTGCCTGCTTCTTATATGTTGTGTCAGGATGTTATCCCGTAGCACGAAACCTGCCAGAGAATATTCTTGACAACATGCACTCTAATAATACTCTGGTAGACCGCGCCGTGGCCGAATGGTTAGATGACTCGCCTCTCACCTAGGTGACCCGGGTTCGATCCCAAGTGATCGCATTGGGATTTGAGGTGGACAAAGCGGCGCAGGGGCGTGTTTTCTCCTGGTTTTCCGGTTTCCCCCACCATTGCATTCCACTGGTGCTCCATCTTCATTCCATGTATCATTAGTGTCATCGCTTGCGATGCCATGTGTGGCAAAAGGGGTCATTCATTCCTTCAGTGCTCAATATATGTGCATAAATTCCATTTCCTTAATGGCAGTTTCTCTGGAGAGTAGACAAAAAAGCTAATCGCGAGCTGCTTCGCTCTCATCCAAATCAGGTAAGCTTGACCTCGGCCATGTTGCTACTTGGGGTAGCAAATCACGACGGGGTAGCGTGAGCCTTGCTGTAAATGCAACCATCAAAATGGGGGGTCATCTAAATTATCCGAGCACTGTTACGTTCGTACGAAAGGCACACTGGAAGCGATATTTGTCGACTGGAATGGATGACCTTGCTTGATTTACGTTCCCAGCGATGTAGTTCATTCGAGCCGAGTAAGTCCTTATTTACAAAATATAGCAAATGTCGGAAATTTGTTGATATATAAGGATGATGGATTGCCAGGCCAAGTCAACATTTTTATCAGTGCAAAACATTATGATGATAAAAATTAACGCTGCCATTTTGAGGTAGTGTGTCTACTCTTTATTTCACTTTGGACATGTGATGCTGAGCAAAAAGTATTTTTTTTTTACTAATTTTATGTGTATATGTTTATACTCGTATGTTATAACGTTTTATGATAATTTGTAACGTTAGTATTTCATTGTTGGTAACTAGTGGTTATTTTGCGAAAATGTAATTTCGTTTATTTATGCGTGTATTTATGCAAAATACGTCTTTGTAAAGGTCAGTAGTAAAATGTATAGCTTATACACATAAGGAAAGCTTAATATTTTGTTAATAGAAATACACAGTGAAGTTTTATCTCGTTTTTGACTTGAGCCGAGCCTACTTAACTCTCTGACACTTCAATAAATTTTAATAAATGGTATATTTATTTTAGTACATAGGAAAATAAAGTGCGTTAGGCACCAAAAAATGTGTGACAGCCGGGGAGCTTGATTACCCATTTTTTTCGAGAGCCGTACAGAACTTCTACCTGTGAGTAGAAGACTTATCGTGCAAAAGGGGGGGGGGAGTGCATGCAGTAAACTAAAGGAAAAGTGGAACTAAAGTAGCCTATCTCGCTCTAAGAAGGAAGTTTCGGTAGTAGTCATACTCGACAAACATGAAGCAAGCAGAGAGCGTATTTTGCAGGACTTGACTCGGCAGTAAGTTATAGCTACTTGTGTAGTATCAGAGTTTATTTAAATAGGAATGTTATTTTTATTCTTAATCATTACAGCTTTCTTTGTTTTCGCAATATAACTATTTTAAATAATTATTTCAAAAACACATCTTAAAATCCGTTAAAAGGCTTCTAAAGGAATAGAATAACTTAGGTGGGAGGACATTTCCAACACGTAATTACAAATAAGGCATATTTTACCTACTAAACCTCCGGAAGAAAGGAGGTAAGAGGAGACAGAGGGCGATCAGAATCTGAGCTTTAGGCTTGGATGCAGCTGGGGACTCTGTCTCCAGAGAGATCTCCTTCCCCAAAGAGAAGTCTTCGTGGGGATTTTTCAAACATCGGACGAGGATGGAGTGTTACTCAAAGCAAATATGCGCCTGATCCCCTGAATTTGAATCACCATGACAAGGAAATTAAATTATAAGAATATTTGCAGCATTTCAGAAACCACCACAGCATTCGCCCGAGTTGGTAAAACTAGAAAAACAAAGGTCAGAGTGGCTGGTCCAGCTGAAATCAAACCTGAAACTCCCGAATGCGAGCCTATACTACTTCAGAGTCAACTTGCTCATAACTACAGTGACACTTAAACATTCTACAACCATAAACTGAAGTCAGAATAGGTCCCATGAAACCTGACTGATTTAAGTGAACCAATACTGATCATCAGAGCTAGGAAGTTCGTACCGTTCGCCGTTCCACATACAAGTTGCGACCGACCATCTCGCCGTATCAAAACAAGCCATTGATAAAAACGTAGGAGGAACAGGTAAACATATTTTTAACTAAACAGTACTATTTTCAGAGAACAATATTGATTTATGAGATATTTGTAAAAGCAGATCATTATGTACAGCATACAAATTGTGTGTGTGTGTGTGCGTGTGTGTGTGCGCGTGTGTGCGTGCGTGCGTGCGTGTGTGTGTTACATATAAGGCTGGCCCTAACTGATTTCCTTCTTTACATATGTGCATTATAAAAACACCCAAGCAAGCAATTATAACACGAATGGTAATATTTATTGATCGAATGTAAAATAATATCCACATAATGAAATTAATTTCTTAAATATCTTCAGACTCTTACCAACTAAAAACGAAAGCAGGAATTAAACTAAATTTTGACTCATCTGCAGCCGTATTACTGAACACAATATATACTTCTAAAGCCTTTCAAATGAAAATCTCATTCTACGTTCCGACAATCTAGATTTATAATGCGAAAAAGTTCGTTCCACTTCACATGATCTGAAACCTGCATTCTTTTCATTTGTACTTTTCATTTTCATCTTTAATTCAGGTATAATGCTGTGGGTCAGTAGATACGTCTTGACAATTCTTCTACATGCCGCACAGATTCAGTTCAGCTCCATGTCTCTGGACTATAGCAAAGTGATAGTTGTGGTAACTATTTTGAACAGATTTGCAGACAGTAATATGTTTCTGTGAAACTGTTCTGTTACTAGACGTTTGACAGTTTTTTACTAGAACTGCTATCGGTTTCTGAATAAGCACATGCTTAAGTACACTGCTAGAAAACTTACTATGGTTGTAAAAGAAATTACTTTTGCTCACATTTGAGCAGAACAAAGATGTTATTCGAACGCCTTCCTTCATACCGACATGGTTCTGTGTTATGGAATGATAGCTGTGCAGTAATGGGTTGCACTCTACGTTGACCTTTGCGCCGCATGTTATTGCCAACTCTGGCCGCTCCTACTCTGCATAAGGGAATCGGTGCGAAGTTCCTAGCCCTGCTGATCACCAAGTGTCTGCTGAGTATGTACAAATTCTTGCATAACGGACAAGCAAGCTAACTTATCTGCTTGTTGCGGGGTAGCTACGGCCAAGAAAACTGGAAGTAGAATCTATAAACCTCTATCACTGAGAACAGTCTCCAATGTAGACCAATCAGTAGCCATGAGGGACAATGGACAGCAGATGTGTGGGAAAATGCTGTAACTAAAGCGAGATATTACCTGATCTCATTAAAACTACGAATGTTATTGCCTGTGCTCCTTTAAAGAAATATAAGGACGATTCTATTAGATAAAAGATGAAGTAGACCTTCTGATAACAATGCTCATATTTGATTTTGTATTCCGTAAATTAACTTCTTGTTTACAGAATGAATTTCCAAGACGAGCCAACTTTATTTCATTTTGTTTGCTGCAGAAATGTTGACATACGGCATCAGAAGAGTGTTCGTCTTTTCTTTTTATTTGAATACTCGAGGTAGCTGTGTGACGTATTTGCAGTTAGGTAGTCAGGTGATGTGAAGGGCTCTACACGAGAACACTTTCACCCACTCTCATGGCCGTTAACCTAGTTGCCTGGAGTATTCGTGTAGTGCAATTCACAACAGACAGTAGAAGAATCGAGCAGTGTAGGTACACCGAGAAAGCTTTTCCTACCATTTCCATGCCTCTAGGAAATACAAGCACAATCCCTTAGAGATCACATCCATCTCAGGTGCACCAGGTCATTATTTTAGCCATCACTCTATTTGGTTACTTAGAACTTAATAAAATTATACTATTTGTACTTTCTCTACACGTACTAAGTACATAGTGTATAGAGAACGTTTTGTATTGCATCCGAAAATTCGATACGAGATTTCACCGGAAATACACTGGGTCCTCCTGGATCCAAAAAAAAAAAAAAAAAACATTTTTGGAAAGAGTCCGTGTGTGTCTGTGGACAGTACTAGGTATTTAAGTTTAGTATTTTCCAAGAATGCGACACGATTTTCAAGAAAATCTTCCCCCATCAACTACGCTCGCTTTACATGAAAAAATGTTCGCTAATTTTGTTTTTCTCAAAAATATCTAACGATTTTGATTAAAACATTAATGTTATTTACACAACAAACAAAATGTATATTTTGAATTTTCTGGGAGTAGCCTCTGAAGACAGCTATATTCTGGATCAATTTTGCGGAATTTTCCTTAACTGCTAAAGCATAAGAAATAGACAAAAACTTACTATACAGAAATCTAGTGCTCGTTAAAACACCAATTTATGTTGTATACATTTTCTTCGTGGAGTAGGCCTTTTAGATATTCCTTGTTACCGTTTTCAGTTTTAAAATACTTACACTTTTCTCATTCGGGTATTTGTCAACTCCTGGCCTTACAAACAAATGATCTACAATCAAATAACAACCAGATTTTAGAACATTTGACAATCACTTTAGCCTATTATACTCGTTTATTTTCCTTCTACTTATAGGCAAGTAAAAAGAGCATTTCTGTTAATTTTTTCTCGATTAGTATGAAAGAAAGTCTATATACCTTTTTTAGAACATGTCTACACAAGCAAATTTAGGCTTACAAGAATATAAATAATTTTATGAATTTATTTTTATATATTAGAATAATTTTGGCTTTTTTAGTTAAAATACCTATATATTTAATGCATTTATGATTACCAGAAGTTAGTTAAAAATAACATTAATATGTCATATTAAAATTATTAATAATTTAATACCTCTTTATGGAAGAATAAGCTTTTTAACAAAATTAATTGTTGGAGAGATGTAGAGAAAGTCATATGAATGGAACACATCAGCTTTTTGTAAAAAGGTCCATGTGTGTACAGCATAGCTCAAAAATGAAATACCGTTAAACACCAAACTTGGTATTTAGGTTTAATATCTTCCAAGGATGCAACACGAAGATTTTCAAGAAAATCCACCCTCCACAAACTACCCTTGACATGAAAAAATGTTCGAAAATTTTGACTATCTCAAACATGGCTGTAATGATTTTTGATTAAAATTCCGTATATTAAAGATATTTACATTCCAAATAAAACGAGTATCTTTCATTTTCTGAGAATAACTTCTGAAGTTCTCTTTATTTGAGATGAATTTTGCGGGATTTTGCTTAGCTGTTAAACTGTAAGAGATGGACTAAAACTTGCTGCACAAGAACATTTTTGTTGTGGAGGTAACCGTTTCCGAGATATTCCTTGTTATTGCTTTCAATTTTAAAGTACTTATGCTTTTCTCAGACAGGTTGTGTCCGTTTTTCTTTTGTTCTACTCTGGCCAAGCAAAGAAACGATTTGTAATGACAATCGCATAACGACACTTTTTAAAATATTTGACTATCGCCTTAGCCTAATGTACGTATTCCTTTGGTTCCCTTCTTTATAAGGAACTAAGTAATAAGAACATTCTGCTAATGATTATCTCGATTGTCATGGTGTAGAAAGAATTTTGCAGAACAGCCAGAGAAAGGCATGTGAATGTAACATATAAGATTTTTATGAACTAAGCACATCTTGCTTAATTTGTAATCATTCATAAGCAATACTTTATCATGAGTAACCTAACACGGATGGGAGTTCCATTTATTAACCTTCTTTACCGTATACTGTACACATAGAGGTAGAGAAGGTATTGTAGTCCATCTAAAATTCGATATCATTATTTCACCGGAAATATATGTTTAGAGGTCTCCTGAATATAAAACTACGTTTTAGAAAAAGGTCTTGTGTTCGTGTGTGTGTGTTTGAGGACATAATTGAAAAAAACGAGAAGGCCGTTAAAAACCAAACTTGGCGTTTTAGTTAAGCATATTTCAAGAACACGACACAAAGATTTCCGAGAAATTCCTCCCACCCCAAAACCATCCTAACATGGAAAATATTGATTTTTCTCAAAAATGGCTCTAACAATTTTGTTAGAAATATCATGTATTTAAGATATTTTCATCACATATAAAATGTATATCTTGAATTTTGTGCCTTCTTTATTAAAAATAGATTCTGTATGATTGATACATTGTAAGAGATAAGCAAAAACTTACGGCTTAAAATGTGGATCTTGTTAAAACACACGCTTTTTGCTTATATGTATATTTTTTTTGGCGTTAACCATTTCTGAGATATTACTTGTTATTGCTTTCAATTTTGCAAAATTAAAATTATCTCAAATGGGAAGCCATTATTCGCCTGTTTTTTATCAAGCAAAAACGCATTTCAAAACCTGGCTTTTACAAGATTTGACTATCACTTATTGTATTTCCTTGGTCATCTTGTACAAGAAAATAATATGTAATAAAACCTTCTCTAGTGATGTTTATCTTAATAAGAGTGAAGTACAGAGAAGCTTTGTAAGAATAGTTTGTTGCGGCATAGGTGGCGAAAGTTATGTAGATGTAACATATCACATTTTTACCTGCTCTATTCGAACTGTGGATATAGGCAGTAGGTAGAAACATATTGTATTTCACCTAAAAAATCGATCTCAAGCGTCCCCGGAAATATATGTTTGAGTTCCCTGAATAAAAGAAAAACATTTTTAGCAAAAGATCTGCGTTTGTGTATGTCTGTGAACAGCATAAATATTTTCAAGAAAAGACCTACACTCCAAACTACCCTTAACATGGACAATTTTTGAAAATGTTATTTTCTCAAAAATCGCTGTAACGCTAGATAACAAATAAGACGTATACCTTGAATTTTCTGGGAATAGCCTCTGAAGACCTCTTTATTCTAGATACATATTTTATAATTGCTAAAGAGAGAGAGAAAAAAACCTTACTGCACAAAAAAATGTAGATCTTGTTAAAGCACACATTTTTTTCATGAACAGATTTTTTTTTTTTGTAGAGTTAAACGTTTTCCAGAAATTCCTTGTTCTTGGCTTCAATTTTAACGTAAACTTTTTCTCAAACGGAAAGTCATCTTTCGTACCATATCGTTTTTGTTTTACTCCTGGCTATCCTAGAAGATCGCTTTAGCCTAATGGATTCCTTTGTTTCCCTTCTACTCAGAACAAACTAATACAACCGTTACTGCTAATGTTTATCTCGATTACCACGATTTAGATAAAAGAATAATCTTTTGTACAATGGTTTGTAGGGAAAGTCATGGGAATGGAACATATCAGTCTTTTTACTTTCTCTAGCTCGCATGTACAATGTGGGTAGAGAAGGTATTGTATTCCGCCCAAAACCTTGATGTCGATATTTTACTGGAAAATATATGTTTTGGGGTCCTCTTAGTACGAAAAAAGAATTTTTAGGAAAAGGTCCGCATATGTGTCAGTGGACAGTTTAGCTCGAAAACGAAAAGACCATTAAACACCAAACTAGGTATTAATGTTTATCTTCCACTGATGCGACACATAAATTTTCAAGAAAATCCCCCCCCCCCACTACAAACTACGCTTTAAATGGAAACATTTTCTCAAAAGTGGCTGTCTTTGATTAAAATCCCGTATGTTAAAGCTATTTTAATCCCAAATAAAATGTATTATCTTGAATTTTCTGGGAATAGCTTCTGAAGACCTCTATATTCTGGATGCATTTGCCGAATTTTGCTTAACTGCTAAACCCTAAGAGATAGACGAGGGCTTACTACACATAAAATAAAGATATCGTCGAAACACACAAATTATGTCCTTTGGGTTTTTGTTATGGAGATAAACGTTTCCAAGATATTCCTTGCTACTGGGTTCAATTGTAAGTACTTATACTTTTGTCAGACAGGAGGTGTCCGTTCTCTTTTTTACTTTCTCCATAGTGCTATGTATATAGTATATAGAGAAGGTATTGCACTCCACCAATAAATTCGATATCGAGATTTCACCGGACATTTTTTTTTTAGGTTCCCCTGTATCCAAAAAAAAGTATTTTCAGAAAAAGGTCCGTGGTGTGTCCGTCTGTCTGTGAACACGATAACTCAAAAACGAAAAGTCAGTGAAATACCAAACTTGATATTTAAGTTTAGTATCTTCCAGGGACACGAAGATTTTGAGAAAAATCCCCCCAACCCAAACTACCCTTTACATGGAACCTTTTACGGAAATTTTGATTTTCTAAAGAATGGCTCTAACGATTTTGATTAAAATATCGTATATTAAAGATATTTATTTGACAAATAAAATATATATTTTTAATTTTCTGGGAATAGGCTCTGAAGATTTCTTTATTCTCGGTCAATTTTACGGAATTTTGCATAACTGCTAAACCATAAGAGATTGACAAAAACTTACCGCACAACAAATGTAGAGCACCTTAAAACAAACAATTTATGTTATATACATTTTTTTCGTTGAGTTGACTGTTTTTGAGATATTCCTTGTTTTTTTCAGCTATAAAGACTTATACTTTTCTCATACAGGACTTTGTGAGCCCGTGTCCATACAAACAAAGGAGCTTCAGTCGCAGAGCAACCAGCTTTTGACTATCATTTTAACCTATGGTACCCCTTTATTTCGCTTCTACTAACAACGAAGTAAGTAATAAGACTATTTCTGCTAATTTTTGCTCCATTAGATGAAATAAATTGAATAATTTGTTGCAGTGATATAGAGAAAGTCATGTGAATGTAGCACATCAGATTTTTTTTCTACTCCTGGCCAAGCAAAGAGGCGATTTGCATTGTCAATTGCCTAACGATAGCTTTTTAAACATTTGGCTATCAGTTTGGCTTGTGCATTCCTTTAGTTCCCTTCTACTTATAAGGAACTAAATAATAAGGACATTCTGCTAATGTTTAGCTCGATTAGCATTGTAGAAAGAAGAATAATCTTTTGTAAGAAGTTTATAGAGCAGCTAGATAAAGTTATCTGATTGTAACATATCAGATTTTTACTTTCTCTATACACACTATGTACATAGTATATAGAGAAGGTATTGCACTCCACCCGAAAATTCGATACCGAGATTTCACCGGAAATATATGTTTTAGGGTCCCCTTTATCTAATAAAAGAATTTTCAGAAAAAGGTCCGTGTGTGTGTTCGTGTGTCTGTGAACACGATAACTCAAATACGAAAAGTCGGTAAAATACCCAACTTGGTATTTAAGTTTAGTATCTTCCAGGGATGCGACAAGAAGATTTTGAGAAAAATCCCCTCACCCACGACTACCCTCTACATGGAACTTTTTTCCAAAATGTTGATTTTCTCAAAAATGGCTCTAATGATTTTGATTAAAATTTCGTATATTCAAGATATTTACCTGACAAAAAAAATGTATATCTTGAATTTTCTGGGAATAGCCTCTGAAGAGTACTTTATTCTGGATGAATTTTACGGAATTTTGAATAACTGCTAAACCGTAAGAGATGGACAAAAACTTATTGCACGAAAAATGCAGAGCACTTTAGAACTCTTAATTTATGTTATATACATATTTTTCATGGAGTTGATCGTTGTTTAGATATTCCTTGTTTCTGGTTTCAGCTATTAAAAATTATACTTTTCTCACACAGGACTTTGTCAACTCCTGTCCATACAAACAAAGGAACTTCAGTGACATAGCAACCAGCTTTTGAATATCACTTTAACCTATGGTACTCCCTTATTTCGCTTCTACTTACAAGGAAGCCAGTAATAAGATTAGTTCTGCTAGTTTTTTCTGATTAGCATTAAGTAAATAGATGTATAAGCTTTTTAAGAATAATTTGTTGCAGAGAAATAGAATGGAACATATTAGATTTTTAATATTACAACGGATATCTGTAAATTAGTGAAGTAAGGCGTGGCTGTTTTAGCGTGAGATTTTTAATGCGTTGTTCATTCTCTCAACTTCACCGATTCATGTAACTCCATTAGAGTATTCAAACGATAACATTAATCGACTTCATGGAGAAGACTTACAGGTCGGTTACTAAGGTGTCTTCAGGCAAAGCGGTATTCTTGTTGGGCTCTTGGTGGCTTCACCTACGTCGGAGAGAGCGTATATAAATACCAAGAAAAGGAAATGGAAGAAAAAAAGAGAATCTCCGGGAGTGAGTGCGATTGTATAGCCGCTGTCATCTCCAAACAGAAGCAGGTGACACACTTCTATTCAACCGGAATGGGTTTGCTACTTCATTCACCCCCCTTCACATCCTTCACCATTTTCTTTCAACCTTATCTCTGAGAAGCACCTCTCGAATGCTAGTTGTAAAATATTGTGTGGGGATGGAAGGAACGGTAGTTTTAAGTTGGGGCAATAGTAGGGGAAATGTATGCCATGTACACAACTGTACCTTTGATCTTCATCCGATTATAGTAGCCAAAATACGGGGGGAAAGGAAGTAAGTAGAAACATTATTCCAGTCGCTATTTATCTGCAAGTATCATAACACCCAGATTCCCCTGAATCCAATAAAAGCATGTTTAAAAATGGTGTGTGTGTCTGCCTGTCTGTACGCCGTATACCTGAAAAACGAAAAGACCTTTAAATACCAAACTTGATATTTAAATTTGGTATCTTCCAAGTATACGACACGAAGACTTTCAAGAAAATCCTCCCAACCCAAACTGCTTTTTATATGGAACATTTTTTGAAAATTTTAGTTTTCTCAAAAATGACTAACGGTTTTTATTAAAAACCTTATGTATAAGACATTTTTATGACAAACGAAATGTATATCTTGAATTTTCTGGGAATAGCCTCTGAAGACCCCTTCATTCTGGATGACTTTTATGTAACTGACAAACCGTAAGAAATAGACAAAAACCTTCCTGCGCAAAAAATGTAGATCTCATTAAAACACACAATCTATGTCATATACATTTTTTTGTCGAGTTAACCGTTTTCGAGATCTTCCGGATTATTGGATTTACCTTTAGCCACACTCGTGGCAAACAAAGAGATTGGAATTTCAATTGTTTCACATAGCGACCGACCGGCTTTTAAAGGACGAGGCTATCGCTTTAGGCTGTGCATTTTCTTATTTCCCTTCTACTTACAAGGACACTAGTAATAAGAATAATTCTGCTTATGTTTATTTTGATTAGCACGATGTATTAAACAGATTAATATTTTGAATAAAAGGTGTGTTAGCTAGAGGACATCATGTGAATGGAGCACATTAGTTTTTTTCCGTTCTACTTACAAGAGACCAAGTAATAAGGACTATTTCTGGTAATATTTATCTCGGTTAGCATGAAATAGATAGAAGAATAAGCTTTTTAACAATAATTTGTTACAGAGATGTAGAGAAAGTAATGTAATGGAACACATAATATTTTTTATTCTATTCCGTCGCTAAGCCTTGCTTTCTTCCAATCTGAAAATAGCACTTAACTTAATTGAACAGTACAACTCTAACTTTTCAGATTTGGTTCAGTTCAGCTTTTAGGTTGCAGGAAAGCAAACTTCAGGGGCCTCAGATAGATCACACGCCCAACTATCCCGTATTTGACGTGTGAGATATCCCTTCTAGCATTAAAAGAACTGCAGAAAAAATGAGGGTTATTTCAAATTACAACCGGTAAATGGGCAACTTGCTCACTGCCTTGCTTATCAGCGGTTATACGAAGGTCATCCTCGCCAGCACTCCATTTGCCGGTTTTCACATGAAATAGCCCCGTTGATTTCTGCAACCCTTTTAACGCACGAAGGAATATATGAACATGTAAATACGGGGCAGTTGGGCCACTTGGTACTTTCGTGCAGTCAAACAGTTAAATAACTCAATGGAGTTATTTGAAGTTAAACCAACTAGTGAAGAATTGGCTAGAGCGATGTCCGTTTCACGCCTCTTACTATCCGCGGAGATGGTGAACCAGGTTGCTCTCATTGAGAGCTGCAAAACAAACGCCACTCTCGCCGGTTTTCCACTTCCAGGGTTTAACTGGAATTAACCCCGTTGATTTCGTGTTTGTATCCGTGGACGCATCTATTATTGAAAATATTTAGATACATATAGGTCTGAGCTAATGCTGAAATCATTTAGACGTCTTATATAGAACAATTCCACATAAATGTCATATCAAAAGGTAATATTTTAATTCAATATTTGAAGTAAAAGTATGGGTTTCCTCTTACTCTAAGGTGTCTTATCCAATAATACAATATTGAAAAAAATCTGACGTGTACCATTCACATGACTTTCCCTACATCTCTGCAACGAATTATTGTTAAAAAGCTTATGCCTCTATTTACTTCATGCTACTCGAGAGCAAATTAGCAGAAATGGTCCTATTACTTGTAAGTAGAAGCGAAATAAGGGAGTACCATAGGTTAAAGTAATAGTCAAAAGCTGGTTGCTATGTGACCGAAGTTCTTTTGTTTATATGGACAGGAGTTGACAAATTCCTATATGAGAAAAGTAAGTTTTTCATAGCTGAAACCAAAAACAACGAATTTCTCAAAAACGATCAATTCCACGAAAAAAATGTACATAACATAAATTGTGTATTTTAATGTGCTCTACATTTCTTGTGCAGTAAGTTTTATCTAAGTGTTACGGTTTAGCAGTTATGCAAAATTCTGTAAAATTCGCCCAGAATAAAGTAATCTTCACAGGCTATTTCCAGAAAATTCAAGATATACACATTGTTTGTCAGATAAATATCTTTGCTTTATGATATTTTAATCAAAATCGTTAGAGCCATTTTTAAGAAAATCAAAATTTTTGAAAAAAGTTCCATGTAAAGGGTAGTTTGGGGTGGGGGATTTTTCTCAAAATCTTCGTGTTGCATCCCTGGAAGATACTAAACTTAAAGACCAAGTTTGGTATTTTACCAACTTTTCGTTTTTGAGTTATCGTGTTCACAGACACACGGACACACACACACACACACACACACACACACACACACACACACACACACGGAACTTTTTCTGAAAATATTTTTTTTGGACACAGGGGACCCTAAAACATATATTACCGGTGAAATCTCGGTATCGAATTTTTTGGTGAGTGCAATACCTTCTCTATACACTATGTACATAGTACGAATAGAGAAAGTAAAAATCTGATGTGTACCATTCACATGACTTTCTCCATATCCCTGCAACAAATTATTCTTAAAAAGCTTATACTTTTATTTACTTTATGCTAATCAGAAAAAATAGCAGAAATAGTGTAATTACTCGCTTCCTTGTAAGTAGAAGAGAAATAAGGGACAACTGTAGGTTAAAGTGATAGTCAAAAGCTGGTTGATATGTCAATGAAGTTCCTTTGTCTATATGGATAGGAGTTGACAAGTTCCTGTATGAGAAAAGTATGTTTTTCTTAGCAGAACCCAAATATAAGGAATGTCGCAAAAACGACGAACTCCACGAAAAAAAATGTATATAACATAAATTGTGTGTTTTAATGTGCTCTACATTTTTTGTGTAGTAAGTTTTTGTCCATCTCTTACGGTTTAGCAGTTATTCAAAATTTAGTAAAATTCATTCAGATTAAACTACTCTTCAGAGGCTATTCCCAGAAAATTCAAGATATACAATTCATTTGTCAGGTAAATATGTTTAATATCCGAAATTTTAATCAAAATCGTTAGAGCCATTTTTGAGAAAATCAAAATTTTCGAAAAAAGTTCCATGTAAAGGGTAGTTGGGGGTGGGGGGATTTTTCTCAAAATCTTCGTGTCGCATCCCTGGAAGATACTAAACTCAAATACCAAGTTTGGTATTTTACCGACTTTTCGTTTTTGAGTTACCGTGTTCACGGACAACACGGACAACACGGACACACGGACACACACACACACACAAACACACACACACACGGAGCTTTTTGTGAAAATGCCTTTTTTGGATATTGGGGACCCTAAAACATATATTTCCGGTGAAATCTCGGTATCGAATTTTTGGTGGAGTTCAATACTTTCTCTATACACTATGTACATGGTGCGCATGGAGAAAGTAAAAATATATGTAAAATGTATATCTTGAATTTTCAAGGAATAACCTCTGAAGACTTCTTATTCTATATGTCTTTTATTGACTTTTGCATAAGTGGTAAACATTAAGAGATAGACAAAACTTTACTACACAAAAATGTAAATCTCGATAAAACACACAATTTGTGTCAAATTCATTTTTTTCGTGGAGTTGGTCGGTTTCGAGACATTCCTTGTTATTGTTTTCAGTTTTAAAATATTAAACTTTTGTCATACGGGAACTTGCTAGCTCCTGGCCACGCAAAGAAACTGAGTTCAATCCCACAGCAATAATATTTTAAAACATTCTGGTGTATTCCCTTATTTCTCTTCTACTTACAAGGAAATAGGTAATAAGACCGTTTCTGCTAATGTTTATCTCAATTTGCATGAAGTAGATAGAAGAATACGCTTATTAGAAACAATTAGCCCTAAAAATAGTATGACATAAATTGTGTTTTAACGAGATCTGCATATTTTATGCAGTAAGTTTTTATCTCTCTCCTAGGTCAGCAGTTATGCAAAAGTTATTAAGAATGAAGAGGACTTTAAGGGCTACTCCAAATAAATTCAAATATGCATTTTATTTTCCATCTAAACATCTTTAATATATAATATTTACTCAAAATTGTTAGCCATTTTTAAGAAAACGAACATTTCGAAAAATATTCTGTGTGAAGAGTAGTTTTGGGTGGGAGGAATTTTTTTCTGAAAATCTTCGTGTCACATCCTTAGAATATACTAAACTTAAATATCAAGTTTGGTATTTAACCAACTTTTCATTTTTGATCTGTGGTGGCCCCCCACACACACACTCAGACACACATACACACAGACGCACACACTCTAACCTTTTGCTATTTTTTTTTTTTTTAATTTAAGGGCCCTCAAGACACATTTTCGTAGAAATTTTCACACAAAAACTTGATATCAAGTTTTTGTGTGAAATAAGTTCTACCTGTTATTTACATGGTACATATGTGCTAGAAAACGTAGAAAGATCCAGACTCAGCAAGACTAAAAGGGGAATAGAACTGATTTAGCCGACTTAAGTACAAAAATATGCAGCAAATCATGGAAAATATGAACACAAAGCAGGAGTAAAGAGATGTTACTATTATTACGTTTGTACCAGCATTTTGCAAAGTGCAGAAAACACACTAGGGAAACACTTTTCAGAGGTTAAAACAATTGCCGACCTAGCAACAAGAGGCTTAACTATCGGCAAGCCAAGAAAAACAGCATCAAATCATAAACCTTCAAAGACGTTAAACCTGAATATTATCATGGGAAAGGATGCAATTGGAGGGCAAGTAAAAAGGATGGTATGGGTGACTTTTCATTTGTAACTAGAGTGAAACAGGTAGAACAGTTCAATCGTGCTGCACATGATAAAATCAAACATGCCAGTGTTCAGTAGAGATCCCAGAGTAGGTACGCTGAAGATACGAAAAATATCTTGAGAAATGGGTTCTACTCTTTGGTCAATTCCGGCCACTAATAGTTTTATTGTGTCATTGTTCGGACCTCTACTATCTCTAGCTCGTATGTACTATGAGTAGGATAAGATCCATATGTGTATGGACGTTGTCTGTGAACAGCAGAGCTCAGAAACGAAAATCCCATTAAATACCAAACTTGGTATTTAAGTTCAACATCTTCCAAGGTTGCAGTACGAAGGTTTTCTGGAAAATCCCGTAACCCCAAACCTCCCTTTGCATGGAACATTTTTCGAAATTTTCGATTTTCAAAAAGTGGCTGTAACGCATATTGGAGATGTCTACATAGCAAACAAAGGTATATATTGCATTTTTGGGAACATTCCCCTTATTACATCTTCATTCTGAATGATTTTTCCATACTAGTAAACCGTAAGAGATAGAAAAAAAACTTAGTGTGCTAAACAAAATATATAGATCTCGTTAAGGCATACAATTTTTCATACCCAGTTTTTTTTTTTTTTTTTTTTTTTTTTTTTTTTTTTTTTTTTTTTTTTTTAGAATTAACAATTGTTTAGATACTGCCTGCTATTTTTTCAATGTTAAAATACTTAAACTTTTCTGAAATGGGATATCCCGTCCGTTTCATCTCTCTTTTACCTGCTATTTTTTCAATGTTAAAATACTTAAACTTTTCTGAAATGGGATATCCCGTCCGTTTCATCTCTCTTTTACTTTTGGTGTTAGAGAAAAAACTGAATTTCAATGACAATTTATCTCCACTATTAAAGCGCCAATGGAATGACCGAGATTAGGCAATTTAAACCAAACGTGGACATCTGACTGGAGCGATATTGTCAAAATATCTTATTCCAATGATATTCCTTTGTTTGAATTCTTGTCTCACCTGACGTTCATATGTTGTTGTTTTTGTTTTTTTATTCTTTATTTTAGGTCGCAGAACTACAAGGTCTTATAGTGACCACATTAAAAATCTTGTTTACAGTTTTACATCCCTAAAACAATGAACATTTTGAACATAAGTAAATCATTATATACTCAGGGATTAAAATATACCTCTATTGCTTATGGAATATGAAAACAATAATTTAGTATAAAAATATAACAATATTAAAAGTATATTACAACAAACAGTGACAATTGAATTAGGTATAACATGTTAGTAATTATAATTCTGAGAGTTATACACAGTTATATAGATTGCTTTCTTTAAGGTATATTAATACATTGACTAAACTTTTTGTGTCTGTAAGTGTTAATGCAAAGTTTTTTGAAACTGTGTGCTGTTTTCTGACATACTGTATTTTGAACACTGAAATATAATATGCTTAACTGTAAGAGGACTTTTACACAAATCACAATATGGTGGTGCTTCTTTTGACAGTAAATAGGAATGTGTTATTTTTGTATGGCCCATTCTTAGTCTTAGTATCTTAACTTGATCTTTTCTGTGGAATTTGATATAGAGAACACTGTGGTTGTTTATTGACTTTATTTCCTGTAGTTTGCTGGAGGATATGTTAGTCCAATGACTTATCCATGCTGCTTTGAATTTGGTGACTGTGACTGATGAAAGGTCTCGATGAGGTGTAGGGTTCATATGTTTAACCTCCTGTCTTGGTTATTAGTAACAAGGTGGCAATGCAGGTGACAAACCTTTACTTTTAATAACTGTCAGTTCCACAATTGTACTTTCAATTAATTCAATTACAATGTTTACTTAAAGTTGTATCCAGTTCTTAATGTATTTAGTTAAAAAAAGTAGTGAAAATAGTCCTTATTTGTATTTCTTGTGTATGAAGTGAGTGCAATAAACTCAAATAAAATAACGTTGTTTCCATTTCACGCATTACTTATTAAAAGCTGAAATAAAACAACTGTTCTCTATTTCTATTGTTGCTATCGATATTCGTACATTGGGTTAGACACAATCGGCCATATCACAATTCAGGAGGAAGTGAATAAAGAAAAAGGAAACATTCGGTAAATATGGTCGAACGCGTCATCTGCCATTTGAGAACTAATGTAAGTTTTACAACCATAACCTGTTAAAATCCCCCTTCCTATATAGTATATAGTATACTATAAATTATTAATAGTCTATTTCCTGAATTGTCTTATCAAATATAACTCGTGTTCTCATCTCTTAGGACAATTTTCTCCTGTTGCTTCGCTCCGTCATGAATTATCGAAAAGATGAAAACACTCGTGGTATTATGATAATCCCATAGAGGCAGCTTTTTAGGTATTTTACTATCGCTTTAGCTTAGCGTATATTTACTTAGGCTTCCCTTCTACTTATAAGGAACTAAGTAATAAGGCAGTTTCTGGTAATATTTATCTTAATTAGCATGATGTAGATAAAAAATAATCTTTTGTAAGAATAGTGAGCCAAACAAGATGAATGGAACACATCAGATTTTTATGAAAATACTTTATTTTATCAAGAGGGCCTCAAACATATTTTCGGTAAAACATCGACATCGAATTTTTGGATGGAATACAATGCTTTCCCTACTATATATAGAAAAACATTAAAACTACTCTAAAATACACAATGTTTTAAAATGAAGAATGATCTAATAAATGTGCACGTTTATAATATGGGGCCGATGATAAATTACGCATAGATAATATCTATGATGGAACAAAGAATAGAAATTTCGTCAGAATGGGGCCCCGGAGACAGAAACAGAAATTGTTGATTTGATTCGTTTTTCCTCGCCATTTTCTTATATAAAAGAGCTGTTACAACAAAACCCCCAGGAAACTTGCTTCCTGAGAAGCCTATTTACCACTACCATTCTGTCACTACCGTCGAAGCGAATGTAAAGGGTTTTACAAGCGGCAACGTCAACTCCCAAATAAGGCTGCAAACCGAACGAGGACCGAGGTGATTGAATGGAAGCGTCTATGACTCGCATTTGGGAGGATCTGGGTTCCAACCCTACGAAACCATCGTATGATTGGGCTGTTTTTTCCGTGCTTTTTTCATTCGTCAGCTAACCTTGATTTCATGAAAATCTTCTGTTACATTCCTGTGACTTTCTTTCCCTTCTGTCGGTTATTAGTGATTACATAACTTATTCCCATAAAATTTACTTTTCTATCTGTTTCATTGTAATCAAGATATACTTTTGCAAATTAGCTACATTACACGTTTCGTTATGATAACAAAGAGAACAGCGATAGCCAAATATTTAAGAACTGGACGGTATATGATGGCATTAAAACTCCACATTCCTTACATGCAATCCAAGAATCAAGTGAATATCGAGATGACTAAAATAATCACGAAGCATTTGGCAATTTGAGCCATAAATAATGGATATTGGAAATGACTGATGCAACAAAAAGCTATTTGAAATCAGCTGAGTACTTAGAATAGTTACACATTTTTACTTTCTCTAGCATGTATGTACAATATACACAGTAGGCAGAGAAGTATTTATTCCACCAAAAACTCGATATTGAAATTTCACCATATATATTTTTGAGGCCCTCTGAATAAATAAAAAAATAAAGCCTTTTTAGAAAAAAGTCCATGCGCATGTGTATGGGTAAACACAGTAGCACAAAAACGAAAATTCGCTGAAATAAAATTCTTGGTATTTTAAGTTCAGCCTCTTCCAGGGACGCTACATGAACATTTTTAAGTAAATCCTTCCATGATCAATGATAACATAACCTAACTTGCTGTGGAATATCAAATGGATGTTTTAGTCAGCTGCAGTGTTACACCAAAAGAAGGTGATCTAATACTATGGTATTTTTTTGTGCATGTGGGTTGCTCATATTTAAAACTTTACAGCAAAGATAATAAAATTGTGTGAAAAAATTGGTAAAATACTTAAGTTTTGGGCTGCTTTATGTGCACACTGTTTGTAAAACAAAGTTGAGTGCTTCAAAATAAACAAAATTCAGGTAACCTCCTTTTGGCATAAGACGTTTCAAGAAAGATATCTCATGACTTATAGCTCTTTTTTTAAAAGTATAATCTACGAAGAGTGTTCAGAAAATTTCCCACTGGAGCAATAGCAGAAAAATGCAAAATTATTTTGCAGAAAACTGCTAAACAAATTGAGTAGATTGGGAGAGAATGCATAAAGAAATGCGGAATCGTTGGGATTTGGCTTCGTGGATATTTGAACTTTGCTATTAGGTAATTTCCACAATCTGCCCTGCCCTTATAACTTGTATTTTAAATCACATTAAAACAGCTGTCAGGTTCTTTTTCCCATTACGCTATTGGATGCCATAGGCCTCCAGTTAACGTTTCTAAACAGTGTTGCCAAATGTACGCTCCAGTTTGTATCTAAAGACGGCATCGATAGAGAGTATTTGTACATGCTTTTAATATACAGGGAAGCGTAGCAGAATGCAACGAGGCACGTCGTCTATACCAACAGAGGTTTCTGGAGAGTACTTCCTACAGATCACACAGTTTTGCTAGTTGCGAACTACCTTCTGGAATCAGGAACATTGAACAAGGCACCACATCTACGAAGTGATCATTTTATCTATAGCCAAGCAACGATGGATCGTGTGACTATGCCATTCGGTATCCTCATTGTAGCACGAGGGACATTCACAGGTATTTCAGTTTTAACCAATCTTCCGCGTGGAGAATTCTACTTCATGTAACGTTCACCCTTATCATCTTCAACTTCATCAGGAGTTACAGCAGCCAGACCAAGGACAGGCAGTGGTGCTCGCTAGGTGGATCATACAACAAACTGAACCACCAGCTCCACAATTTTTGGCAACTGTGTTATTCAGACGAAGCGGGGTTCCGCAACACAGGCCATGTAATATACCACAATACGCATTCCTTACAAGTCCAACGAGGTTTTACGTTTGGGCTGGCATATTCTATTAGTCTTGTATTTTTATGATGGCCAACTCATGATGGATGAAGTGTCGTTGCAGAACCGACTATGTGGTACCAACATAATGGGACGCCAGCTCATTCGCCTGGTCATGTAACGGCTTATCTCGATGCCACCTACCCTTTACGATGAATTAGATGGCATGGACAAATAGGGTGGTCAGCACGCTCACCATATCTAATCATTAGATTATTTCTTATGAGGTAGCTTAAAGGTATCGTATGTCAGGAGCGGCCAATGACCCCTGAACGGTTCAGGGAAGGAATATTTTAGTTTGCCGTGACATCACACCGCCCATGTTGCGCCAGTTAGATTGGCGGCGACGGCCAGACTGAGATCTTATCTCCTTCGGCATAGTGGCCAGTTGGAACATATGGTGGAAACGGGTAAGTTGTAAAGGTTTATCTGTATGATTGTCCAGCATGATGTCATAGACTTTGGGAACCAGAGAAGTTCACAACGATCATATTATGTACTTGCAAATGTTATCGAGTTTGTAGTCCTTACTGCATTTAATAAACTCTGAGCAATTTATTGGCTTTCATTTGTATGAAAGAATAGTAAATAAATAAAATATTATTTAATGATAGGTTAGTAAGTTAAAATTACAATGTTATACGCATTTATTTATGTTCACTGACTCATATTCTAACAAGAAACACTTCACATAAATGAAACAAATGAAAATTGACTGGACAAAGTATTAAATAATTTCATCCATAAATAGCGCATATATCAGAAATGACTCTAACATTTTTTATACTTTCTCTACACGTACAATGTAAATTCCATGTGTCGATCGAGGAGCTTCGGGTATTTTCGTAAAAAGTGTGTTCACAACGCACGCGAAACAAATGTATAGTGGTCTGTGACTGACAGCGCAATGGTTAACTTCTGAATACTGAAAATAGATCACAGAACAACGTTACAGTGGCCGAGAGGTTAAGAAGGCATTGTTTCCACTCATAGGTTCCTAGGTTCAAATCTGGTGCTGCTTGTTATTTTATGTTTGTTAACTTTATGAATTGACATGTACAACATAATATTGCATTAATATGACGTTGGAATTAAAAATTATGGGTCTATTTATGCACACAAAAACATAATTATACCAACACTCGTGTTAAATAACTTGAAAATGTGTTAATAAACTTTATCTTCTAAAACTAAAACACCAAAGATAAACACAATTAATGTCGAGTGTATGAACCTTCAGCCCGTTTAATTGTCCTAAATCTTCGGGGCATAGACAAAATAAATGCCTACAGTAATGTGACCGAGAAACTACAAGAGCCCAGGCTTCTTGAATTCATGCCCAGAAGCCATATTTTTAAACACTCTCAATGGAGAACACTTTCTCACAGAGGGAATCAAAATATTATCGAGTATTATCGCGTATTCACACCGGTCATTGTACCGTCAAACTGCCACAGCACACCTATACTGTCCCTTGATTTCCAACCCCAACATGATACAGATACGCGACAGTAAAATGAAATTGAGTTTTATTTATGGACGTTCTTTAACTACCGTGGTTCTGAGCGTCCCTATCTATTTTGGGCGTGAAAGGCCGATTACGTTTGTTCAGAGGCAACTTTATAAGGCTTGAGGTTCTTTTACGACCACGATGTAATGGCGAAGCCACGTATCTTGCAGCGTATCGGTTCCTAACGTGTGGAAGTAAATGCCACCTCGTATGAGAATATCACCACGGATCGCTGTGAAGGGCGTGTTAAATAAATAATAAAAACAAATAAAAAAAAACATGTTGAGGATCGGTAGAACAAACCCTTAAAGAAATAACATAACTATCATATTAACTGTACCGAATGTCGTGTATGAAATAAGTATGTCAAATAAATAGTCACTATATGTTGATTCGAGATCATTAAGAGAAGGAGGGGGATGTTTGCTTCATGTGAGAAGCAAACGTGCGACCCTCACCAGAGGAGTAACCTACGTTTTGTCACAGCGCTACAGTGAACACACATGAAAAGTGGCAGGTTTTACAATACAAAATGTACCACGTTTAGTGTCGTTAATATTTTTTAGTTAATATTGATATTTTGATATTGAAGAAGCCTGTTATGTATTTGATTATGATTCTTATCATATGGGTTAGTAATATTAAGATTTGGAACCTGTGACAACTTATTGCTGCCGCTACACAACTGTATCGCGGATGGTGTATACAAGGCGCTGTACTGTGAGGGCACGATCTGAGTAAAAAAAGAAAGTGTATGCGTGTGTGTGTGGACAACATAGTTCAAAGACTAAAGGGCCGTTAAATTCTAAACTTGGTATTTAAGTTTATTATCTTTCAAGGATGCGACACGAAGATTTTCAAGAAAATCCCCCCACCATAATTTACATCACATGGAAAAGTTTTTGAAAATTGTATTTTTCTAAAAAATTGTTATAATGACTGATTATTATACCGTTATTTACATCACAAATAAAATGTATATTTTGAATTTTCTGGGATAGCCTTTGAAGACCTCTTTATTATGCATGAGTATTGCAGAATTCTGTATAACGGTTAAACGTAAGAAATAGACAAACTACCAAAAAAGATTTAGTTCTCGTTAAAACACATAATTTTTCATTTATGATTTTCTAATAGAATTGACCTTTTACGAGATCTACCATATTTTTGGTTTCAATTTTAAACTTCTTAACTTTCTCAAACCGGGCTATGCTATGAAAATTTAACCTCAATTGTTTCGCGTAGCGACCAGCGTTTAAAAGATTTGATTATCGCTTTAGCCTAATATATTCCCTTATTTCCCTTCTGCATACAAGAGAGCATGTAATAAAACAAATTCTGCTAATGTTTACCTCGATTAACATGATGTAGGAAAAATAATGAGTAACCGTAAATACCCTCTAATACTTTGTATATGGAACAGGCAGAAAAAGTTGTGTGAATGGAACACATACAATTTAAGAGAAAGGTCCGTGTATGTCTATGTGTCTGTGTTTGCATATGTGTCTGTGGACAGCATAACTCAAAAATGAAAAGTTGGGTAGTTACCGAACTTGGTATTTAGGTTCAGTTTCTGCAAGAATACGAAAAGAAATATTTCAAAAAAATTCCATGTTTTTTATTTTCTTAAAAATGGCTCCAACGATTTTCATTAAGACTTTATGTTGCGACAGTATATTAGCACGACGCATATATTATTAGTTTAATCATTAGTTTGTAATATTTAACATGAGAAACATCTGCTCAGTAGAACCCAGAACCTTAGCGTGTAGAAACTCCCTTTGCATTCTTCAAGGCTACGTGCTTTGTTAAAAATAACACGAAATTTAGTGCATTAGGGACACAAGTAACAACCCTTGAGAGGAACAATAGTTCACCCCCTTAAATTTTAGAAATAGGGAATTTGTCATTGTAGAACAAGGTCATGTGGGTGGAAAATAAGGAAAATTCCCCGACAGTCACGTGACAACACTACTTTAGGCGCTTTTTTCCAGCCAATTAAAAAGTATGGCAATACTCGGACCTTTTAGTATATAAATGATGTGCGTATAAGAAATCGGGCACAATGTAGGAAACCACGTACAAGAAATCTGGCTAGTAAGGTTCAAAAGGTTGAAAAACACATATAAGAAATGTGACTAAGAAATCACGCGGCGTCCAGTTAAGGAAATCGGTGTGTTATAAGTTAATCTGACGAGCAATTATTACCGTAAATGTTACATGGACCGTGAAACTCAAGATTACGGTGACGAGTGTAAACATATAGCAATTCAGCAAAAGTGGAACTAGCACTTAAACAAAATTATGTCATCAAGTTATGTTACATACCTTTGTCATTCATTTCTCCCCTGAGCAAGAGACAACTCATGGTCTACAAGAACGAGCCTAGCCAGTGCAACAAAGGGAATCTGCAAGGTATGTACACTCTTAATGTAGAGTATTTTATGAGCATTAACCCTCGACCAACACCAAATAGATTCACCTAATACCACGACTATTGGCACCCTAACGTGGTGGCCACAAAATTATTACGACAATGCATAAGATACTTTCATGACAAACGTAATGTATATCTTGAATTTTCTGGGAATAGCCTCTAAAGACCTCTTCATTCTGGACGACTTTTATATAGCTGGTAAACCATAAGAGATATACAAAAGCTTACACAAAAATGTACATTTCATTAAAACATTCAATTTGTGTAATATACCTTTTTTTGTAGACTTAACTGTTTTCGAAATATTCTGTATTATTAGTTTCAAGTTTAAGGCACTTAACTTTTTTCAAACGGTAAAATATGTTTTTTCTCGTTTCTCGTTTGTTTATACCTGACAAGCAAAGAGATTGAAATTTCAATTTCGTTTTAGGCTCTGCATTTTCTTATTTACCTTCTATTTACAACGAAGCTGTAGTAAAACTAATTCTGCTTATGTTTATATTGATTAGCATAATGAAGATAACATTGTTTTGAATAAATGGTTTGTTTACCGAACAGCTAGAGGACATTATGTGAATGGAACACTATTAGATTTTTGCCCTTCTACTTCCAACCACCTAAGTAATAAGGACAATATCTGTAAATGTTTATCTCGGTTATCATGAAGTAGATAGAATAAGGTTTAACAATAATTTGTTACAAAGGTGTAGAGAAAGTAATGTGAATGGAAAAATCATATTTTTACTTTCTCTATAAGTATTATGTACATAGTATATAGAGAAGGTATTGATTGCACTCCACCCAAAAATTCGATACCGAGATTTCACCGGGAATATATGTTTTAGGGTCCCCTGTATCCAAAAAAAGCATTTTCACCAAAAGGTCTGTGTGTGTGTGTTTGTGTGTGTGTGTGTGTGTGTGTGTCCATGTGTCTGTGAACGCGGTAGCTCAAAAATGAGAAGTCGGTAAAATACCAAACTTGGTACGAAAGTATCTTCCAGGGATGCGACACAGAGATTTTGAGAAAAATCCCCCCACCCCAAACTACCCTTTACATGTAACATTTTTCTAAAATGTTGATTTTCTCAAAAATGGCTCTAATTTTACGGAATTTTGCATAACTGCTAAACCGTAAGAGATGGACAAAAAATGACCACACAAAAATGTAGAGCACATTAAAACACACACTTTATGTAGTATACATTTTTATGGTGGAGTTTTTTTTTTTTATATAGATATTCCTTGTTTTTTGTTTCAGCTTTAAAGAACTTATACTTTTCTCACACAGGAGTTTGTTAACTCCTGTCCATACAAAGGAACCTCTGTTACTTAGCAACCAGGTTTTGACTATCACTTTAACCTATGGTACTCCTTAATTTCGTTTCAACTTACAAGGAAGCAAGTAATAAGATTATTCCTGCTAATTCGTTCTCGAATAGCATGAAGTAAATAGACGCATAAGCTTTTTAACAATAATTTGCAGAGATATTGAGAAAGTCATGGGGTTTGCTAAGTGGCAGGAAAGTGGTAACGGAAACATTCTGGTAACGCTTAGCTTTAACAATAGCGGCCATGAATCATTTCCCCGTGGAGAATATAGTTTTGTTCCTCCCACTCCCCCAACCTAAATATTTCACAAGCTGAGAAACGTGTCTTATTAACAGCTTTCTCTGAAAATCGTTACATTTCCTGCTCACCAGACCACGTGATGACAAATGAGATGCGATTTCCGAGAACTCAGCTGATCATTTACGCGAAAAGCGATTCTAAATCGTACCACAGGGTTGAAATCCGCTTCGATTTATGGATTTTAGGTTCACAAGAGTTATAATCCTTCGCAGATGATTGCTCTAGCGGTTTTTATATGCTTTACCAATTATGGATAGATTTAAAGCGCATGTTAACCTCAGCCCTGTATGAAATTTAAGTGAGCAACTGTGAAATTTGACCCAAAAATTATGAAATTTCAAAAATAAGTTATTTTATAATATTATGAATTTTAAAGTTTCCCATTTGGCGCACTTTAACTGCAAATTAAGCGATGCTTTAAATGTTCAGCTGCAGATATGCTTATTAATATCCAGTCCAAAATGTAAATCTTGTTTTCTCACAAATCATTTCCAAACAGTTTTTCATGCTCAAAATGCGCCACTGGATGCCGTTCTTTACTAATTGTTTCAACATTTTTATACAGCCCCTCAAAAGTACAGTAAGGGAAATGTCATACAGTTTTCCCAAATTACACTCCAATTTTGAGAAATAAATTATTACATTTTGAAAAATCAAGAGTTTCAAATTACGAAAAGAAAACTTTTTCTATAATAATTGGGGTTAATATTAAAAATATAAGATGACAGATCTATTTGAAACTCTTTACTATAAAACTTGAATATTTTATGTGAACAATTTTAAAAATGCATCACGGAAATCATTTTTACTTTTTCTACAATGTACATGGTGCGTAGGTATTAAAGGTATTGCACTCCACCCAAAACTTCGATATCGAGACCTCATTGGAAGCACACATTTTTTAGAGTCCCCTGTACTCAAATAAAAAAAAGGTCCGTGCATGTATGAGTGTGTGTGTCCGTGTACCAGTGAACACAATAACTCAAAAATGAAATCATTCCAACAATTGCTCCATAATTATTATAATTTCTGTCGTCCATTTCACTGTCATTTCATTTCATTCACTCTCTCAATTTCATTATAGCAGGCCTCCGGCTGATCACTCATCCTGGATTCATTCTTTCTAATCCGAAACCTGTGCTCCTCGAAACTTGTGCATCTGACCCCAGGCACTAACTTGTAAGTCCTACATACGAGGAGGGTAAAAAGAAGAAGGAAAATAAAAGTTTAATGCATTTTTGGAGGTGCCTCATTAGCCAGGATATCCTCTGTAGTATCATGACAGGCTAGCTGGCACATACAGCTTTGGGACCTCCAACAATTTATTGGATAACATTATATTAAATGCTAAGAATTACAGTAGCTTTATCTGTAATATTTTATTTAATACCTTTTTAAACGTTAAATGCTTTACACGCCAATTAAGCCAGATAACTGAAGGCTAGAAGGTACAATATTTGACAACCTTACGTACTGTTTTTTACTTTCTCTAGCCCCATATGTACAATGTACATAGGGATAGAGAAGTATTGTATTCCACCCAAAAATTCGATACCGATTTCACCGGAAATACATGTTTTAGGACCCCCTGTATCCAAAAAAAGCATTTACAGAAAAAGTCCGTGTGTGTGTGTGTGTCCGTGTCCGTGTGCCTGTGAACACCATAACTCAAAAACGAATAGTAGCTAACATACCAAACTTGGTATTTAAGTTTAGTACCTTCCAGGGATGCGACACGAAAATTTTGAGAAAAATCCCCCACCCGAAACTACCCTTTACATAGAATTTTTTTTCGAAAATTTTGATTTTCTTAAAAATGGCTCTAACGATTTTGATTAAAATATCATATATTAAAGATATTTACCTCACAAATAAAATGTATATCTTTACTTTTCTGGGAATAGATTCTGAAGAGCTGTTTATTCTGGATGAATTTTGCTTAATTTGGCATAACTAGTAAATCGTAAGAGATAGACAAAAGCTTACTATACAAAAAATGCAGGTCTTGTTGAAATACACAAGTTATGTCATATGCATTTTTCTCGTGGAGCTTACCGTTTTAGAGGTATTCATTGTTATTGGTTTCAGTTCTGAAATACTTATACTTTTCTCAGGCGGGAGTGTCCGTTTTTCTTTTGTTCTACTCCTGGCCAAGAAAAGAAGCGATTTGTAGACAATCGCATAACGACAGTTTTTAAAACATTTGACTATTGGTTTAGCCTAGTGTATTCCTTTATATTCTTCCTACTTATACGGAACTAAGTAATAAGAATATTGTGCTAATGAGAACCACGATTAGCAAGGTGCAGAAAGAAGAAGAATCTTATGTATGAAGTTTGTAGAACAGCTAGAGAAAGTCATGTAAGTGTAACACATCAGATTTTTTTCTAATGGCGTATAAAATCATCTTCATTTCTACAGAAAAGACGAACTAGCTATATTTACGACTGGAGCGTGCAGATTGAGACACTTACTAATTAAACGTTTGCTGTTCTAGTAAAAGGCACATTTCTGGTGAAAGAATAAGAAACCAGGCAAGCAGGGGTTGTGTGCAACAAAGCCACTGCAGGGCAAGGGACTTTCCTTAGACTTCAGAAAACAGGATATTTTACAGTAATTTCCATGTCACATGTGTGATGGCAACCAATGAGATACAAATGCAGGAGCGCATGACACTATGACGACAATATAACGCGAAAATATAGCCAATAACAGAAGAGGACATTGACTCCGAACTCATGTCAGCTTTGGATACATAAGAGGGCGAAATTTGGATCAGAGCACTCTCTGCGATGTTACATTTGTGTGTCGAATCCACGCTAATTTGAGCTCTGAAACCGCATCATTTTTGGTGACATACTTCATGTATTTGTGATTGTAAGAATCTGTTGATCTTTTTACCATCGACTGTTAAGATTACAAAGGATATTGAAGTATATGAATACAAAAAGCAGATAGTGGCGTTTTTTATTACATTAATCCATATCACCCTGATCAGTGGCATTTGCTCTACACGAGGACAGATGTCGAGGCAAGAACCAACGAACCACAGGCAGCTACAGCGAGAGGGCAACATTTTCATCAAAGATACGTGAAGAATATCACTCAACGGTATATACTTGCAGAAACACATGCTTTCACTGTCACTAACATGAGCTTCACCGCATTTACCAATACATTTAGAGGAATTAGAGGCATCACTTCAAGACGTGCTGCTTTTAAACGTTTTTTATTACAATCAATATTGCTTGGATATTCAGAAGGTACCTTAAAATTGTATAATTTATTGAGAAACTGGAAAATTTGCACTGAGGATCCTAACCTGGGGCGATTTGCGTGTTTCAAAAAGGACTTTACAACTTTGGCAACTCACAGTTCTTTATTCATTTTACTTACAGACATGGTTTTGGTGTCATCTTGACTGATAACAGATAAAATTCTACCTAAACAGGATGAATGTGGCCTCCATCGGTCAAGGGGCATACACCCCATCCGAAGTGGATTTCGTCCCAAAGTCGCTGCATCATGTCAGGCGTCTCACTTGCTCTACCACATCGTCAGACTTTCACGGGCGACCTAAGAATTTCTCATGGCTTACCGAACATCCAGTTTCAACGAAACACTTATGCTACTCATAAATAATAGGCCTACTGGTAGGACTTTAGCATACTTTGTATGAAAATTACGTTGTACAGTTGTTGACTTCGACTCTTAAAAACCAAAACACATTGCGAGCTCACACGGGACCGGTAAAGACAGCCTTTTTTACTGCAACTGCCGCTAGCGCTTGCGTTATTGCGATTCTGTACTAGCGTACCACGGAAATCAAAACTTGATCTATTGTTAGTCAAGATGACACCAAAACCATGCCTGTAAATGAAATGAGTAAAGAACTATGGGTTGCCAAAGTTGTAAGGTCCTTTTTGAAACGCCATATAAAATGTTTATCCATTGTTGTATAAAGTTGGTCATCACCGAGTTGTTAGAGCGCGCGTGTCGAAGTCAAACTGGAAAGGCCTTGGGATCTCTTTAAGATCGGCACTTCACCGACCTAGTGGACGAGAAGTCGGATTGAATTCATGGAGTCCGTAAACCTTCCACTCTCGGAAGAATTCGTACTGACAGTGGCTGTCCAATGAACTTAAGTTAGCAATTTCCCTCTCTTCTCAAGCACGTATCTTGCTTTCAGGTGAAGTAGGTACTCATCATTGCTTCCTTATTGGTCTTCAGTGTAGGAAATAAGATCAATACTGCCCCTACCGCGTCGTGTCGCATTTTGTAGTGGATGGACTTGAGGAATTGCACCTTGCGCTTCTCTCTACCTCGTCAACCCAGGCAACATCCAGCTTAACGCGTCATAACATGATCACATTTTTCACCTAATGCATTACAAGCTTCTGCGTTTTAAAAGTGTGTAAACAAGTGTCCTTATATAAAAGCACACCATTTTTCTTTCTCTACACGTGCTATGTGCATATTGTGTACAAAAGGTATTGCATGCCACCAAAATGCGATACCAAAATTTCACCGGAAATATACGTTTTAGAGTCCCCTGTATCCAAAAAAAAATTTTTTCAGAAAAAGGTTCATGTGTGTGTATCCGTAAGTATGTATAAACACGATAACTCAAAAACGAAAATTCAGTAAAATGCCATACTTGATATTTATGTTTCGTACCTTCCAGCGATGCGACATAAAGAATTTGAGATAAATCCCCCACTCCAAACAACGCTGTACATGGAAAAAACTTCGAAAACTTTGATTAGTATATTAAAGATTTATATGGCAAATAAAATTTATATCTTAAATTTTCTGAGAACAGCCTCTAAAGACCTCTTTTATTTTGAATGAATTTTGCGTAACTGGTAAACCGTAAGAGATAGACAAAAATTTACTACACAATGTAGAACATGGTAAAACACAATCTACGTCATATAGGTTTCTTTCGTTGAATTGACCATTTATGAGATATTCCTTGTTATTTGTTTCAGGTATATTTGTATATTTTTCACACGGATAGAAATGGATTTCATCCCCGTGGCAAACGGCTTTTAATAGATTTGGCTATCGTTTTAGCCTAGCGAATTCCCTTACTTTCCTCCTACTTACAACGAAGCAAGTATTTAGAAAATTTCTGCTAATGTTTATCTCGAGTGTCATGATGTAGATAGAAAAATATGATTTTTAACAATAATTTGTTACAGCAATGTAGAGAAATTCATGTGAATGGAACACACCAAATATTTATTATTATTTTCAAAATAACTTGCCCTGCAAGACGACGATATTCATTGGAAATAAAAAAAAAATCTGACATGTTCCTTCACATGACATTCTCTTGCTGTTCCAGAAGTCAACTTTCCTCACAAAAGATTACTCTTTTATCTATGTCATGCTAATCAGTATAAAGATTGCCAGAAGTGTTCTTATCACTTGAGTAGTAAGAAAACAAGAGAATACATTAGGCTAAAACGATAGTCAGATCTTTTAAAAGCCAGTCGGAAATCCTGCTCTCTTTGCTTGCTAGGAATAAACAAAAGGGAAACAAAAAGAAATATGTCTCCCCTAAGTTAAAACTGAAACCAATAACGTGGAATATCTCGAAAACGGTGAACTTTACAAAACCTGTAAATGATATGAAACGTGTGTTTTAATGAGATCTACACTTTAAGTTTTTGTCTATCTTTTACGGTTTACCAGTTATACAAAAATCATCCAAAATGAAGAGATCTTCAAAGGCTATTCCCAGAAAATTCAAAATATACATTTCATTTGTCATGAAAGTATCTTAAACGAATGACTTTTAATAAAAAATTTTGTCGCAATTTTCTAAGAATGTTCCATGTAAAGGGTAGTGGAGGTGGGGGATTTTTGTAAAAATCTTCGTGACGCCTTTTTGGAATATTTGAACTAAAATACCAAGTTTGGTATTTAACCGGTTTTTCGTTTTTGAGCTATGCTGCCCTCAGACTCACACAGACATGTTTCTAAAATGCTATTTTTGGATTCAGAGGGTCTCAAAACGTATTTCCACTGAAATCTCGATATCGAGTTTTTTAAACCTTCTCTATTCACTAAATACTTTGCACATACGGGCTAGATAAAGTAAAAAACTCTTTAAATCTTGCACATATTTAAGTAACTTACGCAGAGCTCATTAAAGAAAGAGAGCTCAATACACAATTCTTCCTCTAATTGATTTAAAAACTATTATCATCCTGCTAAAGCAGCTCTCATAGGTGAAGGGCATTCAGTAATTACGATTTATTATTTAGGTATTGATTTAGTACGAATTTGAGGTGGGCTTGTCGTTGATAACACAAATTTAAATCGATTTTTACTTTCTCTATACGTACTATGTACATAGTGTATAAGGAAGGTATTGCACTCCACCTAAAAATTCGATACCGAGATTTCACCGAAAATATATGTTTTAGGGTCACCTGTAGCCAAAAACAGCATTTTCAGAAAAACGTCCGTGTGTGTGTGTGTCCGTGGGTCTGTGAACACGATAACTCAAAAACGAAAAGTCGGTAAAATACCAAACTTGGTATTTAAGTTTAGCATCTTCCAGGGATGCGACAAGAAGATTTTGAGAAGAATCCCCCCACCCCAAACTACTCTTTACATGGAACTTTTTTCGAATTTTTTTATTTTCTTAAAAATGTCTCTAGCGATTTTGATTAAAATACTGTATATTAAAGATGTTTACCTCAGAAATAAAATGTATATCTTTATTTTTCTGGGAATAGCCTCTGAAGTCTACTTTACTCTCAATGAATTTTACGAAATATTGTATAACAGCTAAATGATAAGACATGGGCAAAAACTTACCGCACAAAAATGTAGAGCACACTAAAACACACACTTTTTGTTAAATACATATTTTTCGTGGAGTTGATCGTTTTTTAGATATACCTTGTTTTGAAAAACTTATACTTTTCTCATACAGGAATTTGTCAACTCCTGTCCATACAAACAAAGGAACTTCAATCACATAGTAACCAGCTTTTGACTGTCACTTTAACCTATGCTGCTCCCTTATTTTGCTTCTACTTACAAGGAAGCAAGCAATAAGACTATTTCTGCTAATTTGTTCTCGATTAGCATGGAATAAATAGAGGCATAAGCTTTTTAACTAGAATTTGTTGCAGAGCTATAGAGAAAGTCATGTGAATGAAACACATAATATTTTTCACATTTCATTTTCTTCTGATATTTATTGTTGCAACCGCAGTATTAATACAGAATGATAGTAAGCATGATTAAAAGTAGCTTACAGTTAACTACAAAAAGTTGTAGATAGTTTAAAACAATTCACAACTTGATTTGACTTGAAATTTTCATAAAGAAGTAGTCCAATTATTTGCCCTTAACACTAAAACCTATAGGTTTATTATATTATCTCCTTTGTTTATAGTATGTGTTAAATAACCCTATATCTCTAATGAGAGATACTAGGTTATTAGCTAAACTTTGTTAGGAATATTATCTTCTTGGTTTATTAAGCCTATATACCTTTTCCCACCCAGAGCTTTAAAGATATGAAGGCTGTTTCTTCCTCTGTATTGCAAAACCTACCTACTGGTTCTTCTTCGCATTGTATGTACATGTTTCTTCAAACTATAATATCTCATCACAATCCTGTTATCAGATTTATTTGGAATCTGTTAAGGTTCATTACGTCTTCAGTTAATAAGGATGTTATACTCATTCTCTTACAGTGTATACATCCTTTTGTTTACACTAATGTTGTTGGTGATAGTACTTAATCCACTCATCAATGGTTTTTCCAACATAATTTAGGGGTACCAAAAACTGGTTCAGGACCAGTGAATAATTGGTGAGAAATTCTTCTTGCCAAGGCATCTGCTTTTTCATTGCTTAAAACTCCCTTGCATCCTGACACCCCTCAGGAATAACCTTGTTGTGTTTTGCTAGTTCTACAAGGTTTATTAGACAGTTAAAAAAACCAATGTTAGCTTATGAAAATTAATTTTATCCAGTCTGGCATAGTTTTTGGCCAGGAAAACGTTCTATCTGTAGATACTGAAACCCTGAATCATAGTGTGAGAAAGTAAGGAGTAAGAAAGAAGCAGAAATTCCATTTTGTTCTAATGGTTTGGAATTTACGGTCAAATTATTTTTCACCTCATTAAAAAGTCACTTGCGACAAAAAAAAAATCTAATATTTTAATGTTAGGTTCACAATACATCTAATTTTTGAAATTACCTTATCTTTCTCTGTGTCTACTTTGGTTTAGCAATTTCTGAAAGGAATTCTGGGTGTAAGGAAGGGTACGGCAAACTGCGGAATAATGAGGGAATTCGGGGTACATAGTGAAACGATAGAGTGCAAAATCAGAGCAGTTAAATATTGGATGAGAATCGTTCACGGAAACCAATCTCTAATTAGGGCAGTCTGCTACCGTGAACAGTTGCGAATGGAAGGTAATTTGACGTGGGCATCAAAATTAAAGAAAGGGTTGGAAACCATTGGGATGGGAGACATTTGGATGGCGGGGCAGGAAAACAGGCGAAGTATTTGGAGAAAAATTAAGAAACGTCTCTGTGATATTGACAGACAGCAAATAATTGCGCAATGCACAGAGAAGGTGTCATTAGAAGTACAGTCTGGGCTGAAATCGGAGTGGGGTATGGAGCAATACATCAAAACAGGTACCAAACTCATTAGAGAGGGGCTCGCGTGGATTAGACTAGGAGCATGGAGGAGCACGAAAATTTCTGACGTGAATGGTATAAGAATCTGTCCCATTTGCGAGGAGGAAGAGTCGTGGACTCACATCTTGGCAAGATGTAGGGGTACGGAGGAATGGCGGGAAAAATATTTGCCGCGATTTTTTACCACTGCGAATGTAGGGATAGAAGCATGTTGGACGCTACTGGCAGGCACGGAAAACATGGACGGGCTAGGTAAATTTATACTTAAGGCAAGACAGCTGAGATCTGAGGAGGCTGCCAATAGAGAAGGGGGGGGGATAAGATCAACTAAACAAAAGTGACTACAATGTTCTACATACATGTATATTATATCAGACTTAGGTCACTGTTGTGCTAGGGTTGTATATATTATGTGTATATATGTCTTTTAAGTGTAATTATCTATGATAAGAGGGTGCATTTATGGAGGTGTACTCTGTGCTGTAAATTTAAATTGGTATATTTGAATATCTTTGTATCTTTATTTTCGGATTCACTCTTAATTTTTATTGTTGTTTAATATTGCTTTTGACTGTGTATTTCCTTTGTCTTTTTATTTTCGTGTTTACTCTTTTAATTCTTTGTTGTGGTTGTTGTTTTAATATTGCTTGTAATGTGTATTACAAAAGCACGTATGGTCTGTGGACCCGTGCGACTGTTGAAATTCTATGTATGATATTGCTATATTAATGAATACACTTATTCATTCATTCATACTTTGGTTTAGGCTCCAAAATTTTAAAATTCTGAATGCGCCCTTTTTTTGTCATAAAAATATAATTATTATATTTAAAAATCTGATGTGTACCATTCACATGACTTTCTCTATATCTCTACAACAAATTATTCTTAAAAAGCTCATGCTTCTATTTACTTCATGCTAATCTAGAACAATTAGCAGAAATAGTCTTATTACTTTCTTCCTTGTAAGTAGAAAGGAAATAAGGGAGTAGCATAGGTTAAAGCAATAGTCACAAGCTGGTTACTATGTGACTGAAGTTCCTTTGTTTGTATGGACATGAGTTGACAAATTTTTGTATGAGAAAAGCTAAGATTTTTGACCCTGAAAACAAAAACAAGGAATATCTCAAAAACGATCAACTCCAAGAAAAAAATGTGTATTACATAAATTGTGTGTTTTAATGTGCTCTACATTTTTTGTCGGGTAAGTTTTTGCTTATCTCTTACGGTTCAGCAGTTATACAAAATTCCGGAAAATTCACTCAGGTAGTCTTCAGAGGCTTTTCAAAATATACATTTTATTTGTCAGGTAAATATCTTTAATATATGATATTTTAATCAAAATCGTTAGAGCCATTTTTTAGAAAATAAACTTTTTCGAAAAAAGTTCCATGTAAATGGTAGTTTGGGGTGGGGGGATTTTTCTCAAAATCTTCGTGTCGCAGCCCTGGAAGATACTAAACTTAAATACCAAGTTTGGTATTTTGCCGATTTTTCGTTTTTGAGTTATCGTGTTCATTGACACACGGACACACGGACACGCACACACACTGATCTTTTTCTGAAAATACTTTTTTTGGATATAGGGGACCCTAAAACATATATTTCCGGTGAAATCTCGGTATCGAATTTTTGGTGGAGTGCAATACATTCTCTATACACTATGCACAATGTGCGTATAGAGAAAGTAAAGATTGAAAACATATGATTAAATACATCTGACATAATGACAATTCTTGTGCATTGTATTTCTGTGAAATTGCATAGCCAATTTTATTTGTGTAACAGAAAAACATGCTCCACAAGGAGCGTTCCACAGGAAGAAAAATGCTGAAAATATCAATAGCGAGAAAACAAGGCAAGATTTGAATGATGTCTCACATTAAAATCCATCTGTTTGGTAGTTTGGATCGTCAACTGATCCTTTGCTGCTGCCTTTTCTTATTGTATTGCTGCTTGCCTTCTGCACAACTTGATTTGTTCTTTGCATGATGGGAATGAGATCTCATCGATCTGAAATTTTTCTTGCCGAGTCCAGTAAAGTTTCACTTCTAATTGGATAGGTAGAGTCAGATTGAAAAGTTCAATGCCATAGCCGCGATTTGAACCACGGATCTCCCGGTTGCTCTACCACTGAGCTACCATGGCAACATGCGGCATAGCATTCAATTTCTCAACTGACTGACTAGTTTCCCGGTAAACCACAAGATGATCTCAAATTATTTTGAGATGACAACCCCAATGGCAACTTACAATGTTGTAAGTACTTTAAGTCCCAGGATTCATAGTTTTATCCAATTATTATGGTCAATTGTGATAATTGTAACTGTTTTCTCACAGAAACTGTGTGTAGGACAGGAGTTGGATAGGTAGAGTCAGAAAAATTCAATGCCATAGCCGGGATTTCATCTCTAATGCTTTTCTATAGTTCCAATTAAGGCATTTGAAAGTGTGCGCTGGTGTCCAACTACACCTTTTTATATCCAGGAATGTTTAAATTTCTTAATGGAGCTAAAATAAAAGTCGATTTTTGTGATTTTTTTTTAAGAAATTTCAGTCATACATACCCTTAAGATTACTTTGGAAAAGTCGACATTAATAGATCGGGAATGTACATACTATAATAGACACTTGAGAGTTGCCAACAGTTCTCCATAATGTGTTCATATAAAGGTAAAAAGGATTTTCAGCACATTGTTTGTGAAGAATGTGGGAAACGCACAGATTTGTGCAAAAAAAAAAAAAAAAAAAAAGCAGAGTACACGCTTATTGGTAAAATATAACATGTCCGGAAGATGTAAATGGCGTGTTATTTATGGACGCTCTATAACTGCTGTGGTTCTCAGCGTCCCATTCTAAATTGGGTGTGAAAGACCGCTTAATTTTGCTCAAAGGCCTCTCTATCAGGCTTGAGGTTCTTTTACGTGCCGTAAATCTACGACACGGGACCAAAGGCTTTACTTCCCTTCCGAAGGAAGCCATGCTAAGGATTTTTACACCCGAAAAAATCCATCGCCCTCCGCCGGGTTTGAAGTTTATGAAGTTAACATGGTAACCACTACACTCTTGTAGGCCGTGGCCGAATATTAAAATAATTAAAACTTGACGTTTCGTCCTCAGCTGCGGGGGACATCTTCAGAACGAGGCTGGGCAGCAACGACTTGCGGCTGCAGATTCATGGAGCAGTGGACGGCAATATATCCTGTTGAAGTAGTGGGAGGGGTGTAATTGGACTGCTATGTTCTGCTTGGCTGTTGCGCTGGCCGGTGCGAAGATGCTGTAAGGCAGGAATCCAGGTATGGTTTAGCTTAAATCCGTCTTCTTTATTAAAACTATTGGAATGATTGTATATTTCTATGGATTCTCTGACCATTCTGGGGTAGTAATGTTTGGTAGTTGCGAGGACTTCTGTTTTTTCAAATAATATGTCATGTTTGTCTAGGACGAGGGCATGATCTGCAACGGCAGATCACACGCTTGGTGCAATCAGCGAAGTTCAGATAGTCATACATTTCTCCAGCTCTTAATTTAATCTCATTGCTCTTCCAACTAGGGATCCCTAGTTTGAACCATCTTTACAAATCTTTCTTATTGAAACGCAACAAAACCTAGTCTAAAGCTGATTTTGGAAGAGCTTTAATTTTCTCCTGTGCACTAGTCGCAGTGAATGGGCCCATTCAACTTTTATATTATTCCAAAGCTAAAAGGGAATTTTTCGCAGCCGTAGTGTGAAATGGCAGAGAACACAGGTTCATTAAACTGATTAAAACGAGCGAACATGGAAAAAATGTAATTTCCTGCTGTGGGAATTGTACGAGAGGGAAGTGCACTCCTGAAGTTGAGGTAATGTGGACGAGTGGATGGACCATCATAATGTGTCGGGAATCAAACCTCCATGTGCTACTTCACAGCGTCATTTAGAGCGTTGAGTGATTGAAAACTGTTCGCACTTTGTTTGAAAAATGTATCTGTCGATTGCTTGTAAACCTTGACTGCGTAACATCATAGTAATAAAAGCAAACACACACGTCCATCATTCTTGTAGATTGGGAAAATGAGGCAGTGGTTTACGTTTTTAGTATTTTACAATCAACTTTCAAAGTTAAAGTAATAAAACACTTTTAATTTGGCGTAAATCATTTAATACTTGTTCCGTGAATATATCCACAAATATCATGACTTAGAAATAAATACCATTTGTGTTAGTAGCATAACTTTTATATAAAGTACCCGAGGTCGTTGGAGATAATCTCGCAAAGGAGATGTGTCCGGTTTAAATCTCTACAGAGCCTTCCTTCCTGTCGGGATTTGTCCAAATTTTCGTCAGGTCTGCCTGGCAAATTCTGGGGAGATACCGTAAACTTAGGTCTAGAACACTTTCTTCTCAAATTTCCTTTCCCAATAATTATTTAATTACCATGTAGCAACATACCCGCAGATCCGTATGCTATAGCAATGGACGTAAAACACCACTGAAACAACCAAAGACAGCATTCCAATTTTCATTAATGTGAGATAATTGTGAAAATTCTGTTTATTAGTTTTAACGTTTTTTACTTCCTAAATATACATAGGTAGAGAAGCTATTCGATATCAATATTTCACTGAAAATTTACGTTTTAAGATCCTTTGAGTACAAGAAAGGATATTTAGAAAATGTATGTGAATAGATTGGGAAAAAGAAAAGTCTGTTAAATACTAAACTGATATTTAAATTCAGCATCTTCCAAGGATGCGACACGGAGATTCTTAGAAAATTCCTCCACCCCAATTTACCGTTTACATGGGCACATCTTCAAAAAAAAGTATTTTCTCAAAAATGGCTGTAACGATTTTGATTAAAATAATGTATATTAAATATATTTACATCATAAATAAGATAGACAAAGAAATGAACTTTCTGATTCTGACCTTGTCATTCTAGATGAATTTTGCATAGATGGTAAACTTTAAAATAGAAAAAACGTACTACACAGAAAATGTAGATCTCTTAAAATACACAAATTATATCATATGCATTTTTTGTAGAATTAACGTTTTCTGAGATATTCTGTATTAATGGTTCAATTTTAAACCACTTAAGCTTTTCTCATACGTGTATTGATTTTTCTTTTCATTTCTATTTTGTTAAATAGCTCAAAAACGAAAAGTCCTTTAAATACCAAACTTAGTATTTATGTTCAATATCTTCCAAGGATGCGACACAAAGATTTTCAAGAAAATCCTCCCACCTACAACCACCCTTATGGAAAACAATTCGAAAATTTTGTTTTTTTAAAAAATAGCTAAGGATTTTGATTAAACTTCCATACATTAAAATATTTACAAGACGAATAAATTGTATATATTCCATTTTTTGGAAATAGCCTCTGAAATATCTTTTCCCTATGAATTTTGCTTAGCTGCTAAACCGTAAGAATTAAAAAAAAAAAAAAAAAAACAACTTACGAGATGTAAATCTCGTTAAAACACTCAATTTATGTCACATATATTTTCGGATTTTCTTTACGATTTTCGTGTCACATCCTTGAAAAATACTGAGCTTATCAAGTTTGTATTTAAACGACTTTTCGGTTTTGAGTCATGTTGTTCACAGACACACAGAAATACACATAAGGGCCGCCTAATCCGACTGGCGGAGAGTCTCAATCTAGTAACTGCAGGGACTCTGGCATTACTGTGCCGTCGTTCCTGGTTCCGGCCGCCCGATGTCTCCTCTCGCCTTTTGCGTCCCTCCGGGAAATCTGTTCATTAATCATATCGGTTCAGTGATAGGTCCTCTCCGTCTTTCCTATCTAGATAACACCTAATATTTTAGACACGGCTGGAGTCTCAACATTATTCGAAATAAAGTGTGTATGTTTAAAGAGATTTCTTTTGTATAATGATTGTCTCTCTGTTAGTTTATCTAGAATCATGCAAAATTTATTTCGACTGAAGAGGACCCAATAAAATCAGAACATACATTTTATTAGTCAAGTAAACGTCATATGCATACACTAGTTTAATAAAACTCTTTGGAAGCATTTTTTAGAATATAAAAATAAAAAATCTGCTATGTTACACTCAACATGTCTTTCTCTACATCTCTATAACAAATTAATGTTAAAAAGCTTATTCTTCTGTCTACTTCATGATAATCGAGATCAACATTAGCAGTAATTGTCGTTATTACTTGCTCCTTGTAAGTAGAAGGGATAAAATCTAATGTTTTCCATCCAAAAATATCTTAAACATAAGGTATTTTAATAAAAATCGTTAGAGCCATTTTAGTGTCAAGTTTGGTATTTAACGGACTTTTTGTATTTGAGCAGACACACCCAAACATACACACACACAGGAGCATACTTGCCATGCTAACTTCATATACCCAAGGTCGCGGGTTCAAACCCGGCGGAGGATGATGGACTTTTTCGGATGTAAAAATTCTCAGCATGGCTTCCATCGGAAGGGAAGTAAAATCGTTTGTCCCGTGTCGTAGATTTACCTCAAGCCTGATAGAGAGGCCTCTGAGCAAAATTAAGCAGTCTTTCACGCCCAATTTAGAATGGAACGCTGAGAACCGTAGCTGTTAAAGAGCGTCCATAAATAACACGTCATTTCCATTTTTACAGGCGCACACACACGGACATTTCTCTAAAAATGATTTTTTATTCAGGGGATCCCAAAACATGTATTCCCGGTGAAATCCTGGTATCGAATTTTTTGGTTGCATTACAATACCTTCTCTATTCACTATGCACATAGTACGTGCAGAAAGAGTAAAAACAAAGAATATTTTTCAAAGAAAGTGTAATTTGGGGCGGTGGTGTTTACTTGAAATTCATTATATAGCATCCTTGGAACGTGCTGAACTTAAGTGCCAAATTTGCCAATTATATATCATACATATACGTACCTTTTCAAACAAAAATGCTTTTTTATATTGATATACATTCTGTTGTCAGCGTTTGAAACTTAATAGACATTTAAATGCGACTACCAAAACAGCTGCGAATATTTTAGCCACCAAAGCCATTTTTGGTAGATCCTTAGGGTTCAAAACAAAATGTCAACATATATCACTTTAAAGACAAATACAACGTTTCCCCCCTAACGTTGCCTCACAAACAATAATTGACGAAGATTTTAATAAAGCCACATGTTTCCTGGATTTGTGTACAAACTGAAATATATACATTTCCTGATGTAAGTGTGTTAATAACGAACAGTGAATATTTAATAATCAAACACGAATTAATCGCAATGAAAGGGATTTGGCTGAAAACAGATAAAGGGCAAATAAACGCAAAAGCATAGCAGTATGATTGGATATGAATATTTATAGGGTTATAAATAGCAATTAAACGAACATCTGCACCTCTTATTAAATATTTATAGTTACAAAGCTAAAATATAAGTAGAGTCGATTCCAGCACCCAATCATACTCATGTGGATTACTACTGTTCGCAGCTAATATTATTGGGGGCAATTTCTTATATTAATGTACGTTTTGATCATAAAGTGTATTTCTTGAATACCACCCTTTTCTCTATCATGAGTTGTTCAATAGTATCCTAGTGTTCTTTTAATGTTGAACCAACTTTCAGTTCCCTTTAGGGCAAATAAAAGAAATGTATGCAATTAGAGCAACATTTAATGGTCGTATTCACTTGACTTTCTAATCCAGTTACAATTTGCATTTATTCTGTCTACGTTACTCATAATACGTAAATTAGATCGAACTTATCTTCGGAATCAGTAATCAATACTCTTTTTATCACCTCTGGTAATATGAGTCAGTGTAAGAGAGGATACAATTCTTTAAACAGTTATGTTAGTCTGTTATAATCAAAAGACATAAAAATACAATACAAAATGGAATATTTTTCTGTAATTTGACTTCATTACGAGTATTGATACTATGGTCAGGTTCAAATCTCAGAAAAATCAACTTGAAAACAAAATTGAATTGAATGATATATGCATGATCTTTAACTGGAAAGACTACTTAATTTTGCTCAGATGCCTCTTTAACTAGGCTTAAGGATCTTTTACGTGCCGTAAATATATGACACGGGACCAACGACTTTACTTCCGTTCCGAAGGAAGCTATACTAAGGATTTTACACCCGAAATATTATATCACCTTCGCCGTCTGTATATAGCAGGGACCAACGTCTTTATTTCTCTTCCGAAGGAAGCCATGCTAAGGACTTTTGCGGCCGAAAAATTACATCACCCTCCGCTGGGCCTGAACCTGAGACCTTGAGAACTAGAACACGGAGGACGGCGCCAAGCGCTCGAGGAAAAAATAACCATTTTCTCTAGGCATGATAATGTCCTACCCTCCTCTAGGTCGGGAAGTATGAACGGGAGTATGAATCTATGTGTGTTCTAATAAAAAATAGTAACACAATGACAGAAGTATACGAGTTAACACCATTGCCTATAGGCAATAACAGGTACGAAAAAAAAAAATGCCAAAACTTGAAACTATAGAATATCTATGTTATTATGTGCGCTGAATCCGAAAATGCATTCTATTTTTTCATATCACAAAAGGCTGTTGTTCAGTGATGCAATTCCGCTTTTTTCTAATACTCGGCGGGCCGTCATTCCAGTCGCGGTGTGACTGCATGTAAACATAAGATAATCTTGCAGGTAGACGCTGGTGGAAGTTATCGGATGTCACATTTCCTATTTACATTCTTTTCCAAATGTATATCCTTCCTCCACTGCTATTTGTAAAGAATAAAATTCACAATAAAGTGATGTGCTATTGTCGATACCCTATATACGCAAAGTTCTGTGTTCGCATTTCATGTGAGTTCAGATGTTAATTTTGTGGTTGTGAATAACAGTGCTTTTAACAGAAGTGCGTTAAACAGACTTTTAGTTTATAAAACTCATTTTACAGCTACAATATCGCGCCAGTGTGTAAATTCTCCGAACGTATTTTGTTATGTGTGTGATGAATTTACTACGAAATCTCAAATCTCTACGATTAAGAAAGCATATGAGTTGTATTTTAACTCTAAAGTAAATAAGGAGAAAAGTTTTGCTCCTAAATATTATTGTAGCGGATGATCTCGTAATTTGAGAGGCTGGTTAAATGGATCTCGCCCATCTATGTGTTTGCTGTTTCTAAGATATGGACGGAAGAGAAGGCCCACCTTTGACTACTTGGACGATGTAGATCTGCCTAAGCGAAAGCTGCGTTGTTTGCAACTGCTAAGGCAACTTGATTCTGCTTTTCGCCTATACTCCAGGCGTTATTCCACCAACTTAGCCATTCGTAACGTATTGAAGAACAATTTTGTTAATATATTTCAAATATGTACATTACTAAAGTGCTTTAGATTGAGACCGTTAATTAGCTTCCCTATAAAACCATTATTAGTTTTTAATTATTTATCAATGTAAAGCTAAAAGAGTACAAATGTATGTATTTAACAGAGTAAATTCAGCTGGAGAAGAAATAGAAAGCTGACGCCAAGAGTGTAGCTTTTGTTAGAAAGGTTTCTTTTGTCCAGTCACGTACAATCGAGTTACAACGGGGTTGAACCTTAAAATTCGGAAGACGGTAATTCTTCATCGTGCAAGATATGTCACGTGAGGTTTGCAGTGTACCCTAGGAAGAGAAAATTGACTTTTGGGTAATACTTACGTCTATCACGCGGCCTTTCTGTCCAATCAGAAAGAGGCCGCCATGGCGGTGTTTTTAGCATATAGAGAGCCCAAGAAGGCACATCGGGGCTGTCTGTCTTACTATCTGTTGCTGTCTGTTGATGTCTATCGGTCGCGGTCATGCTGTCGGTTGTCGGGATGAACGTAACTTCTTCACACAATGTTAAACACTGTAAACGTGTAACGAAAGCTTAGTAGTCTCCAGTGCTCAAAGTATCTTTAAAGTTAGTGCCGTGTATTAAAGTATATTGTATAACGCAGAATTAAGAAAGAAGAAGTAACTATAATTACGCATGATCAGCCAAGTGTTAAAGTTCATAACAAGTGTACACGTTAGCATAATTGTAAAGCAAAAGTGCTTATCTCGCTTCTCCTAGTAAGAAATAATCTCCAGGAAAGTTACGTAAGTTTTAATTATTTTAAGATCACTCCCTGAACTACCCCCATTAGCTGCACCACCCCGAGAGAGTCAATCATCGTGCAGGCTGAGCAACACCGAGGCAAATTCAATGGTAGTAAATTCACCTGACCAGATACGTGGGTCTACTTATAGATAGTGGAGTGAGACTTGCCAACGTCATCAATCTGGGCTCGAAGCAGAGAACTCAGCATCTGGTGTTTTTAGTGTGGGGATAAGGCCACCGCACAGGGCACCCAAAATCTGAGCTCACCGCATAAGGCGTCCCAAATGTGGTGCAAACGATAACACCTTCTAAAACATTTCAAATTTTAAGGGTTTGATGCTTGAAGAAAATTTTTCACGTTTCAAATTTGGCTGTAATCGGTTCAAAACTAAGAACATTTTAAATGTCGAACTTTTGAGCGAGTCACTGCACTTGTAGAGTTGAGCAGGAGTTTCAGCAACATTTGTCAACACTTTTAACATTTATTTGAAGTGGTATACAAAATTAAGGATAATTTGGTCAATGATAGTTATATTTTAATAAATTAATTGTTGATACATTAAACAAAAGACATGTAATTAAGAAAAAAAATCCTTCTTTTTGTTTTTGTTCTCACTTTATCGACTGGGAAAATTGCCTGTTGCGTACTAACAGTTATTCTTTTCATCTTTTAATAGTGTTGTATTAATTACTTCTACCTTTGGTTAGAATTATAAGGCTATTTATTTAGGAGTCCTTGGATTCATTCTTTCCAGATGTTGCTTCCTTTTTTTTTTTTCCCTTAAGTAAGTATATATTTTGGTAATTGATCTGGAGTTGATTATCCGGAGAAGAAAATTGGGATACATAGGACTCTAAAATAAATATTATTCTATTATATTAATAACTCTAATTATTGTACGTAGTAAAATATTCAGTCTGGTGTATCAAGTAGATTTTGTGATAATGGTCATGAAGTTAGAAAATTTAAAATGGCAGTCTCCCTTAAAGTGTATAGAAAACAGCTAAAACGTTGTTCCATTCATATGAGATGCTCTACTTATTCTGCAACTATTCTCTCAAAATATTAGCTTTGTACTCCATGCTTATCAAGATAAACAAACATTAGCGGAAACTGTTTCATTAAATACTTTCTTGTCGGTATAAGGGAAGTAAGGGAATAGCTAAAGCAATAATCAAATCTTTTAATAGAAAGTCACTATGTAATGACGTTAAAATTCCATTCCCCTAGTATGACCAAATAAAAGAAAAAAAAAAGGATGACGACTTCTCTTTTGAGAAAAGTATAAATGTAGCAAATCAAACCAAAAACAAGGAATATCTGGGAAATCATTGACTCAAAAAAATGTATTTGACATAAATTCCGTATTTTAACGAAATCTAAAATTTTTGTGCAGTAAGATTCTGTCTATCTCTTATGGTTATGGTTATCAATCATTATAATGAAGAGGGCTTCAGAGGCTGTTATCAGAAAATTCAACAATTTGCATTTTATTTGCGATGTAATTGTTTTCAATATAAATAGTATTTTAATCCAAATAATTAGAACCAGTTTTGAGAAAATAAAAAATTCCAAAAAATCTTACTAGTGAAGGGAGGTTTGAGATGGAAAGATTTTATTTAACTTAAATACGAAAGTTTGAGCGTGTGAGATACACACATAATTTTCTAAGACTGTTCTGGGGCTTCTGAATATATGTATTTCCGGGCGCAATGTTGCTATCAAATGTTTGGATGGGATGCAATACCTTCTGTATCTACTAAGTACACTGTGCGTGGTAGAGAAAGTAAAAAGTACTACTTGTAATTGCATAACAAAATATTAAAGACACTGACTCCCATAATCATACCATTCTCTCAATTCAAACTAAAATGAATAATAGACATATGAAAGTCATATCTTTTTTTACAATTACAATATTGCATATATTAAAATGTATGGATTACTTTCTCTACATGTGCTATGTACATATTGAATTGAGAAGATATTATAATGCAAACAAAAATACGATACCGAGATTTCACCAAAATACATGTTTTAGGAGCTCCTGAATTAAAAAATATATCATTATTAGAAAAAGGTCTTTGTGTGAATGTGTGCCCATGGGCAGCATAACTCCAAAACAAAAAAGTCCGTTATCAAACTGGGTATTTAAGTTGAGTATCTTCCAAGGATGCGACACGAAGATTTCAAGAAAATCTCCCCACCCCAACTACACTTTATATGGAACATTTTTCGAAAATTTTGATTTTCTCAAAAATGACTGAAGATTTTGATTAAAATGCCATATATTAAAGATATTTACATGTCAAATAAAATGTATATGTTGGATTTTCTAGGAATAGCCTATGAAGATGCCTTTATTCTGGATGAACTTTGATGAATTTTGCATAACCGGTAAAGTATAAGAGACAGACAAAAACTTACTACACAAAAATGTAGATCTCGTTAAAAGACACCATTTATGTTACATAAATTTCTTTGTAGATGACCGCTTTTGAGATATTTCTTGTTATTCATTTCAGTTTTAAAATACTTATACTTTTCTCACACGGGAAATTGTCAATTACCGGCCGCACAAATAGTCGGATTTCAAACCCATAGCAAACCCATTTTAAAACATTTGATTTTAATTAGTCTAGTGCATTCGCTTATTTCCCTTCTTCGTATAAAAAAATAAGTAATAATGCTGTTTCTGATAATGTTTATCTCGATTAACATGAAGTTGATCGAAGAATAAGCTTATTAACAATAATTTGTTACAGAGATGTACAGAAAGTAATGTGAATGGAACAAATCACACATTTTTATTTTATTTTCTGTATCCCTATGTACAATATACATAGGGATAGAGAAGTATTGTTATGCACCCAAAAATTCGATACCGAGTTTTCTCCGGAAATATATGTTTTGGGGTCCCCTGAGTCCGAAAAAAGCATTTTTAAAAAAAAGGTCCGTGTGTGTGTGTATGTGTCTGTGGACAGCATAGCCCCAAAACAAAGAGACCGTTAAATACCAAACTTGGTATTTAGGTTTAGTATCTTCCAAGGATGCGACACGAAGATTTTAAAAAAAATCTCCCACCACAAACTACCCTTCGAAAATTTTGATTTTCTTAAAAATGGCTCTAATGATTTTCATTAAAATCCCGTATATCAAAGCTATTTATGTCCGAAATAAAATGTATATCTCGATTTTTTTGAGAATAGCCTATGAAGATCTCTATATTCTGGATGAATTTTGCTGAATTTTGCTTAACTACTAAACCGTAAGAGAGAGAGAGAGAGAAAAAAAAACGTACTACGCAAAAAATGTACCTAATGACAAAACACACAATTTTTGTCCTGTACGTTTTTGTTGTGGAGGTAACCGTTTTCGAGATATTTCTTGTTATCGGTTTTAATTGTGAAGTACTTAAACTTTCCTCACACAGGAAGTGTCCGCTTTTCTTTTGTTCTACACCTGGCCAAGCAAAGAAGTGATTTGCAATGACAGGCGCATAACGATAGCTTTTAAAACATATGACAATCACCTTAACATAGTACATTCCCTTATTCCCTTCTACTTATAAGGAACTAAGTAATAACATTCTGCTAATATTTATGTTGATTAGCATTGTGTACAAAGAAGAAGAAGAATCTTTTGTAGGAGTTTTGTAAAGCAGCTAGAGAAAGTCATGTGAGTGTAACACATCAGATTTTTAAATAAATAATTTCAATCAATTTGGACAGATTTCAGATAGACTCAGACAACATAAAAATCTCCAGAAGGAATTTTAATATTATATTCACATAAGGACTGAGAAAATTTCATTGAAATGAATCAAGGCGTCCGACTTCCAGCCGCACTATTTAATATTTATTTCGACATCGCTTAGTAAAATACTTTAACTACTCATTTTAAAATAGTATAAATGGGAACATTTTAGATTTTTCTGATGGCCAACTAGTTATAGCATCCACTAAATACAATTTACAATTAGCTATTTATAATTTAAGCGTTGTGACTACTGAATAAATCTGGAAATTATTGCTGAGAAAAAAAAAAATAGCATTTTATGGAAAACATTCTGTCAGGACCAACATTGTGATTGATAATATCCCTGTTAAACAAGAATTGGGCTTTAATTTTTTTTCCTGAAAATGCAAAGCGAACAGAACTGCAATTGTTTACATGGCTTTTAAAAAGTTGACTATCGTGTTAGCCTGGTATATTCCCTTGTTTTCCCTTCTGCTTTTAAGGAACAAATCTGTTAATCATTATCTCGTTTATCTTTTTAGAAGAATCTTTTGTAAGAATAGTTGTTTGCAGAACATATAAAGTCATGTGACTGCAGCACATTTATTACTTTCTTTATACGTGCTATGTACATAGTGTATAGAGAAGGTATTGTATTGCACCCAAAAATTCCATACCGAGATTTCACAGGAAATATATGTTTTGAGACTCTCTGAATCCAAAAAGAGCACATTTAGAAAAATGTCCGTGGATGTGTCAGTCAGTCTGTCTGTGTGTGTCTAGGGGCAGCATAGGTCACAAATGAAAAGACCGTTAAATACCAAACTTGGTATTTAAGTTTGGTATCTTTCAAGGGTGCGACACGAAGATTTTCAAGAAAATCTCCCCACCACAAACTACCCTTTACATGGAACTTTTTTCGAACATTTTTATTTTCTTAAAAATGCCTCTAACGATTTTAATTAAAATCTCGTATATTTAAGAAATTTACTTGACAAATAAAGGTTATATCTTGAAATTTCTGGGAATAGCCTCTGAAGACTCCTTATTCTGGATGAGTTTTACATATTTTTGCATAGCTGCTAAACCGTAAGAGACGCACAAAAACTTACCATACAGAAAATGTAGAGCACATTAAAATACGCAATTTGTTATATACATTTCTTTCGTGGAGTTGGTCATTTTTAAGACATTCCTTGTTTTTATTTTCTGCTATGAAAAACATACCTTTCTCTTACAGGAATTTGTCAACTCCTGTTCATACAAACAAAGGAACTTCAGTGACATAGCAACCAGCTTTTGACTATCACTTTAGCCTATGGTACTCTCTTATTTCGCTTCCACTTACAAGGACGCAAGTAATAAAACTATTTCTGCTAATGTTTTCTGAATTAGCATGAAGTAAATATAAGCCTAAGCTTTTTAACAATAATTTGTTGCAGAGATGTAGAGGAAGTCATGTGAATGGGACTCATCAGATTTTTTGTAATATTACGCTAAGACAACCCGTTGAATTTATCTTTTCAATATTCCCGAAGCAATGGAACCAGAATATTTTATTGTGAACTTATTTAATTTAACCTGAAAGAGTTGGTAGGCTTCTGAATAAGATTTTCTTTTTATGTTACAGTAATAACTTATGTTCATTTTTTTTATTATGACAGTTCTATTTTAACACAAAGAAAAGTACGGAAGCATTGTCGGTTCCCTTTTGCTCTCAAATCAAAGCCTCGTTATACGTGCTGTACCTGAAAGCCTTTGTCCGCAGTATTCGGCAGCGTTGGCTTGCAAAGATGATAGAAAAGAGGGATTATTGGATTAGGGCAGAATACTCTCTCTGGCAGCAGTAAGAGTTCACAACTTCCGTAGCAGAGGGATCAGAAATGGGAAAGCATTATCTGCTAAATTAGGTATCGCAGCAACTCCACAGCTCTGATTCTTCAACTCTTAACTCTTACGGTATACATGTTTCTGAAACAAGCCACAACCAAGCAGGAGGTTACAGGGCAAGGATATTTAACGCAAATTATGGCGTTCCTCTACGGTTGGTTAAATCATAGTGAGTTCCTAACATTTATGTGTATTGAATAATTATGAATCAATATCTGTGATAGGAATTACGTAAACATGATTAGGTTTCGCTCTGGTGCTACTCTGTTTAAAACAATATTTTTGTACCTTCTTTTACGTATAACATTAAATGTAAAACGTAAAGAAACATACTAGCAGCGCAAAGCTTGTTCACAAACATATATAGTAGCTCAAAATACTAAATCAAATGCAGTTTACATTATTTGAGTCATTGCTACATGAAATAGTCGGAGGGGGGGGAGAGAAGAAAACAGATAAATATTATTTTAAAATAAATCTAAGTTAAAACTGTTTTATATATCTACACGTAATGTTTTTTTTTTACTTTCTCTACTAGTATAGAGAAGGTATTGAACTCCGCCCAAAAATTCGATATCGAGATTTCACATGAAAAATATGTTTTAGGGTCCCCTGTATCCAAGAAAAGCTTTTTCAGGAAAAAGGTCCGTAGGAGTTTGTGTGTGTGTGTGTATGTGTGTCCGTGTGTCTGTGAACACTATAGTTAAAAAACTAAAAGTCGGTAAAATACCGAACTTGGTATTTAAGTTCAGTATCTTCCAGGGATGTAACACGAAGATTTTGGGGAAAGTCCTCCCACCCCAAACTACCCTTTATATGGAACTTTTTTCGAAAATTTTTATCTTCTAAAAAATGGCACTTAACGATTTTGATTAAAATATCATATATTAAAGATATATATATATATATATAACCTGAGGAATAAAATATATATCTTGAATTTGTCTCTGAGGACTACTTTATTCTGGATGAATTTTATGGAATTTTGCATAACTGCTAAACCATAAGAGATGGACAAAAACTTACGTTACTTATGTAGAGCACGTTAGAACACACAATTTATGTTGTATACATTTTTTTCGTGGAGTTGATGATTTTTTAGATATTCCTTATTTTTGGTTTCAGCTTTAAAAAGCTTATACTTTTCTCATACAGACATTTGTCAACTCCTGTCCATACAAAGGAGCCTTAGTCTCATAGCAACCAGTTTTTGACTGACACTTCAACCTACGGCGCTCCCTTATTTCACTTCTACTTGCAAGGAAGCAAGTAATAAGACGTATTTCTGATAATTTTGTCTCGATTAGTTTGAAGTAAATAGAAGCACTAACAGTACTTTGTTGGAGAAACGTAGAGAAAGTCATGTGAATGAAACACATCAGCTTTTTTTTATTTCATTTGTATAGCCCACTTTAACTTCTATGGTCAAATCGGGGGCTTTGACTTGAGAATGCTGGAGTTTTTCTCGCTGAACTGTAAGTTTCTTAACGTTGGTTTTTCGGTTTTGTACTGTTAAACACACACTCATTCACTATCACATTCATACTTCCAGACTCTATGGGGGATAAGGAATGATTCTGGTTAAAGAAAAATGCCATGCCTCAGCCGGGAATCGAAACCGGGACCTCTGGTTGAGAAGCCAGAACGTTGACCACTCGACCGCAGAGTTAGACATATGCTTATTTCATTAAAGGCATCATTGCACATTTCTAATGGATCTTAAAACAACTTTGTTGTTTATTTGTTTCTTTCCTTTATTTTTTCCATGCTTCTTTCTTTGTTTGCTTGTTTCTTTATGTCTTGGGTACTTGCTTTCCAGTTTATAGTGTACTAGCAAAATCGAAACTCTGCTCACCTTATTGTGTTAAATATGGACTTTTCTCTCTCTCTCTCTCTCTCTCTCTCTATTCATATACCTTATGTTTAACATCACTTTATTTACCCTATATGTTTTCTTTTCTCTTGCATCTCTCTCGCAAACTCACCCCCACGTTTACTTATCTCTATACATTTTACACATCGTTTTAAATGAGATCTACAGGACCTCTACCTCAAGTCTAAGGACCTCAGATGATATTTCCATAAAGTTCAGATATTTTAATTCAAATTGTTAGTCATTTTTTTGAAAATTAAAACATTTCGAAAAATGTTCCCCATAAAGGGCAGTTTGAAGTGGGGGATTATTTTTATGAAAATATTCATGTCATATTTTTGGAAGATACTAAATTTAAGTACCAAGTTTGGTTTTTCACCGACTTTCCGTTTTTGAGTGCACATACAAACACAGATATTTTTCGATAAAAGTCTCGATCTAGAATTTTTGGACGGAATTTAATACCTGCTCAACTTACTATGAACATTGTACATACGTGCTAGAGAAAGTAATTCACCTTTTCGGCTAATGTATGATTTGACCGGAATCGCTACAACGGTGAGGATTTGTATTCCTTACAAACAAATACATCCTCAAATTTTGAGTTTTAATACACGTGAGTATTGTGACAATGCCGTCCGTGTAGTGAGCGCTCTCAGGTCGCTCTGGTATGCGATGTGGAGTTGAAATGTGAGGCATTGTAGTTGGATGTATAAACAACACGGAAGAACGGCGAGATGTAACAGGAACTTTTGGGAACACTATTCTCGATGTTTCTTCAAGCTTCAGTTTCCAATATCTTCTGCCGGTTTCCAGAAAGACTGACGTCATTTTCTCGCTATAAAAAGGAGGAAGAATTGTAGTGAGGGTTTGTGAATAGGACTCAGTCGTGAGTGACAGAGTTAGCGCTCAATGGTGCGCGAACCATGGAAACAGATTACGTGTTGAAACGTTAACTGAACATTTAGAGCAGTGAATTTGAAGCTTTATTTGTAACTAATTGTTAATTCACTAAAGACATTTGTTACAATATGTGTAATACTAGGAAGAAATAGAAATATTTAAGTGCAGATACATCTTTAACTCTATTTTCTGCATGTCTTTATTAGGTCTTTTTCCCAGCAGTGTACTGTTTTAGTTGAATTATTACTTGGTATTCCATTCCACCAAAAAATTCGATACAGCGATTACACCGGAAGTAGACGCTTTAGGGTTCCCAGTATCCATAAACAAAAGAAAATACTTTTTAGAAAAAGCCCGGGCGGGCGTGTGCATGTATGTGTGTGTGTGTCTGTGTGTGCGTGTGTGTCCTTGTGCCAGTGAACACGATAACTCAAAAACAAAAAAATACCAAACTTGATATTTAAGTTAAGTATCTTCCAGAGATGCGAATCGAAGATTTTGAGAAAAATCCCCCCACTCCAAACTAGCGTTTTACATGGAAATATTCCAAAAATGTTGATTTTCGCAAAAATGGCCGTAACAGTTTTGATTAAAATTCAATATATTAAGGATATTTACATGGCAAACAAAATGTGTATTTTTAATTTTCTTGGAATAGCCTCTAAAGACCTCTTTCGTTCTGGATGAATTGTCCTGAAATTTGTATTACTGGTAAACCCTAAGATAGACAAAAACTTAAAACATAAAAACTATAGATCGTTAAAACACACCATTTATTTCATTTACATATTTTTCGTGGAGTTAGCCATTTCTGAGACATTTCAACTTATTTGTTTCAGATTTAAAATACTTAAACTTCTTCTCACACGGAAAGTTGTAGATTCACAGCATAGAAACGGATATCAGCCAGCTTTTAAAAGATTTGACTATCACTTCAGTTTAGTGTATTCCCTTATTTTCCTTCTTCTTACAAGGAGGCGAGTAATTAAGACAATTCCTGCTAATGTTTATCCCAATTATCGTAAATCAGATAGAAGAATATGCTTTTCAACAATAGTTTGTTACAGCGATGTAGAGAAAGTCATTTGCATGGAACACATCAGAGATTTAGAAAAAGGTCCGTGTGAATGTCCGTGTGAATGTGAATGCGATAACTCAAGAACGGAAAGTCGGTAAAATACCAAACTTGGTATTTAAGTTTAGCATCTCGCAGGGATGCGATACGAAGGAACATTTTTCGAAGATTTTAATTTTCTCAAAAATGGCTGTAACGATTTTGAATTAAAATACCGTAAATTATACCGTATATTAAAGGTATTTATTTATATTGCAAATAAAATGTATTCTGAATTTTGTGGGAGTAGCCTCTAAAGGCCTCTTTATTTTGGATGGATTTTGCTGAATTGTGTATAAGTGTTAAACCTTAAGATATAAACAAAAACTTCAAACATAAAAAAGGTAGATCTTGTTAAAACACAACATTTATGTCATTTACGTATTTTTCATGCAATTGATCATTTCTGAGATATTTCAAGTTATTTGTTTCAGATTTACAATACTTAAACTTTACTCACACGGAAAGTTGTAGACTCTTGATCATGCATAGAAACGGATTTCAATCAAATGGCAACCAGCTTTTAAAAGATTTGACAATCACTTTAGCCTAGTTATTTCCTTATTTACCTTCTACTTACAAGGAAGCAAATAATTAAGAGTATTTCTGCTCATGAATATGCTTTTTAACAATAAATTGTTACAGCGATATAGAGAAAGTCATGTGAATGGAACATATCAGATTTTTTATACGCACTAAGCTAATCTCTTAAAACTTAATTTATTGAGTTATAGTTCTGGATGAGCCTTGTAATAATGTTAAAGAACATATTAGGAGCTATCGAGTACGTTTTAACACTAGGGCCATGAAATCGAGAAGCACTGCGCTTGCAGAAGGCAGATGTTTGTTGAACGACTGTGGGAGGGGACAGCACAAAGAATAGACGCAATTAAATTCGCCCGTTTATATTCTGTAGAAGGATAATGCTCTCATTCTCTAGAGAAACTAAAAGCTTTCTTGTTGAATATATATTATTGTTATTCATATATGCGGGAGAATCGAAAAGTGAAGTAAATTTGCCAAGAGAAGCGTTGTAATCGCCTTATTTCTTCTCAAAAACAAACTCAGTTGTTGAGTTAGAGCCTTTAAACTGAGAGAGACATTTATGACAAATGAGAATTGCATAAATATATACCTGAAACAGAGTTTTAAATCTCTTATGTTTCATTTACATTTCCTTCTATTCATCTCTGTAACAAATTATTATTATTGTTATTTATTTTTATTGTTTATTTTTATACAGCCCCCTGCAACATCTATGGTCTGTAAGTTCTTAACGTTTTGGTTTAAATCGTTTTTACTTCCTCTAGCCCCATATGTACAATGTACATAGGGATAGAGAAATATTGTATTCCACCCAAAAATTCGATACCCAGATTTCACCGGAAATACATGTTTTAGGACCCCCTGTATCCAAAAAAGCATTTGCAGAAAAAGGTCCGTGTGTGTGTGTCCGTGTGTCTGTGAACACGATAACTCAAAAACGAAAAGTACCTAAAATACTAAACTTGGTATTTAAGTTTAGTATCTTCCAGGGATGTGACACGAAGATTTTCAAGAAAACTACCCTTTAATGGAAACATTTTCAAAAAATTTGTTTTTCTTAAAAATGGCTCTAACGATTTTGATTAAAATATCACATTTTAAAGCCATTTCTATCACAAATAAAATGTGTATCTTGAATTTTCTGGGAATATCTTCTAAAGACCTGTTTATTCTGGATGAACTTTGCTTAATTTAGTATAACTAGTAAACCGTAAGAGACAGAAAAAAACTTCTATACAAAAAATATAGATCTCGTTAAAATACAGAAGTTATATCATATACATTATTTTCGAGGAACTTACCGTTTTAGAGGTATTTCTTGTTATTAGTTTCAGTTGTGAAGTACTTATACTCTTCACAGATGGGAGTGTTCGTTTTACTTTTGTTCTACACCTGGCCAAGCAAAGAGGCGATTTGCAATGACAGTCGCATAACGACAGCTTTTAAAACATTCGACTATCACTTTATCCTAGTGCATTCCCCTAGTTCCAGTCTACTTATAAGGAACTAAGTAACAAAACTCTGCTAATGTTTATCTCGATTAGCATGGTGTTGAAAGAAGAATTATCTTTTGTAAGACGCTTGTTTGTAGAGTAGCTAGAGAAAGTCACGTGAGTGTAACACATCAGATTTTTACTTTCTCTACACGTACTATGTACATAGTGTATACAGAGGGTATTGTATTCCATGGAAAAATTCGATACCGAGATTTCACCGGAAATACATGTTTTGGGTCCCCCTGAACCAAAAAAAAAATTCAGAAAAAGATCAGTGTGTATCTGTGTGTGTGTTTGTGTGTGTGTGTCTGTGAACAGCATAGATCCAAAACGAAAAGACCGTTGAATACCAAACTTGGTATTTAAGTTTGGTGTCTTCCAAGGATGCGACACGAAGATTTTCAAGAAAATCCCCTCACCCCCAGCTACCCTTTACGTGGAACTTTTTTTCGAAAATTTTGAGTTTCTTAAAAATGGTTTAACGATTTTGATTAAAATATCGTATATTAAAGATATTTACTTGACAAATAAAATGTATATCTTGAATTTTCTGGGAATAGCCTCTGATCAATGTTCTGGATCAATTTTACGAAATTTTGCGTAGCCGCTAAACTGTAAGAGATGAACAAAAACTTACCACAAAATATGTAGAGCACGTTAAAACACACAATTTATGTTATATACACTTTTTTCGCGGAATTGATCGTTTTTTAGATATTCCTTGTTTTTGGTTTCAGCTTTGAAAAATATAATTTTCTCGTACAGGAATTTGTAAACTCCTGTCCCTACAAACAAAGGAAGTTCAGTCACATAGCAACAGCTTTTGACTATCACTTTAACCTATGGTACTCCCTTATTTCGTTTCTACTTACAAGGAAGCAAGTAATAAGACTATTTCTGCTAATTTTTTTCTGGATTGGCATGAAGTAAATAGAAGCATAAGCTTTTTAACAATACTTTGTTACAGAGACGTAGAGAAAGTCATGTGAATGGAACACATCAGATTTTTAAAGTTATGAATGTGGTTTTTTGTCATAACAATATAATTTTTGTGTTTGAAAATGGAAAAAAAATATGCTAAAATACATCTGCCAGTAAAACTTAGGCTATTTCTTATTCATTATACCTCTGTGAACATTTACAGAAAATTCTATTTGTATTACAGAAAACTGCTCCGCAAGGAAGAAAAATGCTGAAAATATCAATTTCGGGAAAAACAATGAAAGATTGGAATGTATTAAAATCCACCAGCTTCACTTTTTCTCTCCTCTGCTGCTGGCTTTTCTGTTCTTTTCTTATTGGATTGTTGCTTAGCTTCTGCATAACTTTCTGTTTTACTTTTCATGATGCGAATTAGATCTTGTTGAACTAAAGTTTTTCATGCCGAGTCCAGTTTCACCTCTAATGCTTTTTTGTAGAGCCAATGACTTAAGACGTTTAAAATGGCGCCTGGTGGCCAATTATACCTTTTTGTATTTAGGAATGCTTAAATTATTTAATGGAATTAAAATAGCGATTTTTTTTTTGACTTTTCATGAAATTTCAGTCTTACATACCCTTAAATTTCATATACAGTTCGCATTAGCCTCTGTAGGTTATCACACTTTTTAATGTGAAAACATTAGGCTAAAACATTTACTGACACAATTCTCCCTGGTGACAGTATATTGTTGCAAAGCCAGGGTGTGGGTGATTGGTGAATAATAACCCAGCAGCTCTCATAACTAACCATCGTAGATCCTCGCGAGGCCAATAATGAGTTGTCAAGTGATTAACAATGCATTTGGCGGCAGTAGTGGAGGCCAAACAATCGATTAAAATCTCGATATGCACTGTGCGAGAAGAGTATTTTGCTAAGTAGTCATGATAAATGAAACACTTTTAATCAAGGGTACTTAAGAATCATCACTAGAGATCGGTATTTGCATATTTTGTTCCTTTGTTTACAATCGTCGGATTTGTGTATACATTTTCATTCTATCAGGAGTTAAATAAGCTAATATTATAGTGTCTCAAATTGGTTATTTTCATAGAGTGTACCATTTCGTATTTCGGGGCTTATTATGACCTTTTTTTATTAAACTTACAAATAATTTTAATTTTTTCTTACATTTTATATGGCTATACATATCAAGAATAGTTTTACCATACCAGAAATCGTTTCGAAGTATGCAATGTGGACTTGGTTACACATGGAGTAAGATATAATGTTCATTTATTTCATAAGTAGATTTTTGTCAGTAATACGTTCGCGGGAAAAATAATTGAATGTTGTCAAACCTGTTGCATAGATGGTGTTCTAAAATAAGCATCATTCATAGGAAAACGCAACATACGAAAAACATTTAGTATCACCTTATCCTACCAAAATTTGACTTATAAACAGTATATAATAACGAATTTCAAATTATCTTGAACTATCTTGGGGGGGGGGCGAAAATGTTTCAGATAAAGGATCTTTGTGTAGTGGGAATTCTTTGAAAAGTGTTGATACAACCTTAAAAGACTAGTTTATCAATCGTTTAGTTTTTATCTTTACGGTGTTATAAGATACACACAAACGTGCTAATGTATTGAATGCCCCTAATTTGCTTCAGCGTCGTCGAATTTTTGGTGAGACTAAAAACGAGATTTAACCACAAAAAAGTTCTCTGCAAGCAACTAGTATAACCTAAAAAATTCACGTGACCCCCTATACTCACTCTTCCACAAACTATTTTAATCTAAGCTTGTTAATCTATTTAACTGATAATCTAGATAACTATCAATTCACTGTTACACATTCCGTTGTAGGATACAGAAGGTAAAGCGACAGTCGAATTTTTAAATAGTGTATCGTTTTGTCCATGTTCTTTACATGTTCGCGAAAAAAACAAAACAATAGCGATTATAAGTTGAGAAGAGGAATACATCACACATTTTTAACTTATGCAACATAAATTATGCGCTTTAACGAAGTCTAAATGTTTTGCGTAGCAAGATTTTTTTTTGTAACATGGTTTATCAATTACTTAAAAGTCAATTAGAATAAAGAGAACTTCCTAGATTATTTTTTAGCAAATTCAGGATACGCATTTTAATACTTTCTCTACCGCATATGTACGTTGTGTAGAGAAGCTGTTGTATTCTACCAAAATATGATGTCGAGGTTCACCGGAAATATGTTTTGAGGTCCTCTAAATATAATATGCATTTTTAGAAAAAAACCCATGTGTGTTTGTGCGTGTTTGTATATATGAATAACAAAATTAAAACAAGATTGACCGTTAAAAATACCAAACTTGGTATTTTAATTCAGTATCTCTCAAGAGTGTGACAGAAAAATTAAAAAAAAAAAACTACCACATATATACATTTTTTCGGAAATTCTGAGTTTCTCCAAAATAACTGAGAGGACAAGACTATCGCTTTAGCCTGTGTATTTTTTATTTCTCTTTTACTTACAAAGAGCTAGTAATAAGACTAATTCTGCATACATTTATCTTGATTAGCATGATGTAGATAGCAGGTTAATTTTTTTTAATAAATTGTTTGTTTGCCGAACAGCTAGAGGACATCATGTGAATGAAACACATTAGAGTTTTTCCATTCTATTTACAAGAGGCCAAGAAATAAGGACAATATCTGCTAATGTTTATCTTGCTTAGCATGATGTAGATAGAAGAATAAGCTTTCAAACAATAATTTGTTACAAAGATGTAGATAAAGTCATGTGATTGTGTAACATCAGATTTTTTTCTAGAGTGAACCTTTTCTGAGATATTCCTTGTTATTGCTTTTATTTTCAAATACTTATAATTTTCTCAAACGGAAAATAGTCATCCATTTTTCTTATGTTATACCTCTGTGGAGGTAAAAAGAACATTTCAATGTCAATCGCATAGATTTAAGTATCGTTTTAACCTAGTATATCCTTTAGTTCCCTTATACTTATAAGGAACTGAGTAATTAGATAGTTTTTGCTAATGTTTATCTTGATTAGCATGATATAGATAAAATAATAATCTTCTGTAAAAATAGTTTGTTTGCACAATAGATAGTACATGTCATGTAAATAGAACATATCAGATTTTTAAGTTGTCCTCCGTGGTATAATGGCTACCATGCTAATTTCATATACCCAAGGTCGCAGCTTCAAATCCAGTGGAGGACGATGATTTTTTCGGGTGCATGGCTTCCTTCGGAAGGGAAGTAAAGCCGTAGGTGCCGTGTCGAAGATTTAGGCTACGTAAAAGAACCTCAAGCCTGATAGAGTGGCCTCTGAGCAAAACTAAGACCAGTATAGAATGGGACGCTGAGAACCACAAGAGCTAAAGAGCGTCCATAAATAACACGCCATTTACATTTCAGATTTTTTAAATATACAGTTCACAAATACACACAGAAACGTTTTCCTAAATAGGTTTCTTTCTTCTTATTTTTTGTTGTAAGCGGAGGGACTTCTATTTCAGGGATTTTTAAAAGGTAAAAGCAAGGTATAGCATTTTTAATGAAGTGCATTACTTGTTTTAGCTCCCTCTATTGTATGGAGGTAGCATATCTGCCTCACATTCAACATGTCCCAACATCAAATCTGGTTAGAGTGAGTAGGTTTTTCAGTGTTTTCCCTTATCCAGAGAAAACGAGTGTCATGTATCTTTAAGCTCCATGGACTCCGGACTCTTTTGAGCATCATTTAACGTATTTCACTCATGGTTCTATATGACCTTTCAGGTTAAAGAGCATTCAAAATACTTCCTCTCCTTAATATAGGTAAATAATAAAGAAGGTAATATGAAAACGCCAAATCTTGTCACTGAGGCAAAGCTTTTATCTCCTTTAATTTTTTTATTTTTACTGTATCTTTTGTGCGGATGGGATTTCATTACACCGCTTTTAAGACAGAGGAAAAGAGAGGGACCGTGAACAATCAGAAAAGTTATTTTATTACAACTAACGAAGGGAATGGGGAAAATAATTAAATTGTCAAACGATATTCTGCTTACGATCAATAGATTTTTAATGCCGTTTCGCACTCATTTTAATCTAAGCTTGAGAGAATACATAAACCTAAGAAAGTCTGTCAGCCGATCCAATCTAAATAAACGTGGTATCAGACAATTTAGGGCGTAAATTTAAGGGGAAATAATGTAACATTTTCTGGGAAAGTTTTGGAGTATACATAAGTTCAATGTTTTACTCCCTCATTAAATAATTATCCTGCATGTAAACAGGCATACCCACTTTCTGGCGATTACTTTATATTTTATTCAAAATATTTTCTCCTTCAAGGAAAGCTGTGCTTAATTATTGTGTCATACATAAAAATACTACATTTTATCCTAAAGGACCATTTCGTTAACAATTATTTTTGACTTGGAGGCACATGATGCACCAGAGAATAGGTATATTTTAATCCTCGTTTATCTGAGTTTACGTTTTTACTTTTTCTACTTCGTACATAGTACATAGGTAGAGAAGATAATTATTCCACCCAAAAAATCGATAACTAGATTTCACTGGAAATACACGTTTAGAAAAAAGCCCGCGTGTGTATGTGTCTGTAAACAGAATTGCTCCAAAGGAAAAATCGGTTAAATAATATACATGGTCCTTAAGTTTAGTATCTTTCAAGAGTGCGACACGAAGATTCTCAGAAAAATCCTCAAACTACCCTTTAGATGGATAATTTTTCGAAAATATTTATTTTATGAAACATGGCTGAAGTGATTTTGATTAATACATCATATATTAAAGATATTTACATGACAAATAAAATGTATACCTTGAATTTTTGGGAATAGTCTCTGAAGACTTCTGGATTTTGGACGACTTTTGTATAATTGGTAAACCGAAATAGGTTCCAAAATATAGATCTCGTTAAAACACCTAATTTATGTCAGACACTTTATTTGTAGAGCTAACCGTATCTGAGATATTGCTTGATATTGAGATTTCAATTTTAAAGCAATTAAAATTTATTCAAACGGGAAGTCATCTTTCGTTTTATTTCTCATATAGTTTACTCCTGGTCATACAAAGAGAACCAAATTTCATTTGTTTTACATATCGATAGCTGTTAAAGGATTTGATTGTCGCATTATCCTAGTGTATTTTATTTCACTTTTATTTAAAATATATCAAGTATTGATACCAATTCTACTAATGCTTAACTCGATTAGCATGATGTGGACAAAATGGTAATCTTTTTTAAGAGTGATTGTGTTCAGAACAGATAAAGAAAGTCATATGAAAAACAAATCAGATGTTTCATACTATCAGTGTGACTATAAGATAACGTAACCTTAGATGCATACAATGTAATGTCTGGAGAATTATAATTACTAGGGATAGGCTTTTGTAATTTAAACTCGCAAGAATAAGCAAAATAAGGTAATTCACTCTTATGACCTAAAATTTAAAACAGCACACGCAAAGGTATATTATGACTAAGAAATATAGTAATGAGGTAACAATCGTTTACTAACTAAATTAGTAAGCGCCTTTACGACAAATAACTGCGTATTTAAGAATAAAATGCACTAGAAAAGCAATTTAAATTACATAGTTAAAATTATCGGCACATGATTAACGTAGATATGTTGTGTAGATTAATTTTGCAGAAAAGGTAGAAAAGGACTTGTGAATCCTTCTTTTCCTGTAAATGAAATACATAAGGACTTTTTTTTATAGTTTAGAGGCTATTTTATATGGCTAACATTATTTTTAAGGGCCTGAAAATAAAATATATATCTACTAGTTACCAAACTTATTAGCAATAGGTTATGTAATAATGAAAGACAGTTAATAGCCACTATGAAAACAGTTGATCGTATTGCTGGTACTAGTTAACATCATGGAATTGTGAGCAAAACAAAATGGTAGATACGTGTAATTCAGTTGAAGAGCGATTGTGTCCACGAAAGCATGCATCACATTTTATTGATGCCTCAGGAAGGATTGACCGAGGATCTACAAGATTACCAGACCATTTCATTGGCCCCCACGAAGTGCCGATTTTACAACACCAGACAATAGCCTGTGGGGATACATAAAAGAAAAGTGGCTGCTAAACGTTGACAAGCGACGAACGTGACGGTAATCTTTACAGGCACATCAGTTACAGAACCTGTCATAAAAAACCTGAAGACGAATCTAATCTACATAAACAGCGATGGAGCTCCCACAATCTGTTAAATTAGGTAAATAAGAGCTATCTTAAAGAAACGATGTCCTAGGCAATCCTCTAGGTGGTTGGTTGGTGAGGGGAGAATTAGTTTACTTGGTTAAGGCTAAATTGAGTAAAATTAAAAAAAAATGAGAATATTACGTTTTTATGCATTTTTATCAGTAACAGTTTAAGTTAACAGTTTCAATCTTTCTTGCTTGTTAAGAAAAATCTGATGTGTTCCATTCACATGACTTTCTCTACATCTCTAGAACAAACTATTGTTAAAAAGCTTATGCTTCTATTTACTTCATGCTAATCCAGAAAAAATTAGCAGAAATAGTCTTATTACTTACTTCCTTGTAAATAGAAGCGAAATAAGGAAGTACAATAGGTTGAAGGGATAGTGAAAGGCTGGTTGCTATGTAACTGAAGTTTCTTTGTTTGTATGGACAGGAGTTGACAAATTCCTGTATGAGGAAAGTATGAGTTTTTCAAAGCTGAAACCAAAAACAAGGAATATCTCAGAAACGGTCAACTCCACGAAAAAAATGTATATAGCATAAATTGTGTGTTTTAACGTGCTCTACATTTTGTGTGTGGTATTTTTTTATCCATATCTTACGGTTTAGCAGCTATGCAAAACTAGCTATGTAAAATTAATCCAGAATGAAGTAGTTCAGAGGCTATTCCCAGAAAATTCAAAATATACATTGGCATGTAAATATCTTAAATATAAGAGATTTTAATCAAACTCGTTAGAGCCATTTTTGAGAAAATAAAAATTCCATGCAAAGGATAATTGGAGGTGGGAAAATTTGCTTGAAAATCTTCGTGTCGCATGCTTGGAAGATACCAAATTTAAATCAAAGTTTGGTATTCAACGGTATTTTCCTTTTGGGGTTTGCTGTCCACACACACATGGATCTTTTTGTAAAAACGCTTTTTTTGAGTTCACTGGGACCCAAAACATGTATTCCGGTGAAATCTCGGTATCGAATTTTTAGGTGGAATGCAATACGTTCTCTATACACTTTGTACATAGTACGTGTACAGAAAACAAAAATCATATTAGATTAGCCAGTTTATTCTTTTCTTTCATTACTTTCTCTACATAATACATGGTACAAAGCTAGAGAAGTCATTGCATTCCACCCAAAAAAATTGCATTCTACTAAGATTTCACCTAGTTTAGGGTCCCCTGTATCCAAAAACCAAACATTTTTATTTTCTCAAAAACGATCCACTCCAGGAAAAAATATATATAACATAAATTGTGTGTTTTAACGAGCTGTACATTTTCCGTTAAGTAAGTCTTAGTCTATCTCTTACGGTTTGCCAGTTATACAAAATTTCGTAAAATTCATCCAGAATAAAGTAGTCTTCAGAGGATATTCCCAAGAGATTCAAGACATACATAAAATATACTGAAAATCGTTAGGGCTATTTTTGAGAAAATCAACATTTTCGAACTGTTTTCCATGTGTAGGGTAGTTAAGTGTGGGGCGATTTTCTTGAAAACCTTCGTGTTGCTTCCTTGGAAGATACTGAACTTAAATACCAAATTAAAAAATGCTTATTTTGGATTCAGGGGGTCCTAAAACATGTATTTCCGATGAAATCTCAGTATCGAATTTTTGGGTGGAAAACAATACGTTCACTATACACTATGTACATAGTACATGTAGAGAAGTAAACATTTGGATCTTGTTAAAACACACAACTTATGTCATATACATTTTTTTCGTGAAGTTGACCGCTTATAGATATTTCTTGTTATTAATTTCAGTTTTAAAATACTTAAACTTTCCACATACTGAAAGTTTTCAACTTCTTGCAATGCAAAGGAAAATTTTTCAACCACATGGCAATCAGCTTTTAAAATATTTGACTATTGCTTTAGCTTAGTGTATTGCCTTATTTCCCTTATACTTACAAGTAAATAAGTTAAACCATTTGTGCTAATGTATATCTCGATATGAAGTAGATAGAGGAATAAGATTTTTAACAATCATTTGTTACTGAGATGTAGAGAAAGTCTGATGAAATCTTAGTATCGAATTTTTGGGTGGAACACAATAGCTTGTAGTGTCTACTAAAAATATTTTCTCTGCCTATAGGTAAGCAGTATTAGTATCAATTAATATTAACTCTGCAAAATACGGTCATATCTCTTCTTAAAAGCGGTGAGTTGATAAGATCTGATGTGATCCATGCACATAACTTTCTCTATAGTTCTGCAACAAATTATTGTTAAAAAGTTTATACTTCTATTTACTTCCTGCTAATCGAGAAGAAATTAGTAGGAATAATCTTATTACTTATTTCCTTGGAAGTAGAAGCGAAATAAGGGAGTTCCATAGGTTAAAGTGATGGTGAAAAGCTGGTTGCTATGTGACTGAGGTTCCTTTGTTGTATGGACAGGAGTTGACAAATTCCTGTATGAGAAAAGTATAAGTTTTTTTAAAGCTGAAACCATAAACAAAGAATATCTAAAAAATGATCAACTCCACGAAAATAATGTATATAACATAAATTGTGTGTTTTAACGTGTTCTACATTTTTTGTCCATCTCTTACGGTTTAGCCATTATGCAAAATTGCGTAAAATTCATCCAAAATAATGTAGTCTTCAGAGGCTATTCCCAGAAAATTCAAGATATACATTTTATTTGTCAGTTAAATATCTTTAATGTACGATATTTTATTCAAAATCGTTAGAGCTATTTTTAAGAAAATCAACATTTTCGAAAAAGTTCCATTTAAAGGATACTTTGGGGTGAGGGGATTTTTCTCTAAATCTTCGTGTAGCATCCCTGGAAAATACTAAACTGCAACACCAAGTTTGGTACTTTACCGACTTTTCATTTTCGAGCTATCGTGTTCACAGACATACGGACAAACACGGACCTTTTTCTGAAAATGCTTTTTTTTTTGGATAAAGGGGACCCTAAAACATGTATTTCCTGTGTAATCTCGGTATCGAATTTTTGGGTGGAGTGCAATACCTTCTCTATACAGTATGTACATAGTACGTGTAGAGAAAGTAAAAACTGAATAACATATATGCAGTAGTAATATACATGCTACCATAACACTTGGATAATTAAATAGGTAGTGGGAATAGATTTTGCAATGATTTCGCTTTTTGTAGGTTACCTTGAGCATTATTAATCTTTTAAACAAAACTTGCAATAAAGTCATACACGTAATAAGAATGCGCTTTCTCAAAAGGCATTACTAATATTGACAACGCCGTGGCAGAGTGTTACACCTCTAGGCGACGCAGGTTCAATCCCAGATGACCGCTAATTGCATTTGTGGTGGACGAAGCTGTGTCTGGGTGGATTTTCTTCCTAACGCGATACTCAACTCTTTTAAAAGCTATCACTGTATTGGACAAATGAAAGTTGGTTCTGTTTGCGTGGCTAGGAGTACAATAAAAGAGGTATGAAACGAAAGATGACTTCTCCTTGGAGTAAACTTTAAGCAATGTAAAATTGGTACTAATATCAAGGGATATTTTGGAAATGGTTAACTGTACAAAATGTATATATCAAGAATCGCGTATTTTAACGATATCTATATTTTTGGCTTATTAAGCTTTTGTATATCTCTTACGGTTTAAAAGTTACACAAAAGTCATCCAGAATGAAGAGGTCTTCAGAGACTATTCCAAGAAAATTCAAGATATTCATTCTATTTTGGATGTAAATATATTTAATATGGTATTTCAATCTAAATCGTTAGAGCTATTTTTTTTTAAAAAAATCAAACTTTTCGAAAAATATTCCATATAAAGGGTAACTTAAAAGTCTTTAATGTTTAAAATCGTCCTGATCCATCATAGGAAGATACTGAACTTAAATACTAAGTTTTGTATTTAAAGGACTTTTAGTTTTTGAGCTACACTGCCGTCACACGCAAACATTTTTATAAAAATGCTTTTCTTTTTATTCAGAGGGTGTGAAAATATGTATTTTCGGTGAAATCTCGATAAAGAATTTTTTGGGTAGGGCACAATACCTTCTCTATCTATCTACCATGTACATTGTACATACGTGCTAGAGAAAGTAAAAATGCCATACTTCATTAGAACCGTGTAACAACCTACTTATTCTCCGCAATCAAATGGTTGCATAGGAGTAACGAACTTATAGTCGTGCCATAGACACGTGTTTCCTGGTTCAATCTGTGGTAGCCTGTTTCAAAGTGCATCTACGTGAACTTACTCGTTCAACATCGAAATTTAATAGTTCGAAACTTTAAATGGACACCACTGTGAATAAAAAAAGCTAATGTGTTCCATTCTCATCTCCATCTACATCTTAATTACTTATTACTATTATTATTGTTATTATTATTATTATTATTATTAAAAACTCTTCTTCTGTCTACTTCATGCTAATCGACATAAACATTAGCAGAAATTGTCTTATATACTTCCTTGTAAGTAGAAGGAAATAAGGGAGTACCATAGGCTAAAACAATAATGAAATATTTTAAAAACTGTTGTTATATAATTGAAATTATTTTGTTTGTATGGCTAGAAGTTGACAAATCCCCGTATGAGAAAAGTATAAGTATTTTAAATCTGAAACCAATAATAAGGAATATCTCAGAAACTGACAGCTCTACAAAAGAAAAAAGCATTATAGGACATAAGTTATATTTAACGAGATCTAAGCACATATTTTGTGAAGTAAGTTTTTGTCTATCTCTTACGGTTTACCAGTTATGCAAAATTCATCAAACTTTTTCCGAAATAAAAAGGTCTTAAGAGCTTATTCCCAGACAATTCAATATATATTTATTTGTCATGTAAATATATTTCATATATGCTGTTTTAATCAAAATCTTTTGAGCCATTTTTGAGAAAATCAAAATTTTTGAAAAAAATTCCAGGTGAAGGGTAGCTGGGAGTAGGGGTATTTTCTTGAAATTCATTGTGTCGCATCCTTGGGACTTAAACTTAAATATCAAGTTTGGTATTTAACGGACTTTTCGCTCTTGAGCTATGATGCCATCAGCCACGCACACACACACACACACACACACACACACACACATAAACGCAGGCATACACACTGAGTTTTTCTAAAAATGCTTTTTTTTTTTTTTTTTTTTTAGTCAGGAAGTCTCAAAACATATATTTCCGGTAAAATATCGATATCGAAGTTTTAGGATCAATACAATATCCTCGCTACACGCTATGTATTAGTACGTGTAGAGAAAGTAATAAACTAATTATGAGTGAGTTAGAGATTAATATCAATTAATTTGTTGCCATAGTTTGCATCCTAGCCCCACGTGATTGGACCAATCCAATCTCCCTTCCCTGTAATTGTGTGCACGACAGCTTTCATCCGCCGTCTTTGTTTGTGAAGGGGACTATTATCTCTCGTGAATAATTATCATCTTTATAGTCCTTGCTCAATTCTGAGTATATTACCCTTTAATTTCTACACTCCTCCGTATAGCTTCTTGATTGGATTCTGCAATGTTGCTTGTCTATATTAGTGGGGTATGTTTTAATTTTCTCTACACGCACTATGTACATAGTGCAAAGAGAAGGTATTTTGTTTTTTGTAGCGTAACGTCCTTTAACCTGGTTGGTCATATCGGATAATGAATGAAATTGGCGAAATGATGCTCAAATGATCTCGGGTTCCATGGAGCTTAAAGTTATTCGGCATTCGTCTTCTCAGGATAAGGGAAAACCCCGAAAAAAACCTTATCCGGGTAACTCACCCCAAGCGAGATTCAAACTCACGACCTGTTGAATGTGAGGCAGACACGCTACCAGCAAAATACCCAGGCGGGCTTGAGAAGGTATTGTATTACACCCAAAAATTCAGCAGCATGATTTCACCGGAAAATACTTGTTTTGAGACCCCCTGAATTAAAAAAAACCGTTTTAAAAATAGTTACTGTGTGTGTCTGTGGGCAGCATAGCTCAAAAACTAAAAGTCCTTTAAATTCAAAACTTGACATTTAAGTTCAATGCCTCCCAATGATGTGACACGAAGATTTTCAAGTAAATCCCGCCACCCCTGACTACCCTTTACATGAAAAAATGTTCTAAAATGTTGATTTTCTCAAAAATGGTCCTAACGATTTTTATTAAAATCTCTTATATTTAAGATATCTAGATGACGAATAAAATATATATCTGGGAATAGCATCTAAAAACGTCTTTATTCTGGATGATTCCTTTTTGAATTTTGCGTAACTAGTAAACGTAAGAGATAGACAAAAAATTACTGCACATAAAATGTAGAGCTCCTTAAAACACAGAGTTTATGTCACATACACTTTTTTTTTTTTTTTTTTTTTTTTTTTTTTCTAGAGTTGATTTTTTTCGAGATACTCCTTGTTATTTGTTTCAGTTTTAAAATACTTATATTTTTCTCATAAAGGAACTTGTCAACTCCAGGCCAAGCAAAGAAACGGATTTCAATCCCATAGCAGCCATATTTTAAAACATGTGACTGTCAGTTTAGCCTAGTGTGTTCCTTTATTTCCCTTCTACCTATAAGGAACTAATAAGACCGTTTCTCTAGTGTTTATTTCGATTAGCAAGAAGTAGATAGAATAAGTTAATTTGTTACAGAGATGTAGAGAAAGTCATGTGAATGAAACACACAATATTTTTATGTAGTTTTGCTACCATTTGTCTTTCTCCAACAAAAAACCTTTACAATTCTGCCAGGAAGTGCCCTGTGTTGTATAACAACTCAGAGATATTTGCTCCAATTAGAGGGGAAGATGAAGACCCTTCAACGCAGTATTCATCCCTTAAGAAACAAGTGTAACCGTAAATTTGTTAGCAAACCAATGAACAAAATAAATACGAGATAACTAAAGTGGAAAACGTTTTCAAATATGTTTTGAATAAAGTTGATAATTTAAATTGGAGTGTTGCGAAATAAATGCTACAGCTTCCTTGTGACACTCAGGTTTATATTTAATAGCAAGTACAAAAGTCTTGCTATTTTAGAACATTTTAGGAAATATTTATTCAGCTAGTGACTTCGATAATGTACTACAATTTATAAATTATCCACCTTTAATATAATCTTAGATTATGACAAGAATATATGGAATATCTTTCATAACTTCAGTTGGATAAAGAGAGATAAAGGTTGGATAGAGAGATATGATCAAGGCGATGACAGTGGTGGCTTCTGTATGATACCTCCCAATAATTTTTGAGTGTGCTTTAAAAGCGATAGCCTCAAGTCAATAATAATTTTACGGGAAAACGATAGCCGAGGGGAAGAAGAGAGCTCGACTGCCTGTCTTTCTGCAGTGTTATCCAGCAAGGAAAGTTTCTATCTTTAAGACCTTCAGCCATAATGATGAATAGGTTGTCTAATTTACCGCGAATTAGCTGAATTATTGAATGAAGCACAGCACAAGTATGTGAACTCCGAGATCTATAAACAGAATGAAACCTTAGAATGGCAGCCTCCAGTTATCAGAGGGTATATCAATGTTGTCGCTGTTGTACTTCCGAAATTGCGCGTAACCCGCCGAATGAACACAAGAATGTCTGCGTGCATAGTAGATATTCTGCGGGACAAAATTCTGGCACCCAGCGCGCTGATATGATCCCGGCAATTGATAACGTCTTAAAATTGGTTAGCTAGAGTGAAACTGAAAAATTCCATGCCATAGCCCGGGTTTGAACCACGGATGTCCCGGTCTCTAGCCGGTCGCTCTAACCACTGAGCTACATGGCAAAATACCGGCATGTCACTAAACTCCTCAACTGACGCTCATGTTTCCTGATAAACCACAAGATGATCTCAAATTATTTTGAGATGACATATCTCAATGGCAACTTACAATGTCGTAAGTAGGTACTATAAGACTCGGGCTTTAGAGTTAAACCAACTATTATGTTCAATTAAATTAAGGTCTTAAAATATGTACTCTCGATTTTGTGTTGTGGCGATAGCGTGTTTGCCTGACATTTATGAGATCCCGAATTCGAATCTCGGTTAGAATGAGGTACTGGGATAAGGTTTTCCATAGCCTGAGTAGTCAAATGTTGGGCAACTTTAAGCTCTATGGAGTCCGGATTCATTTGACCATTATTTCATTCATTGTTAATATGACTTGTAAGTTTAAACCAAACAAAAACGTAAAATGTAATGCAAATGTTATTCTTATGAGCCAACTTTCTTTCCAGTGGTTTAATTTTTGCTGTATAGGTAATCAATCAGCTTATAGGACTTACACGCCAATACCTAGGGATCAGAATGGAGAGCATGTTACAAGGGGTCGGCCCGTAGGAAGTGAATGATACGAAACGTAAGCGAAATTGATGATTGTAAAAGTTATAATAGAGCAATTAGTGGAACGAGTAGCGGGGGAAACCAGAGAAAACCAGCCCAGAGGCCGCTTCTTCCACCACGAATCCTCATGCGGGCGCTTGGGATGGAACCCGGTCTGCCTAGATGGGAGGCGAGCGGTCTAACCACTTATCCACGGCGCCGCCAGCAGCTGCTAATACAAGATCCAATTATGTTGATTTAATTTTATTTGCTATATTTGATTGTATTAAAAAACATGCTCAATTAGTGGTAAAGATGGATTAGAAGCTAATTTTATATTTTTTTTTTTTCTCTCATATAGTTGTTTTCTCTTTCTGAAATTTATGCTTAATATTTCTTTTCTGCTACAAAGTAAAATTAGGCAGCACATCTTTTCAAGTAATATTATTTCCATTTATGTTCATTTCTCATCAAAGGCAATATTAGATTAACCGGTGTCAACTGATGCTGAAGAATTCAATAAACGCGAAATTCGAACATGACGTCTGTAATTTTGTTACGCGTGATGAAACGTGACTTGCGGTTATAACGCAAAAATAATGGTAGGGCTCTAAAAATTAAACATCCCGGAGTAGCAGCCTAAAGGGTTAGATTAATTGCTGCTGATGGCAACCATTTCACACAAGCACTGCGAAAGTGCTTAGAAGTACTTAGTAAAAAAGTCTGATGTGTACCATTCACATGACTTTCTCTTCATCTCTGCAACAAATTATTCTTAAAAAGCTTATACTTCTATTTACTTTATGCTAATCAGAAAAAACATTAGCATAAATAGTCTTATTACTTGCTTCCTTGTAAGTAGAAGCGAAATAAGGGACCATCATAGGTTAAAGCGATAGTCAAAAGCTGGTTGCTATGTGACTGAAGTTCCTTTGTTTGTATGGATAGAAATTGACAAATTCCTGTGTGAGAAAAGTATACGTTTTTCAAAGCGGAAACCAAAAACAAGGAATGTCTCAAAAACGATGAACTCCACGAAAAAAATGTGTATAACATAAATTGTGTGTTTTAATTTGCTCTACATTTTTGTGTAGTAACTTTTTGTCTATCTCTTACGGTTTAACATTTATAGGAAAGTTATAAAGCGTCATCCACAATGAAGAGGTCTTCAGAGATCTTACCAGAAAATTCAGGATATACATTTCGTTTGTCATGAAAATATCTTAAACATACTGATTTTAATCAAAATCGTTAAAACCACTTTTGAGAATTAAAATATTCGAAAAATGTTCCATGTAAAGAATAGTTCTGGAAGAGTAAATTTTCTTCAAAATCTTTGTGTCGCATCTTTGGAAGAGGAACATAAATACAAACTTTGGTATTTAACCGACTTTTAGTTTTCGAGCTATGCTGCACACACACATACACACACGGATATGTTTCTGAAACTTTTTTTTGTATCCAGGGGATCTCAAAACACGTATTTCTGGTGAAACCTGGGTATCGACATTTTGGGTGAAATACAATAGTCTTTTATCACCATGTAGGTACATCACACATACGTGCTAGAGAAAGTAAAGAGTTGTAATTCTAAATCCTCTCTCTGTATGCTCCAATTCTGGTGAAATCTCGGTATCGAAATTTTAGGTGAATACAATACTCTCTTTTCACTATATACATAATTCATACGTGCTAGATAAAGTAAAGAGCTTTAATTCTAAATCGTCTCTCTGTATGCTCCATTTCAGAGTGGTTCTTAATGTGTGGAAAACAACGGCGACAAGTTGAATTAGCTGTTGCAATGCTTATTTACTCTACTACATTTAGTTGGTAAAGGAAGAACAGTATGCCATTAAATGTTCGATATCGTGATTTCACTGTAAATATATGTTTTGTGGTATCTGATTTCACTGTAAATATATGTTTTGTGGTATCTGAATCTAAAACGAACATTTTTACTTTCTGCCATGTACTTACGTGTACATAGTAACTAAAGAAATTCGCAATACAACCAAATTTTCGATACTGGATCAGCCCGAATGTGTGCCAAATGTGTAACTGTTCTTGCTAGGGTTTAACTACGTACTGACGGGATGTGGGGTTTATAGGGTGATCAATGAAAATGAGATACCGTCTTCCTCGTTTATACACTACTCGATGACGTGGCAATACATTTACAGAAGTAAAAGTCATTATTGCATATTGTCGATTAAACATAGGCGTGATACGTTACACCCAGGTGGGACAATATGGACTTGGATGTAAACCACAAGCTAGCGCAGTTATTTTTACACACATCTGCAACAATAAGGTATAAACGACGGAAGGCAAGCCATAGATGGCGATTCAAGATGGCAAAATGTAGTAGATGTTTGCATTTGGCGCGTAGTCTTATACATAATGGCGCATCCTAATGTATTCCATTAACATGCCTTTCTCTATCTGTTATGCGAACAAACTATTATTCTGGTCTTATTACCTAGTTCCTTATGAGTAGAAGGAAAATAAGTGAATACACGCTATGCGATTGTCATAAGTAAAACCACGAGTTGTATTTGTAAGACAATTCAGCGAAATTTATACTATATAGGATGGGAGATTTTGAGGTTATGGTTGCAATACTTAGCATTAGTTCTCAAATGGTAGATGACGCATTCAACCATGTTCATTTACCGAATGTTTTTTTCTTTTCTTTCTTGAATGCCTCCTGAATTATGATATGGTCAACCGTGTTTACACCCAATGTACGAATATCGATAACAACTATAGAAATAGGGAACAATTATTTTATTTCAGCTTTTAATAAGTAATACATGAAATGGAAGCAAACGTTATTTTATTTGAGATTATTGCACTCATCTCGTACATAAATACAAATAATTATTATTTTCACTACTTTTTTAACTAAATATAGTATGAACTGGATAAAACTTTAAATAAACATTGTAACTTAATTAATTGAAATTACAATTGTTGAAGTGACAGTTATTAAAAGTAAAGGTTAGCTGCCTGGAATGTCACCTTGTTACCTATTACCAAGATAGGGGATTAAACATACGAACGTCAGGTACGACAGGATTTCAAAGAAATAAACATCAGCTGCGATAAGATTTTTCGAAAATATCGCTCCAGCCAGATGACCGCGATTGGTTGAAATTGCATAATCTCGGTCATTGCATAAGTGCTTTAATAGTTGAGCTAAATCATTTTGATTAAAATCGCCTGTTTTAATAAAATCGAAAACTTCCAAAAATGTTCCATGTAAAGCGTAGTTTGAGGTGACTAAATTTCTGAAAATCGTCGTTCGCATCCTTGGAAGATACTAAACTTAAGTACTAAGTTTGATATAGAACCGAATTTTCGTTTTTTGAGCTATGCTGTCCACAGACACATACATACCTTTTTCTAAAAATGCTTTTTGTATTCAGGGTTCCTCAAACCATGTATTTGCGGTGGAATTTCGATGCGCAATATCTGGATGGAATACAATACCTTCACTGCCTACTATGTACATTGTACATACGTGCTAGAGAAAGTAATAATTTATGTTTCACTGATGTACTTGTATTAATATTTCGTCGTTTAAAACAAGAGGAAATGGAAAACGCGGTTTGGAGTTTTGGAGCTGGAAAGCGAGGCACAAACGGGGGAAATATTAATCGATTACTTGTTTTAATTGGACAATTTGAGGTTACAGCGCTCTGATTATTTCTTTTGAAGACCTCCAATCTCCTAAAATCTCTCTCAATTTGCACACCGTTTAAAAACGACATTTACATAATCGACTTTCGGCGTCGTTTCACATCATCCTCTAATTAATTGAAGTAGTTCTTTCCGTGTAATGAGTTTCACGTGGTTTTAATTTTAGGATGAAAGAAATTTAATTATTCTGTCGTTTAAACAGAGAAAAATCATCAGCTGCTATTGAAGATCGGAGTTGAAGCCCCTTCGCTAGCCCTGAAGTCAATGTATAAATGCTTAATCAAATTAAACAAAAATTATTAATTATTACCGGCGATGCCGTGGCCATAGTGATTACACTATTCCCCACTCACAGGGGACCGCATATGGAACTTTCGGCGGACAAAGTGCCGTCTGGGTGGTTTTCTCCGGATTCTTTATTCATTTCACCAATCGCTCCACCACTTTCTTCTCATCCATATTGCCTTCATTTCATATCATAACTTTCCTCACTCTCAAGCTTGTCTATATTTAATACCGTGCCGGTTTGTTACCATGGTAGCTCAGTGATAGAGCGACGGACTAGAGACCAGGAGATCTGTGGTTCAAATTTCGGCTATTGCATTCAATTTTTCAGTCTGATTATACCTATCCAAGACAAATGTATCTCTCTCTCTCTCTCACACACACACACACACACACACAAATGAATGAATAAGTGTATTTATTGACATAACAATACTATTCATTGAACTTCAACAATCGCACGGGTCCACAGACAGTGCGTGCTTTTGTAATACACACCAAAAAGCAATATTAAAACAACACAGAATTAAAAGAGTAAACACGAAAGTAAAAAGATAAGGATATTCCAATATAGCAATTTAAATTTACAGCACAGAGTACACTTTATTCAGAAGCATAAATATACCCTCTTATAATAGATAAATGCACTTAAAATAAATATATACATATAATATATACACAACATTTAAAACCATAACATAACAACGACCTAAGTATTACACAAAATATATGTGTGTAAAACATAATATACAGAGGGGGCCCCACTACCGGAACAGAGCACGTGGCCCTTTGTACCTCTAACGTGATCCCTGGGAAGGAGGTACACGGATAGTGGCCCGAAGGGCTAAAGTTATCGTTATTTTAGCATTTCTCAAAAGTGACTTTAGCATTTTTATTTAAATACCATACATTAAATTTATTTACATAACTAATAAAATACGTCTATGTAAAATAATACTTATATAAACGTATTGCACAAAATATGTAAATTCATTTCAAATAAAATTTCTTGTGGGATAAACAATTTCCAATATGGATAGATAGACTCAAACTGATAAATTCAATGCCATAGCCGGGATTTGAACCACGGATCTCCTGATCTCTAGTCGGTTGCTCTAACACTGAGCTACCATGGCAACATGCCGGCATAGCATTGAACTTCTCAACTGACTCGCATGTTTCACAAGGTGATCTCAAATGACATATCTCAATGGTGACTTACAATGCTGTAAATGTGAAAAAACAATTAAATCAATACTAATTGACTACAATAGTTGGCTAAACTATGAATCCTGGGACTTAAAGTACCTTAAACATTGTGAGTCGCCATATCAAAATCATTTGAGATCATTGTGGTTTACAGGAAACATGCGAGTCAGTTGAGAAGTTCAATGCTATGCCGGCATGTTGCAATGGTAGCTCAGTGGTATAGTAACCGGCTAGATACCGGGAGATCCGTGGTTTAAATCCCGACTATGACACTGAATTTATCATTCTGACTTTACCTATCCAACACCTTTCCTACACACGGCTTGTGTGGAAAAAAAAAAAAAAAAAAAGCTATCAAATAACTTTCCAATATACCTATTTCAATAGTTTAAAGTTTTAATAGCTTATGTTTTAGTTTTGATAATTATTTGTTGTTATTTCTGATTTCATGCAAAGAGAAATGGGATTTTAAGGCCGGCATATACCCTCCAGGTAAAAAATATTAGACTATCGCTGCTCTTTTATTTACAAGAAATGTGTAATGAACCTATTTCTGTAAAGACTTAACTCGAATAAAACTAAATATATATGAAGTGACCCATTTACTCAACATCTCTGCAACAAGTTTTTGTTAGAAAGCTTGTTCTTCTATTTAGTCATGCTAATGAAAAACAAAATTAGCAGAATGGTTTTATTACTTGATTTCTTTATATTAGAACAGAAATAACGGAACACCAAAGGCTAAGGCGATAGAAAAATGTTTTAAAAGCTTGTTGCTATGTGATTGAAGTTACTTTGTATGGCTATGAGTTGACAAATTTCCGTATGAGAAAAGTATAAGTATTTTATAACTAAAACCAATATCTCGAAAACCGTTAACTCTACAAGAAAAATGTATATAACATAAATTATCTGTTTTAATGAGCTCTAGATCCCTTCAGAGACAATTCCCAGAAAATTAATATTTACATGTTATTTGTCATGTAAATATTTTTAATATATAATATTTTAAACAAAACCGTTGAGAAAATAAAAAACTTTCGAAAATTTTTCGATGTAAAGGGTAGTTGGGGGTGGGGAGACTTCGTTGAAAATGTTCTTGTCGCTTCCTTGGAAGATAGTGAACTTAAATACCAAGTTTGGTATATAACGGTCTTTTCGTTTTTGAGCTATACTGTCCACACACGCATATACACATGTACACACAGGCGCGCACACACACACACACACACACACACACACACACTGACAGACTGCTAGATGGACTCTCGCACGAACATGTTTTTAAAAATATTTTTTTATCCAGGGGGTCTCAAAACATATTTCCGGTGAAATCTCGAATTCGAATTTTTGGGTGCGATACAATACTTTCTCTATACACTGTGTACATAGTACGTGTAGAGAAAGTAATAAGCAGCGCACCCACTAATATATTATACAGGTTAGAGAAAGTCGTTTAAATGTAACTCACTAGATTTTTAAGAAAATAAAATATAATTAAAATGCTTCCGTATAAATTATGTTTGGGATGTCAGAATCCTTAAAACATCTTGTCGTATGCTAAGAAAGTGCTACATTATATAATAAATGTGGTATTTATGCGCTGTTTATGCACAAACGCTAACATACAAACGTTCAACTTACACATACATAGTTAAAATTTAATTTTTACTTTCTCTACTGTACTGTGTGTACAATGTATAGAGAAGGTATTGTACTGCACCCAAAATTTGATACCGAGATTTCACCTGAAATATATGTTTTGAGATCCCCTGAACCCAAAAAAAAAAGCTTTTTATAAAGATTTCCGAGTGTCTGTTTGTGTGTGTACGTATGTATGTGTGTGTGTGTCTGTGGGCAGTATAGCTCAAAAAGGAAAAATCTGTTTCATACCAAGTTAACTTCCAATGAGACACGAAGATTTTCAAGAACATCCCCCCATTCCAAACTATCCTTTACAAGGCACATTTTTCGAAAATTTTGATTTTCTCAAAAAAGACTTCAACGATTTTGATTAAAATACCTGAGGTTTAAGACATTTTTATGACAAACTAAATGTATATCTTGAATTTTCTGGAACTAGCCTCTGAAGACCTGTTCATTCTGGATGACTTTTACATAACTGATAAATCGTAAAAGATAGATAACAATTTGTACATAAAAACGTATATCACATCAAAACACATAATGTAAGTCACATATATTTTACTTTCTCTAGCCCGCATATATAACGTACATGGTGGAAAAAGAATATATTGTATTCCATCTAAAAATTCGATGTCGAGATTTCACCGGAAATATATGTTTTGGGGTCCCCTGAGTCTGAAGAAAAACAATTTTAGAAAAAGGTCTCTGTGTGTATCTGTGCGTCTGTGGACAGCATAGCTCAAAAACGAAAACACCGTTCACCGTTTGGTATTTTCCAAGGAGGCGACACGAAGATTTTCAAGAAAATCCCCCCATCACAAACTACCCTTGACATGGAAGTCCAATGAGAGTAACACATCAGATATTTTGTAGAGTTAATCGTTTTAGAGATATTCCGGATTATCTTATTATTATTTTTATTGTTTCATTTATATACTCCCCTTAAACATCTAAGGTCATATCGGGAGCTTTGTACTTTAAACAACTCGTCTGTAGGTTCTTTACATTGGTGTAAATCGTTTTATTTCCCTCAAATACACACACACATTCACTCTCACATATTTACCCTCAGACTTTGTGGGGGATAGGGAATAATTTTGGTTAGTGAAAAATTCCCCGCCCCAGTCGGGAATTGAACCCGGAACCTCGCTGACCACTCGACCACGGAGGCAGTCATTCCAGATTATTGTTTTCAAATTTAAGCCAGTTAAACTTTTCTCAAACGGGAAAGTATTTTTCTTCTGGTTTCTCGTTTGTTTAGTCCTGGCAAGCAAAGAGATTGGAATTACATGTGTTTCACATAGCAACCGGCTTTTAGATCATCTGTTTAGCCTGGCATTTTCTTATTTCACGGATTTCACGTAGCACGGATGTAAAGAGAGTCATGTGAATGAAGCACACCAGAGTTATTTATTCAGGAGATTCTGAAAACACGTGTTTCTGTACATCTAAATTTTTAATAGAATTCAATACCTCTTTTATTTATTGTTGGTAGTGGTAGATAAAGTAAAACGAAGGAAAGCAGAGGTATGCTTGAGACTGAGAGAATGTTACAGTAAAGACCGCGTCGTGGCCGAGTGGTTAGAACACTCGCCTCTCGCCTAGACGGCCCGGGCTCGATCCAAGCGACCGCATGCGAGATTTGTGGTGGACAAAGCGGCGCTGGGGCGGGTTCTCCGGTTTCCCCGGCCATCGCATCCTCCGGTGCTCCATTTTCATTCAAGTATCACCAGTGTCACCGGCTGCGGTGCCATAATTAGTTAAAACGGGCGTTAAACACTACCAAAAAAAAGTGACAGTAAGAGGGATAGAGTAATAAGCAAAGATTGCCCAAATGTTTTAACGTGTTCCATTCATATGACTTTTTCTGAATAAATTATTGTTAACAAGCTTATTCTTCTATCTACTTCATGCTAATCGAGATAAAATTAGCAGAAATGGTAAATAGGAAGGAAATAAGGCAGCACCATATGCTAAATCGATATCAATATTTTCAAAATCAGGTTGTTAAGTGACTGATATTCTTTTGTTTGTATGGTCTGGAGATGACAGATTCTCGTATAAGAAAAGTGTAATTATTTTAAAGCGGAAACGAATAACAAAGAAAATCTCAGAAACGACCAGATATAAAACATAAACAAATAAATAAAAAATAAACATATATGACACAAATTATGTGTTTTACCGAGTTATAATTTAATGAGTAGCACATTTTTGTTTATTCTTTATGGTTTACCACTTATGCAAAATTCAGCAAAATTCATCCAAAATAAAGAGGTCTTCAGAGGCTATTCCCAGAAAATTCGGGATACACATGTTATTTATCATGTACATATCCTTAATATACCGTATTTTAATCAGAATCATTAGTGCGATTTTTGAGAAAATCAACATGTTCGACAGTTTTCCCTGTAAAGGGTAGTTTGGGGTGAGGGGATTTTCCTCAGGAACTTTGTGTCATATCCTTGGAACAAATGCTAGGTTTGGTATTTTATGGACTTTTTGTGTTTGAGCTATGCTGTCAATACACACCCACACACACACACAGTAATCTTTTTCTATAAATGTGTTTTCTTTTGGATTCAGGAGATCTGAAACCATATATTTCCGGTGAAATCTCGGTATCGAATTTTTAGATGGATTACAATATCTTCTCTATACACTATGTACATATTACGTGTAGAGAAAGTAAAAAGCTGTGAGAGTGTTGCTGCGAACATTATAGTGAGTCATTTAAGTGCATATTCCATTATTTTTAATTAACACAATCAACGTTCCGATTATAATTTCCAAGTCTTAAACTGGAATGGAATTTTCGGAATATTTCCTATATTTCCAAATTTTAGCTATTAATTATTTAATTTATAATCATTAATCGGTTTTCAAATGGTAAGAGGTGAGGTGTAACTTATTGATTACAAATAGAAATGTTGGCACAGGCTTGAACAATATAGGATAAAATAACTCTCGCTTTCAAAACTATTTTTAAATTAAATGCAGTTATTTACTTCTTAAAGCTTTTGTTTGATTTTTATATAGAATGACTTTGATATTATAATTTCGCATACTTACTGTATGCTTATTTATAAAGGAATTTAAATATATTTTGTGTATCTTTAATACTTGTTGACTTTATTTATGCATATTTTCCCAAATTCTTAGATAGAATGCATTGGCATACAATTAAGATAATCAAAGATTTGAAATTAACATTGAAAACACAGTTAATGGCAAGAACTTTGTTCTTATTTACGTTGTTGAGAAATTATAGACTTAATTAGAGATCTTTGGCTACTTCTGCTCTTTTAAAGCAAGTACTAAATTAAAAGTGTCGTATTTTGATATTTTATTATAATCCACCTTCTCCAGCGTTGTAATAAGTTCACGCTATGTAGCACTGTTTTCTTTTTCGAGAGAAAATAACGGTAATTAAGTAAACATGCCCTTGAAAGTATATAAATCTGATATCAAACAGAAGAGCAGAGAGAAATTCGAATGTTATCACATTGTATTTTTAATAAAAAAAAAAAAACAGAGAAAAACAAGCCTTGCAAAACAAAATGGAAGAGTAAATTCTGGAGGAGGCAATTAATGTTCTCAGATTTCTAATCTAATTATCGCTTTCATTAGGACGGAAATACGATTCTGTTGCTTCTTCGATAATAAGCAGATTGTTGACGCCTTATTAAAATATTAATTAGAAACCAGTTTGGCATTCCTATTTCCCAGTATAAAGGAGATAACATTGCTATAGCGAGTATGTAAGTGCTTTTATAAATACGTAAATAAATATGCATATAGGTATATATCAGATGTCCCGCGTGAGCGTGCGCGCGCGCACACACACACACACACATACACACACAGTTTAAAAGAACAGCACCACCTAAATATCTTTAGAATCATTTGACTATTTATCACGAAATAGTTAAATTCAGGGAAGTCAAAAATCATATTAACCATTTTCGCTAAAGCGAAGAGACTGCAACTTTTTGTTTTAAAAATAGTAAACCCTATTTTATAATATTTGAATTCTTAATAGCTTTCCAAAAGTAACCATAATGGAACAGCAAAGAAAATACCAAATAATAATAAAAAGAAAAGCTAAAGGTAGTTCACTTCTAAATTCTCTGTTCAAACTCAGCTACTTGACAATAGGACAATCGACCATAGAAACTATTTAAGCAATGGCTTAACCAGGATTTAGGAATGTCTTTCATTGCTTCCATTTTTCGATGACCTAGATATTCTACGTTTTTGAATCCGTGTCGATATACCAGTGACTTCAAAGCCTAAATGCGACAAATCTGGGAATCTTGACGGCCACTCGGCATGACCTCTCCTACCAGTACATTGCTATTGAAAATCCTGGTCCAAATACTGCCAATTAATGTGTCTAAAGTAAGCTGAAGCTCCATACAACCAAATAAATATTAATCCTCTTCAACAAAAATCAGTATTAATAAAAATATCAACGACACAAACATCGTCATCCTCTATTTATAAAACGAAGATAATCAAATACATTAATTGCTATCCCACCTCTCATTAAACATTAAAACACCTCCAGTAATCCATATCCTACTAACTAAAGTACACAGGGGAAATAAACATTAAATAGGAAACTTCAGGTGTTTACTTAAAAGTTAAACAATATGATAATTATTCTTAACAAGCTCTCAGCTAAGCTTTTTAAAATTTTCATTGCCTTATTTTTAAGGTGGCTGTAGTAGGATTATTAAATATTTATTTTTAAAATGTTTTAATATAATCAAGGCGTTTAATATAAATATTTAATTTTAAAACATAATTGCATCAGCGCAAATTTTTTTTAAAGCAGTAAACACAAAATTCAAAATTAATATCTCAGAAACTAATTCTAATAGGCATGGGGCTGGAACGTACATATATCGTATGCCCGTATAAGGAAGATCTCAGGTTCGATCCCCAGTGTCCGTCCATTCTGACCAGAGGTTTTTCGTGATTTCCTAGGCGAATATTGGGGTAGTTTCTCATCTACCATAACTTCCTTTTCATTTTTTCCCCTTCGTTATGCTTCCTTCTCATCTTTCAGGTATGTTATTAGATTTAGTGGTGTGTGACGATGCGGTCATGTGGTGCGGATGTTTCCTCAAAGGAAAGAGCACTCACCGCGGACGCTAAAAGACCTCTTGGTCGACGGATCCTCATCGCCATCTCTAGGCGTGTCTCAACAGCTCCAGCCTGGAACTGTTAGAGACTACCGAGCGACTCAATGCCCTATCTGCCTCCTGTGGCTCCCTCACTTTATCTCTTCCTCAGCAGCGCGGCGATTCCTGGGAAGTTCATTACTATGTGTCCACATTTTATTTACCGCTAGTTGTACGGGGAATAGAGGGCTGGGCAGGGAGGGGGAGAAGAAATATGTCTATCTGCAATGCTGTCAACAAAAGAAAGTTTCTATCTTTCAGGTCCTAAGCTATTATGGTGAATAGGTTATCTAATTTTCCGCGAGATAGTTGAATTATTATTAAAAAGAATCTGTCGTGTTCCATTCACATGACTTTCTCTACATCTCTGCAACAAATTATTGTTAAAATGCTGATGCTTCTATTTACTTCATTCTATTCGAGAAAAAAATTGCAGAAATAGTCTTATTACTTGCTTCCTTGTAAGTAGAAGGGAAGTAAGGGAGTACCAAAGGTTAAAGTGGCAGTCAAAAGCTGGTTGCTATGTGACTGAAGTTCCTTTGATGGTATGGACAGGAGTTAAATTCCTGGAAGAGAAAAGTATACGTTTATCGAAGCTCAAACCAAAAACAAGGAATAACTAAAAAACGATCAACTCCACGAAAAAAAATGTATATAACATAAGTGTGTTTTAAGGTGCTTTACATATTTTGTGTGGCAAGTTTTTGTACATATTTATGGTTTAGCAGATATGCAAAATTCCGTAAAATTCCTCCAGAATAAAGTAGTCTTCAGAGGCTATTCTCAGAAAATTTAAGATATACATTTTATTTGTCAGGTAAATATCTTTAATATACGAAATTTTAATATAAATCGTTAGAGCCATTTTTGTTAAAATCAAAATTTTCGAAAAAAAATGTTCTATGTAAAGGGTAGTTTAGGGTGGTGGGAGTTTTCCTCAAAACTTTTGTGTCGCATCCCTGGAAGATACTTAACTTAAATAATACCAGGTTTGGTATTTTACCAACCATTCGTTTTTGAGCTATCGTGTTCACAGACACACACGGACACACCTACCTTTTTCTGAAAATGCATTTTTTTTTGTAAACGGGACCCTAAAATATATATTTCCTGTGAAATCTCGGTATCGAATTTTATGGTGGAGTGCAATATCTTCTCTATACACTATGCTAGATATCAGGCTATAAAGGTGCTTCATGTCTCAATGTCTGCTCCGATTCCGAAACTACGGGAAACCTACCGTCTAGGTGTTTGTATAGTACATCTCCCGAATTTCCTATTCATTTCCTTTTTTACTTTCTCTACACGTACTATGTACATAGTGTATAGAGAAAGTATTGTATTGCACCCAAAAATTCGATACTGAGATTTCACTGAAATACATGTTTTGGGACCCCTTGAATAACTTTTTTTTTGAAAAAGCTTTGTGTATGTCTTGTCTTTGGGCAGTATAGCTCAAAATCGAAAAGTCCGATAATACCAAACTTGAGTTCAGTATCTCCCAAGAATAGAACACAAAGATTTTCATGAAAATCTTTACTCCAACTATCCTCAATATAAAAAAAGTTCGAAAATTTTAATTTTCTCAAAAACGGTTTTAACGATTTTGATTAAAATGTCTTATGTTTAAACTATTTACATGACAAATAAAATGTATATCTTTAATTTTCTGAGAATAGCCTCTTAAAGATGTCTTTATTCCAGTTAGATTTTTTTGAATTTCGCATAACTGGTAAACCGTAAGAGATAGACAAAACCTTACTACACAAAAACGTAGATCTCGTTAAAACACACAGTTTATGTTATTTACATTTTTTCCCCTTGGGTTGGCCGTTTTCGAGATATTTCTTGCTATTTTTCTTCAGTTTTAAACTATTTAAACTTTACTCATACAGGAATTTGTCTTCTCCTGGCCAGGCTAAGAATTGGATTTCAAACCCATAGCAACCAATTTTGAAACATACGACTGTCGGTTTGGTTTAGTGTACTCCCTTATACCCCTTCTACTTTTAAGGAACTAACTAATAAGACCGTTTCTGCTGGTGTTTATCTCGATTAGCAAGAAGTGGATATAAGAATAAGTTTATTAACAATAATTTGTTAAAGCAATGTAGAGAAAGTAATGTGAATGGAACACTTAAGATTTTTTTTAATTGTTTCACTTTTATAACCCACTTTAACTTCTATGGTCATATCGGGGGCTTTGACTGAGAAACAACTCTTATATTCACTGTAGGTTATTGCCATTAGGTTAATCATTTTATTACATTGAACACACACATTCACTCTCACATAATACTTCCAGAAGCGCGCCTGGGTAGTGTGGTGGTAGCGTATCTGCTTCACATTCAAAAGGTCGTGAGTTCGAATTTCGCATAGGGTGAATTGCTCGGATAAAGGTTTTTTCGGGGGTTTCCCTTATTCTGAGAAGACGAATGTCGATTAACTCTAAGCTCCATGGACCCCGAAATCATCGTCGATATGCAGACTGTTGAGGCGAGGGAATAAGAAAAACTTCCCGCCCCAGCTGGGAACAGAACCCGGTGAGAACTCATTTCGCTGACCACTCGGAAGCAGTCCGTCATTTCCTTGAACATCTTTTTAATGGTTCAATGACCAGGCGACGGTGTTCGGCGTGTTGCGGCTGGACGATGGCTTGCGCGCTGTGAATATTTTAATCCTGGCGTTATAGCGGCAAATGTGGGGATCTGCCTGGGGCGGAATCTGGAGGTTTCTGAGCCGTGCAATCCGGGACTGTTGGGTCCCCGTCTATGTTTGCGCCCATCTCATCCACACCGTGGTCTATTTCCTCATCCCTCGCTACCCTCCCTGGACACACCAGAACCTTTGTGCGGAGCTCTGCCTCAGGTTCTTGTGACCCCGTCGTGAATCAATTCAATTAATCTTTTCCTTCTAAGATTGTTTGCGTAATGGATGTAAGTAGGTCAAAGTGGTGAGGTTGTCCCTGCTTACATATACATTAAGTCCTGATTGCTGTATTGAACTTTGAAATGAATTGAACCGAAATTGTGCAGTTTAGAAATTTCACACTGTATGCTAAGTTTGCCAAGTTTAGAAGAACCGTTCTGTGTTCCTGATTGCTGGTATTGATGCATACCATCAATGCGGGTGATTTGCCGATCTGAGCTTGTAGAGACATGATGCAGTTCGGCTTCTAACAGCTGCAAATTGCTGGAAAATTAACAAACCAATCCTAATTGAGTTCGAAAAGAAATTAAATAATAAGATGTGTTCCATTCACATGACTTTCTATACATCTCTCCAACAAATTATTCTATTTACTTCATTTAATCGAGAAACAATTAGCAGAAATAGTCTTATTACTTGCTTCCTTGTTAGCAGAAGCGAAATAAGGGGATACCATAGGTTACAGTGATAGTTAAAAGCTGGTTGCTATGTCAATGAAGTTCCTTTGTTTATATGCATAGGAGTTGACAAGTTCCTGTATGAGAAAAGTATAAGTTTTTCATAGCAGAAACCAAAAATAAGGAATGTCTAAAAAACGACGAACTTACAAAAAAAAATGTATATAACATAAATTGTGTGTTTTAAGGTGCTCTACATTTGTTGTGTGGTAAGTTTTTGTCCATCTCTTACGGTTTAGCAGTTATGCAAAATTCCGTAAAATTCATCCAGAATCAAGTATTCAGAGGCTATTCCCAGAAAATTCAAAATATACATTATATTTGTCAGGTAAATATCTTTAATATACGATATTTTAATCAAAATCGTAAGAGCCATTTCTTAGAAAATCAAAATTATCGAAAAAATTTCCATGTAAAGGGTAGTTTGGGGTGGGGGATATTTCTCAAAATCTTCGTGTCGCATCTCTGGAAGATACTAAACTTAAATACCAAGTTTGGTATTTTACCGACTTTTCGTTTTTGAGTCATCGTGTTCACAGACACACGGACACACATACACGGATCTTTTTCTGAAAATGTTTTTGTTTTGGATACAGGGGACATAGTACGTATAGAGAAAGTAAAAATATGTGTTCTATTCACACGACTTTCTTTACATCTCTGTAAAAAATTATTGTTAAAAGCTTATTACTTTCTCTATACGCACTATATACATAGTGTATAGAAAAGGTATTGCATTCGACCAAAAAATTGATATCGAGATTTTACCGGAAATATATGTTTTAGGGTCCCCTGTATCCAAAAAAAGCATTTTCAGAAAAAGGTCCGTGCGTGTGTCCGTGAACACGATAACTCAAAAACGAAAAGTCGGTAAAATATCAAACTTGGTATTTAAGTTTAGTAGGTATCTTCCAGGGATGTGACATGAAGATTTTGAGAAATATCTCCCCACCCCAAACTACCCTTTGCATGGAACGTTTTTCGAAATTTTAGATTTTCTCAAAAATGGCTCTAACGATTTTGATTAAAATATCGTATATTAAAGCTATATACCTGACAAATAAAATGTATATTTTGAATTTTCTGGGAATAGCCTCTGAAGAGTAATTTATTTTGGGTTAATTTTACTGAATTTTGCATAACTGTTAAGCCGTAAGAGATGGACAAAAATTTATCACACAACAAATGTAGAGTACTTTAAAACACACAATTTATGTTATATACATTTTTTTTCGTGGAGTTGATTGTTTTTGGGACATTCCTTGTTTTTGGTTTCAGCTATGAAAAATTTATACTTTTCTCGTACAGGAATTTGCCAACTCCTGTCTATACAAACAAAGGAACTTCAGTCACATAGCAACCGGCTTTTGACTATCACTTTAACCTATGGTACTCCCTTATTTCGCTTCTGCTTTCAAGGAAGCAAGTAAAAGGACTATTTCTGCTGTTTTTTTTTTTTTTCCCCTCGATTAGCATGAAGTAAATAGAAGCATAAGCTTTTTAACAATAATTTGTAGCAGGGATGTAGAGAAAATCATGTGAATGGAACACAGAAGATTTTTTTCTATTTTCTTCATGATAATCCAATAAACATTAACAGAAATTGTCATTAGTTTGTTCCTTGTAGGAAGAAGGGAAACATTTAATGTGTTCCATTCATATGATGTGCTCTAGCTGTTCAGCAAACAAATCTTTTATTCTAAACATTAATGCTTTCTCTACGTTATGCTAATCAATATAAAAATTACCAGAATTAGTCTTATTACTTAGCTTCCTTGTAAGTTGAAGGGAAATAAGAAAATGCATAGTTTAAAGCGATGGTCTCGTCCTTTAGAAGCCGGTCGCCTTCTGAAAAATTGAAATTCCAATCTCTTTACTTGTCAGGAATTAACAAACGTGAAACGAAAAGAAAGATATTTTCCCGTTTGAAAAAAGTTGCTAAAGTTGAAACCAATAATATTAAATATCTCGAAAACGGTTAACTCTACAAAAATGTATATTTTGTGTTTTAATGAGATATATATTTTTTGTAGTAAGTTTTTGGTTATCTCTTGAGGTTGGCAGTTATACAAAAGCCATCCTAAGTAAAGGGATATTCAGAGGCTATTCCCAGAAAATTCAAGACATATATTTCATTTGTCATAAAAATCTTAAACATAAAGTATTTTAATCAAAATCGTTAGGGACAATTTTGTGAAGATAAACATTTTCGAAAAAATGTTACGTGAAATTAATGTTCGGGGTAAAGGGATTTTCTTGTAAATCTTCGTGTCGCATCCTTGGAACTTAATATTAACCGACTTTTCGTTTTTGAGCTATTCTGCCTACACACACACACACACACACACACACACACACACACACACACACACACTGACCTTTTTATAAAAATGTTTTTTTTTTGGAATACGGTGAAATCTCGGTATCGAATTTTTGGGTGCAATACAATACGTTCTCTAATTCATTATGTACATATTACTTGTAGAGAAAGTAAAAAGGAAAAAAATGGACATCTGTTCTATTTACATCACTTTCTCTACCTCTTCTGTAAACAAGCTGTTGCTACAAAAGATTATTCTTTTATTTACATCAATGTAATTGAGATAAACATTTGCAGAAATTGTCTTATTACTCGTTTCATTCTAAGCAGGTGGGAAATAAGGGAATACTAAAGCGATAGTCAAATCTTTTAAAAGCTGGTCGGTATGTGAACAATTAAAGGTGGGTTTGCTTTGCATGGCCAGTAGCAAAAAAAAAGAGAGACGAAAAGAAAGGTAATTTCCCGATTGAGAAAATTTTAAGCAGCTTAAAATTGAAGCCAATAACAAGGAATATCCCGGAAACGGTTTTGTGCAGTACTATTTTGTCTTTCACTTACGGTTAACCAGATTACAACTTTCATCAGAATGAAGGGGACTTTAGAATCTATTTCCAGAATCAAGATATACATTTCTTTTAGATATTGTGAAAATATCTTAAACATGTGATTTTTAATTAGAATCATTAGAGCCATTTTAGAGGAAATACAAAATTTTGAAAAATGTTAAATACAATTTTCTTGAAAACCTTACTGTGTCATTCTTGGAAGATAATGGAGATAAATACCAATTTTGGAATTAAACCAACTTCTAGTGTTTAAAGTAATGTTGTTCACAGACATACTAAAACACACAGTTTTTGGATTCAGGTAGTCTCAAAAGGTGTATTTTCGTGGAAATTTCGGTATGGCATTTTTGATTGGAATACAATAGTAATTTCCCTAGTTATACCCCCGCCGCTGAATCTTTGCACTTGACAGGCCGGTTATTTTCGCGTAAGGTTGGCTATGCTGCTTTTGCGGTATTGCCAGAGTAACTAGTAAACAACAACAGTAACTAGTAAACAACAATGTCTCTAGCATGTGTTAAGACGAATATAAACAGTGTGCATAGTAAATGAATGCCGATCAATAATGAAACTAGTTCGTTATTATTGATGTTAATTTATAACGTATGTAGCATACATTACGTATGTACGACGATATTCACTGGTTTACAATTGTAATGGCTCAATCCCATCCAAGTCTCCGTCGTCATCATTCTCGGAAGCATTATCGTCATTGTCATCATCAACATCGTCACCGTTACCAAGAAATATCATTAGGGCTCACGTTCACTGATGATTCTGTCTAATTCCTGTGCTTTTCGTATTATTTTGTGCAAATCATTCACTTTCTTCTTCCATGAAGCCGCACCTTCCGCAAAAGTCTATCCACCTCCACAATTGTAAAAGTCTTGTTATGTTCCCTCACGAACAAACACCAACGATAACAACGAATAATACGTAGCTTGCACAGAACAGCTCAACGCACGTGTTAGGAGATCACAAACTCAGCATTTGGTTACAAATAAATAGATATTGCAACGGTGCGGCATCTAGATTCGTTTCCGTTGCCTGACTGACCGGAATACTGCTTTGTGATTGGTTTAGAAAGTCAAACGGGTTAAGCTTTTCATTTGTTTTCTGTGGATGTACCAACTTAACTCCCAACTGTCAAATGCAAGGATTCAGCGGCAGGGGTATGCTACCTATTATTTTAGTACGTTACATATTTTCAGCTTTTTCATGTTCTATGCAATCATTATATCTTAGATATTAATGTTCCAAAATAAATGTCATACAAGATATATGTGCAATTTTATTTTGAATATCCGTGATAGAGGAAAAACGTTTCAAGGACTAAAAGTTCATTTATCGCGAGAGGGCATATGAACCAGAAGCTAGACCATATACTCCATTTGATATATTCGTTACTGCTTTTAGAACGAGGTGGACTCGAACAATTTTGATATGTTCTATTTGCCTGGCTTTCTCTACCTGTTCACACTATTAGTAGAAACGATTATTCTCTTATATACATCATGTTAATCAAGATAAACATTATCAGAAACTGTCTTATTATATATTTGCTCCTTGTAAGAAGACGGGAAATGAAAGAATACGGTATACTAAGTTAAAGGGATACTCAAACATTTTAAAACTGTCAACATTGAAACTGAATTCGATTCATTTTATTTCTAGGAATAAAACGAAAGAGAAATAAAACGAATAACATTACGTTTGAAAAAATCTGATGTGTTCCATTCACATGACTTTCTCTACATCTCTGCAAAAAATTATTGTTAAAAATCTTATGCTTCCATTTATTTCATTCTACAAGGAAAAATTAGCAGAAATAGTCTTATTATTTGCTTCCTTGTACGCAGAAGCGAAATAAGGGAGTACCATAGGTTAAAGTGATAGTCAAAAGCTGGTTGCTATGTGACTAAAGCTTCAATCTTTGTATGGACAGGCGTTAACAAATTCTTGTATGAGAAAAGTACAGCTTTTTCATAGCTGAAACTAAAAATTTCTTAAAAACGATCAACTCCACGAAAAAATTATATAACATAAACTATGTGCTTTAACATGCTCTACATTTTTTGTGTGGTAAGCTTTTGTCCATCTCTTACAGTTTAGCACTTATGCAAAATTCCATAAAACTTATTCAGAACAAAGTAGTCTTCAGAGACTATTCCCAGAAAATTCAAGATATACATTTCATTTGTCATGTAACTACATTTAATATGCGGTATTTTAATCAAAATCGTTAAAGTCATCTTCGAGAAAATCAAAATTTTTGAAAAAATTTCTATGCAAAGTGTAGTTGGGGGTGGGGGGATTTTCTTAAAAATCTTCGTGTCGCATCCTTGAGAAATACCAAACTTAAATACCAAGTTTGGTATTAAACGGCCTTTTTGTTTTTGAGCTACACACGCGGACCTTTTTCCAAAAATGTTTTTTCTGGATTCAGAGGGACATAAAACATGTATTTCCGGTAAAATATCGGTATCGAAATTTTGCGTGCATTAGAATATCTTCTCTATACACTGTGTACATAGTAAGTGTAAAGAAAGTAAAAAGTTTGAATATTTTAAAATTGAAACCAATAACAAAGAAACTCTCGAAAATGGAGCAAAGAAATGTATATGACATAAATTGTTGTTTTAACGACCTCTAAATGTTTGTGTAGTAAGTCTCTAATCTCTTGTGGTTTACCAGCTATGTAAATGCCATCCAGAAAGAAGAGGTATTCATAGGCCATTCCCAAATATTCAGGATATAGATTTCATTTGCAATCAAAATATATTAAAGACATGGTATTGTTAGAGCCATTTTTTAGAAAATCAAAATTTCCAAAATATATCTCAATTAGGGTAGTTTAGGTGAGGAAAGTTTCCTGAAAATATTCATGTTGCTTCCTTGGTAGATACTAAATTTAATTACCAAGTTTAATATTTAACCGACTTCGTTTTTGAGTTTTGCTGTCCACAGACATACCCATATACACACTGACCTTTTCCTTAATGACTCTTTTTGGATTCAGGGATCCACAAAATATATATTTCCAGTTAAATATCAGAATGGACATTTTAGGTGGAACGCTATAGCTTTACTACCTACTATGATCCATCATCACCTTTCAACTCATCAATTTTGTCTACATTTCTTATCGTGCACTTCATGTTCATGACTGGTTACGGGACGACCCCACGTTACAGATTCTCCATTCTGTAACAGTCGGAACTCCGAAACTACTTTTCTTTTTCTTTCTTTTTCCCAATATAGCTTTTGTTTTGCTTTACCGTTTTTGCTTCTAATACACACACATATATACAAACACACAAGCCCAAGGCGGGACTCGAACTCACGATCCTCTGTGCCAAAGCTCCAAAGGGAGGCACTTTAGCGAGCGAGGACTTTGGGACCGACTGGTTTTATGCAGTTGGCTCCCCGACAGGCTTCTGACTCCTAGGCATTGGCTTGTAAGTCCTAGAGGGTGTCAATCCCACAAATACGAGGAGGGTAAGCCGATTACGAAACGAAACTTAAATAATTTCAACATAAAAGATACCCTTCTTTTGGAAGTCCACTGAAATGTTTATAAGTATGCACAATTGTAATCCCGAGATTAATTAGTATCGTGAAATACTCAACTAATTTCTGATCTTTTACTTTCTTACTTCCATAAAAAATATTCAGGACAATAATGTAAATAATTTCCGGGAAATTATTAATTCTCTCGTCGAATATCACGAATATTTTACTCTCAAAGAAATAATTATCTTGTAGCATTAACATTCTTCCCCGACGAAGTCTATCCAAGAAAAATCATCACACAGAACTGACCTCCTTCCCCTACGAGGTCAGTAGGAGAAGTGAATCAAATTTAAAATCTTACTTGGTTACTGAAAAATGTTACGTTGCCAAAACTTTTATTTATTAAAATTCAAACATCTCATTACCATATACAAATATATGTGTGTCATTTCCATGACTTTCTCTACATCTCTGTAACAAATTATTGTTAAAAATCATATTCTTCATTCTACTTTATGATAATTGAGATAAACAATAGCAGAAATTGCCTCAATTACTCGCTTCCTTGTAAGCAGAAGGGAAATAGGAATTCACTAGTTTTAATCGATAGTCAAATCTTTTAAAATCCGGTTTCCATGTGGTTGAAATCATTTACAACTTTCAGTGTGAGAAAAGTTTAAGCATTTTAAATCTGAAACAAATGAGGAATATCTCAGAAATTGTCAATTCCACGAAAAAAACTATATGACATAAATTGTGTGTTTTAACGTGATTTACATTTTTTGTGTAGTAAGTTTTTGTTTATCTGTTACGGTTTACCAGTTACGCAAAATTCAGTAAAATTGATTCAAAAAGACTATCCCCAGAAAATTCAAGAAATATATTTTACTTGCAACATAAATACGGTATTTTAATCAAAATCGTTAGAGCCATTTTTGAGAAAATGAAAAATTTCGAAATTTTTTCCATGTAAAGGATAGTTTGGGGTGGGGGGATTTTTTTTAAAAATCCTCGTGTCGTATCCGTGGAAGATACTAAACCTAAATATCAAGTTTGCTATTTTACCAACTTTTCGATCTTGAGTTATCGTGTTCACAGACATACGGAATTTTCTAAAAATGCTTTTTTATTATGGATACAGGGAACCCTAAAACGTGTATTGAATTTTTAGGTGGAATTCAATACCTTCTCTATACGCTATGTACATAGTACGTGTAGAGAAAGCAAAATAAGGTCGTGTTTTTACGAAGAAGGCTACCAATAACATGTAGACAAACAGAGATAAATATATATATATATTGCTCCACAATGATAAATATCGCTTCAGTTTCATTAATTACTTTTACTGTGGCAGCTAACGGTGAAAAACTAATCCAACTTGTTTAGATGGCCATTCACATTGTGTTAACGATGAAACGTGAAAAACTAATGGAGAAAGAGTCCTTGGGGGGGCGGCTATAGAAAAAATGTGCTACGGGACCTCATCCCCATCTCAAACATATGGTTCCATAGAAGACTTGAAACATATTTGTTTCAATGCGGCTGATTCATTTCTTCCGGCGCTGAGCGTCCAAAAGAAACAAAACTCGCAAGACTAATGGAATTCCCAAATCCCCTCATCCTCTTAAAAAATGCTACATTATTGAACGTATGATGAATCTGCAGTTTGCCTCAAGGCGGAGTATGGCAGAAACATTAGAGATAACTGCCATTTGGTGTACCTCCTCTTATCGATGTGATGGCATTTGTTTTGAGCTTGAAATTCGTTTATGTACTTTAAGAACGTGCTATAGTGTTTGAAATATTTAAGACTATATACAAAAAATCTTAGGTGTTCTATTCAGATAACTTTCTTTATATCTCTGTAACAAATTATTATTGTTAATAAGCTTATACTTCTATCTACTATCTAATAGAGATAAACATTGGCAGAAATACTTTCTTGTAAGTAGAAAGGAAATAAGGGAATACTTATGCTAAAACGATAGACAAATCTTTTAAAAACTGGTTGCCATGTAGATGAAATCCGTCTCTATGCATTGCCCGGAGTTGAAAAATTCCCTTATGTGAAAAGCATTAAATATTTTAAAGCTGAAATTAATAGCAAGGATTATATTAAAATGGTCTTTACGAAAAAAAAAATGTATAAACATTAATTTCTATGGTTTAACGACATCTACACATTTTGCGTAGTAAGTTTTTGTCTATCTTTTACATTAGTTATGCAAAATCCAGCAAAATTTCATCCAGAATAAATAGGTCTGCAGAGGCTATTCCCAGAAAATTAAAGATATACGTTTTATTTGCCGTGTAAATGCCTTTAATATACAAGACTTTAATCAAAATATTTGAAGCCATTTTTGAGAAAATACAAATTTCCGAAAAAAATTTTCCACGTAAAGGATATTTTCCTGAAAATCTTTGTGTCGCACCTTGGAAGATATTAAGTATGGTATTTTACCTAATTTTAGTTTTTGAGTTATCGTGTTCTCAGACACACTGACACATACACACACACGGAACTTTTTCAAAAATGCTTTCTTTGGATACAGAGGACCCTAAACCGTATATTTTCGGTGAAATCTCAGTATCAACTTTTTGAGTGGAATGCAATACTTCTCTGTACACTATGTACATAGTACCGTAGAGAAAGTAAAAAATACTTTCTGTTTTAGAAAAGTATATATATTTCTAAAATTTAAACGCATAATAAGGAATATGTCGGAGACAGCTCTACAACAAAAACATAACTGGTTTGTTTTTACGAGATCTACATGATTTGTGAACTAAGTTTTTGTCTTTCTGTCATTGTTTACAGTTATACAAAATCATCCAGATCGAAGAGATCTTTCCAGGCTACTGCCAGATAATTAAATATATATTACTTTCGTTTGTCACAAAAATATCTTAAAGATGTGGTATTTTAATCAAAACCATTTGTCATTTTTGAGAAAAATAAATATTTTCGGAAAATGGTTCATGTAATGGGTAGTTAGGGGTTGGAGATTTTCCTGAAGTCTTTGTGTCGCATTTTTAGAAGATACTGAACTTAAATACGAAGTTTAGTATTTAACAAACTTTTCGTTTTTCATTTATGTTGTCCCCAGACACATACATACGGACCTTTTTTCAGAAATGCTTTATTAATGACAATTCAGGAGATCCTAAAAGTGTATTTCGGTGAAATCTCGGTACCGAGATTTTAGGTAGAATACAATTCCTTCTCTAGCCACTATGTACATGGTATGTACTACCTTCTAGAGAAAGTAAACATTTAAGTACAATGTGTTTTATTAGCTTATTAATTTCTCTACACGTATTATTTCGGTTAAATCTCGGTATTCAATTTTGGGTAAGGTGCAATTCTCTCTCTACTCTCGTACCATGTACTATGTAGAGAAAGTAAAAAGGGTTTACCTGGCACATTCAATAGCCCCATTACAATTAAAATACGTTATCTTGCAACAAATTGCCAACATTCTAAAAAAATAACCTACGGTACCCCCTTATTTCGCTTTTACTAACAAGGAAGAAAGTAATTAGACTATTTCTGCTAATTTGTGCTCCATTAGATCAAGTAAATAGAATAAGTTGTTGCGGTGATATAGAGAAAGCCATGTTAATGGAACACATCAGATTTTTCCCTAAAAATCCCTTTATTTTAAATGAAATATCGACATAGAAATGTTGTCCACAATAGGTAAATGATAATCGTATAAACCTTCCGTTACCGACTATGGCTTTTATGATTTGTATATCTCCCGCGCTGTCAATTGGCGCACAAAATTTCCTTTTCTACTACGCAATTGACTTTTCAGAAGTGTAATTGTTTATTACACCGTTTTATTGCGGATAAAACATCAAGGAAGTGCACCAAATTCGCTCGTGTGTCAACCAACTATAGCACAAGGCAATTTTTCGCTTTATTGCTATGGGAATCGCTTTAGAGATCAGTGTAATGCTAACATCGTTCATACGCTGTGCGCTGAAACGCAGCACTGATTGGCAAATCTGAAAATGTTATTAACCGTGATATACTCGCGCGTGTCTCTTGTAGAAGAGAAAGGGTATCAACCATAAAGCTATTATATTGAACACTAATATAACATCAACTTCTTTCTGTAGGAGAGTAAAAAATCTGATGTGTTCCATTCACATGACTTTCTCTACAACTCTGCCATAAATTATTGTTAAAAAGCTTATGCTTTTATTTACTTCCTGCTATCGAGAAAAAATTAGCAGAAATAGTCTTATTACTTGCTTCCTTGTAAGTAGAACTGAAATAAGGGAGTACCATAGGTTAAAGTCATAGTCAAAAACTGGTTGCTATGAGACTGAAGTTCCTCTGTGTGTATGGACACGAGTTCACAAAGTCCTGTATGAGAAAAGTATGTTTTTATAGCTGAAACCAAAAACAAGGAATATCTAAAAAAAAAAAAAAAAAACAATCAACTGCACGAAAAAATGTATATAACATAAATTGTGTGTTTTAAAGTGCTCTATATTTTTTGAGTGGTAAGTTTTTGTCCACTTCCTACGGTTTAGTGGTTATGCAAAATTCCGCAAAATTGACCCAGAATAAAGTAGTCTTCAGAGGCTATTTCCAGATAATTCAAAATATACATTTTACTTGTCAGGTAAATATCTTTAATATACCTTATTTTAATCCAAATCGTTAGAGCCATTTTTTAGAAAATCAAAATTTTCTAAAGAAGTTCCAGATAAAAGGTAGTTTGGGTTGGGGGGATTTTTCTCAAAATCTTCCTGTCGCATCCCTGGAAGATACTAAACTTGAATACCAAATTTGGTATTTTACCGACTTTTCGTTTTTGAGTTATCGTGTTCAAAGGCACACACACACATACCTTTTATCTGAACATACTTTTTTTTGGATACAGGGGACCCTAAAACATATATTTCCAGTGAAATCTCGATATCGATTTTTTTGGTGGAGTGCAATACCTTCTCTATACAGTATGTACATAGTGCGTATAGAGAAAGTAAAAACAATCTAATGTGTTCCATTCACTTTACTTTCTCTAACTGTTCTACAAACTATTCTTATAAAATATCTTTCTTTTACCTACATAATGCTAACCAAGATAAACATTACCGGAGCTGATCTTATTATACTTAGTAGAAGGAGAAATAAGAGAATACACTAGGCTAAATCCACAACTCAATCTTTAAGCGCTCTCGCTATGCGATTGCCATTGAACTCCGCTTCTCTTCCCATATCTGAGAGTAAAACAAAAGATATATGAAACGGATGAAGGCTTCCCGTTTGAGAAAAGTTTAAGTATTTTAAAATTTAAATCAATAACAGGGATTTAGAAATGAGTCGATCTGTAAAATCTCTGATGTGTTCCATTCACATGACTTTCTCTACATCATTACAACAAATTATTGTTAAAATTCTTATGCTTCTATTCACTTCATGCTAATCGAGAATATATTAGCAGAAATAGCTCTATTACTTTGCTTCCTTTTAAGTTGAGTACAATAGATTAAAGTGATAGTCAAAAGCTGGTTGCTATGTGATAGAAGTTCCTTTGTTTGTATGGACAGAAGTTGACAAATTCCCGTATGAGAAAAGTAAGCTTTTTAACAGAGAAACAAAAAACAAGGGATATCTCAAAAACGATCAACTCCACGACAAAAATGTATATAACATAAATTGTGTGTTTTAATGTACTCTACATTTTCTGTGTAGTTAGTTTCGTCCATCTCTTACGGTTTAGGAATTATGCAAAATTGCGTAAAATTCATCCAGAATAAAGCAGTCTTTAGGGGCTATTCCCAGAAAATTCAAAATATACATTTTATTTGTCAGGTAAATATCTTTAATATACGATATTTAATCAACATTTTAGAGCCATTTTTAGAAAATCTAAAATTTCGAAAAAAGTTCCATGTAAAGGGTAGTTTGGTTTGGGGGATTTTTTTTTAAATCTTCGTGTCGCATCCCTGAAATATACTAAACTTAAATACCAAGTTTGGTATTTTAGCGACTTTTCGTTTTTGAGTTATCGTGTTCACAGTCACACGGACACACGGACTTTTTCTGAAAATGCTTTTTTTTTGGATACAGGGGACCCTAAAACATATATTTCCGGTGAAATCTCGGTTTCGAATTTTTGGCTGGAGTGCAATACCTTCTCTATACGCTATGTACATAGTACGTATAGAGAAAGTAAAAATGTATATGACATAAATTATTTGTTTTAAAGAGATCAGAGTTTTCGTGTAAGAAGTTTTAGTCTGTCAATATTCAAAAGTCTTCAGAATGAATAGGATATACATTTTATTTTTATGGCACTCATTCATTTTCCTTCCACTTTTAAGGAACTAAGTACTAAGACCATTTCTGCTACTGTTTATCTTGGTCAGCATGAAGTAGAATATCTAAGCTTTAGTAACTATAGCTTTTGCAGAGCAGGGAGAGAAAGTCATGTGAAGGAACACATCGGATTTTTCAAAAATGGCTCCAACACTTTTGATTGTAACACCTAAGATGCTTTCATTACAAATGAAATGTATATCCTTAATTTTCTGAGAGAAGCTTATGTAATCCGCTTCAATCTGGATGTTTTTTGCATAAGAGATATAAACTGTGAGAGATAAGAGAAAATCTTACTATACAATCACAATTTATGCTCATTTCCGAGACATTCCTTATTATTGTTTTAAATGTTGTTATGGGTTTTTCTTTCTCTGGTAAACATAGGATGAGGATGGAATTTAAATATTATCATTTTAGGACCAGGTTTTATCGCTTTAGTCAGTATTTTACCCTCTTATTTATTTCGTAGTTACCTATAAGGAAATAGCTAAACAGACTATTTCTTAATGTAATTGATTTTTCACACAAGCTGTGTGTAGGACAAGAAATGGAGGCTAGAGTCAGACTGAAAAATTCAACGCCATAACCGGGATTTGAGCCAAGAATCTCCCGGTATCTCGCCGATTGCTCTAACCACTGAGCTGCTATGGTTACATGCGGCACTGCATTAAACACAAGGCGACTCAAATTATTTTGAGATGCCGACTTACAATGTCGAAAGTACTCTTTAAGTCCCGGGCTTCATAGTTTAGCTATTAGTTCAATTAGTGTTATCCAATGCGTACACACTGATCTTTTTCTAAAAATGTTTTTTTTTCCGATCAAGGGGTCCCAAAACATGTATTTTGTCGCGGGAAGTCGGTGTCTCGTTCTAGCAGTGTCCTCAGCTCCGTCGTTAAAGAAGATTATACTCCTAATCTCCTAATTACAATTATCTCAGGGGTTTGTGGGTGAGGCTAATATTAAAATCACTATTTCCCTTACGTCTTGAATTTATTGAATCGAAGGTTTAACGAGCAGCTAGCTTGTTGCTTACAAATGTGTTATAAATAACTACCATCCCACCGCTTTAATTATTATTCAGGAGCTTAATATAACCTTCCGCACATCACTCCCGCCCCCTCACTCAAGCACGTGGACGTGCGCGTACACAATGTGAGAGAGTTAGTTACAGAGTAATCACATAAGAGATCTGCGTTGCCTTAAATACTGATTCTGGGTGACGCCAGCTTTCGTTCCATAACATGTAACAGTATCTCTTATTGGTTCTTAGCATCACCTCACAAGTTATGAGAATAAATTGTGCCAAGTTCTGACGTCATAGCGTGCACATGACGCGTTTGGAAAAACCCTACGGTTCCTTTTAACTTTAACTTCATGCCTGCTTTGTCTGTTTCTCCAATTCCATGTGCTACTTGGAAGACAAGTCACTATTCCTGTCTCACTTCTGTATATGTCTGTTCTATCTTACATTCTTTAGCCTAAATCTGTGCTCATTAGCAGGTGGTGTTTGGAGACTGTTACCTGGAATTAAGCTAGCTCGCCTTACCTTAATTACCTAAGTTACACCAATTTGCATTTATGCATATTTCCACTCTTAAATATTCACAATTATTTTACATTGCTTTCTATGAGCTTATAATATGATATACAGTTTCTCTTTTTATATATTTTGTGGGCATGTGTATGTGGTCCTACAATTTCTGGTGAAAGCTCGGTATCGAATATTTGGGTGGAATACAATGCCTTCAGTGTAACTATGAACATAAAGGTGTAAAGAAAGTAATAAGCTTTCATAAATAGTCTGAAACAACCTTCAAAAAAATAAACGATAGTGGGTAAAGAGAACTACGTGAATTCAATGCATCAGACTTTTGATTTTAACAATGTAATTAGGGGAACCATTGTGTTTCGTACCAAAATCCCATTTCGAGATTTCACCAGAAAAATGTTATGAACAGTTGTAGAAAAAAATGTGTTACATTCACATGACCTTTTCAAAATCTCTATAACAAATTATTGTTAAAAGGCTTCTCTTCTTGCTAATAGAGTTAAATATTAGTAGAAAAGGTCTTATTATTCGTTTTATTGTGAATAGAAGGGAAATTAGAAAATACACTAGGCTAAAGCGATAATCGAATCTTTTAAAAGCTGGTTGCCATGTCGATGAAAGCCGTTTCTTTGCATTGTCAGGAGTTGACAAATTCCCATATGAGAAAAGTTTAAGCATTTTAAAAGTGAAAGCAGAAAACAAAGTGTATGTCAAAAATGGTCAACTTCATGAAAAAAATGTATATAACATAAGTTGTGAGTTTAAACCAGGTCTGCAGATCTCTTCTGGTTTACCGGTTAACGGACATTCTTCCAGAATGAAGAGATCTTCAGAGGCTATTCTCAGAAAAGTCAATATATACATTTTATGCTCATGTAAATATACGTTCTTTAAATCAATACCGTTAGAAACATTTTTGAGAAAATCAAAATTTTCTAAACTTTTTCCATGTAAACTGTAGTTTGGGATGGGTTTTTTCTCAAAATATTCTTCATGTCGCATCCTTGTAAGATACTAAACTCAAATACCAACTTTGGAATTTTCTCGACTTTTCATTTTTGAGTAATCGTGTTCACAGACACAGGGACACATGGACACCCTCACATACACACATTCGGACCTTTTATATAAAAATGCAATTTTTGGTATAGTGGACCTTAAAACATGTATTAATGGTGAAATCTCGAAAGAGAATTTTTGGGTGGAATAAAAACAATATATTCTCTACCTACTATGTACTTAACAAGTACATGCAGCGAAAGGAATACAAGAAAAGTTTCAGAAAGAGGTCCAAGTCTCTCTCTCTCTCTCGCTCTCTGTGGACAGCATTACTCAAAATAAAATGTCGAATACATTTCAGTCGTTTATTATCTTCTAAAATTTCACACAAATCCCCTAACTCAAACATTCTTTACATGGAATATTTTTCATTTTGTTTTTAATTTCTCCAAACAGTTCTAAGCATTTTGATTAACATATTACATATAATATATTCATATGTGAAATACAATGCATATCTTGAATTTTCTGAGAATTGCCTCTGAAGTCCATTTTATTTGGAAGGAGCTTTGTATATTCTCGTATAACTGGTAGGTATATGTTAAGTGATAGACGAAAACGTAGGTACTATAATAAAATGCGGATATCTTTAAAACAGAGTTTATTTAAAAATAACATTTGCTGGTGCCATCAATCATTTCAGAAATGTTCGTTATTAATTGTTTCAACTGTTGAATGTTTAATCATTTAAAGTCCTATCGAAAATAAATTTTTTCTCGAGATGTCATGAAAAGAGAATGAAAATTTAAGGCAAACATACCAGTTTTAAATATTACCGTTTTGTATAATAACGAAATGTGTAATGTAGCTATTTCTGGAACGTTTACCTGGATTAAAATGAGGTAGATAGGAATATAAACTTTCCTAAGAATAAAATGGAGCAATGTTCCGGATGGATTGATTGATTAATGATATTTTTACTGGACATTTTAGCAAAATAAGAACTGAAAAACTAAATTAATAACAATAAGTAAACTACGTGTAAGATGTAAGCTGAAAAATAGACAGAAAAATAATAGAACAAGTAATTGTAATAAAATACACGATGTGACATACCAAGTTAATGAAGCAGCAAGAATAGCAGGATGTATGAAAGATGTAATATGGAGAAATAAATACTTATGTAAGGCCACTATAAAACAATAATACGACTAGCCCGCCTGGGTAGTGTGGTGGTAGCGTGTCGGCCTCACATGAATTTCGCTTAGGGTGAGTTACCCGGATAAGTTTTTCTTGAGTTTTTCTGAGAAGACGAATGTCGAGTAACTTTAAGCTCCATGGACCCCTTGATCATTTGAGCATCATTTCACCAGTTTCATTCATCGTCCGATATGACCAACGAGGTTAAAGGACGTTAAACTACCACAAAAAAAATTACGACTAATATCTACTTAAGCTTGTGAGACACGAACAGAAATGAGTAAAACAAGACAGAGCCTGGAGACAAATGATTGTAACGAAAACTAGAAGGGATAAAAGTAGAAATGAAGAAATTAGGAATCAATCAAATATTCAAGCAATCGGCGAATGGGTAGATAGAAGAACTGAATGGAATAACCGTGTGGCACGAATGACTTCTGGCAGTATAGTAAGGACAATCAGAGAAAATTTACCAAGGGGTGGGAGAAGATCCCATGAGACCGAGAAGGAGATGGAGAGGCTCTCAAATTCTGAATTAAACAGGCCTATAAGAAGAAAGAAGAAGTAAGAATGATACCTACTAAAAGCGATAGAGGATAGTGAAAGTCATGTGAATGGAGAACATCAAATATGTTTCTACAGAGCTCCGCAATAGCTCAGGCACTTACGTTAAAAGGGTTGAACAAATGTCGAACCTCAGGAGCTCATAAATTCAGAAATGAAATTGAGTTTTATTTACGGACGCTCTTTAACTACTGTGGTTCTCAGCGTCCCATTCAATATTAGGCATGAAAGACCGCTTAATTTTGCTCAGAGGCCTCTTCTACGACACGGGACCAAACCTTCCCTTCCGAAGGAAGTCATGCTAAGGATTTTTACGCCGGAAAAAAATCTATCGTCCTCCGCCGGGGTTGAACCCGCGACCTTGGGTATCGGGTTCAAACCCAGCGGAGGAACGATGGTTTCATAAATACAGAAACAGCAAGGTTGAAGCTTAGGTATCTAGCCAATTACCATGATGATAGCAGTAATAACAAAAACAACTTTGAACCGATTTCTGTCATGTGAAAGAAGCACGGAAACAAATATAAGTTCCAATGAAGGCAAGGATGATAAAAAAGAGGAAGAAGATGTAATAATGTTAATGTGAAAACTACGTCAGAAAGTTAGAGATCCGAAAAAATTGTGAAAGTTTCTCCTCGGAAGCACACTACTTATAATTCCGGACCAGGAGACATATTTTGATAACAAAAAACGATGCAGGTATTCATGGAATGAAAAGTTTTATGCTGCAGAGGAGAAAAAAATCCATGTCAGCCGTCATGACTGCAACGGAAAGGAATGTGGGAAAAGATGAGAGATGGGACGACGGAATGTCAAGTTCCGGAATATTAAGGATGGCTTCTCCTCTAATGTGCTGCAAATGTCGCAGGCCTAGCGCCAGTTTATGATCACAACTCAAAGAACACAACGACCTATCTGCTTTAAAATTAAGTAAACTTTTGTACTGCCAGAATTAAATTGGCCGCCACTAATTATTTTTCAGTTTATGCCACCTGCTAAGTAGCAGATGTGACTTAGGTCTGTGTTCATCGCCAACTAACGCTTCTTCATTACGTAGTTAGACAGGCGAAGAAGCGTCGCTCAGTGAAAGCGCGGTTTAAAGCATACAAGGTACCAAAGTACTTTGCATTGAAATTCAACTCATTAATATTCTACCCTCATCCTGAGAGATGCACCAGATTTCTAGCCGATTTTATAAACTTTTACTTTAAAGCACACACCTCCGAAATCCTCCAGTAAATATTCCATGCTTAAGGGACATTGAAAGTGAAATATCAAATTTCTATATTACTGCATATAGATATATACTTTATTTCACTGTTTATAGCATGACACGGTGGCAGCGCTGTCAATGTAATAATATAAAAATGTAATAATACAATGTACAATACAATATAAACATGACAATACGTCATAGTATACTACTTTAATAATAATAATAATAATAATAATTATTATTATTATTATAATAATATTTTATTCTCTTTACACGTACTATGTACATAGCGTATTGAGAAGATATTATATTCCACCCATAATTCGATGTCCAGGTTTCATCGGAAATATACCTAAATTTTGGGATCCTCTGGGTCCGAAAAGCATATTTTTAGACAAAGATCCTATGTGCGTGTGCATGTGTCTGTGGACAGCATAGCTGAAAAACAAAAATGCCGTTAAATACCAAACTTGGTGTTTATCCTTAGTAGATTCTAAGAATGCGGCACGTAGATTTTCAACAAAATCCCCCCACTACTATCCGATACATGGAAAACTTTTTGAAAATTTTATTTATCTCAAAAATAACAAATGATTTTCATTAAAATACCGTATATTAAAATATTTACATCACAAAATTTATATCTTGAATTTTCTGAAGACCTGTTCAATCTGGATGAATTTTGTTGAATTTTGCATAACTAATAAACCGTAAGAGATACATAAAAGCTTACTGCACAAAAAGTGTAGATCTTGTTGAAACATACAATTTATATCATAAACATTTGTGTTGCAGAGTTGATCGTTTCCAAATATTTCTTGTTATTGGATTTAGTTTTTAACTACGTATCTCTTCAAATTGGGTCTTTCGTTTCATATCTCTTTTGTTTTTCTGAAAATGCAAAGTGAACCGAACTTCAAATGTTCACATATCGATTGCCCTTTAAAAGATTTGCCTATCACCTTAGCCTGTATACCTTTTATTTCCCTTACGCTCATAAAGAAATAAGTAGTAACACCAACTGTGTTAATATTTATCTCGTTTATTCATGAGTTTTTTTTTAATTTACTTGATTACATAACCATTATATTACTACGAATGCAAATTCATTCACATTGGATAAACACGTTGGAAGATATACGTTTTTTCAAAATTTCAAATGGATTTCAGAGGAGGACACAGTACCATAGATGTCACTTTTATTTTGGACTCTTTAAGGGCAAAACAAATGTTAATTAAGCGAGGAAAGCTTCACTGTGCATTTGTGGATTTTAAGAGGGTATTTGACTATATCAATCGAAATGTATTATGATATAAAGTACAGAAAGGGATTATCAAGTGAAATGATTAGAACGTTGCATCTATTCTATCAAAATGTCGAATTCTGTGTAAAGTACGACAGAAATAGAGTGTCAAAAGCTACCTAAACTATAAGGGCATGAGGCTGTATTTGACTTCTCTAACTGTTTAATATCTTTGAGAATGAGGCAAATACTGACGCAATGCTACGAGAGAATATCGAAGCACCAGTTGTAGCAGATGTGCAGATCCCAGCACTTTTATGCGCGGACGACTTCATGTTATGCTCTAGAACAGTTAATGGATTGCTACGAGGACTGGACAAACTTACGAATTGTTGCGATGAATGGCCACTTACAGTTATATTGAATAAGACAAGACAAATACTTTCAAAAATTGTTCTGTTTATAGCAAGGAGGAGACCTGGACATATACAGGACAGATACTGGACAATGTTAAACCTTTTGTGTACTTAAGACTCACATTTACAATGAACGGAAGATGGACAAAACACATTGACAGCACGAAATACAAGGCAAGAGTGAAAGCAGTGGAGCTCTCCGGATATGTTGCAGAATTCCGAATATATTCGTAACCTTAATGGAAAATGTAAACTGAGCGACGTTAGACTCATGATGACATATAGAGGAGAAACATGGGAGTGAGAACAAACATGGGATCTAGACCAAGTGAGAACCCAATTTTTGAAAGGACTTCTGGGAGAAGGAAGGGGTGTGACTAGTTGCAGAATAATGAGGGAATTCGGGGCGCATATTGAAACGATAGAGAGCAAAATCAGAGCAGTTAAATATTAGATGAGCATTATTCTGGGAAACCAATCTCTAATTAGTGCAGTCTGATACCGTGAACAGTTGAGAATATAAGGTATTTCGACGTGGACATCAAAATTAAAGAAAGGTTTGAAAATTATTGGGGTGAATACATTTGGATGGCGGGGCAGGCAAACAGACGGAGTATTTGGAGAAAACTTAAGAACCGTTTCTGCGATATTGACAGACAGCAAATAATTGCGCAGTGCACGTAGGTTTCAATAGAAGTGCAGTGTGGGCTAAAATCGGAGTGAGGTATGAAGTAATACACCAAAACAAGTACCAAACTCATTAGAGAGAGGTTCTGGATTTGACTAGGAGAATGGCGGATGGTAAAAATTACGGACGAGAATGGTATGAGAATCTGCTCCATTTGCGAAGAGGAAGAGTCGTGTACCTATATCTTGGCAATATGTAAGGGATGGAGGGAAAAGTATTTACCGCGATCCTTTACCACCGCGAGTGAAGAGTTAAAAAAGCATGTTCGACACTACTGGCAGGCACGGGAGGCACGTACGGGCTAGGTAAATGTTTATTTAAGATGAGACAGCTGAGATCTCGGAAGACTGATAACAGAGAAGAGAGGGAGAAGGCGGTAAGAAGAGCTAAAATGATTATAATGTTTTACTTATAAGTTATGTCACCCTTTTTGGCCATTGTTTTGTTGTGGTGTTAGTATTGGATGTATATATTTGTCTCTTATAATTGAGTACATTAATGCATCGGAATATCGTTTATTCTATGTCGTAAACTTTAGTTGCTGTATTTGAATATCTTTGTCCTTTTATTTTCGTGTTTACTTTTGTTTTTGATATTGCTTTCTATTTTGTGTATTGCAAAAGCACATACAGTCTGTGGACCCCTGCGTTTGAAGGAGATATGTATGCATACTGGAATTTCAGTAAATAGACATATTATTCATTCATTCAACTCGACCAGTGGCAAAGTTGGTAATGCTTGCGCATGCGCATTGGGTAAATAATTTGTTTATGGTAACAGTTCCTAAAATAAGCTTTTTTAGGTTAACCAGTTAACATGCCCGAAGTATCGGAGGAAGAACTTACCCGCCTCTGTTTTCACAGAGTTGTCAACCAAAGAAAGTTTCTTTCTTTGATTCCCTGAGCTATTATGCTGAATTGATTAACTAATTTATCGCGAATTACTTGAATTATTAAGGTGATATATCTGTGAAATTGAAAAAAACACAGTATTAAGATATCTTATTGAAATTTATATTAGTTATACAAAATTATAGTGTTATTTTTGACATTAATAAAAACTCTGGGCTTGCTAGGTTATCTAATTAATAATATGTGCTGTCTAAATTCATTATCACAATAAAACTGAGCCCCGTGATACATTTTTAAAAATATGCACATACAAAAATCCGGTTTTAGAGAAAATGTGCTTGCAAATACATGTGTTATACTACAGTTTTAAAGCCCTAATTAGTGGAGAAAAAGTATTACTTTGGTGCTCTCCAAAATTATTGATTTTTCAAATACCTATCAAGATTTTACCATTGTTTCAAAAAATTAGCATGACAATTTTATTTATTGGGCATTTGAGAGATTAGTGTGCAATGTTTTTAAACAAATTAGTCAAAAATTGCATCGTGTAGAATATTTTGAGGATACAAAAGTATTGGAAAAAAGTTTTCAAGAAAATCAAGTTTGAATTTGGGAGTGCCTATTAATAAGCAAGTGCTGCCCTTTATAGCTTACTTAATGAGTAATTAAACTGGAGCAAAACTATATATTTTCTTAATATTTATATAGATTTCACACCATTTTGTTATAATATAAAATATTTTTAAAATTTTTTACTATTTTTGGTCACATTTCACAGCATCACCTTAAATGAAACACAGCGCAGTGAGTGTATGCGAATTTTGGGATTTAGACACAGAATGAAACCTTAGTATTGCAGTCATTAGATATCAGGGCGTATAACGTCCTTTGTCTGAATGTTGTCACTCTGTTCTGCTTCCGAAATTGCGCGAAACCCACAAATAGAGAAGACGGGAGCTGAGCGCCCAAGAAAAGTTGTGCGCATAGTAAGCATGTAATAAAGTGCGCAGTCGTACAAATTATCATGGAGTTAGCAAAACCAAATATGGGAGAAAATTGCGATGGTAAGACTGGATTAGAATTATATGTGAAATTGAAGTAGTTGCAGTATTACATAGGGTGCTAATTTATAATATTATTTGTTACGGCCCCTATACTTTGTGGGATATTAGGATGGATATTTTTTTAAATTGTTTCATTTTATAGCCCCCATTAATTTCAATGGTCATATTAGGGGCTTTGGCTTGTAAAATAAGAGTATTATTGTAGGTTTATAATGTTAGATTAATCAGTTTTATATTACTAAACACACGCACATTCATTTTCATATGCATACTTCCAGGCTCTGTGGGGGATAGGGAATAATTGAGGTTAAAGAAAAATTTCCCGCCTGGGTAGTGTGGTGGTAGCGTGTCTGCCTCTCGTGCAAAAGGTTCGTGAGTTCGAATATCGCTTAGGTGAGTTACTCGGATAAGGTTTTTTTTTTTCGGGGTTTTCCCTTTACCTGAGTACGACGAATGTCGAGTAACTTTAAGCTCCACGAACCCCGAGATCATTTGAGCATCATTTCACCAATTTCATTCATCGTCCGATATGACCAACCGGGTTAAAGGACGTTAAACTACGAAGAAAAAAAAATACAATGTAATACTATTCATATAAAAATGTTTTTCTATTCATATTCTATTTAACCACAATAAATGCTTGGTTAGAATTTCTTCGTGCTAGAAGCCATGAATGTGGATACAAAAGAACACCCATCTGCTTATATCAGAAGTAGACTTTCGTGCGTAATAGGCTTATTCGAAAAAAAAAAAGGAGAAAACATGGTTCATTTTAAAGATTATTAGATAAACTGCAAAAGTTTCGGAAGTAAATCATTATTTTAGCATGCTCTCTATTCTTTCTATGGTAGGTAATCACCTATTATAATTTCCCCATTTTATGAATTTCAGGGAGAATGAAAACTATTAGGATGTTATTTGCACAAAATGCCGGACATGTATTTTATTTTCCTACTAACGTGGCTGTCTCCGTGGTCTAGTGGTCAGCGAGCTGACTTCGCACCCGGAGGTCACGGATTGGATTCCCGGCTGGGGCGGGGAATTTTTAAAGCCGGTCCCCACGGCCGCGCTCGCCAAGGCGTCCCGCTTTGGTGCTTCGTAGCGCTGGGGATCGTGGGTTCGAGTTCCGCCTTGGCATGGGTGTTATATGTTTGTGTATATGTATGTGTTGTAAAAGTAAGAAAACAGCAATCCAGGAATAATACGGCAAAACAAGGTAAATAAAGGTAGGGTATACAGTGCCGGAGTGTTAAAAAAAAAAACAACAACAACGTATGGCGTTCTAACAAAAAATGATATGCCAACAGGTTTGTTCCGCAGTAGGTGAAACTGTTATAGCCACATTTTATTGTGTTTTTAGATTTCAGTGTGTGGACCCTTTACCCGTTTTTATCTTTAATTTCCGCAGTAGTTGACAATGTCTTAGCCAAATTTTATTGTATGTTTAGATTTTATTGTGTGGAGCTAGTCCTTAGCTTTTCTTTTATTACCCCATCACCTTTTTCGTTGTAGTTGTACGCCCTAAAGCTCCACTACTAGTATTACTACCAACAGGTTTGAATGGTCCATCTTTTGGTGAATCAGGCCGCTCTCAGCACATCATATTGCTCCAATCGAATGATTTTTAAACTGACCTGTTTCTTTGCACTTACACAACGTTTCATAATAATTAATGTTGGAACGAATAAGCAAATTAGAATTTCTTTCATTACGTCCCACTTTTTAATTTTTCTACTAATCTCGTATAGTACGTAGTATAAGTACAGAAGAATTCAAGAAAATACCCTTTTTGAGATCCCTGAATCCATAAAATCCTTTTTTAGAACAAAGGTATGTGTGTGTATATCTGAGAACAGAATAATTAAAAAACGAAGGAAGAAAAAGTTAAATATACCAAAGTTAACAAATAGGTATACCAAACTTAAGTTTAGCATCTTTTAAGGACGTGTAACCAATATTTTGCAGAGAATCTCTCACCCCAGATCATTCTCTTATACTTTTCTCAAAACTAGTAAAGACAGTTTTTATTAAATAAGTTTATGTTTAAGATATTTGAATGGCAATTGAATTTTCTTCGAATAGCCTGTGTGATGTTTTTTATTTGTATGAGCTTGTCTTATTTGTAAACCATGAGAAATAGGCAAATTCTTACTGTTAAAATGTACATCTCGTTAAATCACATAGCTTATGTTATGTTATTTATTTATTTTGCTGTTAAACATTTCAAGATATTCGTTGGTATGAGCTTGAATTTTCAAATATTAACCTTAACTTGTGAACAGACTGCAATTTAAAAGCGATTATATGAGGTTTCAATTTTTAAAGAACCTATTATATCGTTCCTGTAACTTAAACAAATTTAAAATAAAATTGTAAACATGTAATGAAAGCTTATCTTGATTATAAGAAAAGATATGGGATTAGCTTTTTTAAAAAAGTTTGTAGAAACATTCATATGATTACAACATGACAGGTTTCTTTCACATATGCCTAATCTTCCATAATTGAATAAAATACTAGGAGCGGTAGATTCACAAGGTATATCATGCCAGGTGATAATACCGCGAGCTTCATATCCAAAAAGAACTTTGGGAAATGTTCAAACGCATCAACGTCACATGTGCAACGCTTATCACGTCCATACGCATGCGCACTTGCGGTTAGTCATTATGCGCTATAAACCAACCCAGCAGAAAAGTAAAGCATTCTTCCGGGTTCTCATTTCAGGCCTCTGTCATCTGGCTTACCGCCTCTTCGCTGCTTCCTCATTAACTTGATGCACCATATATTCCTCTTTCCGGAATGGAGTTTGAAGTGAAGAAATTGTTGAAGGAGAGGTATTGTTCTGAAATTATTGTTGTTTTTATTTATTATTATTATTATTATTTATTATTATTATTATTATTATTATTATTATTATTATTATTATTATTCCACAAGTTATAGCCCTGTCGTTCTGCTCCAACCTCAATTAAACACATCACTCCATCTTGTCTTCCTAGTTGGCGATATCCTTTAGGTATAAAATTTAATAACATTTAATTACTTTTTTGGGTATTCGCGTCTCTTTTATCCTCAATATATTATACTGGAACCAACTATTTTTATTTTCATTAATTTTTATTTGCATTATATAATGCTACTGGTTGCGGTTTCTTCATTTCTTTGTTTGTCTAGAAATGTGTATTCTATAACTACTGTTAATTTTATTTCTGCTTGTTCTATTCGTTTCTTATCTGTCCCGTTTACAGAACTTTCATTTCCATATGCTACCCTTGACACTCTCATTACTTTATAATTTCATTTGTGTATCTTTGACATCTTGTTATATAATATTCTGCTTATTGCTGTATTAATTTGTCTTACTTTATTTCATTTTATTTCATTTATATCTTCATTGAAATATTAAAACTTATATCATTATAACTAGGGATGTTTTCTATGATTTCTTCGTCAAAAACTTCATTTGGTAGTTAGTTTTTTAATTAGTATAGCAAATGATTTATTATTATAACTCGGCGCAATTGGCTCTAAAACTTAAAATATAGGCAAACGGGCAATCCAGCAGATTCAAAATAGGCACTAACATATATATTAAAAGTGATGAAAAGCATTAATTCATAATGTTATTTATTTTCACATAAAAACGCATTTCTATATAATGTAAATTATTATCATCATCATTACTGTTATTATAGCTCTGGGCAATAAGCTCTAAAATCTTAAAATAGGCAGGCAAATAGTACAAGTTCAAAATAGGCTCTAACATATGCAGTAATGAAAAACATCCAATACGACACACATTGTATTTATTTACCACTAGAAACTTCGACATTATATAACCTATAGAAACATCGAAATCAAATATCCATTTATCAAATTTGATAAATGCTAATTTTCTTAATGAAGGGTAAACTACAAACGCTACGAGGTCATTCACAGTGAAAATTAATCCGTAACACAAATACGTAAAATTGTGGCATAAAATTAGTGAGATATGTTATTCACATAGACAAATACAAACATAAGCAGTGCCTATTGCAAGAGAGTGTAAAGCAACTAAAGTATCACCGCTGTATCTCAGGTTACGACATCTTGCCCGACCGAGAGAGGCACTGTTGCCTTGCTCTTGCCACTATGGTGTGTACATCCATATGACTTACTTTTATTTCATCCATACGTTCCAAATACTCGTACATAGGATACGTCATAAGTTCAGGTATATAACAATTTACAAGCAGCTTGTCTTACAAACTATGCTTACAAATACAATTTTACAATATTTGCACACCCTAATTTTATGTTAAAACTGAAACTCTTCAGTACTGTAAAATGCATTGTTTATTAAGTAGTTTTTTATGGCGCTAATACGTATATCTCTTTGTTTTATGTCCTTGGGTAGTGCGTTTTAAGTTCTTTCCCTATATTTTCCAGTTAACGGTCATTTAATGCTCCCCTAGGTACAGTCCTGTAATAATCATCTTTATTTCTGACATTATTTTCATATATATATATGAGAATGTATCTTTGCTTGGACATTTCCTGTCTGAGAAAAGTTTAAGTACTTCAAAATTGAAACTAATAACAAGGAATATCTCAGAAACTGTTACCTCCACAACAAAAACGTAACGGACATAAATTGTGTGTTTTGTCGTGATGTACATTTTTTGTGTAGTGAGTTTTTTCTATCTCTTACGGTTTAGCAGTTAAGCAAAATTCATCCAGAATAAAAAGGTCTTCAGATGCTATTCCCTAAAAATTCGGGATATACATTTTATTTCGGACATAAATAGCTTTAGTATACGGGATTTTAATCAAAATCGTTATAGCCGTTTTTAAGAAAATCAAAATTTTCGAAATTTGTTCCATGAAGGGTAGTTTTTAGTAGGGGGATTTTTTTGAAAATCTTTGTGTCGCATCCTTGGATGATACTAAACCTAAATACCAAGTTTGGTATTTAACGGTCTTTTCGTTTTGGGGCTGTGCTGTCCACAGACACATACGGACCTTTTTTTAAAAATGCTTTTTTCGGACTCGGGGTACCCCAAAACAAACATTTCCGGTGAAATCTCGGTATCGAATTTTTGGGTGCATTACAATACCTTCTCTATCCCTATGTACATTGTACATATGGGGCTAGAGAAAGTAAAAATTGATAATGTTTAACGACCGCTTTTACAATTTAAGGTACCGCAGGCGATGACACTGATGATACATGGTATGAAGTTCGAGCACCGGTGGAATGCTATGATAGAGGAAGCCTGAGAAAGAGGAGTAAACCCGCACTTGCGCCGCTTTCTCCACCATAAATCCCACATGGGGTCGCCTGGCGGCAGAAGGGCTGATATGAGTTGGTAAAATAATCATGTGCTGAGAATCACTCTTTGATTTTCGGTATCAGATTCTACAAGTTTTGAAGTCCCCGGAATTCCGCACAAAGATTTTAGAACAGGTGTGTGTGTGTGTGTGTGTGTGTGTGTGTGTGTGTGTGTGTGTGTGTGTGTGTGTGTGTGTGTGTGTGTGTGTTGAGCGTGTGTGTTGAGTGTTCGCCCGCGCCTGTGTGTACTTAGGGAAATAGAGAGCCGTTTTGGATAATCATTATTCAACAATTTACTTTCGGAGAAAGGTGGAGAAAATAGAACGTAAAGCAAACAAATCACCTTGCAAACAATTGTCTATAAAAATCCTACTAAAACAAATACATAACACCCATCACATGGCGACCAACTCCTAAAATATTTGCGTATTCACTTAAACTTATACGAAAATATGTGAAAAAAATATTTTTACAAATTTTAGCTGGATAGGCATGAAGAATAAGATTATTATTATTAAGTCTGCCCCTACGGTCGAGTGATCATTTTAGTTTTTCACCCAGAAGTCCCGGGTACGATTCCCGACTGGAGGAGGGCAATTTTTTTAATTTTTAGGAACATTCTCTATACTCCTACAGAGTGTATAAATATGAATGCGTGTGTTTAATAGTATAAATATTTACTGATACAAATGATGTGTTCCATTCATATGAGTTTCTCTACATCTCTGTAACAAATTATTGTCAAAAAACTTATTCTTCTATTTATTTCATCCTAATCGAGAAAAACATGACAATAAATTGTTTTATTTCTTATTTAATTTTAAGTAGGAGGGACATAATGGAGGACATTAGGATATAGCGATAGTCAAATATTTTAAAAGCTGGCTATGTGCTTCAAATTCGTTTCTTCACATGGCCAGGAGAAAGTTTAGCTATTTTAAAACTAAAACCAGCAACAAGGAATATCTCGAACTAGTCAATTCCACAAAAATGTGTAGAACATTGTGTGTTTAAATGAGTTCTTCATTTTCTGTATACTAAATTTTTGTTACCGGTTATCCAAAATTCACTCTGAAAATTCAAGATATACACTTTATTTGTAATGTAAATATCTTTAATATGCGGTATTTTAACCAAATTATTTTTGAGAAAACTAAAATTTTAAAATGTTTACCATGTGAAGGGTAGGAATATTCCAGAGAACAGTAAACTCTACAAAATATGTATTTGAAAAATTATGTGTTTTAACGAAATCATTTTTGTGCAGTAAGTTTTTGTCTCTCTCTTACGGTTTATCTGTTATGCAAAATTCATCCAGAATGAAGAACTCTTCAGAGCACACTCCCAGAGAATTCAAGATATATATATTATCATGTAAAAGTCTTTAATATACGGTGCCTTTTTAACAAAAATTGTTAGTGATTTTTGAGAACAACAACAACTTCAAAGCGTTTTCCATAAAAAGGTTAGTTTGGGGGATTTTCTTAAAAATCTTGATGTCATATCCTTGGAAGGTAATGAGCTTCAGTAGGGAGATTAGAATTGATCGACTTTTCGTTTTGAGATAAATGTTCACAGACACCCGGACACACTCAGATACCTTATTCTAAAAATGCATTTTCTGGACTAAGGGGACCTTAAAACATATTTACAGTAAACCGAATTTTCGGTGGAATTCAATAGCTTTTCTATATTATATGCACATGGTATGTGTAGGGAAGGAAAATAAAAAATCTGATGTGTTCCATTCGCATAACTTTCTTTTGCTGTTCCATATACAAACAATTCGTACAACGGGTTAGTCTTTTTTTTACATCCTGTTAATTGAGACAAACATTAGTAGATGGTCTTATTACTTGCTTCCTTGTAAGTAGGAGAAAAATAAGGGAATACACTAGGCTAAAGCGATAGTCAAATCTTATAAAACCCAGTCGCTATGTCAAACAGTTGAGGTTCGGTTCGCTTAGTATGGTCCCGTTTGAGAAACGTTAGGCTGTTTAAAACGAAACCAACAACAAGGAATATAAAAATAAATAAGTAAATAAAAATACATCAACAAGAGAAACTTATATAGTATAATTTGTAAGTTTTAACAAGATCTACATTTTTTGTGTATTAAGTTTTTAGCTATCTCTTACGGTTTAGCCGTAACGCAAAATTCTGCAAAATTCATTCAGTATAAATAGATCTCCTGAGGCTATTTCCAGAAAATTCAAAATGTACATTTTATTTCTGACGTAAATACCTTTAATATAAGGCATTTTAAACAAAATCGCTAAAGCCATGTTTGAGAAAAAACAAAATTTTCAAACACTTCCCATGTAAAGGGTAGTTTGTGATGGGGTTGATTTTTTAAAAAATATTCGTGTCGCATCCTTGGAAGATAATAAACATAAATATCAAGTTTGTGTTTAGCGGTCGTTTCGGTTTTGAGCTATGCTGTCCACAGACAACATGCGTTTTTTTTTCTAAACATTTTTTTTGGATTCAGGGGACCTCAAAACATATTTCCGTTGAAATCTCCACACCAAATTTTTGGGTGGTATACAATAGGTTCTCCAGCTACTATGTACACTGCATGTACGTACGTGCTAGAAGAAGTAAAAGGGTTTTGTAAGAATAGGTTGTTGCAGAACATATAGAGGGAAATGTTTTAATGACTGTTCCTAATTTTTTCCAAGTATGCTTATCACTTTGCCAAAGAGATAAAAAACAAAACTTTGTAGCATATTTCTGTAGTGCACTCGGGGGAATACAAAGGTGGTTATAAACGCACAATACATTTTCAGCACCAAGGTTTACCGCATCATTACAACTGCCACCAAATATTGAAGCCTAGTTCATATTACTCATGCAAATTTAGGACAACAAAGAGTATATGCGTGTCTGAAAACCGCACATTTTGCAATTCCGGAAATTGGAAGTGCGTCGATTGTTAACATTGCAGTCAAAAACGCACCCTATTTCAACATTTGATGCATCGAATATTTGGCAATTTTAGAACTTTCACTACTTGTAAATACATTTGATGAGAAAAAAAATCTGAAATCTGGTGTGTTCCATTCACAAAGCTTTCTCTAGCTGCTCAAAATACAAACTAATTGAGATAAACATTAGCAGAATTGGTATTATTATTTTCAGTAGAAGGGGAAATAAGGGAATACACTAAGCTAAACATATAGTAAAATCTTTTAAAAGCTGGTCGCTATGTAAAACAATTGAGATTCGGTTCGCTTTGCATGACCAGCAGTAAAACAAGAGAGATGAATTGAAGGTGGCTTCCCGTTTGAGATAGGTTTAAAGTAATTTAAAATTGAAACAAATAACCAAGGATATCTCGAAAACCGCCAACTCTACAAAAAAAAACAGATGCTGCTATAATTATGTGTTTTATGGAAATCTAATTTTTTGGATCGTAAGTTTTTGTCTATCTTTTACGGTTTAACAGTTACACAAAATTCTGCAAAAGTCATCCGGGATAAAGAGGTCTTCAGAAGCTATTCCCAGAAAATTAAAAATATAAATGTGATGGTGTCATTGAACAAATTGAATAATTGAATATACAGTGATCAAAATCGTTAGAGCCATTTTTTAAAAAAACAACAATATATTCATATTTTTTCTATATAAAGAGTAATTTGGGGTGACGCATCCTTAGAACATACCAAATTTAAATACCAGGTTTGATATTTTATGACCCTTAAGTGTAAAACTTTTAAATTAGCTGAGGTGCGACATCCTGTCCAAGCAGTATTTCAAGTGACAGAAGAAAATGTAGTGAATGTGTATCACACATTGTTCGGGAAGAGTAAACAAGTAATATTTGGAGGGAATAGTGAACATTGTTGTTGGCTCACTAATTACATTGCACAACACATTTGAACTTTGTTTCTGTCCTTTCGATGAAACTGCGTGATTCTGTATAAACAAAAGGTGCTTGACTCATATCTGAAAATCAAAATGGTCCATCACGTACCATTTTTGTAGGAGGCCCACTTTTGATATTTATACAAATTGATTACAGAGAAATGAAACACGAGGCTTGAGTACAGAAAACACATACACTAAAATTAGTTTTTTGACAGTTTGCTCTTGTAGGTATCTGTTAGTGTGTGCCTGACAATAGACCAACAATACTCAGCTAGTGTACTTCCATTCCATCGTCCACTGAACGTTTTTCAAACATAGAAATGTCCTGGTAGAACCTTTCCCCATGCTCGTCACTTATTGCGCCAAGGTTTTGAGGAAAGAAGTCCAGGTGTGAGTCCAAAAAGTGCAGTTTTAATGACATATTGCAACTTATAGCCTGAAAGCATTCTACCATGTCACTGACAAGATCTTCATAGTTTTCAGCTTTCTCATCTCCAAGGAAACGTGAGCACATTGATTTACATGCCAACCAGGCTGCTTTTTCTCCCTCTGACAGTTTATTTTCAAACTCTTCGTCATGAATGACTGCTTTAATTTGGGGACCAATGAAAACCCCTTATTTTACCTTTGCCTCACTTAATTTGTTTAATTTGTTGCTGAGATGCAAGAAAGCCACTCCTTCTCTGTCTAGAACTTTTACAAAAATTTTTACTAAACTGAGTTTAATGTGCAGTGGAGGAAGAAAGACATGTTGTGGATTCACAAGTGGTTCAGGTGCTATATTTTTGGTGCCAGGAATGAAGCTTTGTCTTGGAGGCCACTGTTTACGGGTGTAGTGATTTTTTCGGTCATGGCTATCCCATTTGCATAGGAAGCAGCAGAATTTAGAGTATCTTTGTTGATGACTTTCAATGCCATTTGAATGTAGTGTATTCAATTAAATTCTTTTTAGTATGCATAACCTCATATGTCTCCTTTGTATTTGTAGAATATGCTACAGGAACAGATGGACAAACATTGCCTATATGGAGGAGCACTGCTTTAATACTACGTTTTGGTGAGTCAATGAACAAGCGCCAGTCTGCCTGATTGTTTATGTCCTAATGCTATTCATATCACAGCAATATACAATGTCTTCTTTCTCTGCAAAATGCCTTTGTCGTCTTCTAAATAAACTTATTTTCATATCCTTGTCTAACCTTGAAGGAACCCATAGTTCTGAGTCGGAGAGAGTTTCAAGTCCTGTACAACATCGTTAAGCGCTCTCTGTGTGATTTTATGATGTGCACAAGTCATAGATGTAGATAGTTGAAAGTCAGGATCTGGATGCTTTGTGATGTCTTCCTCTGAATCAACGGTACATGAACCTGAGGCTGTAGATATAGGGAGATTGTCAGAATGAAGAACTGGTCGAATAGCAGAGGATACGTTTGGATACTGAATATAATGTTTAGACTTTGAAGAGATATCTGTCAAACAAATGTAAGAATCCGTTACGTGATCTCTCGGCTCGTGCCAAACCATAGGTACTCCAAATTTCATTGTTACTAGTTTCTCAGATTCCTGGAACATGAATTGCAGCAGATATGTGGAGCCCAGTACTTATCCTGGTCCCCAACTCTACACCCAAAGTACAGTTCATAAGCCATTTTTACCAATGGCGACAAGCTGCAATGCTGTGTGTTCAATGTAAATTCGCCACACAAACAAAATACGTCCGGCTTATTTTTACAGTGACGAGACATTATAATGCACTGAATGTAATATAATTTTGTTCTTAAAATACTTAAAAATTATCGTCACTAAAATATTCCTGCCAGCATCACCTCAGAGAGGAACCATCTGAAAATAAACAAAGCTTTACAGTTAAAATGCTGACATAGTCGAAAGATAAAGCTGGCAGTGAATGTTTGATATAGATATCCATTGTTTAATATGTGAACATATATACCTGCAGTGTAAATGTTGAATAGAATAAGCAGGTTATTAAAAATCTTATGTGTTCCATTCACATGACTTTCTCTATATCTCTGTAAATTATTATTGTTAATAAGCTTATCTTTTATTTATTTCATGCTAATCGCGAAAAATTAGCAGAAATAGTCTTATTTCTTGCTTTATTGTAAGTAGAAGCCAAATAAGGGAGTACCATAGGTTGAAGTGAAAGCCAAAAGCTGGTTGCTATGTGACTGATGTTCCTTTGTTTGTATGGATCGGAGTTGAAAACTTCCTGTATGAGAAATATATACGTTTTTCATAGCAGAAACCAAAAATAAGGAATGTCTCAAAAACGACGAACTCCACGAAAAAAATTTGTATAACATAAATTGTGTGTTTTAACGTGCTCTACACTTTTTGATAGTATATTGTTGTCCATCTCTTACGATTTAGCAGTTATTCAAAATTCCGTAAAATACATCCAGAATAAACTACTCTTTAGAGGCTATTCCTAGAAAATTCAAGATATACATTTTATTTGTCAGGTAAATATGTTTAATATACGAAATTTTAATCAAAATCGTTAGAGCCATTTTTAAGAAAATCAAATTTTTCGAAAAAAGTTCCATGTAAAGGGTAGTTGGGGGTGGGGGGATTTTTCTCAAAATCTTCGTGTCGCATCCCTGGAAGATACTAAACTTAAATACCCAGTTTGGTATTTTATCGACTTTTCGTTTTTGAGTTATCGTGTTCACAGACACACTGACACACGGACACACACGGACACACACACTCGGACCTTTTTGTGAAAATGCTTTTTTTTGTATATTGGGGACCCTAAAACATATATTTCCGGTGAAATCTCGGTATCGAATTTTTGGGTGTAGTGCAATACCTTCTCTGTACATAGTGCGTATAGAGAAAGTAAACATTTGATGTGTTACACTCACATGACTTTCTCTAGCTGTTCTACAAACTTCATACATAAGATTCTTCTTCTTTCTGCACCTTGAAAATCGTGGTACTCATTAGCACAATGTTCTTATTATTTAGTTCCGTATAAGTAGGAAGAAAATAAGGGAATATACTAGGCTAAACCAATAGTCAAATGTTTTAAAAGCTGTCGTTATGCGATTATCATTACAAATCGCTTTTTTTCATGGCCAGGAGTAGAACAAAAGAAAAACGGACACTCCCGTCTGAGAAAAGTACAAGTACTTCACAACTGAAACTAATAACAATGAATACCTCGAATACGCTAAGTTCCACGAGAAAAATGTATGACATAACTTGAGTATTTTAACAAGAACTAAATTTTTTGTGTAGTAAGTTTTTGTCTATCTCTTACGCTTTACTAGATATGCCAAATTAAGCAAAATTCATCTGGAATAAACAGGTCTTCGGAAGCTATTCCTAGAAAATTCAAGATATACATTTTATTTGTTAGGTAAAAATGTGTAATATATGGTATTGTAATCAAAATCTTTAGAGCCAGTTTTATAAAATCAAAATTTTCGGAAAAAGTTCCATGTGAAGGGTAGTTGGGGATGGGGGTATTCTTCTCAAAATCTTCGTGTCGCAACCCTGGAAGATACTAAACTTAAATACCAAATTTGTATTTTACTGACTTTTCGTTTTTGAGTTATCGTGTTCACACGCACACACACACACACACACACACACACACACTCTCTCTAATGCTTTTTTTAGTTAAAGGGGGCCCTAAAACATATAGTTCCGGTGAAATCTCGGTATCGAATTTTTGGGTGGAGAGCAATACCTTCTCGATACACTATGTACATAGTGCGTATAGAGAGAGTAATAAATGTGGATTTTTGGGAAAATGGTGCGTGGTAGACAAAAACTAATTACAGATTCGTTATTTTTAGCTATACTTGTACAAGAAACACATCTTTTTATCTAAAGGACATTTTTCGTGTTGTGCAGTGTTATCAATCTCTGTGATGATTCAGACAATTGGATTGCAGTTGCAACAAATGACTCGTATCTTGAAGGAGTGGGACCACTTCCATTCTCAGATTAGCTCTTCTGGGTAAGTCACTGCATTATGACATTAAATTAAAGAAATTTGTAGTGTATAGTTGTTCATATGTGAATGCTAACATTCGCAAAACACTGTTGGGATGGTGTAGATATGCAATACTTTATCACACTTTAAAATAAATGTCTGCTTTTTATAATTTTACGGGAGAATTTTTCATTTCGTACTGAATGTATAACGATTCATTTAATTCAAAATCTTCTCGGGCTTCTAGCCAGGTAAAAACTTGGCTTGACACCAACGTTTCGAAGAAGTGCATCTTCCTCGTCTTCAGGGTGAACTGATGGTTTGAGCTTGCGGTTCACCCTGAAGACGAGGAAGATGCACTTCTTCGAAACGTTGGTGTCAAGCCAAGTTTTTACCTGGCTAGAAGCCCGAGAAGATTTTGAATTAACACGTCGCCAGGAAAGCTTCAGTTCTTATTTTAACGATTCATTTGTTTTATTATGTTTAATTTATTATAAATTTAATAGAGTTAATTATTACCTGTGAACAGTGAAAGCAGGTAGCTATTTCATTTCTTACCAAACGTAAGTTTTACAATTTTGTACGGCAGACGAACCAGCTTAGCACCACGTGGTGTGCGCACGTGCGTTTGCGGAAGAATACATTCTGATTTGTTTACATCGTCGGGAAGTAAGGACGTAGGTACATATACCATATCAGCTGCCTTGGCTACACAGCGAAACACTGCCTCTACACGCGCCTGCCAGCCAATAACGGCAGTGTACAGTGATAATACGACCCTGAGTGTACTGTTGACGAATAACGTAGTAATCTTACGTCGCGTCGCAACAAAATGATATTTCTTGATGAGGTCCTAAAAGTCCTAGCTTTGTTAATGACAACATGTAGCATTAGATAGACAGCAATATCCCTTTAACTCCATACTGTCTTTAAACAGTACAGTTTCGGAGTCTGGTCGGGACTCCGGCGCTGTATGCCCTACTTTTATTTACCTAATTGTTTCACTTTGTTTACTGTATGATTACTGAGTTGCCGTTTTCCTCTTTTTACTCACACACACACACACACACACACACACACACACACACATAACACCCATGCCCATGGCGGGATTCGAACCCACGATTCCCTGCGCTACAAAGATGAGACAAGCTATATTTGCGTAGCTTCCCTTCAATGCTACGCGGGCTCATGTGTTTTTCGTCAATACTCAGTACAGATTAGAGTTGGGTCGAGCCATACATGTTCAGTAATCGATTCATACATGAAATATTGAAGTATTGAAATTAATAACAGGAAATATATCTGAAATGGTTAACTGTAGAAAATAAGTATATGACATATATTGTGTTTCAACGAGCTCTACATTTTTGTGTAGTAAGTTTTTATTTATCTCTTACGGTTATGCAAATGTCATCCAGAATGTGCTGTTACCAAGAAATTAATGTTATGTATTTTATTTGTTTAATATGCGCTGTTCTAAATAAAATCATTAGAGCCATGTTTTAGAAAATCGAAAATTTTTAAAGATGTTCCATGCAAAGGATAGTTTGGGATGGGGAGCTTTTCCTGAAAATCTTTGTGTCGAATCCTTCGATTTTTTTTTTCATAGTCTGCTTACCTTCCCCGTAATTAGAACGGAGGGCTTACAAGCGGATGCCTAAGGGTCTGAAGCCTGTCGGGGGGCTAACGACACGAAACCACAGAATGGAGAACCTGGAATGAATGGTCGGCCCGTAGCCAGGTATGAACATAAGGAAGTGGCTGAGATGAAATGCAAGCGAAATGGATATTAGGAAAGGTGATGGTGAACGATTGGTGAAATAAGAGGGGGGGAACCGTAGGACCCGGAGAAAACCCTCTCAGGCGCCGCTTCGTCCACCACAAATCCCACATGCGGGCACTTGGGGATGGAACCCGGGCTGCCTAGGTGGGAGGCGAGCGGTGTAACCACTTGGCCACGGCGCCGTCCCTTCGAAGATACTGAACTAAGGTACCAAGTTTTCGTTTATGAATTATGCTGTTCTCACGCACGCGCGCGCACACACACACACACACACACACACACACACACACACTCTCTCTCTCTCTCTCACTCAGACAAGCTGATACACTCAAAATGCTTTTTTGGGGGGGGATTAAGGACCCACAGTCCCGGGGAATTCCTGATTTTGGTTGGAATGCATTACCTTATCTGCCTACTATTTACATTGTATATGGTAGAGAAAGTATAAAAGACAAGAAGAGCATAAAAAGATGGGCAATGTTCCATGTCTACCCCCACTAATTAGTTTGCCGTTTGAGCGGTAGTAGGCGTTTTGTGGTTAAGGAGTTCTTCTTGAAGAACCGCCAACATTTGAGAGAAAAATACCGCGAGATGTGTAGGAGGAGGATCTAAATCGTTATGATTAATATTCAAGAGTGGCATTAAATACAAAAGAAAGAAAACTAGGAAGGAAGAAACGAGTATAGGGCATGCGAAGTTCGTGAGTGGTTTGGATGCTGTGTGTGCTCATATCTCCTCTTAAAGCCACTGTTAAATGTATTTTTGTTTCTTTAGTCATTATTTTTACTTTCTATAATATGCATTGTAAGTAAGAAAAATATTACAATAAACCAAAAATTAGATTTTCAAGGAAACACATGACTCCTTGACGGTCCTCCACCCAAAAAAAAAAAAATGCATTTCTGTGTCCCTGTGAACTGCATAACTAAAAAATTCTGATGTGTTCCATTCACATAACTTTCTCTACATATCAGCAACAAATTATCGTTAAAAAGTTTGTTTCTATTTACTTCATGCTAATTGAGAAAAATTAGTAGAAATAGTCTTATTACTTGTTTCCTTGTGAGCAGAAGCGAAATAAGGGAGTACCATAGGTTAAACAGATAGTCAAAAGCTGGTTGCTATGTGACCGAGGTTTCTTTGTTTGTATGGACAGGAGTTGACAAATTCTGAAAAGTATAAGTTTTTCAGAGCTGAAACTAAAAGCAAGGAATATCCCAAAAACGACCAACTTCACGAAAAAAAATGTATATAACACAAATCGTGTGTTTTAGCGTGATCTACGTTTTTTGTGTGGTAAGCTTTTGCCCATCTCTTACAGTTTAGCAGTTATGCAAAATTCCGTAAAATTCATCCAGTATAAAGTAGTCTTCAGAGGCTATTCCCAGAAAATTCAAGATATACATTTTATTTGTCAGGTAAATATCTTTAATATACGATAATCAAAATCGTTAGAGCCATTATTGAGAAAATAAAAAAATTCGAGAAAAAAAATTCCATATAAAGGGTAGTTGGGTGGTGGGGGTATTTTCTTGAAAATCTTCGTGTCGCATCCTTGGAAGATATCAAACCAAAATACCAGGGGGTCTCAAAACATGTATTTCCAGTGAAATCTCGGTATTGAATTTTTGAGTGCATTACCATACCTTCTCTATACACTATGTATATAGGACGTGTAGAGAAAGTAAAAAGGATACGTTGTTTAAAAACCAGACTTGCTATATAAATCCACTATCTTCCAGAATCTGTGTGTGTATATATGTCTGTGCCTGTGGATAGCATGGCCCAAAAATGAAAAATCAATTAAATACTAAACTCAATTAATTAAGTTCAGTATCTTCCAAGTATTAGTCATGAAGTTTTTAAGAAAAATCCCCCCCACTCCAACTACCCTTTACATAGAACATTTTTCGAAAATGTTATTTTCTCAAAAACTGCATTAACGATTTTGAATAAAATACCATACGTTGAAGACATTTTTATGACAAATGTGATGGCTTAGGAACTTCGTTCTATTTGCATGGCCGAGAGAGATAGGAGGGAGAATTCCCATTTGAGAAAGGTTTTAAGAATTTGAAATTTTAAGTCAAAAAATTCTGATATGTTCCATTCACAGACCTTCTCTACCTGTTTCGCAAACAAACTTTTCTTACAAAAGATTATTCTTTTATCTACATCAGGCTAATCGAGATAAATATTAGCAGAATTAATCTTATTACTTGCTTCTTGAAAGTATAATGGAAATCGGGAGTACAATAGGCTAAGGCGATAGCCAAACCTGTTAAAAACTGGTTGCCATGGGTTGAAATACGTATCTTTGCATAACCAGTTGACAAATTCCAGTGTGAGAAAAGTATTTTAAAACTGAAACCAATAACAAAAAATATCTTGGAAATTGTCTGTTCCACGAATATATATATATATATATTTCTGTACTAAATTTTTGTGTATATTTTACGGTATATTAGTTTCAAAAAATTCAGCAAATTTCATTCAGAATGAAAATTAAAAACACACACTTTATTTATCATGTAAATATATTTAATATTCAGTATTTTAATTAAAATTGTTAGAGCCATTTTGAGAAAAGAACTTTTTTTGAAAATGTTTCCATGTAAAGAGTAGTTTGGGGTGGGGGATTTTCCTCATAATCTTCGTGTCACATACTTGAAAGATACTAAACTTAAGTACCTAGTTTGGTATCTTACCGCCTTTTTATTTTTGAATTATTGTGTTTACAGACATACGGACACACCTACACAGACCTTTTTCTAAAAATGTGGTATCGAATTCTTGGATGGAATGCAATACCTTCTCCACCCTTGTACTATGTAGAGAAAGTAAAAATATAAAACATACGTGGCTTTCATATGGTGTTATAATAAAAGCCAGAGTTAGAGTGCTCCATCCCTCATGCATTGTCCAATCTCCTTTAAATGACGTTCATTGTGAGCTAAAACTTTATCACTGCCATGCATCACAGTTATTCTATAAAATACCTGATGGCTGAGATAGATAAACACTGTTCCTGCCGATTATGACGTTACTCCATGTACTGCTCGTACTGTGAAAAGCTTTTATATGATTTCGCGATAATGCATTTGAATAAAATCATAATAGCAGTAATAATGTGGTGTTTTAACTGTTTATTCAAGTCCTGGCATTTGATATGTAATGAATGCCAAACAAAAACCCAGCTAGCTAGCATCAAACATTCAGAGATATTCCACATTTCGCTCCCCTGTGATTTGATAGAGCGCGGTGCAGTGAAACGGGCCTATCCTCACATGATTTCATTTTTATTTCATGGTTCCCAATCAGGAAGCTGCTGGAGTAACCTCATCACATAATTGGTGAATACTTGCACTTGAAGTGTCAATATCCACTAGAGATCATTGCAGTAGATAAGACAAATTGAAAACAGGTAAAAGTTCCCTGTATTTAATTCGTGTTACATCCATAGATTAGGTAACGTAGCTATCGATGCTTTAATGATGACATGATCATGATGATTGGTGTTTAATGACGCTTAACTACCGAAGTCATTTGCGCCCTTAGTAAATAAAACCTCGGCTAAAACTAGATAGGCTTCTCCTTAGCGCGGTTCGATTCCCAGGAGACCTGGAACGGGGTGCACTCAGCCTCCTAATGTCCCGAGGGGGCCATTTGAGGAGCTACTTGATGGAGAAGTAGCGGTTCCAGGTCGTGAAGACCGCATTAACTGGCCGGGGGGAATCGATGCGCTGACCATGTCTCACCCCCCTATACTGCACCCCATCCATGACGTCTGTAATGGACCGAGGTGGGGGACGCAGCGGCCGGGCGGTAGGCCAAGACTCTTAGTGAGCTGTGCCATGGAGTCGTCATAAAACTAGATATAACACATTTAAAATAGATCGATAAAATCCCAAAAGGAACCACAAATACAAAAATCTGCTCATCTCTACATTTCTGTAACAAATTATTATTTTTACTTTCTCTATACGTACTATGTACATAGTGTATAGAGAAGGTATTACACTCCACCCAAAAATTCGATACCGAGATTTCACCGGAAATATATGTTTTAGGGTCCCCTTTATCAAAAAAAAACATTTTCAGAAAAAGGTCCGTGTGTGTGTCCGTGTGTCTGTGAACACGATAACTCAAAAACGTAAAGTCAGTAAAATACCAAACTTGGTATTTAAGTTTAGTATCTTCCAGGGATGCGACACGAAGATTTTGTGAAAAATCTACCCACCCCCAACTACCCTTTACATGGAACTTTTTCGAAAATTTTGATTTTCTAAAAAATGGCTCTAACGATTTTTATTAAAATACAACATATTACAGATATTTACCTGACAAATACAATTTATATCTTGAATATTCTGGGAATAGCCTCTGAAGATTGCTTTATTCTGGATGAATTTTGCATAACTGCTAAACCGCAAGAGATAGAAAAAAAAAACAACTTAAAACACTAAAACTGTAGAGCACTTTAAAATACACATTTTGTTATATACATTTTTTTCGTGGAGATGGTCGTTTTTGAGGTATTCCTTGTTTTTGGTTTCAGCTTTGGCAAGCATACTTTTCTCAAACAGGAATTTGTCAACTCCTATCCTTACAAACAAAGGAACATCAGTCACATAGAACCAGCTTTTGACTGTCACTTTAACCTATGGTACTCCCTTATTCGTTTCTACTAGCATGGAAGCAAGTAATAAGATTATTTCTGCTGTTTTTCTCGATTAGTATGATGTAAAAAAAGTGTACACTTTTTAACAATACTTTGTTGCAGAGATATAGAGAAAATCATGTGAATGGAACACATCAGATTTTTTTTTAAATTCTTTCATTTGTATAGCCCCTTTAACATCTAAGGTGTTATCGGGGGCTTTGCAATAGAAACAAATCGTTGATCCTTACGTTAGGTTTTAATCATTTTATTTTCTTCAAACTCACACATTCATTCTCACATACAACTTCCAGCCTCTTTGGGGGATAGTGAATAACTCTTGTTAAAAAAATTCCCCGCCCCAGCCCGGAATCGAACCCGGATCCTCCGGGTGAGAAACAAATTATTATTCATAAGTTTTTTCTTCTATCTGCTTCATGCTAATCGAGATAGACATTAGCAAAAATGGCCTAATTAACTTTTTCCAAACTTTTCCATATTCAACATGTTCATATAAACTTTATTATAAAAAAAGTGATGTTTGAATATTTCGCAACATTTGGACGAATTTCTCAGATGTATCGCTCTAAGTTGCTCTTAATCGCAACCCCCCCCCAACAAAACACTTTTAAGAAATAGCCATATGTGCGTAATCAAAAAATCTGATGTGTACCATTCACATGACTTTCTCTATATCCCTGCAACAAATTATTCTTAAAATGCTTATACTTCTATTAACTTCATGCTAATCAGTAAAACATTAGCAGGAATAGTCATATTATTGCTTCCTTGTAAGCAGAGGTGAAATAAGGGAGTACCATAGGTTAAAGTGATAATCAAAAGCTGGTTGCTATGTCACTGAAGTTCTTTTGTTTGTATGGACAGCAGTTGACAAATTCCTGTATGAGAAATGTATAAGTTTTTCATAGCAGAAACTAAAAATAAGGAATGTCACAAAAACGACGAACTCCACGAAAAAATGTATATAACATAAATTGTGTGTTTTAACGTGCTCTACATTTTTTGTTGAGTAAGTTTTTGTCCATCTCTTACGGTTTAGCAGTTATTGAAAATTTAGTAAAATTCATCCAGAATAAACTACTCTTCAGAGGCTATTCCCAGAAAATTCAAGACATACTTTTTATTTGTCAGGTAAATATCTTAATATACGAAATTTTAATCAAAATCGTTAGAGCCATTTTTGAGATAATCAAAATTTTCGAAAAATGTTCCAAGTAAAGAGTAGTTGGGGGTGGGGGGATTTTCTTCAAAATCTTCGTGTCGCATCCTTGGAAGATACCAAACTTAAATACCAAGTTTGGTATTTAACGGTCTTTTGGTTTATAAGCTATGCTGTCCACAGACACACAAACACACACACACGCGCGCACGCACACACGTACACGCACGGACCTTTTTCCTAAAATGCTTTTTTTTGGATTCAGGGGGACCCAAAACATGTATTTCTGGTGAAATCTGGCTATCGAATGTTTGGGTGCAATACAATATCTTCTCTATACACTATGTACATAATACGTGTAGAGAAAGTAAAAATGTATATGATATAATTCTTTATGTGTTTTAACAAGATCTACTTCTTTTGTTTATCTCTTACGGTTTACCGGTTATGTAAAAGTCATTCAGAATGAAGAAGACTTCAGAGGCTATTCCCAGAAAATTCATGTTATGCATTTTATTTGTCATGTTAATATTTTTAAACGATGTTTAAATTAAAATCCTTAGAAACATTTTTGTGAAAATAAAGATTTTCGAAAATTTTTCCCATAAAGGGTAGTTTACCGTAGGAAAGTACGGTTACAGTTGGAACGCCTCCGACGCCCAGCGTGCCCAACCCACGAATATCGAGACTCCAGGGGTTCTCCGAAGGTGCCATAGCCCGAAAACACCCTAAGGCGGTACCACGACGCCACAAAAAAATCTCTAAAATGCGCAAGCCACAATTCTGCCGGCCTTCAACGCAGAAACTGATGACACGATATGAAAGAAAGGAAATTTGCGGGATTGCGGCGGTAACGATAGGTGGTACCGGGTTCGTATCCCGCGTACAGGTTTAGGCTATTTAGGAATGGTGTGGAGATGTGGGTACCCTAGCTCAGGATTTTGTTAATATTGGATCTCTTTTCAGGTGTGGTAAGACACAAGTGATTTTCTTCGAGTTCCGGATTATTATCGAACTCATTTATTCATTTTGTTCAACCTTTTCTGCCGTCGAACACACACACACACACACACACACACACACACACACACACACACACACACACACACATTCCTCCTAAATTTTCTACTCTTAAGTTACGCTTTACTTGACCGCGTTTATTATTACTTATGACAGTCTTTTGGTGCAGTGATTTCGTCCGTATTCTGGTCCGTATTAAATCAACACTATTTCCGTCACAACTAAAGGTAGCCCGTGTATGTCCACCACGGACCCAAATATCACATCCTAGCTCCGCGGATGTTCCATGCCAAGTGCAAAAGTGTCGCTCGACCAGCAACAGAATTGCTTTTCTTGCTTTGTTATGTCCACCCCTTCAGTTCAATGCCCTTCCCTGAACGGTACTATCCTACCTGGGTCGCTTGTCAGCTTGTGACATTTGTCCTTGCCTTCTTCCCTTGCCATTTTCAATGTACATTTATCCCCTCTTACTATAATTTATATTATATTTGTTATAATTTATATATCCCTTTTAGATAACTTTTACCCACGTGACTCATGTACTGGCCTATAATTTGACTCAGAGAAATCCCAGAAAAAACTCATGGGTCAGGAATGCCGGCCACGAGAATCGAACCCATGATCTCTCGAATACGGGGCCCACAGATTACATTGGCGCCACCTCGCTCGGTAGTTAGTAGTCATGCTTTAGTGTAAGCAGAATATGGAATACTTAACCACCACTGGGGGGCTGGAGAGGAACTCCTATTCATTCACCTCCAGTGATAAAGAAGGCTGTGGAATAAAGACGTTCCTGATTAAGATTCCGCATTACGCCCAGAACCATTATCTTCCCAAGGGCCATTACCTTTAAATCTTCAAGTGAATTTCCCAATGGGTGTCTCTTTGTGCATCCCTCTCCTATTATCAGTTGCAGCAAAGGAGGGTTTGATCAACCAAATTGCCTCATACAGTTTCCAAGGGAATCCTTTCTGACTGCGGGTAGACTTGTTAACTGCCATGTAGGAATACTTTCGGCGCAGATGGTCACAAGCTGATAACCTTACTTAACCTTGTATAAGGATACGAATTTCCATCCCTGTGAACTCGTTTATGTTGCAAATCACTGGACAGATTTATTTGTTGCTTTCACGACTCTATGGACATTAAAAATATGATGTGTTCCATTCATATCCCTACATCCCTGTTACAAATTATCGTTAAAATGCTGATTCTTCTATCTCTTCATGATAATCGAGATAAACATTAGCAGAAATTGTCCTTATTACTTGGTTCCTTGTAAGCAGAAGGGAAAAAATCCAATGTGTTCCATTCTAGTTCGGCAAACAAACCTTTTATTCAAAACATGAATTTGTTATCTACATTATGCTAATCAAGATAAACATAATCAGAATTAATCTTATTACTAGCTTCCTTGTAAATAGAAGGAAAATAATAAAATGCACGGGCTAAAGCGATAACCTCGTCCTTTAGTCTCGTAGCTATGTGAGACATTTGAAATTCCAATCTCTTTGCTTCCCAGGAGTAAACAAACGAGAAACGATGAAAAAGATGTCTTCCCGATTGAGAACATTTAAGTAGCTTAACATTGAAGCCAATAATCTGAAGTACTTTGAAAACAATATATTCTATAAAAAATTATGATTAAATTGTGTGTTTTAATGAGATTTACATTTTTTTGTGTGGTAAGTTTTTGCATATCTCTTACGGTTTGCCAGTTATACCAAAGTCATCCAGTATGAAAACGTCTTCAGAGATTATTCCCAGAAAATTCCAAATATTCATTTTGTTTGTCATAAAAATATCTTATATTACTGAAAGTATTTTAATCAAAATCGTTAGAGCAATTTTTAAGAAAATCAAAATGTTCCATGTAAAGAGTAGTTTTTGTTGGGAGTGATTTTCTTGAAAACCTTTGTCGCATACTTGGAAGATACCAAACTTAAATACCAAGCTGTCTTTTCGTTTTTGAGCTATGTTGTCCACAGACACAAATATACACACGGAACTTTTTCTAAAAATGCATTTTTACTTTCTCTAGCCCTATATGTGCAATGTACATAGGGATAGAGAAGTATTGTACTCCACCCAAAAATTCGATACCGAGATTTCACCGGAAATACATGTTTTAGGGCTCCCTGTATCCTAAAAAAACATTTTCAGAAAAAGGTCCGTGTGTGTCCGTGTGTCTGTGAACACGATAACTCAAAAACCAAAAGTAGCTAAAATACTAAACTTGGTATTTAAGTTTAGTATCTTTCAGGGATGCGACACGAAGATTTTGAGAAACCCCCCACCCCAAACTACCCTTTACATGGAACTTTTTTCGAAAGTTTTTATTTTCTTAAAAATGGCTCTAACGATTTTGATTAAAATATCATATATTAAATATGTTTACCTAACAAATAAAACATTTATCTTGAATTTTCTGGGAATAGCTTCTGAAGACCTGTTTATTCTGAATGAATTTTGCTTAATAACTAGTAAACCGTAAGAGATGGACAAAAACTTGCTATACAAAACATTCATTATAGCTTCACGGGTGATCAGCCGTGTCAGGTATATAAAATCCAAGCTTTCGACCATTGCACACTCCATGGTCTTCATCAGGGACTGCATAACATTCGCCGTGAAAGCTTCAAGTCCTACATATACAAAACATGTAGGTCTTGTTAAAATACACAAGTTATATCATATACATTTTTCCCGTGGAGCTTCCCGTTTTCGAGGTATTCATGGTTATTAATTTCAGTTGTGAAGCACTTATACTTTTCTCAGACGGGAATGTCTGTTTTTCTTTTGTTCTACTCCGGGCCAAGAAAAGAAGCGATTTGTAATGACAATCGCATAACGACAGCTTTTAAAACATTTGACTATTGGTTTAGCCTAGTGTATTCCCTTATTTTCTTCCTACTTATACGGAACTAAATAATAAGAACATTGTGCTAATGACTACCACGATTAGCAAGGTGCAGAAAGATGAAGAATCTTATGTATGAAGTTTGTAGAACATCTAGAGAAAGTCATGTGAGTGTAACGCATCAGATTTTTTTAGATTCACGAGTCCCAAACCATGTATTTCCAGTGAGATCTCGCTATAGATTTTTTGGATACATTAGAATACTTTCTTTATAGACTATGTAGGTACATAGTACGTGTAGAGAAAGTAAAACTACGCGTGTTTTCACTAACCCCGCCCATATCTCTTACTTGTTTGCTGTAATCTCAAAAGCGTGTTGGACAGACCACGTTACTGAAGGGAAGGAGTTACATATGAAACCTAACTTGCAACAGATGAAGTTCTGAGTTGCAAACTGGAATACCCTAAACTTTCTGGTTGGACAATAATTCACCCCTCTCACCTAGTGTTACAAAATTAGATTAATATTTTCTCTGTGCTACATTCTGAATTCTAATGCCAAGGTAATTTGCGCACATGGTGGACACATTTAACACACTGCTTAATATTGTTCTGAAGGGGTGTCGAGCGGTGTGAGGGATGAATTGCCCAATCGGTTTTGCCGATTCTTATTCGCGTGGAGTGTTGAATCGAATGGCACCAATGAAAATCATCTTAACCTACCAAGCGTTCATATTTCCAGCAAAATCACAGCGGCAGGTGTATTTTTATTGTTTTTCTGTTTTTGAGGTGCCTAGTACCAAACCTGTATGTATATAATCAAATCTTAAAGTCGCAGAATACGACGCGCTCACCATCTCCGCTGATAGGCAGAAGCAAGGGTGATGAAACAAAGGTCACTCAGCTAGTAATCCACTTACCAGTTTTAACTTGAAATATCCCCGTTAAGTTCTGTAGCTCTTTAAACGTACGAAGACTTATCTGCACACGCCAAATGCGGTACAGTTGCGCCACTAGGTAGATATAATATTAAGAAGGAATGGTATAGTTTCATAATACTTTTATGGCGTTTGAGGATTATACATAATTTTACACCGAATACTTAAACGCGCTAGAGGCGCTAGAGGCTAGACTACCCTTTAAAATTTCAGAGATGTGTTTCTGCTTTCTATTGTTTTTCTTACATTTTTACGCGTTCAAAATGTCCACACGATGTTTATTAATATGTTTATTTAGTATAAAATTAATTAATAAGCAAATTCACTCTAATCAGTTTTGACCTGACAGTAAGTCATATTAATATCCTTATTTACTAATTAAAACCAAACCCGATTAAACAAAGCAACCTTTTATTTGTATCTTCCTGGAGTATGCTATGCAAAGTGCTCAGAAATCTCGGTGCTAATTGCTTATTTGTTATTAAAGATAAATTATATAATCTGCAAATGTTACAATTATATTAAAATAAATATTGAATGATCATTAAAATATATCACGATATAACTTTTGCTCAATTTCTTTAAAATTTCGTAGAGATACACCAAAATCAAGGAGTATAAAGATATTAGACAATTTTTACTTTCTCTATACGTACTACATACACAGTATACAGAGAAGGTATTGCACTCCACCAAAAAATTCGATGCCAAGATTTCACCGGAAATATATGTTTTAGGGTCCCCTATATCCAAAAAAGTATTTTCAGGAAAAGGTCCGTGTGTGTGTCCGTGTGTCAGTGTGTCCGTGAACACGATAACTCAAAAACAAAAAGTCGGTAAAATACCAAACTTAGTATTTAAGTTTAGTATCTTTCAGGGATGCGACACGAAGATTTTGAGAAAAATCCCCCTACCTCAAACTACCCTTTACATGGAACTTTTTTCGAAAATTTTGTTTTTCTAAAATATGGCTCTAACGATTTTGATGAAAATATCGTATATTAAAACTATTTACCTGACAAATAAAATGTATATTGTGAATTTTCTGGGAATAGCCTCTGAAGACTACTTTATTCTGGATCAATTTTACGGAATTTTGCATAACTGCTAAACTGTAAGAGATGGACAAAATCTTACCACACAGAAAATGTACAGCACTTTAGAACACACAATTTATGTTACATACATTTTTTTCGTGGATTTCATTGTTTTTGAGATATTCCTTGTTTTTGGTTTAAGCTATAAAAACTTATATTTTTCTCCTTTGTGAACTCGTGTCAATACAAACAAAGGAACTTCAGTCGCAGAGCAACCAGCTTTTGACTATCACTTTAACCTATGGTACCCCCTTATTTCGCTTCTACTAACAAGGAAGCAAGTAATAGGATTACTTCTGTTAATTTTTGCTCCATTAGATGAAATAAATGGAATAATTTGTTGTAGTGATATAAAGTCATGTGAATGGAACACATCAGATTTTTTTAAATAAGAAAGATATGCGCTTAGCAGTAGAAGAACTTTTATTGCCAAACATGTTCGGTATATACTTGGAATTTAGCGAAAGTAATAAACAGGTGCCCAAATATTGCGAAGTCGAAGTTAATATTGGCACGTTCAGCGCTCATACATAGGTATTTGAATATTGCCGTTCTGCATAATGTATATGAATATATTGCTTTCTGTACATACAGTCCATTTTCCATTTCATTTTTATTTGTCTAAAAGCACTATACAGGCATTGACATAGTCTGTTGAAAGCAGTACAATAACCTTGTCATAATAAATTACAAAACAAGATCACAAAATTTATCATTAAAATATTCATGTATAGAATAAAAAGGATGTTTGACTAACCATGTATATATTCTGGACTTAAAATTCTGCATGTTTAAACATTTAACACTATCAGGCAAGTTATTATACAGCTTAATACCTAAGTACTGATAACTATTCTGAGATTTTGTTAGTCGATAATATGGAATGTTTACATTGGACCTATATCTAGTACTATAGCTATGAATATCCATCCTCAAAATATGTCTATGACAAGAAGCATGTATATATACTAAATTATCTAAAATATAAAGATTATAAATAGTTAAAATGCCTAACTCAACTCGTCGCCCTCTTTCCATATATATTTACTTATTTTTATTAAGAAAAGCTGAAATCGCTGAGACCTGTCTCTATCTAAACAAGTTAGCAGCTAAATCAAACATACAACTGAAAAATCTGATGTGTTCCAACACATGACTTTCTCTACAGCTCAGTAAAAAAATTGTGTTAAACATCTTATTCTTCTATCTACTTCATGATAATCGAGGTAAAAGATAAAAAAATTGTTTTAATTACTTGCTTCCTTGTAAGTAGAAGGACAATAAAGGAATACACTAGGTTAGAACGATAGTCAAATCTTTTAAAAGCTGGTTGCCACGTGGTTGAAATCTGTTTCTGTGAAGGGCCAGGAGTTTACAACTTTCCGTGAGAGAAAATTTTAACTCCGATACAAATAACAAGGAATATCTCAGAAATGTTCAATGTCACGAAAAAAAGTATTTGACATAAATTGTGTGTTTAACGTAATCTTAAATCAAAATTCAGCAAAATTCATTCAGAATAAAGACTTCTTTAGATACTATTTCCAGAAAATTCAAGATATAGATTTTATTTGCAATTTAAATACATTTAATATATGGTAAAAATAAAAATTTATGGACGCTCTTTAACTACTGTGGTTCTCAGCGTTCCATTCTAAATTGGGCGTGAAAGAGGCCTTTCTATCAGGCTTAAGGTTCTTTTACGTGCTGTAAATCTATGGCACGGGACCAATGGCTTTACTTCGCTTCCGAAGGAAGCCATGCTAAGGCTTTTTACACCAAGAAAAAATTCATAGTCCGCCGGGTTTGAGCCCGAGACCTTGGGTACTTTGGAGGGCGACTAATAGACGGTACTTTAGTCAAAATCGTTAGAGTCGTTTTTGAGCAAATCAAAATTTTAAAAATTTTTTCCCATGAAAAAGTAGTTTAGAATGGGGGCAGTTTTCTCAAAATCTTCGTGTTGCATCCCTGGAATGTAGTAACGTTAAATATTAAGTTTAATGTTTTACCGATTTTGCGTTTTTGAGTTATCGTGTTCACAGACAAAACAGACTTACGGATGCACAAATACGGACTTTTTTCTAAAAATGCTTTTTTGGATACAGCGAACCCTAAAACGTATACTTCCGAGAAAAATGTCCGCGTGTGTATCTCTCGGTCTGTGTATGTGTGTATGTGTGTATCTGTGGGCAGCATAGCTCAAAAACGGAAAGGCCGTTAAATATCAAACTTGGTATTTAAGTTTGGCATCTTCCAAGGATGCGACACGAAGATTTTCAAGAAAATCTCCCCACCCCAAACTACCCTTTGCATGGAACTTTTTTCGAAAATTTTGATTTTCTAAAAAAATGGCTAACGATTTTGATTAAAATAGTGTATATTAAAGATATTTACCTGATAAATAAAATATATATATCTTGAATTTTCTTGGAATAGATTCTGAAGACTACTTTTTTCTGGGTGAATTTTAAGGAATTTTGCATAACTGGTAAACCTTGAGAGATGGGCAAAAACTTAGCACACCAAAATATAGAGCACATTAAAATACACAATTTGTGTTATATAATTTTTTTTTCGTGGGGTTGATAGTTTCTGAGTTATTCCTTGTTTTTGGTTTCAGCTTTGCAAAAGTTATATTTTTCTCATACAGAAATTGATCAACTCCTGTCCACACTAACAAAGGAACTTCAGTCACATAGCAACCAGCATTTGACTATTACTTTAACCTACGCTACTCCCTTATTTCGCTTCTACTTACAAGGAAGCAACTCATAACACTATTTGTGCTATATTTGTTTTTTTTTTTTTTTCAATTTGCACGAAGTAAATAGAGGCATAAGCTTTTTGACAATAATTTGTTGCAAAAAGAGGTAGAGAAAGTCATGTGAATGGAATATATCAGATTTTATATTACTTTCTCTATACGTACTGTGTATTGTATAGAGAAGTTATTGTATTGCACTCAAAATTTCGATATCAAGATTTCTCTGTGTGTGTGTATGTGTGTGTGTGTGTACAGTATAGGTCAACGACGAAAAGACTGTTGAATACCAAACTTGGTATTTAAGTTTGGTATCTTCCAAGGATGTGACACGAAGATTTTTAAGAAAATACCCCCACCCTCAACTATGCTTTACATGGAACTTTTTTCGAAAATTTCGGTATTTAACCGTCTTTTCGTTTTGGAGCTATGTTGTCCACAGACTGACAGATACACCACACACAGACCTTTTTCTGAAAATGCATTTTTTTTTTATTCAGGGGCTCCTAAAATATATATTTCCGGTGAAATCTCGGTATCGAATTTTTCGGTGCAAATCATTACCTTCTCTATTCCCGTATGTACAATGAATAAAAATAGTTCTTAAAACGAAGTATATACTCAGAGAAAACATTATTTTTAAATTATTATTATTTATGGAGATTCTGGAAAACTTCAATGGAAATTAGATAAAAATTTAGGCGTGTGAAGCAATTTGAAAATATAAAAATGTCGTTTAGAGAAAAACGTTGTTAATAAAATAGCAAGCTAAGTAAAATGTGTGTCATTCTTTAATTAACAATTTCAATAATGCATTAGTAGATCCACCAACACCTTCAACTGTTTCATCCCATAGGATTTATTTTATTGTTTCAAGCAATTTGTATTTGTTTCATTAGAGGTTATATACCTTTAAGATTTTGATTTTCTATGAGTCTGGAGCCTGAAGCAAGGGGACATAGAATCTCAATAGCGGCCCAAAGTTTATTAACCGATCACTACAAAAAATTATTTTAAAAGTTTTTTTTACTTTCTCTAGTACCGTATGTGCAATGTACATAGGGATAGAGAAATTTTGTATTCCACCCAAGAATTCTATACCGAGATTTCATCGGAAATACATGTTTTATGACCCCCTGAGTCCAAAAAAGTATTTTCAGAAACAGATCCGTGTGTGTGTGTGTGTGTGTGTGTGTGTGTGTGTGTGTGTGTGTGTCGAGGGGGGCTATGGAAAGCATAGCTCAAAAACGAAAAGACGGTTAAATACCAAACCTGGAATTTAAGTTTGGTATCTTCCAAGGATGCGACACGAAGATTTTCAAGAAAATCGCCCCACCACAAACTACCCTTTACATGGAAACATTTTCGAAAATTTTGTTTTTATTAAAAATGGCTCTAACGATTTTGATTAAAATGCCACATATTAAAACTATATCTGTCACAAATAAAATGTATATCATAAATGTCCCCCTCCGTGGTGTAATGGTTACCATGCTAACTTCATATGCCCAAGATCGCGGGTTCAAACCCGGCGGAGGACGATGGATTTATTCGGGCGTAAAAATCCTTAGCATGGCTTCCTTCGGAAGGGAAGTAAAGCCGTGGGTCCCGTGTCGTAGATTTACGGCACGTAAAAGAACCTCAAGCCTGATAAGAGAGGCCTCTGAGCAAAATTAAGCGGTCTTTCACGCCCAATATAGAATGGGACGCTGAGAACCAAAGCAGTTAAAGAGCGTCCATAAATAACACGCCATTTATATCTTAAATTTTCTGGGAATAGTTTCTAGAGACCTGTTTATTCTGGATGAATTTTGCTTAATTTAGTATAACTAGTAAACCGTAAGAGATGGACAAAAGCTTACTAAACAAAAAAAGTAGATGTTGTTAAAATGCATGAGTTATGTAATATACATTTTTGCGTGGAGCTTACCGTTTTCGATTTACTCCTTGTTATTGGTATCAGTTGTGAACTACCTATACTTTTCTCAGACGGAAGTGTCTATTTTTCTTTTGTTCTACTCCTGGTCTAGCAAAAAAGCGATTTGCAATGACAATCGCATACCGACAGCTTTAAAAACATTTGACTATCACTTTAGCCTAGTGTATTCCCTTAGTTATATTCTACTTATAAGAAACTAAGTAATAAAATTCTGCTAATGTTTATCTCGATTATCATGGTGTTGAAAGAATTGTCTTTTGTAAGAAGTTTGTTTGTAAAGTCTTTAAATGGCTCTATATCCCTAAGGAAGGGGGCATGTAAATATCTATGGTTACCCAAAGTTTCCATAGCCATCTACAAAGAAGATTTTAGAATTTTTGTTTTATAGAATAGAATGGCAGGAAATAGATGCATTTTAGATCTTTAAATGGCTCTAGAGCTCTAAACAAGGGGGCATATAAATCTCTATGGGTGCAGAAAGTTTCCATAGCTATTTACTGCAAAAACCGATTTTCGAATACTAATTTAATAAAATAGTATGCCAGGAAACATATGTATTATAGATCTTTAAATGACTCTACAGCTCTAAGCAAGGGGGGGGGCATGCACATCTCTGCCGATACTTAATTCCCATACCCATTTACTATACAAATCTGATGTGTTACACTCACACGACTTTCTCTAGCTACTCTACAATTAAACTTCTTACGAAAGATAATTCTTCTTTCAACATCATGCTAATCGAGATAAACATTAGCAGAATTGTATTAAAAGTATAAGTACTTCACAATGGGCTAATAACAAGGAATACCTCGAAAACGGTAAGCTCCACGAAAGAAACATATATGACATAACTTGTGTATTTTAACAAGATCTATATTTTTTGTCTAATAAGCTTTGTCTATCTCTTACGGTTTACTAATTAAGCCAAATTAAGCAAAATTAATCCAGAATAAGCAGATCTTTAGAAGCTATTCCCAGAAAATTCAACATATTTATTTTATTTGTGATAGAAATGGCTTTAATATGTGGTATTTTAATCAAAACCGTTAGAGCCATTTTTGAGAAAAACAACATTTTGGACAATTTTTCAATGTAAAGGGTAGTTAAGGGTGGGGGGAATTTTTCTTGAAAATATTCGTGTCGCATCCATGGAAGATACCGAACTTAAAAACCATATTGGTATTTAACGGTCTTTACATTTTTGAACTATGCTGTCCACAGACACACACACACACACACACACACGCGCGCGTGCGCGCGCGGATCTGTTTCTGAAAATGCTTTTTTTGAATTCATGAAGTCCTAAAACATGTATTTCCGGTGAAAACCCTGCATCGAATTTTTGGGTGGACTACAATATTTCTCTATCCCTATGTACATTGTACCTACGGGGTTAGAGAAAGTAAAAATGATTTCGAATAATTGCGATCAAAATAGTGGCCCTTAAATTTTTCAAAATTTCGAGCATTTCTGAATATACGAGTATAACTAGGTATTCTTTAACTCGAAAATAATATACTTTCATGTTAGAGTTAAGGGCAGTAGTGTGTATTTATAAAGGTTTTTTCACTCCTTATGTTCCTCTTTAACCCCCCTCCCCCCGTCCTAATGCAATACATTACATCGTACAATGTCCCAGTTGCTTAGAACCTAAACATCGATAATGAACAACCGCTGCCGAACTTTTCCCATAAGTCACAAACTTTATTATAGTGAGGTTACGATAAAAGAAGGAGACACCCAGAAAAGCATATTGCTCTAAACACTCTCACTGGATTTTCAGTTTGGACAATCTGTGAAAGCTTTGCATCAGTATGAGAACTTCCACTTGTAGAAAGCAAAGAACTAAACTAGAGTTTGACATTTTTGTACTCCGAAGAAAAAGAAAATAATATGTGCACACTGTCAGGGAGACAAAAGAATAAGCATATATTTCACCATACTGGAATAACACAAAAGATGTAGTGAGGAAATGCTTGTTAGAACTTTCTCTTAGTCTGAAAGGATGGCCTGCTATTATATTTTTTCCCCTTTTTTCAGATTTCAGACGTCAAGAAACGAGTTGCTGATTTTAACGAAGTTGGCACTCGACATTTGCGTCTAAGCACACCATGCTGTACATGCTCTAAAATCATGTCTGTGTTTACTCTAAAAATGGCGAGAAATGAAAGAGGAAATAAAAAATAAAATGTGATGCGTTGCCTTCACATTACTTACCTACCTATTATATAACAAACTATACTTATACATATTCTTATATCTACTTCATGCTAATCTAGACACAAACGGTTAGGTCGGCTGATAAGTCCCGAAGCTTCTCAATGAAAACAACATTTAAAAAAATTACCTTATTTCTCAACATAATCTCCAGAAAGGCTAATACATTTGTCATATCGGTATTCTAATTTAATTAAACCATATCTGTAATGCAATTTATCAAAGACCTCAAAATAGCTATTTATCGCATCAATGACCTACTCGTTGCTGTGAAATCTTCGTCTCCAAGAACTTTTTTGAGGTTTGATAACAGGTGTTAGTAGCCACTGAGTGCTAGATCTGGCGAATAGGGTGGATGTTCAAGCAATTCCAACTTTAATTCGCACATTTTTCCCATTGCAATGACTGAACGATGGGCCGGAGCATAGTCGTGATGAAACAAGATTCTTTTTTTTTTTTTTTTTCCAAAAAGATATTTTTCTTTTCATCTCATCACTCAAACTTTGTAGTAAACTTGCGTAGTAGTCACCAGTGATACTTTTACCATTTTCCAAGTAATCAATAAAAATAATTCCCTGTACATCCCAGAAAACACTCGCCATAAACTTGTTAACTGACAAAATTGACTTTGCCCTTTTTTGGGGTTGGTTCACCTGGCGCAATCCACTCTTTTGACTGTGATTTACGTTCTAGTGTAGTGATGTATCCAAATTTTATCCATAGTAATAAAGCGTCTCAAAAATTCCCTGGAGTTTTTACGGTAGAGTTCTACATTCTTAACAGAAACAGTTTTTCTTTGTAATTTTTAATCAGGTGTCAACAAACGCGGCACCCATCTTGCACAGACCTTGAGAAAGCCCAAAACAATACTTAAAATATTACCTGTACATTCTTTTGATATGTTTACAGCCTCTGCTATCTCAAACAGCTTTAATTTGCGGTCTTTGAGTACTAAACGATGAATTTTTTTCACTGATCTCTGGAGTTGTCACTTCTCAGGGTGTACAGAGCGAGACTCATCGCTAGTGCTCGTACGTTCCATTTTAAATTCTGCAAATCACATTTTAATCATTGAATATGAAGGGTCAGAGTCTTTCAATATACTGTCTATTTCTTCCTTGATTTCATAAGGCATTAAGCCTTTCAAATGGAAGTGTTTAGTCATTGCTCGTTTTTCCAAATCCTCAATTTTCGTGAAAACTCTAAAAGTTGTCTTATTTAAAATTGTGTTATTCGAAAACTAAACAATCCATTGACCTGTAACTATGGATACGAGCTAGTCTAGAGTTAAACTTTACGATGCTACCATCTAACTGGCCTAGTGGCGCTATATCTGTGTTAGGCCCAGGACTTATCAGCCAACCCTCGTTATACATATTTTCCTACAGATTCAAGAAGACCAATAGAATACACTGGGCTATTCAAAACTTTAAGATTATTGTTATTGCTATCTTATATCCTTATAACTTCGATCTATTTACATAACCAGAATTAAAAAGGAAGAACTAGAATGATGACTTCTCGATCGGGAATGTATAGTTAAAATAAAACACAGGAACGTTTCGAAAATGATTACTGCTCAAAAATGTACAGGATATAAATTATGTGTTTTAACTAAATCTACATATTTTGTGTCGCTTGTTTATCTATCTCTTATGGTTTACCAGTAATGCAAAAGTCATTCAGAGTAAATAGGGTCTCAGAATCAATTCCCAGAAAATTCAAGTTATATACACTTAATCTGTAATGAAAATGATTAAAAGAAATAGTATTTTAAATAAACTAGTATAGCCTAATTCAAAATCTTCTCGAACTTCTAGCCAGGTAAAAACTTCGCTTGACACCAACGTTTCGAAGAAGTGCATCTTCCTCGTCTTCAGAGTAAACTGAAGATGCACTTCTTCGAAACGTTGGTGTAAAGCCAAGTTTTTACCTGGCTAGAAGCCCGAGAAGATTTTGAATTAATACGTCGCCAGGAAAGCTTCAGTTCTTATTTTAGTATAGCCTCTTTTTTTTTTTCTTTTTTTTTTTAAGCGAAAGCTTATCTAGTAATATTTCCTTCATAAATAAGTTCGCAATGTATAGACGAGTCTACCACTGAAGGCCCCCAAAGCTTATACTAATTCTTGCGGTCACACATTAAGTCATTTGGCTTGATTCTTTTCAATCTTCTAACTTCACACTTACTAAGCACATTTAACCTCTCTTTATTTCCATGGTGCTGCACTCTTATATGATGTTTCCTTGCTGAATTTTTTATTTCTTCTGTAACTGTGTCGATCTTGAGATCTCTGTGTATCTGATCATTGCGCTCATACCAAGGTGCATTAACTATTGTTCTTAGAGCTTTATTTTGAAATGTCTGTATATGTTTTATATTATTCAATTTAGAACAGCCCCAAAGCTGTATCCCATAGGTCCAAACTGGCTTTAACACCTGCTTGTGTATTAATAGCTTATTATATATGTCAAGTTCAGAATTTCTCCCAATAAGCCAGTAAAGTTTCTTATATTTGATATTTAACTCTTTTCTTTTAGTTTCTATATGCTTTCTCCAATTTAGTTTTGCATCTAGTATCATTCCTAGGTACTTTACTGATTGAACTTGAGGAATAGTTTGATTATTTATTTTTATCGGTAGTATCTTAGTTTTCTTATTCGTAAAGTTGATGTGTACGGATTTAGATTCATTTAATTTTACGCGCCATTTCTTGGTCCACTCATTTACCCTATTGACGGCTTTCTGTAATTTCTGTGTAGATTCATCTACTGTATGGCCTATTGCCATTATTCCTGTGTCGTCAGCGAAGGTAGCCATAGTAGTCATCTTGATATGGAATATCCCTAGTAAATATAAGGAACAGTATTGGCCCCAAGACGCTTCCTTGAGGTACTCCAGCAGCTATATTCTTCAATTCAGAGTATTAATGTCCATATTTAACTCGGAAATATCTCCCTTCAATATAGGATAACAATATTTGATAAAAGTGCTCAGGTAGATCTCGTTGAAGCTTAAAAATTAGACCTTTGTGCCATACTTTATCGAAGGCTTTGGCCACGTCTAGAAATACTCCAGAACAAATTTTGTTTTCCTCTAATGTTCTTTCTATGATATCGACTATACGATGTACTTGATCAATAGTTGAATGTTTGTTTCTAAATCCAAACTGGTGATCTGGTATTAACTTACTTTCCTCTATTATAGGTTTTAATTGCTTTAACAATAGTTTTTCAAATAGCTTAGATAATTGAGATAAGAGTGAAATCGGTCTGTATGATTCCTTTTCATTAGGGGTTTTCCAGGTTTAAGGATAATGAGCACTTCTGCTACCTTCTATTGACTTGGGATATATTTAAGTCTTAATGCAGTATTTATTATGTGTAATAGCTGGATAAGAGCTTTTTGTGGTAATTCTTTGAGAATGTGTCCTGTGATTAAATCATATCCTGGTGCTTTTTTGCATTTATATTCTGCTGTATTTCTCGTTTTAATTCTTTGAGCGTTACACACCTAAGTTCTATACCTTCCTTTTTCTTGCCATGTTTTATGTTCTCTTCAGATGTTTGCCTAGGTAAAGGTTGAAAAATCTCTTCTAGATAGTTGGCGAATAGGTCTGCTTTATCCTTATCGCTCCTTGCCCATGCTCCATCTCCTTTTTTTATTGGCGGAATTTGATTAATAGGCCTTTTAATACTCCTGGTTGCCTTCCATAAGGAGTAATCGGCATCTTTATCTGCTGTTAGTCCTTTCATATAGATAGTAAATGATTTATTTTGTATACTACTAATCAAATTCTTTAGCTTATTACAGGTTTGATTTAATCGCGTTTTATCTTCTGGTGCCCGTGTTCTCTGCCACTTTTTACGCAGTTTTCTTTTTTCACTAATAAACTCCGTCATTTCCATTGAATAGGAGATATCATATATGTTATTCCTACTTTTTTCCGGAGAGTGGTTCCATGCTGCTTGTTGAATATTGGTAACAAAGAGATCTATCTCTGCTTCCAACTGTTGCGGTGTTTTTAAAGGAACATTAAGTTCGATAGTGCTCTCTAATTCATTTTTGAACCCTTCCCAATTTGTTTTATTATTAATTAGTCTTGGGGGGCTATCCTTTATTATTATATTATCACTTACTGTTAATATGATAGGGGAATGATCTGATGAAATATCATAATCCTCATTTACGTGCACATAATTGTTAGAGATACCCTTCGTTATGAAAAAATCAATTAAATCTGGTGTTTTGTTTTCATCTGTCGGCCAATATGTAGGGTTTCCAGTTGAATGGAATTGGCACTTTGTTTTAATAGCTGCCCTATACAGCTCCCTTCCTTTAGTAGTAATTATTCTTGATCCCCAATGAGAATGTTTGGCGTTATAATCACCTCCTATAATAAAGTTATTTCCTAAAGTCTTAAACAGGTTGACAAAATCCTCTTCTTTTAGATTATACCTTGGAGGACAATATATTGCAGAAACATTAAAAGACTTAGTTTTAACTTGGATAGTGATAGTTATCACTTGCATTTCTTCGGTTTCTATTTTACTTTCTTCGTAGTGTTTAATGCATTTTTTAATTATTACTGCGGAGCTCCCTCTTGCTTTATCAGATGGACGGTCTGAACGGTAGATGTCATAACCTCTTATTCTAACATATGATTGTTTAACCAAATGCGTTTCGGATATTAAGCATATATCTATTTTCTTGCTTTTCAGGAACAGTTTCAACTCCTGAATACGCTGTTGCAAACCGTTTGCATTCCATGATAATATTCTATGTGTGTGTGCCATTTTATTTAATTTTGTTAAGTCTAGCTTCAAGCTCTCTTTATCTATCATAAATCAGTTTGTTGGTATATTTCTGCTCGTCCAGTATTTCTAGGATGCGTATTATAGCTTTATCAACAGTTGGAAATTCAGCTTTACTATTACGTGTTGCTGCTGCATAATTGTTCTGTTCTCTATTAGGTTCATCCACTATTACTTCACTTTCTTCTAGAACCATATCTAAGTTACAATTCCCTCGAGTCCTATGAATCTGTCTTTGATTTTTCATTGTTTCGTTCCTCCTTTTTTGCAGCTCCTTAGCTACTTCGATAGCCTGTTTTGAGAAAATAAACATTTTTGAAATTTTCTACAAGTAAAGGGCAGTTAGGGAGGTTATCAAAAACTTCGTGGTGCTTTCTCGGAGGATACTAAACGTATATACTAAGTTTGGTATTTTACCGACTTTTTTGTTTTTCAGTTATCATATTATCATGGACACAGTCACAAACGGATATTTTTCTAAAAATGCTTTTTTACGATACAGAGAGCCTAAAACGTGTGTTTCCTGTGACATCTTGGTACCAATTTTTGGGTGGAATGCAACATCTTATCTATACACGATGTACGTTTATAGAAGGTGAAAACTGATTTTTAACTTCACATGACTTTCTACCTATTCTGTAACAAATTATTCTTACAAAAAAGTATTATTCTATCTACTTTATGCTAATCAAGATAAACATTAGTAGAAATGGTTATATTGCATTATTTTCTTATAGATTTAAGAAGAAGAGGAAGGGAATACACTAGGTTAAAGCGATATTTAAAACTTTTAAGTTGGTTGCTATGCCATGGCCTAAGGAAGATGGAGACATCCACCTAGTCCAACTCAATCCAAACATCTCCCTTACGGAAGGGGCTCAGATGTTCGGCCCGTCGTACTACAGTAACGTCTACAGCGCTCGCATCGGAACCTCCCCCTACGAGGAGTAAAAGGGAACTAAAGGAAATTGATATCCTAAATTGATCGTAAAATATTTTAAAAGCAGTCGCTGTGCAGTTGCCATTGAAATTTGATATTTTTCAATAGCGGGAGTAAAAAAAAATACAGACGAGTTCCTGTTTGAGAAAAGTATAAGAATTTTAAATTTGAAGCTAATAACAAGAAATATCTTCGAAAACGTTAGTTCTACAACAAAAAGGTGAGGAGCATAACTTGTGTGTTTTGACGAGTGTTTTTTTCAGTAAGTTTTTTCTATCTCTTATGGTTTACCAGTTAGGTAATTAAAAATCATTCAGAATATACAGGATTTCATAGGTTATTTCCTGGAAATTCAAGATATACATTCTATTTTTCATATTACCATCTTTAATATACGGTATTTTAGTTTGTTACAGCCATTTTTCAGAATATAAAAAAATTCGAACATTTTTGCCATGTAAAGGGAAGTTTGTGGAGGCGGGAGGGGGGTGATTTTCTGGAAAATCTTGATATTGAAACCTTGGGAGATGCTGAACTTAAAATACCAAGTCAGGTATTTTATGTTAGCTCGTTTTTGAGTTATGCTGTCCTCTGTCTCTCTCTCTCTCTTTTTCTCTCTCTCTTTCTCTCTTTCTCACACACACACTGACCTCCTTCTAAAAGTACTTTTCTAGATTCAGGACTAATTTGTATTTACGCTGAAATCTAGTATCGACATTTTAGGTAGAATACAATACCTTCTTTTCATACTACGTAAACTGTACATATGTACTAGGGAAAGTTTAAAAGGAGAATAACGAATACGTACTTCTTAATTGAGAAAAGTGTCCATTAAGAAAGAAAGAAAGAAATAAAGACAGGAAAATTTCACAAATGGTGAGACAGTAACTCTTTTATATCCGCCTAATTATGTAACTAAGAATAACATGTAGAAATAATCTCTATTGCGCAACGATCTGTATTACCGATATTGATAATTATACTTAATTAAATAGATAACCTTTGTATATAGTAATGTAGTATTAATCATAGTAAGGGGCAATAAGCATTATTTTATTTGTGAATATTTGTATTTTGTTAATATTTTACACGCTAAGATGACAAGTTTTGAAACGTGGTTTTAACTGTAAATGCACAGATTTCCGTTAGCAAGAGACCCTGATGTATTGTGAGTTGAGCTTGCAAAAGGAAACATTCCAAAAGGTTATTGCCCTGTCTGTTGTATAACGTTGAGTGACTTTAGGGAATAGAGGCATAAGTACACACAACCAATATCAAGAAGGGACGCTATTTATACACAAAGGAAGCTAAGTTTAAAATCACAACCGTTTTGGGCAGTTCTACGTCAGATTACGTGGACGACACTATGTCGGTCACTGAAGCAAAATCGCGCCACGTTGCTCACCCTGCATGAAACAAAGAATTCATGGTTTTACTTTCCCCAGATTTATAATCATCACCCACATGTTTGCAGGTGTCACTTGGTTGTCAACGGTTAGGGTTTATACAGTGTAATATTATACCATGCAATTTTCTTCAATAATAGTTACGAACCAGTTATTAGTGTTATTTTTCTTCACTGCCTTTTTTTGTATTTCCTTCTGTACCACGCCCTGTACCGAGTTATTCATGTTCGCCGATGAAGAACAACAACCTGAGCTAAAACCGGAGCAGCAAAGACATCAAAAGGTAGGGGAACATCACTAGGTTCCACCCTAACCGGAACAACTGACCCAAACAATAACGCCGACGCTACTTTGTCATTTACTATTTAAGATAATATTCAGAACAAAGTCACCAATGGCAGTTGCAATGGTCAATCGCATAAAAATTCATATCAATAAATTGTGTTTTGATCGAGACCTACATTTTCTATGTACACCGTTTCGCCTGTCTCTTACGGTTAACCATTATGCAGAAGTCATCCAGAGTGAATAGGGCTTAGGGACTATTCCCAGGAAATTGAAGAATTACTTTATATTATTAATGAAAACGTGTTGAATACGGGATTTTAACTAAACCCGTTAGATCCATTTTAAGGAAATCAAAATATAAGAAGGGTTGTTCAAGGAAAGGGTAGACTGAAGTGGAACTCATAATTAGGAAAAGACCCGGGGAGGAAACGTTTCAGCAATAAGTTTAGGCTGACACAAAGCCATTGCCGGCATTACAAAAACTGAAAAATCTGATATGTTCCATTCACATGACTTTATTTAATCTCTACAGCAAATTACTGTTAAAAAGTTTATTCTTCTGCTTACTTCATGCTAATTGACACATAAAAAAAAAAAAGAGCAGAAATAGTCTTATTACTTGCTTCCTTGTAAGCAGAAGCAAAATCAGGTTGTTGCATAGGTTAAAGTGATAGTCAAAAGCTGTTTTCTAAGTGACTGAAGTTCCTTTGTTTGCATGGACAGGATTCACAAAGTTGTTTAAAGCTGAAACCAAAAACAAGGAATATCTCAAAAACGACAAACTTCCGAAAAAAATGTATACAACATAAATTGTTTTTTTTAATGTGCTCTATATTTTGTGTGCTAAGTTTTTGTCCATCCCTTACGGTTAAGCAGTATTGCAAAATTCCGTAAAATTTATCCAGAATAAAGCAGTCTTCAGAGGCTATTCCCAGAAAATTCAAGATATACATATTATTTGTCAGGTAAATATCAGTAATATACGATATTTTAATCATATTCGTTAGTCATTTTTGAGAAAAACCAAATTTTCGAAAAAAAAATTGAATGTAAAGGGTAGTTTGGGTTTGGGGGATTATTCCTCAAAATCTTCGTGACGCATCCCTCAAAGATACTAAACTTAAATACCAAGTTTGGTACCTTACCGACTTTTCGTTTTTGAGTTTTCGTGTTCACAGATACACGGACAGACACACGGACCTTTTGATGAAAATTCTGTTTACTTTCTCTATACGTACTATGTACATAATGTATAGAGAAAGTATTGCATTGTACCCAAAAATTCGATTCCGAGATTTCACCGGAAATACATGTTTTGAGACCACCTGAATAAAAAAAAACATTTTTAGAAAAATGTCCGTGTGTGTCTGTCTGTATGTATGTGTGTGTGTCTATGTGTCTGTGGGCAGCATAGCACTAAAACAAAAAGACCGTTAAATACCAAACTTGGTATTTAAGTTCAGTATCTTCCAAGGAAGATTTTCAAGAAGATCCCCCACCCCCAAATACCTTTCACATTAAAAATTATTCGAAAATTTTGATTTTCTAAAAAATGGCTGTAACGATTGTGATTAAAATATCATATATTAAAGATATATACTTGACAAATAATATGTATTTCTTGAATTTTCTGGGAATAGTCTCTGAAGCCTACTTTATTCTGGATGCATTTTACGGAATTTTGTGTAACTGGTAAACCGTAAGAGATAGATAAAAACTTACCGCACAAGAAATGTGGAGCACATTAGAACACACAATTTATGTTATATACATTTTTTTCGTGGAGTTTATCGTTTTTTTTTTTTTTTTTAGATATTCCTTGTTTTTTGTTTCAGCCTTAAAAAACTTATACTTTTCTCATACAGGAATTTGTCAACTCCTGTCCATACAAACAAAGGAACTTCAGTCACATAGCAACCATATTTTGCTATCACTTTAACCTATGGTACTTCCTTATTTCGCTTCTATTTACAGGGAAGCAGGTAATAAGACTATTTCTGTTTATTTTTTCTCTCTTATCATGAAGTAAATAGAAGCATAAACTTTTTAACAAAACCTTTTTGCAGAGATATAGAGAAAGTCATGTGAATGGATTACATCAGATATTTTTTTTGATATAGGGGACCCTAAAACATATATTTGCGGTGAAATCTTGGTATCGAATTTTTGGGTGGAGTGCAATACCTTCTATATACACTATGTACATAGTACTGTAGAGAAAGTAAAAACAGACGGGATTGGAAGCGCGGACCTTCAATTTACAAATTCGTACGTTAATGATTTCTGCCCGTATTGGTCAAGAATATTTCTCTTGTACCGTCTGAAGATTTCTACTTTCTCTTTCACGTAATATGTTTATACATAGTCCTGCATTTCATCCAGAATTTTAATGTCGAGATTTCACCAGAGATGTATTTTGAAGACCCCCCTCAAAAGTATTTTTAGAAAAAAATGTCCGTATCCGCGCAGGCGCGCCCGTGTGCGTCCGTGTGTCTGTGAAAAGCATAACTTTTTACTTTCTCTACACGGTCTATGTACATAATGTATAGAGAAGGTATTTCATTCCACCCAAAAATCCGATATCGAGATTTCATTGGAAATACATGTTTTGGGTCCCCTGAATATAAAAAAGGCATTTTTGGAAGAGGAAAAAGGTCCGTGTATGTGTGTGTGTGGTCTGTGAATAGCACTACTTTAAAACGAAGAGACCGTTAAATACCAAACTTGGTTATTTAGGTTTGGTATCTTCCAAGAATGCGACACGAAGATTTTCAAGAAAATTCCTCCACCACAAACTACGCTTTACTTTGAAAAATTTACGAAAATGTTGATTTTCTTAAAAATGGCTGTAACGATTTTGATCAACATCCCGCATATTAAAGATATTTACCTGACAAATAACATGTATATCTTGAATTTTCTGGGAATAGCTTCTGAAGACTATTCTGGATGAATTTTATGGAATTTTGTATAACTTATAAACCGTAAGAGATGGACAATAACTTACCACATAAACATGTAGTACACGTTAAAACACGCAATTTATGTTACGTACATTTTTTCGTGGAGTTGGTCGTTTTTGAGATATTTCATGTTTTTGGTTTCAGCTTTGAAAACAACGTTTTCTAATACACGAATTGGTAAACTCCTGTCCATACAAACAAAGGAAATTGTCACAGAGCAACCAGCTTTTGACTATCACTTTAACCTATGGTACTCCCTTATTTCGCTTCAACTTGGAAGGAAGCAAGTAATTAGACTATTTATGCTAATTTTTTATCGATTAGCATGAAGTAAATAGAAGCATAAGCTTTTTAACAATAATTTGTTGGAGAGATGTAGAGAAAGTCATGTGAATGGAACACATCAGATTTTTTACTTTCTCTACACGTAGTTTGTACTTAGTCTATGGAGAAAGAATTGTAGTGCACCCAAAAATTCGATACGGAGATTTCACCGGAAATGCATGTTTTGGGTACACCTGAATCCAAAAAGCATTTACCGAAAAAAGGTATTTAAGTTTGGTATATTCCAAGAATGCGAGGAGGAGATTTTCAAGAAAATCACCTCAGCCCAATTACCCTTTATATGGAGCTTTTTCGAAACTTTTGATTTATTCAAAAATAGCTCTAACTATTTTGATTAAAATATCGTATATTAAATATATTTACGCAACAAATAAAATGTGTATCTTAAATTTTCTGGGAATAGCCTCTGAAGACTACTTTGTTTTGGATGAATTTTACGCAGTTTTGTGTAACTAGTAAACCGTAAGAGATAGACAAACTCTAACTTAATGGAAAATGTAGAGCTCGTTAAAAACACAATTTGTTATATATTTTTTTTTTCAAGGAGTTGGTCAATTTTGATATATTCCTGTTATTGGTTTGAGCTTTAAAAAACGTATACCTTTCTTATTCGGGAATTTGTCAACTCCTGTCCATAGAAACATTGGGACTTTAGTTACATAGGTACCATCTTTTGACTAATACTTTAGCTTATGCATGGAAGCAAGTAATAAGATTGTTTCTGCTATTTTTTTTTTCGATTAGCATGAAGTAAAAAGAACTATATGCTTTTTAACAATTATTTGTTGAAGAAATGCACAGAAAGTCGTGTGAATGGAGCACATCATATTGTGTATAGTGTTTAATGCCCGCTTTTACTTCTTGTGGCACCGTTGGCGAAAACATCATAGCTAATCCATTAAATTACATATTTGGTATTTAGGTTCAGCATCGTTCAAAGGTGCGATGCGAAGATTTTCAAGAAAATCCCCCAACCCCAAACAACCCTTAAATGGAATATTTTTCGAAAATGTGGATTTTTTTCATAAATGGCTTAAACCATTTTGATTAAAATACCGCATGTTTGGAATATGTTCATCCCAGATAAAATGTATACTTTGAATATCTGGGAAAAACCTCTGAAACCCTTTTCATTCTGGATGGTTTTTACCTAATTGATAAACTGTTAAGACATAGACAAAAACTTACTGCACAAAGAATAAAGAGTTTAGTAAAACACACAATTTAATCATAAAGTTTTGTAGCATTGATCATTTCCGTGTTATTCATTGTAATTGGTTTTAAAATTTCTAGTATTTAGACTTTTCTCAAACGGGTAGAAAAATTATTAGACAATTTAAATCTATAGCATGTAACATCCTGGAAATTTAGCTCTATAAAAGAAATACCTTACCATAAATTATGTGTTTTTGACGAGATCTACATTTTTTATGTCCTTTATATGCCACCTGACCGGCCTAGAGAACGCAGTACATTAATGCCGATCCGATTGGTGATAAACCCTGTCACAGTCATCCTTCACTGCCTATTACTCTCTCTCAGTATCAGTTGTAATTGTGTTGTAACCAGTTTTACTTATTTTTGGCAGTGAAATATGGATAGTATGCGCATGTTTTTTGCTGTCCTTACTTCACTGACTTTCGATTGTTCTAATCAGGTGTTGAATAACGAGAGAAACCTTTGTAATCGGAGTTTGACATTAGGCAATCAACGACTACCTAATGTGGTATGCATTGCTATCTCTTTACACTTACCACGTTTCAAGTTAAAGCAACACAATAAAGGGGTAAAATACTTTGGCAGAAAGCCTTTTGAAAATTCCTTTCCAGGCAGTTATCACCGACCATAGTGGTTTTCTAGGTAAAGCACTTGAGCCCTCGGCCGCCAAGTACTGTTAAATAAATGTAAATGGCGTGTTATTTATGGACGCTCTTTAACTACTTTGGTTCTTAGGGTCCCATTCTACATTGGATGTGAAAGACCGCTCAGAGGCCTCTCTATCAGGCTTGACGTTCTTTTTCGTGCCGTAAATCTACGACACGGAACCAACGGCTTTACTTACCTTCCGAAGGAAGCCATGCTAAGGATTTTTATACTCGAAAAAATCCATCGTCCTCCGCCGGGTTTGAACCCGCCACCTTGGTATTTGAAGTTAGCATGGTAACCACGGAGGGCGACAGGTACTGTTAAACTACTTATATATTTTCCCATCATACTTTTAAAACATTCAAGAATTCAAAACTTATTTACAATGTTTGCTTTCTTTTTTAGCTATAAAACTACAGGGTTACTACAAAAGAAATAGACAACTTCAACTACCTGTAAAACAAAAACTATTAGAGATAGCAACCTAATTATTTTGGAGGTATGTTGAGAAACTCTCAAAGTTTTGTTTGTTACTATTGGTAACGCTGTAGTATTTTGTTTGTTGTTGCAGAAGCTAAAATGGCGGAAACTCCTGTGGAAAAGGCATATTGCATGTATAATGCGTTCTAGCAAATTCCTATACCTGTACAAACCAAAAAAAAAAAAAAAAAAACATTCCCAAAATAAAAGTGTATAATCCTCTTATATAAGATATTAAACTTCATAAAATTAAAGATAAAAATAAAGAAAAAATAGGACAAATATAATACCAGAATTTGGAAACATTAAAGTGGGTAAAATCATGCAGTATTAATATAAAACGTCCAGGATATATACAAATAGAGCGTAATAAACGGAATAGCGTTGCGCGGTATAATAACTATGGGGTTTTACAGTATATATTTAATTCATTATAAATAATTACCTCCCTTTTCCCCCATATACTTAACTTACATAATTCTAACAGTTATGTTAACAGCTATTTTACGTTTTCATTCAACATCTTCCTATTTTTATTTTCTCTATACGTACTATGTACATAATGTATTGCACTCCACCCAAAAATTCGATACCGAGATTTCACCGCAAATATATGTTTTAGGGTCAACTTTATCAACACAAGTATTTTGTGTGTGTGTGTGTGTGTGTGTGTGTCCGTGTGTCACACGATAACTCAAAAACGAAAAGTCGGTAAAATACCAAACTTAGTATTTAGGTTTAGTAACTTCCAGGGATACGACACGAAGATTTTGAGAAGAATCCCTCCACCGCAAACTACCCGTTACATGGAAAACATTTTAAAATTTTTGACTTTCTCAAAAATGGCTCTAACGACTTTGATTAAAACTTCGTATATTAAAGATATTTACCTGCTAAATAAAATGTATATTTTGAATTTCCTGGGAATAGCTCTGGAGACTACTTTATTCTGGATGAACTTTACGGAATTTTGCATAACTGCTAAACCATAAGAGGTGGACAAAAACTTACCACACAAAAAACGTATAGCACGTTAAAACACACAATTTATGTTATATAATTTTTTTCTGGAATTGATCGTTTTAAAGATATTCCTTGTTTTTTGTTTTAGCTTTGAAAAACTTTTTTCTCATGCATGAATGTCATCTCCTGTACATACAAACAAAGGAACTTCAGTCACATAGTAATCAGCCTTTGACTATCAGTTTAACCTATGGTACCCCCTTATTCCTTTTCTGCTTACAAAGAAGCAAGTAATAAGACTATTTCTGCTAAGTTTTTCTCAATTAGAATGGAGTGAATAGAAGCAAAAGCTTTTTAACAATCATTTGTTGCAGAGATGTAGAGAAAGTCATGTGCATGGAACACATCAGATTCCTTATTATTTGTGTGTTAACATTAATGTTAATTCTTTTGTTGTGGCATTTACACTTAATAATAACTTTATAATGTAATTGTTCACGTTATATGTAACTATAGTCCTAAGATACAATTTAAAGTAGGGTTTTAAAGTTTTGGAAAGTAAAAAAAAATAAATAATGTGATAGGGAGCAGAGAAAGTCATGTGAGCGTAACATATAGGATTTTTGCTCTTGCTTATCAACACTCCAATCTACTTTCCACGTGCTTGGTACCAATATTCATTAGGCTTTTCCAGTCGCTATCACTCCGCTCATTTCAACCTTTTGAATTGCTGTGAAAAGGAAACCATTCATTCATCCTCTTGAATGAGGAAAACCACACGCTACCTCAGACAGTACGTACCGTAATCTCTCATATACAACTGCCAGACACTAGAAAAACAACCTTGGCCGACTTATTCCTTATTCATGGTTTCCGGATTCCATATTTTTCTCTGACACATTGAATTATTGTCAACAACCTCTGCGGACACAGATTTAACGCCGCGGTTTTTGGAGAAAAAACTGGAAAAACACTGTATACTGTTTTTATTGCCAACATAGGTACAATTAAATGAGGTTAATCTTCAGGTTAATGCCCTCCGCACTGGTGCATTTATTCCAGCAGATACATAAATATCCCTGCTGTCTGCACTTGCGTGGGACGTCTTTTATTTCTTCATTTTATCCAATGAAACCTAAGCAGTCAAGGCACCCAAAATGTACCATTCACATGACTTTCTTTACATCTCAGCAACGAATTACTGTTAAAAAGCTTAAGCTTCTATTTACTTTATACTAATCGTGAAAAAAATAGCAGAAGTGGTCTTATTACTTGCTTCCTAATAAGTAGAAGCGCAATAAGGGAGTACCATAGGTTAAAGTGATAGTCTAAAGCTGGTTACTATGTGACTGGCGTTCCTTTGTTTGTATGAACAGGAGTTGACAAATTCCTGTGTGAGAAATGTATAAGTTTTTCAAAGCTGAAACCAAAAACAAGGAGTATCGAAAAAACGTTCAACTGCACGAAAAAAATGTATATTACATACATCTTGTATTTGAACCTGCTCTACATTTTTTGTGTGGCAAGTTTTTACCCATCTATTATGTTTAGCAGTTATAAAAAATTCCGTAAAATTGATCCAGAATAAAGTAAGTCTTCAGAGGCTATTCAAGATATACATTTCATTTGTCAGGTAAATATCTTTTATATACGATATTTTAAACAAAATCGTTAGCCATTTTTAAGAAAATCAAAATTTTTGAAAAAAGCTTCATGTAAAGGGTAGTTGGGGGTGGAGAGATTTTCTTGAAAGTCTTCATGTCGCATCCTTGGAAGATACCAAACTTAAATGCCAAGTTTGGTATTCAACGGTCTTTTCGTTTTTGTGCTATGCTGTCGACAGACACGCACACATACCTTTTTCTGAAAATGCTTTTATTGGTTTCAGGGGGACTCAAAACATGTATTTCCGGTGAAATCTCGGTATCGAATTTTTGGGTGGAATGCAATACCTTTTCTATACATACATAGTACGTGTAGAGAAAGTAAAAATTCAGTTTCTATTTGGTATAATTCACATTTATAGTTTCTCCAGTACGTGTGCACATTTTAAATAATAGGTACAGAGGGTACCTCCCGAATTCGATACCGAGATTTCATTGAAAATACATGTTTTGAGCCCCTCTAAATAAGAAAAAGCATTTTAAATACAAAATCCATGTGTATGTACATATATATATATATATATATATATATATATATATATATATATATATATATACATACATATACATGTGCGTGTGCCTGTCTGAGGACAGCATTACCCAAAAACGAAAAGCGGTTAAATACCAAACTTGGTATTTAAATCCAGCATTTTCCAAGGATGCAAGAATAAAAATTTCAAGAAAATGCCCCCACTCCAAACTACTCCTTGTACTTTAGATTTTTCGAAATTTTTAAATTTCTCAAAAATAGCTTTAACAATTTTGATTAAAATACCGCGTATTAAATATTTGCATGACAAATAAAATGTATCTCCTGAACTTTTTGGGAATAGCCCTAGAAGCTCTCCTCATTCTGAATGATTTTTGCATAGTTGGTAAATCGCATAAGATAGACAAAAGTTATTATACAACAAATGGTGATGTGTAATTCCATAATCTCCTAAACCATCACGCGAGATTCGAATCCGGAACCTCCTAAACCATAACAGACCGCCGTAATACTCAACAAAAACTAGGCAATAATCATTATTACAATGAAAACTGAAATGAAGTGTCATCATGGACGTTACCAACACCTACAAATAAAATATCCTTTACTTTCGTATACATTAAAGAGAAAATTAACATTTCCAGGAAGTTATGTTATTATTTAGTAGAAAACTGATATTTACATTTAAAAATGTCATTTTGTCCTGTGAATTCTGATCTCTTCTATCATACCTGTATCACAATATATATATAACTTTGAAAATATTCGGTTTAAAACTAAGGTTTATGAGATTGATGTCATATAACATTTATAGAGGAAATTAACCGATTCTTCTTTTTTACTTACCATGGTTCATTATGAAGTTGTAATACAGGTTTCAAAAAGCAAGAAATAGCGCGTGAAAACATTTAATGCCACTCACACAGAACTTTCTCTGCATTACAATTTCACATGTATTTCACATATGCCTTATAAAATGTTATGGTAATCGTCAACATTTTGGGGATATTTTTGGGCTAAATCTAATCTCAAACTAAGCAATTCTTTTTTCGGAGTATCCCCTTACGTAGAACTGACACCCCCTAGGACTTACAAGCTGATGCCGAGGAGTGAGAAGCCTATTGGGGAGCCAACGGTACAAAACCACCAAATGGAGAACCTGGAACGAGTGGTTGGCCTTAGCCAGGCATGAGCATGAGGAAGTGGTTGTTATGAAATGCAAGCAAAATGGATGATAGGAAAGGTGATGATGGAGCAATTGGTGGAATGAGTAGCGGGGAAAACCGGAGGCCCGGAGAAAACCTGCCCAGATGCATCGACCACAAATCTCACATACGGGCGCTTGTGATCGACCCCGGGTCTCTTAAATAGGAAACGAGTGGTCTAACCACTGGGCCACGCGCAGCCTAACTAAGCAAATATGGATTTTGTTTCGCATATGATACGGAAAACAAACAAACGCAGTAGTTAATCTATGTTACCAATCTACCCACATTTCATAGCTCTATTTAACGCTTTTGCGATTGGCTGCTGTTTATGTCCGTATTTGTTGACGTGAATGCCGCATATTGCCTTAAGTCAACCTCTTGGTTTTACGTGGCTATGTTAATATTTAATTTTTACTTCTTATTGCTACCACAGCTAATAGATTTTTACTTTCTCTATACGTACTATGTACCTAGTGTATAGAGAAGGTATTGCACTCCACCCAAAAATTCGATACCGAGATTTCACCGGAAATATATGTTTTAGGGTCTCGTTTATAAAAAAAAGGTTTTCAGAAAAAGTGTGTGTTTGTTTGTGTCCATGTGTCTGTGAACGCGATAACTCAAGACCAAAGAGTGGGTAAAATACATTTGGTATTTAATTTTAGCACCATTCAGGGATGCGACAAGAATATTTTAAAAAAAATACCCCCACCCAAAACTACCCTTTACATGAAAAAAAATTTCGAAGCTTTTGATTTTCACAAAAACGGCTTTAAGATTTTCATTTAAATACTGTATATTAAAACATTTACATAGCAAATAAAATGTATATCTTGAATTTTCTGGGAATAGCCTCTAAAGATTTCTTAAGTCTGGATGAATTTTTCATAAGTGGTAAACCGTAAGAGATAGACAAAAAACTTTCTACAAAAAAATGTGGATCTTATTAAAACACACAATATATATCATAAACATTGCTTTCGTGGAGTTGACCATTTTTGAGATATTCATTGTTATTTGTTTAGACTTAAAATGCTGATGTGGAAATTTGTAAACTCCTGGCCAGGCATGGAAACGGATTTTAATCAACTGGCAAGCAGCTTTTAAAACATTTGACTATCATTTTAGCTTAGTGTATACCCGTATTTCCCTTCTACTTACAAGGATGCAAGTAATTAAGACAATTTCTATTAATATTTATCTCGATTATCATAAAATAGAAGAATTTGCTACAGCGATGTAGAGAAAGTCATGTGAATCGAATACATCAGATTTTTAACATTATATTCACAAACCATTGTGAACACTTTGACCCGATGTTTTGTGGCTATTACAAACTTTTATAAAAATAGATTTTTTACTGAAAATTTTTTTATGAACAAATTTTTGTATATTTTTATTGTTATTGTTTCACTTGCATAGCCCCCTTTAACACCAACGGTCATATCGGGGGCTTTGACTTGTGAAACAACTCATATTATCTGTAGGTTTTTATAACATTAGGTTTATCGTTTTGTATCATTAACCACACACGCATCCACTCTTACATACATACTTCCAGACTCTGTGGGGGATAGGGAATAATTCTGGTTAAAGAAAAGTTCCCCACCTCATCCGGGAGTCGAACCCGGGAACTATTTCTAAAAATCCTTTTTTTGGATTCAGGAGATCCTAAGACGAATATTTCCGGTGAAATCTCGGTATCGAAATTTTGGGTGAAAAGTAAAACCTTTATACACCTTAAACATAGTACGTGTAGAGAAAGTAAAAACAAGAAATCTAGAAGCAATAATGACTAGAAGGTACATTAAATTGCTAAATTTAACATTCCTTAAATAACTTAAGTGCAATTTTTTGTATAAAATGCAGTGCTTCCCCTACTTAGGAACACAGGCCATAGAGAAAGGAGCATTTAAAGTAACGTATTGAGATGGTAGTAAATCATCAATATGGTTCAGGTGATGGATGCAGTGATTTATAACGTGTCAAATTTATGCGCTCTGGATAGCGGTTTGATCTTCACTTGTTCTGCTTTATGTGGCGCCAGCAGCGGAGCAAGCTGTAAAGATGGAAAATTTTTGCCACCCTAGGCATTTATCCCTTCTGTCCTCTTTCCTCAGCTCCCCCACTTGAACGTTAGTTGGATACGTCAGCACATCAGTATGTGTGCTCAATCAAATGCCGCTCTAAGATCGTGTTTACAAAGGCTCCCATGCAGACCGCCCGCCGCCTGTCTCTTCCGCCAAAACCTACGCGTCCTCTTGCGGAGAAGTAACCATCTTGCTTTTACGCGACGGGTCATTTTCTGTTGTTAGTGGATGAACGTTTTACATTGAGAAAAGCTGTGAAAAGACGAAGCTAAAATACATTCATTGATTACTAGAACACACCCAGCGCGATGGCCCAGCCGGTAACGTACATGACCCGAATGTTTACTTTCTCTACACGTATTATGTATGTACATAGTGTATACAGAAGGTATTGTAATGTACCCAAAACTTCGATACCGAGATTTCACCGGAATAAAAAAAAGCATTTTCAGAAAAATGTCCGTGTGTGTGTGTGTCTGTCTGTCTGTGTGTGTATATGTGTGTGTCTGTGGGCAGCATAGCTCAAAAACGAAAAGATCGTTAAATACCAAACTTGGTATTTCAGCTTAGTATCTTCCAAGGATGCGACACGAAGATTTTCAAGAAAATCCCCCCACGTCCAAATACCCTTTACATGGAACGTTTTTCGAAAATTTTTATTTTCTCAAAAATGGCTCTAACGAGTTTGATTAAAATACCGTATATTAAATATATTTACCTGACAAATAATATGTATATCTTTAATTTTCTGGGAATAGCCTCCGAAGACTACTTTATTCTGGATGAATTTTACGAAATTTTGTATAACTGCTAAACCGTAAAAAATGGACAAAAACTTACCACACAAAAAACGTAGTGCACATTAAAACACACAATTTATATTATATAACTTTTTTCGAGGAGTTGATCGTTTTTGATATATTCCTTGTTTTTGGTTTCATGTTTAAAAAACGTGTACTTTTCTCATACATAAATTTGTCAACTCGTGTCCATACAAACAAAGGAACTTCAGTCACCTAATAACCAGCTTTTGACTTCACTTTAGCCTATGGTACTCCCATATTTCGCTACTAGTTACAAGGGAGCAAGTAATGAGACTATTTCTGCTAATGTTTTCTCGATTAGCATGAGGTAAATAGAAGAATAAGCGTATTAACAATAATTTGTTCCACGAAGTAGAGAAAGTCATGTGAATGGAACACATCAGATTTTTTAAATACAGTCCCGGAGTCTAGTCGAGACTTCGGCGCTGTATTCATGTCTTTCTTTTTCCTCTTTTTTCTAGTTTAACTACATTTCCTTATAATGGTACCACTCTTATGGATATTGATTTTTTATTATTGGAACTAATTAATATTAACCGGTTACTAAGTACTTACGATGGTAAGTCGCCCTTAAGATAGTTCTCTGAGATATAGTGGTTGATTTAACCGGGTAAAAAACATTTAATCTGTTGGAAGATTGAATGGCATACCGGCATGTTTTCACAGTAGCTCTATGGTTAGAGTAAACGTACAGAGATATACATTTTATTTGTGATAGAAATGGCTTTAATATGTGGTATTTTAATCATAATCGTTAGAATCATTTTTAAGAAAAACTAAATTTTCGAAAATTTTTCCGTGTAGTTAGGGTTGGGGGGATTTTCTTGATAATCTTCGTGTTGCATCCTTGGAAGTTTGGTATTTAACCGTCTTTTTGTTTTTGAGCTATGCTGTCCACAGACACACACACACGGACCTGTTTCTGAAAATGCTTTTTTTTAATTGAGGGGGTCTTAAAACATGTATTTCCGGTGAATTCTTGATATCGAATTTTTGAGTGGAATACAATATTTCTCAATCCTTATGTAGGTACATTGTACATACGGGGCTAGAGAAAGTAAAAATATAGATCTCGCCAAAAGAAATTTCTGCCAATACTTATCTCGATTGGCAAGATATAAGTAAAGTAATCTCTTTTATAAGGATAGTTTGTTTGCAGAACGGGTAGAGAAGATCATGTGAATGGAGCACATAAGATTTTTTTTTATTTATGTTTTTCTTTCTTTCTTTTTTCTCCTCGGGGTCTAGACGAATCTTGGTTTTATAATTTGATCCGCGTTTTTCCTCTCATCTCTTTCATTTCTACATTTCATTTCCTCTTAATTCACCACCATGGGCTGATCACCCATCCTTGATAAGCAGGATGATCATGAGTTTGCTTGCTCCTCAACATGCTACTAACCAAAGGCATTGGCATGTAAGTCCATAGGAATTTAGGTCCTACAAAATAGGAGAATAATCCGAGAAAGAAGAAGATTATGAAAGACCAGCGTTCAAAAGCAGAGTATTCTGAAAACCCAAACTAAAGAAAAATGACATACTTATAATACTTATAATAAGCAGAGGAAGTACTGTATTTCACCCAACAATTCTATACTGAGATTTCACTTAGAATACAGGTTCTGAGTTATTATTATTATTATTATATATTATATAATATATATATTAAGTAAAGCGCGTGCGCATACGTTCATGTTCATGTATCTGCGAACAGTACATATAACTCAAAATCAAGCCAACTAAGCACTAAATTTGTAACTTAAACTCAACATCTTTCAAGGATGCGACACATTTTGTTGTTGTTTTTTTTTTTTTTTTTTGAGAAAATCTCTCACGCCAAACTAGCTAGTGATTGATTATTCCAAAATGGCTCTAAAGATTTTGATTAAAATAACCCATGCTTAACATATTTTATGAAAAACGAAACGTATATGTTGAATTTTCATTCATTCAATTTTTCTTCATTCTGGATGACATATACAGAATTGATAAACCGTAAGAGATAGACAAAATCTTGCTGCATAAAGCTGTAGATCTCGTTAAAGCACACAATTTATATCAAATACATTTTTGTGAAGTTAACCGTTTCGGAGATATTCAGTTCTTATTGGTATACATTTTCAAATAAATAGTTTTTCTCAAATGGAAGTCGTTATTCGTTTTCCGTCTCTCGGGCATCCATACAGAAAGGAGTTTAGCATCACATACCGACCAGCTTTTTACTGTCACTTGAGCCTACTGTATTGTCCCGTGCCAATTTTGCCAACTATAAAGTATGTAATAAAACCGTTTCTGCTAAATTTTCACTCAATTAACAAGACTATGTAGGCATTGTTAAGAATAGATTGCTGAAGAGTTGGCAGAGAAATAATGTGAGTGTATCGCATAAAATTATTAGTCTTATCATTGCGTCTGGATAGACACAACTTTTTCTATAAGAGTATTTTAATTATTATTTAACTGTACTTTTCATAGAATTACATTGTTTTTTTTTATAGTCATTTATCTAGACATTTCTGCAGATACTGCATAATTTTAAATTGCTTAAGGGGGAACTAATTTTGCTAACCTATAAACTATAAAATTTCTTACTTAATGACCTTACTTCAATAACTATTTAAGACATCATAAAACTTTACGGCATGTCTTCTAAGTTCATTAATTTACTGGTTTAATAATAAATATAGGCTATTTTATTCATTACATACAGTTTCATTAATGTTTCTTAGAGATGGATATTTTAAAAACTTGATGCGTTCCATTCGCATGCCTTTCTCTAGCTGTTCCAGAAGCAAACTTTACTTTCAAAAGTTTATTCTTTTATCTACTTCATGCTAATCAGAATAAACATTAACAGAACTTGTCTTATTACTTGCTTCCTTGCACGTAGAAGAAAAATAAAGGAATTCACTCAGCTAAAGCGATTGTAAAGTCTTTTAAAACTCGTCGCTGGGTGAAGTAATTGAAATTTTGTTTTGTTTTACATTCCCGAGAGTAAAACAAAAGAAATGAAATGAAAGTTTACATCCTATTTGAGAAACGTTTGTGTAGTTTAAAATTCAAACGAATATAAAGGAATACCTTGGAAATGATTAAATGTGTGTTTGTATATATATATATATGACATAAATTGTGTCTTTTTATGAAATCTATATTTTTGTGCAGTTAATTTTTGTCTATCCCTCATAGTTACCAGTTATACAAAAGTGATCCAGAATGAAGAGGTCTTCAGAGTCTATTTCCAGAAAATTCAAGATACATATATTATGTGTCATGAAAATGCTATAAGTATATGGCATTTTAATGAAAATCCTTGGAGGCATTTTTGAGAAAATAAAAAATATATATACACATATATAAATGTTCCATGTAAAGCGTAGTTGAGAGTGGAGGCTTTTCTTGAAACTCCTTGGAAGATGACATTAAATATCAAGTTAGGTGTTTAATCTAGTTTTCGTCTTTGAACTTCCTAATCATAGATACACATACATGAGCTGTTTCTAAACATGCTTCTTTTTGCATTCAGATGGTCTCAAAACATATATTTCCAGTGAAATCTTGATATCAAATTTTGAGTGGAATATGTTAACTTCTCTATCTCCTATGTAAATTGTGTATACGTGTTGCGAGAATAAAAATGTAATGTAACAAGCTATTAACACCAAAATAGATCAGTAACAGCATTAAGACGACACTTTGGTACTAAAATGGCAAAAAATATGACTTTGTCGGCATGTACCTTGTGTTAGAAATTAAATAATTGATACATTTAAAAATTATTCTGATATTGCTTTTTCCTAAATTTCTGCTGAATGAATCTTCAAATACATTTTTACACATGAAAAACATTTGGTTTCTTTACTCCTGGCGATGCAAAGAGTCGAAATTTCAAAGATATCTTAAAAATATTTGACAATTGCTTAAGCTTGTTGTATTCCCCTTTTTCCTGCAGGGAAATATACAGTAAAACTTTTCTACAAACGTTTAGTTTGATTAACATGAAACAAATAGAAGAATAAGGTTACATAGAACATCTTTTGAAGCATGCGGAGAGTTAAAACAATGAAACAGATCAGAATTTTTCATTGTATCAATATATCCTTCAGGTATCCTCAATAGTATCTGAGAAAACGAGACATTTGTATCGCAAATGACATTCACAAAAAAGCTGTTCCAAGTAGAACTGAAGAAAAGAACTCGTATAACATCACATCATTCAGGATATGGAAACTGCTTTGTCAACTTGTTCTAATAGATTAGCTAAGATATACCTCTAATTTGTGTAGCCCAAAATGAAAGATGTAGCAACATTTTTACTTTCTCTAACATTTATGTACGTACATACACTGTGCATAGTAGCTAGAGAAGATTGTGCATTCGACCTAAAAGTTCAATAGTTTCAAGGTTATGTGTTTTGAGGTCCCTGAGTTAAAAAGTCATTTTAAAATAAGATTCTGGTGTGTGATCGTTTAATACCAAACTTGGTGTTTGCGTTAAGTATCTTCTAAGAATGCAACACGAAGATTTTTGAGAAAATCCCACCACCTCTAATCCTTTACATGTCGAATTTTTGGAAATTTTGCTTTGCTCAAAAATGACGTTAACGATTTTCATTAAAATATCTCATGTAGAAGTTATTTACATCACAAATAAAATGTATATTTTGAATTTTCTATCAATAGTCTCTAAGGATCCCTTTAGTTTGTATGATTTTATTGTATGTTGCATAACTGATAATCTGCAAAAGATAGAAAAACCTTATTGCAGAAAAGATTTAGTTCTCGTTAAAACAGGCAATTCGTGTCATTGCTGGCATGCAAAGATTGTTTCACAGAGTGACAGCTTGAAAAGATTTAATTATCACTTTAGCCTTGTATTCCCTTATTTCCCTTTTACTTATAAAGAAGCAAGTAATAAGACCACTTCTTCTAATGTTGATCTTGCTGTAGATAAAAGAATAGCCTTTGTAAGAATAGCTTGTATGTGCAATAGCTAAAGTAAGTCATATGAATGGAATATATCAGGTTTTGAAAATTTGTTTTAAAATAGTATTGTATCTATTTGCATAAAATATAACTCAAATTAGTAACTTTCAATTTATAAATCTAAACAAAAAGGTCGTTGTTTGGCAATTTTTGCTGTTAGTTTCTCCTTAAATAAAAATTACAAAATATTCATAGCATAAATAGTTATTTTCAATGTTAGCATCATCTTTGCTTCAGGGATTAGGCCAAGTGCCTATCTTCAGAATACATCTGACCATCGTTTCCTTGGTCTTCCCAGATATCTTCTTCATTTAGGTCTGTAGTGCAATTCTCCTCTTGGGATCCTCTCTAATGACATGCTGTCGCCATTCACACACACACACAATTACATTTATATTTATATATAATATATATATATATATATATATATATAAATGTAATTCTTCTAGAGACATTATTTCCAACTCTTTCTGATTTTTTCATTCGAGATTTTATCTAGGAGAATAGTTCCTTTTACTGCTCTTAGGAATTTTATCTCAGCAGCTTATATTTTCCTTTTATTTAATATCCATGTTTCGGATCTGTAAAGGAAAGTAGGTTCTGTCATTACTATATACAACTTCATTTGTGTTTCTTTCTGGCTCTAGTTTTGAGGCTTCTGTTTATTGTTCTACACATTTGCTGAAACACTAGCAGTTTATTACTAAAATCATTTACATATTTATAACTTATATGTGATCCTAAATACTTAAAACTCGTGACTTGCTCTAACATAATATCAGTAACTACTGTTTTGGAAGGCCATTGTTTTGTTTTATTTGTCGTAATTTTAAAATTATAATGCTCACATAGCCTCTGCTTTTTGCAGATCGTCTTCCGTTTTTCATATCTGGTATTATAAATAGATACATTGGTTATTCAGATACGCTGCAGTAAGCTGTGTTGCCTAAAGTCCCGCCTTGGGCATGGGTGTTATATGTTTGTGTATTTGTGTGCAAAAAGTAAAACAGAATTTCAGTAATCATACAGTAATCACAGTAAACAAATTAGGTAAATAAAAAGTAGGGTATACAGCGCCGGAGTCCCGATCAGACTCCGGAGCTGTATTTAAAAAAAAAAAATGGTAGGGGCTTGACAATCGATTTCGGTGTAAAATCCGTCTTAAACGCAGGCAGCTTTACCACCTAAGCTGTACAGCGGGATGACCTCTTAAAGGCGAAATCTGACGCTACACATAGTCCGTAACCGAAGAAGTGAGGGGATGTCGGCTGCCAATTCACCAGCGCTCCCAATTATGAAATAAAGCAACCAGCTGCTCAGATAAGTGGATAGGGAAGTATTAATCACGCAGGTTAGGACGACACAAATTCAGTTTATCAAACCCTATACTACAATAGTAACAAACTACAGTATAATTCACTTCAATTGTATTTACTTATTAATTGAAGGAAAAGAAATAACAATTCCCCGTACTTACGTCCGGCCGACAAAGACGGAATAAAACAGCCGAATTATAACTTATGTATGTACATAAAAATGTTTAATAAAATTGGATAGGGTCAGACTGAAAATTTAAATGCTATAGCCGGGATTTGAACCGCGGATCTCCCGGCCTCTAGCCGTTTGTTCTACCACTGAGCGACAATGGCAATATGCCGTCATATCTATCCAACTCCTGCCCTACACACGGTCTGTGTAATAAAACAATTAAAATTATCACAAGTGTCCATAATAGTTGGCTATACAATAAATCATGGGACTTGAAGTACTTACAACATTGTAAGTCGCCATAAGGGTAAGTCATCTCAAAATAATTTGAGATCACCTTGTGGTTTACCGGGAAACATGCGAGTCAGTTGAGAAATTCAATGCTAGCCAACATGTTGCCATGGTAGCTCAGTGTTAGAGCAACCGGCATTTCCAAAAAGATAGTTCAACGCGATAATATTACATGATATATATTAAACAATTGAATATAAACCGTAAAAATCTGTTGTGATACATCTAAATAGCTTTCTCTACATATACAGTAACAAACTATTTTTGCTATCACTTATTTTCCTGTCTACTGCAGTATATCGATATAAAATTTGTAGAAATACTTATTCTTCCATATAGACACGTGGGAACAAGACTTACACTAGACTTAAGTGCTAATCAGATATTTCAAATGCTAATCATTAGGCGATGCATTGATATTCTATTCTTTTTGCTTGACCAGGAGAAAGGAAATTGACTAACGATGTTCTATTTGAAAAATGTATAAGTATTTTAAAATTGAAACCATAACTAGGAAACAAAATAGCATTATATAAATCGGATGTTTTAATGAGATCTATATTTTTTGTATTATAAGATTTTCTATATCACTTACGTTGTACCGGTTAAGCAAAAGTTATCCAGAATGAACAAGACTTCGAAGGTTATTCTCAGAACATTCAAGATTCTTTTACATTTCATTTGGCATAAAAATATCATAAACATAAGATATTTTAATAAAAATATTTCGAGCCATTTTTAAATAAATCATAAATTTCGAAAAAATGTACCAAATAAAGGGTAGTTTGTCACGGGCGATATTCGTATCATTCTAAACGTAAATATCAAGTTTTGTACATAACCTCGTTTATGTTTTGAACTATGTGTACACACACAGACTCATACACGCACTTTTTTTTTTTTTTTTTTAAAATGCTCTTTTGGATTTCGTAGCATCACAACATGCGTTTCCGATGATATCTCTATATCGAATTTTTAAGAGTAATACAGTACCTTCTATCTCTATATGCATGTGCATGGTAAAAAGGTAAAAATTGCTGAAAATGGTTACTCCTATTATGTAAATTATTCCAAAGAATGGAAATTGAATCCGTTATTGCCGAAATAACATTTTATTTGTTCCTTTAACTCAGTCTAAAATGTTTCCAGGCGTTGGAAAAACGATTTCGAGTTAAGAATATGATGTTGATGTTACTGAGATCATAATTATGCTGTCTTGAATATGAAATTGTTGATGTGTACATATCTGTTGTCTTTTAGTTGATCAGTCAATTATATATCCTGAATTTTGTCTTATGGAATTGCAACCCGTTCAATGTTATTGGTAATGGCACATAGAAAGCTACCACTTACCTTAGTAAATGCTTAAAAGTTCTCTATCCATCCAAAGATTCGATATATAGATTTCGCCGGAACTATACGTGTTTAGGTCCTCTGAAAATAAAAAAGAAACATTTTAAAATAATGTGGGAGCAAACAACCTAATTAAAATACAGATGCCTTCCATTCACATGACTTTCTCTATTTGTTCTGCAAACAAACTATTCTTACAAAAGATTATTCTTCTATATACTTCACAGTAATCGAGATAAACATGGCAGACATGACTTCATATTAAAATTGTAAACATAATGTGGAATATCTCGGAAATCGTTAATTCTACGTAACTCTACGGATCGCGCTTATTGAGAGGGGTAAAACAAGGGTCGCGTACGGCAACTGACCGCTTTTGATTTAAACAGCCCTGTTGAGTTCTGCAACTCTCTTAACGCACGAAGGGATAACTGCACAATTGGGCCACCTGGTATAATGATTGAAATTTAGGAGAGAGAGAGAGACAGTGCTACAAGTAATGGTTACCACCCAGAGCTTTTTCTGAAGGAATTGGACCAGTTACGGATTTATAAATCCCAAAAGATAAACGAGTAGCTAATGAGATGGCAAAGAATGCAAGAAAATTCAACAGAAACAGGAGAGAATGCAGGTTATAGAGCTGGGATGTGTTAATATATGAAAATCTGAACAAAGAAGTATAACTCAATTTTTCCGAAATCAAGTCCCTTTTATTTAAGTACACATATCTTGTGTCCTGTTAATACAGCTCTGAAACCTACGGTACCTGTTACTCACTTTCCTAAGAGTAATAATATGATTTTAATATTTGTAACGTTAATATTACATTTTATTTTAACTTAAGTACCTATGAGTTTTAAGAGCAAAATTGGACATTTACCAAAATTTGCATAAAAATTAAGAGCGTATCTTCAAAAGGCATTGTTCTAGTACTTCTAGTATTGGAGATTGTGTGTATGTGTGTGTGTGTGTGTGCGCTGGCCATTTGGAGGGGGTTCCATACTGCGGCCACCAAGAGCTTATTGCGCGCCAGACCCCAGGAGAAGAGAGTATTATTGAGGGGCGGCCGAAACCAAATCTCAGGGAAAGAGCCGCCGTAGCGATCCCGGTGGCCGCGGTCGCTTAAGTGTCTCGCTTTGGCGCTTCGTGGTGCACAGGATCGTGGGTTTGAGTCCCGCCTTGGGCATGGATGTTTCTGTGTTTGTAAATGTGTCTATGTTTGTGTATGTATATGTAAAAGGAAAACTTAAGGTCTACTCAGGAAATATAGGAAACTGGAAAAAAAGGGGGAAAAAAAAAAGGAATACAGCGCCGGAGTCCTGACAAGCCTCCGGAACTGTAGCTAGCTCAATGGTTACTGCAAACAGCTGGAGTCGGGAGATCCGCGGTACAAAATTCGGTCTCTGAAAATTTTCAGTCACAATATCTATCCTTAGTCCAAGCAGTTCTTAATCTCGAAGCAGAGGGCGCTAATAGCTCGCGCCCCAGGTCATATCGAATCCCCTCGGTCCTACAGATGACTCCAACGCCACCTCATCTCGTTATTTATAATAATGGTTTCAATACCGCAGTCCTTTTTTTTTTTAGTAGTATTTAACGCCCGCTTTAACTACTTATGGCACCGCAGGCGGTGACACTGAAGATACATGAATGAAGATGTAGCACCGGTGGAATACAATGGCGGGGGAAACCGGAGAACCCGGAGAAAACCCGCCCCAGCGCCGCTTTGTCCACCACAAATCTCATATGCGGTCGCTTGGGATCGAACCCGGGCCATCTAGGTGAGAGGGGAGTGGTCTAACCACTCGGCCACGGCGCGGCCACCGCAGTCCTCGCCAACACATGCAACCTTTGAAAGAGACCGCTTGGATGAAGAGATAAATGAAGGAACTATAAATTCTGGGGAATGAAGAAACCTCCCCAGCATTCGTCTAGAGATGGGAAAACCTCCAAAAATCCCGTGCGTTAGAGTAATCGGGCCTGGAAATCTAAACCACGACCTCCTGAATGCCAGTCCGAGACAAAACGTTTGAGCCACCTGGTCGTTTGGAAATTTATAATAACACCACCGGCCACAACTTCCAACTTCCAACATCCAACATCTTAAAATTTGTATTACATGCACATTTTGAATAGTCTGTATCCGAATTTTGTGAATTTAACGTGATTTTTACCTTAACTAGATATACATTTTTGTGTAATACGAATTTTCCATTATTAGAGGTTCTATGTTACGAAAATGCTATTCAGAATGAAATTGATGTCAGAAACTATTCCTAGAAAATTTAATAAATACATATAATTGTTTTATAACATATTAAAATACTCTATTTTAATGAATACGTTAGAGCCAGTTTTGGGACAATAAACATTTTCGAAAATGTGTCCATGTAAAGGGTATTTTGGGGTGGATTTTTTTTTAAATCTTTATTCGCATCCTTGGAAGATACTGAATTGAAATATCAAGTTTGGTATTTAAGCGACTTTTTGAGTCAGGTACACTATCCGCAGACACGCGGCCTCACACCAACGTGTAAAATCTCGGTGTCGTATTTTTGGATGTAACACAACAACTTGTCTATCTACTATGTATACACTCTGAATATGGGCCTCTTGCCTGGGTTCGATCCCATGGGACTTGCATGTGGGATTTGTGGTGGACGAAGCGGTGTCTGGACGGGTTCTTCGGGTTTTCCCGCCATTCATTCCATAAATTGCTCCACGATTACCTGTGCTTTCATATTGTCCTCTTTCTCCTTTAATACAGGCATCGAACTGATCACTCATCCTGACTTCTAACTGATACAGAGTCCCTGTTCCTCAACAGGCTTTTCACCCAGGTGCTGAATTTTTGATCCTGGGGTCCTACATATGAGCAGGGCAAACAGAGAAAAAAGTTCAAACGATAAACCAGCTTATCTGTGGCTTGACTTAAACCGTATTGTGCTCAGGTTAAGCTAAGGAATCGTCAGGCTGTTATCTGAAAATAAAAATCTGATGTGTTCCATTCACATGCCTTTCTCTATATCTCTGTAACAAATTATTGTTAATAAGCTAATCTTTTATTTATTTCATGCTAATTGACAAAAATTAGCAGAAACAGTCTTATTTCTTGCTTTATTGTAAGTAGAAGCGAAATAAGGGATTACCATAGGTAAAAGTGAAAGCCAAAGTTGGTTGCTATGTGACTGATGTTCCTTTGTTTGTATGGACAGGAGTTGACAAATTCCTGTATGAGAAAAGTATAACTTTTTCAAAGCTGAAACCAAGAAAAAGGAATATCTCAAAAACGATCAACCCCACGAAAAAAATGTATATAACATAAATTGTGTGTTTTAACGTGCTCTACATTTTTTGTGTTAAGTTTTTGTCCATCTCTTACGGTTTAGTAGTAATACAAAATTCATCCAGAATAAAGTAGTCTTCAGAGGCTATTCCCAGAAAATTCAAAATATACATTTTATTTGTCAGGTAAATATCTTTAATATACGATATTTTAATACAAATCGTTAGCCATTTTTTAGAAAATCAAAATTTTCGAAAAAAGTTCCATGTAAAGAGTAGTTTGGAATGGGGCTATTATTCTCAAAATATCTTGTGTCGCATCCCTGGAAGATTCTAAACTTAAATACCAAGTTTGGTATTTTACTGACTTTTCGTTTTAGAGTTATCGTGTTCACAGATATACGGACACACTGACACACGGACACACACACACGAACCTTTTTCTGAAAATACTTTTATTTAGATAAAGTATTTTCTCTATACACTATGTACATAGTTCGTATAGAGAAAATAAAAAAAAAATTTGGAGATTGCATATGCTCCAATGTTTAGAGAAGCATTGTTTTTGACTGTTTTCTAAAGCAACAATAGTTACGACCACAAATAGTGCGACAATTTTACGATAACGGTAAGAAGTATAAACGTTTTATTTATCAACCGGCTTTGTGCTTGTTTGATTATTATTTTAATTGTATCAAGAATAATTTCTAGTACCATCATTACCGACTGTTTACCTAATTGAAATTATGAGCAGCAGCTATTCATTTCCATAGTAACGCAAATATTTTAAGATAATTTCCCCACCCCAAACTACCCTTTAACGTAACTCCATGGCACGACATTCTACAAGGGACCTTGGCCTACCACCCGGCTGCTGTATCCCCCATCTCGGCCTGAAGGCGTCACGAAGGAGTTCTGGAGGGTGGTCCTCCCGGTCGGTTGATGCGGTCTTCTCGATCTGGGGCCGCTACTCGGACCAGGTCTTCCAGCGGAGAAACTACCTTTACATAGACAAATTTTTGAAAATGTTGATTATCCCGAGAATTGCTCTAAGTATTGATTAAATATTTTAAGAACAATAAAATGTATGTGTTGTATTTCTGGGAATAAGCCTAGTTTAAAGTGGACAACTAAGAGTGGATAATCGTGGTCAGTTCGTCACCAATGTTGGGAACCATGCTGCTGCACCCACCATGTTCAACAGTTGATATTAATTAATATTATCCTATCCTATAGGCTTCATGTATATATATAACCCTAGGAAACAACAAAACTTAGTGTATTTCATCCTGAAATAAAGTAAAACTCCTTTAGTAATCCGCATTCTTTAAACAATGAAAATTCCTTGTCATATTAGTCCTTTGACTTCCTGGGTAACAAACTAAATACAGCTGTTTTAGCATAAACTGAAACTTCTTCGGGAATATCCATTTTCGTTCATTTATTAATCTATTTGGTGCAGTTTAGACAACCAGAATTGAAATCGTTTATTCCGGCTGGGTTACGCAGCACTAGAAGCAAACAAACAAAGCACTATCTACGTCACGACTAAAATTCAATGCCTCGTAATGACGACTCTAATAATATTAATATTAATAAACATAAGAATATTTCAATTGATATTAGGATATGATGAAACGTTATATATTACACGTGACTTATTAGACTTATTAGACTAGTATTGCTCATGAGATATTAGAACATTCGCCCTTACGCGCCTGTGTACTAAACATCCCACTCACAAATAATAGTCTATTTAAGCCATTTATAATATAAATAACTGTTATTTTAGTTTAAGCACTGTTTACATACAACATTATCGTCGGAAGATAGTCTATATTACACATGTGGTTAGAGCTTTGGGGAAATCTCGACTTGTCTCGTGTTTTCAAAATCTTTCTTTTCTTCAAATGCTGCATTTACCCTTCTGGTGTGGCTCTAATATTACACGTCTGAATCGCTTTGTTCAACTTTCATCTCGAGTATAAAATACACTTCCTTAACTTATTCTATAAATCCTTTTTATGTTTCCAGTCACAATATTCTCGAATTACCTCACTATTAGATTTTGAATCTGCAGGGAGTAATGCTGGCAGATTTAATTTTCGCAGTCTACTGAGAAGCGTATAACTGTAAAGCATTCAAAACATTAACTGACTGTCTATAAATTTCATAATTGGTTTCATTAAATACAATTTCTCACTCACATGTGGCATAAATACTTTTGAAGGCTCAATTAAAGGCTTGCTTTTGCATATTTTTCATCTAGTGCTAAAATTGTCCCCTAGGGGTCTTGAGTGTTCTGTTTGGTTGGTATTTCATTCACATACAAAACTGGACTATTTTTGTTACCGTTCTATTGACAAAGTAAAACCTTAATTTACGTGAAAAAAAAGGATTTCTGAATTTTAAAGATTTACGGATTTCTTACTAAAGGGATAAAAATGAGAATTCTTAGCTTTTCTGAATATATGGAGAAGGATATTCTTTATAATACATAAACTTTAGATTTGTGAAAACAAGCTGTTACATTCACCAGACATTCTCCGCACTCTTATGAAAAATATTCTTAAAGTATTTCTAAAGTATTTTAGAACTATGTCTAATATATGTTAATTGAGATAAAATTAACAATTTTACTGAAAATATATTTTCGAGGTTGATCCAAACAGCATCTTTATGAAATGTTGTTAGGACCGTACTGCATAGCTCAAAAATGAAATGAGCTAAATAGCAAACTTGGTATTTTAAGTTCTGCATCTTCTTCTTCTTCCAAAGATGTCACATGAAATACATTTTCATGCAAATCCTCACAGCTAGCCTTTATATGAAAAAAGTTTCTTATAATCGGTTTTCTCAATTTTAATTAAAATTTAATTAAAACATATTTGTAGCAAATTTACATGCCATTAAATATTCTGCGATTGTCTTATCTAGATCTCTTCACTCTGAATACATTCTATATAATTTTGTATAATCGGTAAATTACAACTTACTCAACAATAAGGTCGGTTTTTAAAACACAAGGTTATTTAGAATATTTTTGTGGCCCTAGCCATTTCCGAAATATTTGTTATTAGTTTGAACTGTTCAATATTTCGTCTTTTTTTAGTACTGTCACTATTCAGTTGTTTCTCGCGATGTCACAAGAAGAGTATGAAATCTAAAAACTCTTTTTTGGGTTTCAGCTATTTACATTTAATATTGTTTTGAAAATGTTGTCCTTCGTGATCTAGTGCAATATGCTGGCCTCTGATTTCCAAAGCTGCGAGTTCAGACCCGGTGGAGTGTGATGTTTTGGGCTTAAAAATCCTTAGCAAGAACCTCAAGTTTGATGAAATGGCTTCTGAGCAAAATTAAGCCGTTTTTCACGCCCAATATAGAATGGTACGCTGAGATTCACAGCAGTTCCATAAATAGAACTCCATTTAATTTCAGTTTTTGGTGAAAACACATGACGGAACAATCTCGGTAATTAACACTACGCCCTTAGTTAATGTAGCTCCGTAATACAGTAGGCAATTCGCGACGACATCGGAAGTAGAGCGCACAATCTATTTTGTGGCGGAGCTGACGTTGCCTTTATTTTTTTTCCCCACCCAAGGTAGGCGCACTGTTGGCAAACGCTGTGCATTTCTTAGCACCTTACAGCAAATCTATGAAAGAAAGAAAAAATTCTAATGCTTTTCATTCACATAACATTTTCTAACATTATAGGATTTATATGTATTTTTCTTCATATTACCTCTATAAACCATTCTTACAAAAACTGTTCTACCTACTGATATTAACAGAAATACGCGTTTCCAGAAATGTTTCTTTATACATATGAAGTGTTTGTGTTTATGAAAACATTAAAAAGTGAATGGCTAAAAGCTGGCTTAAAATGTCCACTCTTTGTATGACAAAATGTAACGACATTTACATTTTTATTAGTAAACTTTCGTCTAAGTTGTATGGTGAATAAGTTATAATTTTGAAAATAGAATCAGATTGAAGAGTAATTTGCAAGCTCTTCACAGAGAATTCAAGATGTTATGCATTTTACTAATCAGGGAAATATTTTTGAGATATGATATTTGAATAAAGCTCATTAGAGCCATTTCCAGAAAATAAATACTAATGGCATTTTCCATAAAAGCAGTTTTGGATGGAAGGATTTTCTTCTTTTCGCATACTGGGACTATTTAAAGTACCAAATTTGGCATTCGTCCAAATTAGTTTTTAATTTTTTGTTCACACCCAGATGCATGTGTACACGTACAAGTAAATTTGTTAAAAATTGATTTTTTCAGGTTTAGGGCACTTCGAAACATGTATTTACAGTGAAATCTATATTTGGAGCTTTTGGGTAATTGATAGAGAAGTTTCACATACAAGTTTGTGTACCTACTATTCATTCATTTGAGAGAGAGGAAGGAGGAAGAGGATGTGGTAATATAGTAGGAGAGCTAGAGAGGAAGGGAAAGAATGGAGATAGGTAGAAGAAAAGAATATCTCCAGCTAACGCAATAACCTAGACGAGTTGTGTGCTCTGCTGGCTATGCTTAAATATGTACAGGTGAAACAACATTTAAAAGCTTTCCTGGCAAAGAGAAATTCATATTTTGCCTGACTTTTAAGAATATTTGTGTATCAGAATATCTTGTTAAATAAGTTAGAAGGTATTTAAGCCGAAATTAGGAAAGATAAAATAATAGTTTTTGAGTCCTTTTTTAATTTATGGACGCCCTTTAGCACCAATTCTACATTGGGCGTGAAATACCCCTAAATTTTGCTCAGAGAACTCTTTATCAGGCTTAGGGTTCTTTTACGTGTCGCAAATCTATGACAAGCGACCACCTTCTTTTTTCCCTTCCGAAGAAAGCCATACTAAGGATTTTTTATGCTCGAAAAAATCCATCGTCCTCCACCGGTAAAAGAAAGAAAAAAAAAAAGAAGGTGAGGTGGTAGCGTGTCTGCCTCACATGCAACAGGTTCATGAGTTCGAATCTCGCTTAGGGTGAGTTACCCGGGTAAGGTTTTTTGGGTGTTTTCCCTTATCCTGAGAAGACGAATATCGAGTAACTTTAAGCTCCATGGATCCCGAGATCATTTGAGTATCATTTCACCAATTTCATTCATCGTCCGATATGACCAACCAGGTTAAAGGACGTTAAGCTACAAAAAAAAAAAAGAAAAAAAAAGGAAGAAAGAGAGAGAGGGAGAGAGACAGAGAGAGAGAAAGAGAGAGAGAGAGAGAGAGAGAGAGAGAGAGAGAGAGAGAGCGCATAAACACATGTTAGAAGATGGGTGAAGCATTTCAAAGATGTGAAAACGAGCTTCGCAGCGTCGCCCGCGAACTTCCTTCACGGATCGCAACAAGGAAAGAGTTAATGAGATCATAAGAGGCAGGTAGGCGTACGTATCATTGTGGATAAAATCACTGCACTACTTGCAGTAGGACATAGTGCAGTGCAAGAAATTATACAACGCTTAGGTTATCAACAATTTTTTGGTCTTTGGGTCACACGTATTTTGGCCGAAGACCACAATCTTCAGAGAACAACCATCAGCCAAAATGTTCGTCAGAGTTTTCAAAATGAAGGTGATCATTTTTGGTGGGTGTTGTGACAAGCTGATTCCATCGTTATGAGCCTGAAACAAAATGTCAAGAGTATGGAATGACACCATTTGGATTCGCCATCTAAGAAGAAAGTGCGATCTGTTGGAAAAGTTAGGGTAGCGTATTTTAGGATGCACAGGATTGCATTCTGATTGATTTTCTTGAACCTGGACAAAGCATAAATACTGCCCACTATATCCAGGAATTTTGGAAGCTCCGTCGTGCATTGCTCGATAAGCGCCCAGTAAAGAAGATTATCCAGCAACAGGATAATGCGCGTGCTCACCCTGCCCTTGTCACAATGGAAATGATCAGAACATTTGGGTGGGAAACTCTTCCACATCCTCTCTAAATCCCCGACTTGGCACCCTCCGACTACAATAGTTTTGATTCCGTTAAGGAACAGATGCGAGGCCAGCAAAACGTGTCAGTGGAGGATTTCAGAAAGTAGTGCGTCAGTGTCTTCGTGCCGCTGGAACGATGCTCTACCTTAGGGGTGTTTTCAAACTTGCAGAACTAAGACAAATATTTGTATAAAACATCTAAACTGTTCCATCCACATAATTTTCTCTACATCTATGTAACAGATTATTGCTAAAGACTTATTCTTCTATCTGCTTCATGCTAATTAAGATAACCATTAGCAGAAATTGTGCTTATTACTTCGTTCCTTGTAAGTAGAAGGGGAAAAAATGATGTTTTCGATTCACATGATGTCCTATGTGAAGCAATTGAAATCCCAATCTCTCTGCTTGCCAGGAGTAAACAAATGAAAAAAACGAGAAGAAAGATTTCTTCCCGTTTGAGAAAACTTTGCGTGGCTAAAATTGAAACTAATAATCCGGAATATCTCAAAAACGGTCAACTCTACAACAAAAATCTAAATTGCATCAAGTGTGTGTTTTAACGAGACCTACAGTTTTGTGCAATAAGTTTTTGTCTATTTCTGACGGTTTACCAGTTACGTTAATTTAAACAAAATTCATTCAGAATGAAGAGATCTTCAGAGCTATTCCCAGAAAATTCAACATATGTATTTTATTTGCCATGGAAATATCTCTAATATACCAATATCAAATCGCTAGAGCCGTTTTGAGAAAATGAAAAGTTTCAAATTTTTTTCCATGTAATTGGGGGTGGGGATTTTCTTTAAAATCTTCGTGTCGCATTCTTGGAAGGTACTAAGCTTAAATACCAAGTTTGGTATTTTACGGTATTTTAGTTTTTGAGCTATCCTGTCATCAGGCACACACACACACACACAGACACGCATATGGATCTTTCTATGAACATGTTTTTTTTCGCACTCGGGGGACCTCAAAAGATACATTTCCGGTAAAATTTTGACACTGAGTTTTTGGGTGGAATACAATACATTCTCTAGCTCTATGCACATTGCATGTACATAACGGTTAGAGAAAGTAAAAATGGAGACTATGTTGAGAAGTGAGAGAAAAGTCTGTAGATTACTCGGTTTCTCTAAAAAATAAATATTAAGACGTTTAAAATTTGTTGCTCACTACGTTCAATACGGCACCCATAAGATAAGCTATTATTATTATTATTATTATTATTATTATTATTATTATTATTATTATTATTATTATTATTATTATTATATTAGATTAATGGTTTTTTCACGCAAGCTGTGTGTAGGACAGGAGTTGGATAGGTAGAGTCAGAAAATTCAATACAAATTGACATAATAGTTGGCTATACTATTGATCCTGTGACTTAAAGAACTTACAACATTGAAAGTCACTATTGAAAATTCCTAATTCATTTGTAATTCGTTTCTATTTAGAGGTAGCGTCTAAGGTCCAGCTATTTCCCTTCGGACGTAAGGTTGAGCAAGGAGGACGGATTTTAATAACTCATTTTGGTTATTTATTTATATTTATGTGTTATAAAAATGTGACTATTTGCAACGTCAATATTTCAAGGTTCAAAGCTAACGGCTATTTTTCATAAAAGTAGTTTATCTATGTGTTTATGTAAAATACATTTTTGGAAAGTTCTTCCTATATGAGGAGAACCTAATGAATGATTTGTATTTGTTTTTCGTTCATAGAAATAATAAAGTACGCTAGGCACCATAAATACCTATGTGTAGTGACTCATGAGCTTGAATATCCATACAGTCGTACAGCATTTTTACCTGTGACTGAGTTTGTGAAAAAGAGAGTCCATCCAGTAAACATGGAGATAAATTGAACGAGCGTATCTTGCTTCCCCTCGAAGTAGTCACATTCGACAATCATGAACTAAAGATAGAACGTATTTTGAATGACACCAGAATGCACTCTATCTCACTGTAGGGGTACGACGTTGCAAACACATACTCGAATACAGAACCTGAGACAACTTTATTCTGGGTCTATTTCGTAACTCAGAAAACTAAATTACAGATACCATGTTGTGTGTATATGTATGCTTTGCCGAATGCATGGAGTCGTACCATGGTTTATGTAGGTAAGGAATTATTTACCTCTGCCCGTCCCCCACCCTTTATCTGATTCTAGCACTTCACTTAGTGTTTACCTTTCTCTTCCTCATCCGCTTCTGAGCTTGAAATCGATCTTCTGTGTTCATCGATTAATACTCCAACAACTGACTTTAGACAACAATATACACAAGAAGGGCCCACAGTCACTGATGAGGACCGTTGTTGCGAAGCATACCTTCCACGCATTCAAGTGAAATGTTTCCATACTCCTCCTTCTTGCCGCTCCCTTAGGACTGGCCTTTTTTTATAGACTAATGCGTTTGTGTCGGACCAAAGAAATTTCTGCTGTTGAGAAATGGAAGCAACGTTTTGACTCCACACTTCTGGGTAAAAGGTGTACGAGCAGACCTATCGCTTCACTTCTAACATTTTAACCGTAGACTCTTTTGCCCTTGAACCTCGACTTTTCTCACTTCACGCGCTGTTGACTTCGTTTTCTCATTTAGAAGTTCCGCAGCTTAAGGGCTTTGCTTTCCCTTATCTTATTAAAAATCTGAATAACGTCACACCTTTGTCCTCATCATTCTTTAATAATTGGAGCGCTTTTAATTACCACAAGCAATTAAGTCTGATACTGTAATTAAGTTATAATCTGAAAGGAATCGAAGCGTCAAATACATCTTCTCTGAGAATCCTTTATTTGATCTTTTACTACACGGTAGTACTGCAAAAGGAAAGAGAAACTTAAGAGAATTTTTTGAAGAAGCAAGGGCGGTCGTTCTGTCAGTTCTTGCATCCGAACATCTAGGTCATTGAGACAAACTTTCCTGACGCTGAGAGTTACAGAAACTTTGCTTGTTGCTTCCAAACGCAGATAGATTTAGCGTTTTACCTTGCACCAAGCATGCTCTGCAAACTAAGTCAAAGTATCGGAACCCTGTTATTAGTCATTGTCATAAACCCAGAGAGATGATCTATCAGCATTTCGTGTGGGATCTTTAGAACTGCGCTCCATGGAGCTCTCTCTCACCCCCCTTAATTATAATACAAGTATAGTTAAAATTTTATGTGTTCCATTCATATGACTTTCTCTACCTGTTCTACTATCTTCTTACAGAAGATTCTTTTTTCTACTGCATGCCAATCCAGATAAGTACAGCTCGATGGCCTTGCTTGATTTATTGACGTCCCAAGCGATGTGGATTATTCAGAGCTGAGTAAAGTTTTTTTTAATCTATTACTTTCTCTACACGTAATATGTACATAGTGTATAGAGGAAGTATTGTATTCCACCCAAAAATTCGATACCGAAATTTCACCTGAAATATCTGTTTTGATACCATCTGAATCCAAAAAAAGCATTTTTAGAAAAATGTCCGTGTATGTCTCAAAAACAAAAAGACTCAAAACTTGGTATATAAGTTCCATGTCTTCCAAGGACGCGACACGAAGATTTTCAAGAAAAGCCCCCCCCCAACTACCCTTTACAAGGAACTTTTTTCGAAATTTTTGATTTTCTTAAAAATGGCTCTAACGATTTTGATTAAAATATCGTATATTAAAGATATTTACTTGACAAATAAAATGTATATCTTGAATTTTCTGAGAATAGCCTCTGAAGACTACTTTATTCTGGATGAATTTTACGGAATTTTGCATAACTGCTAAACCGTAAGAGATGGACAAAAACTTACCACACAAAAATGTAGAACACGTTAAGACACACATTTTATGTTATATATTTTTTCGTGGAGTTGATCGTTTTTTTTTTTTTTAGATATTCCTTGTTTTTGGTTTCAGCTTTGAAAAACTTACTTTTCTCATACAGTAATTTGTCAACTCGTGTCCATAGAAACAAAAGAACTTCAGCCACATAGCAGCCAGCTTTTGACTATCACTTTAACCCATGGTACTCCCTTATTTATATGACTATTTCTGCTATTTTTTTCTCGATTAGCATGAAGTAAATAGAAGCATAAGCTTTTTAACAATAATTTGTTACAGAGATGTAGAGAAAGTCATGTGAATGGAACACATCAGATCTTTTTTGTATTGTTTCATTTATATAGTCCCATTTAACACCTAAAGTCATATTGGGGGCTTTGCACTTGAAACAACTCGTTAACTGTAAGTTCTTTTACGTTTGGTTATTTTCCTCAAACACACACACACACACACACACACACACACACACACACAATCACTCTCACATTACATACTTCCAGACTCTGTGAGGCATAGGGGATAATTCTGGCTAAAGAAAAATTCCGCGCCCCAGCCGGGAATCGAACCCGGAACCTTCCGGTGAGAAGTAAGCTCGCTGACTACCCGACTACGAAGGCAGTCAATAAATTCTCGTTTACCAAGTATAGAAAATATCGGGAATTTGTTCTTATATAAGGATATGGATTATTTTAACCAGACTAGGTCAACAACTTTTTATTAATTCAACAATCCCTAATTCATTTTTAATTGGTTCCTATTTGTAGGTAGGCCTATTATCCAGCTGTTTCCATTCGGACATGTTACTCAGCAAGAAGAGCGGTTTTTAATTTTGAGATGTTTATTTATTTTATTTATTATACAAATTTGAATATGCGCACCATCAATACTTCAGGGTTCCAAACTGCCGTTATTTTCCATGAATGTCTTGCTACTTAGTTCCTTATACGTAGAAGGAAATACACTATGCTAAAGTCTCTAAAAACTGTCGCTGTGCTATTGTCTTGAAATTCGCTTCTTTGCATGATCCGGAGTAAAACAAAAGAATCATGAACGACTTCCTGTTAGAGAAAAGTATAAGAAACCAAGAACAAGGGACATCTTGGAAATAGTTAGCTGTACAATAAAAAACTAAAGGAGATAAAATGGATGTTTTCACGAGATCTGCTTTATGTACGTAGTAGTTCTGTATCGATTCAGTCATTCAGAATGAAGAGAAATTTAGAGAATATTCCCAGAAAATTCAAGCTATACATTTTATTTGTCATATAAATATCATTAATTACGACATTTAAACAAAAATCGTCAGAGCTATTTTTGAGATAATCAAAATATAAAGAATAGTTTGGGGTGGGTGGATCTTCTTGAACTTCCTTGTGTGACATTGGGCAATATTAAACTCAAATATCAAGTTTGGTATTTAACGTACTTTTCATTTTTGAGTTATGCTGTCCACACACACTGTCCTTTTTCTAAAAATATTTTTTTATTCAGAGTGTCTCAAGAAAATCTCCCCAACATCAACTACCAGATATATGGAATATTTCTCCAAAATTGTTTTTTTTTTTCTTCAAAATGGTTCTGACGATTATGATTAAAGTGCCACTTTAAATATATTTTCATAACAAATGAAATGTATATCTTGAATTTTCTGGAAATAATCTCTAAAAACCTCTTCATTCTGAATAAGTTTGTTTTTTTGTTGTTTTTGTTTTGGTTGTGTTTAACGCCCGCTTTTACTGCTCTGGCACCGCAGGCGATGACATACATGGAGATGGAGACTCGGTGTAATGTGATGACGGGGGAAACCGGAGAACCCGGAGAAAACCCGCCCCTGCGCCGCTTTGTCCACCACAAATCTCACATGCGGTCGCTTGGGATCGAACCGGGCCGTCTAGGTGAGAGGCGAGTGGTCTGACCACTCGGCCACGGCGCGGCCCAACTTTGGTTTAAGTGGTAAACCGTAAGAGATAGACAAAATCTTTCTGCACAAAAAATATTGATTTTATTAAAACACACAATTTATGTATTGTCAAATTTTTTTGTAGAATTAACCGTTTCGGAGATGTTCTTTGTTATTGATATGTGCCGTATGCTCATAGGTGGTGTTGCTTAGATTTTTTGTTTCTTTCGCGAACTGCGCTTTTCGGCCTTTCTGAATGCACCTCTCGTTGCTCGCTTTTGATTAGTGGTTGCTCTCGGGTTGGTAAGGCGCCTTCTGATAGGTGGGTTGGAAGAGAGAATGGTGGAGTGGCTTGCTGGTCGGTGATTCGTGACGAGCTCTGTGGGCCTTTTCGGTCGAAAGGATGGAAATATGGGTTCTACGAGGTGAGTGCGACCGATCCACTCTTTATTTATTATAATACTTTGAATTTTGTTTCATGGCTCGTTGATCGCTTGTTTCCTGGTTACAGATTTGTTTCATTCAAATTTTCTCTTTCCGGGCGAGCTTCGTCTATATTATTACTGAATTGCTTTTGGGAGTCTACTATAGCTTTCTCTGACTTGTGAGCTTTATGTTGAGCCTTTCATACGAACTAGTTTTTACTATACGTTCCTTTATATAGTGTAAAGAGAAGGTATTTGCACTCCACCCAAATATTCGATACAGAGATGTCATCGAAAACATGTTTTAGGATCCCCTTTATCCATAAAAAAGCATTTTCAGAAAAAGGTCCGTGTGTGTCTCCATGTGTCCGTGAACACGATAACACAAAAACGAAAAGCCGGTAAAATGCCAAACTTGGTATTTAAGTTTAGTATCTTCCAGGGATGCGACACAAAGATTTTGAGAAAAATCCCCCCATCCAAAACTACCCTTTACATGGAACATTTTTCGTAAATTCTGATTTTCTTAAAAATGTGTAACATTTTTTATTAAAATATCATATAAAGATATTTACTTGACAAATAAAATGCATATCTAGAATTTTCTGGGAATAGCCGCTGAAGACTTACATTATTCTCGACGAATTTTACAGAATTTTGCATAACTGTTAAACCGTAAGAGATGGACAAATACTTGCCACACAAAAATTTACATCACGTTAAAACACACAATTTATGTTATAGACATTTTTTTCGTGGAGTTGATCGTTTTTGTGATATTCCTTGTTTTTGGTTTCAGCTTTAAGGAACTAACACTTTACTCATACAGGAATTTGTCAACTCCTGTCCCTACAAACAAAGGAACTTCAGTCATATAGCAACCAGCTTTTGACTTCACTTTAACATATGGTACTCCCTTATTTTGCTTCTACTTGCAAGGAAGCAAATAATAAGACTATTTCTGCTAATTTTTTCTCGATTAGCATGAACTAAATAAAGCATAAGCTTTATTGCAGACATATAGAGAAAATCATGTGAATGGAACACACCTGATTTGTTTCCTTAATGCAAAAGTTTCCTATATAATATAGAGATTCACTACGGGTAGTCTTGGGAATATGCATTTTGGCAATTTCAATAATTACAGTTTATAATGTTGCCGCAGCCTCGCGGGGTTAAATGGGGTAGCTTTTCTGATCGTCTCTAAGTGAGATCTGTGTTAGCTTTATTGGCATGAATAAGTTGGATTACGCGTGTTCCCTGGGTGGTCATTTTTAATTCTTCCCGGCTCTTAATCAAGTCTGTTGTACCCGAACTGTGATTTTATACCCACTTTACCATATAATCTATTACGCCTATATGGAATTTGAATCATGGTAAAATTCCACTCCCACGAGAATAAAGACTCACGTCACTTTGTATCTTCTTGGAATTTTATTGTTTTCTCCTAGGAGTAGAATACCACGTTGTTTTGGGATAGCACATGCCGTTTAATAAACATTTTACAAATTTAATTATCATTGTAGTTAGAATGTATTAAATTCTAAGTTAAATTTTTAATTCCCTCAATTGGCATTTGTAAGTATGTACAGTTTCTCTGTAATATTTACTCCAAGTTACAACTGGTAATTTTGATTCTGTTCAACCTTTGAATACATGAGTACATTGCTTTTTGTGCTCTGTTCCATATAATAGTTTTATGAAAGCCCAATTTTACTTTCTCTACACGTACTATATACATAGTGTATAGAGAAGGTATTGCACTCCACCCAAAAATTTTATACCGAGATTTCACCGGGAATACATGTTTTGGGTCCCGCTGAATGCAAAAAAAAAATATTTTTGGAAAAAGATCCGTGTGTGTGTGTGTCTGTCTGTCTGTCTGTCTGTCTGTAGACAGCTTAGCTCAAAAACGAAAAGACCGTTAAATATCAAACTTGATAGTTACGTTTTGTGCTTTCCAAAGATGAAACACAAAGGTTTTCAAAAAATCCCCCACCCCAAACTAACGTTTACATGGAAAAAATTTAGAAAATTTTGATTTTCTCAAAAATAGCTTTAGAGATTTTGATTAAAATCACTTATATTTAACATATTTACATGCCAAATAATGTGTATATCTTTAATTTTCTGGGAATAGCCTCTAAAAAGCTCTTTATTCTAGATGATTTTTATTGTGTTTTGCATAACTGGTAAACCGTAAGAGATAGACAAAAATTTACTATAAAAAATGTAGATCACGATAAAACCCACAATTTATGACATACATTTTTTCGTGGATTTGATCGTTTTTGAGATATACCTTGTGTTTGGTTTCAGCTATAAAAAGCTTAACTTTTCTCATACAGGAATTTGTCAACTCTTCCCCATACAAATAAAGTAACTTCAGTCACATAGCAACCAGCTTTTGACTAATACTTTAGCGTATACTACTCCCTTATTTTCCTTCTACTTGCATGGAAGCAAGTAATAAGATTATTTCTGTTTTTGTTTTTTTTTCTGAATTAGCATGAAGTAAAAAGAAGCGAAGCTTCTTAAAGATAATTTGTTGCAGGGATGTAGAGAAAGTCTCGTGAGAGTAACACACCAGATTTTTTTTACTTTCTCTACACGTAATATATACATAGTGAATAGAGAAGGTATTCTATTCCAATTAAAATTCAATACCGAGATTTCACTGAAATACACGTTCTGGGGCCCCTGAATCCGAAAAAAGCTGTTTTGGAAAAAGGCCCGTGCGCGCGCGCGCGTGTGTGTGTGTGTGGATAGCATAGCTTAAAAACGAAAACACCGTTAAATACCAAACTTGGTATTTAAGTTTCGTATCTTCCAAGGATGCGACACGAAGATTTTCAAGAAAATCTCCCACCCTAAACTATCTTTTGGAACCTTTTTCGTATATTTGATTTTGTCAAAAATGGCTAAAGTTTTTGATTAAAACACCTTATGTTTAAGATATTTTTATGGCAAACGAAATGTATATCTTCGATTTTCTGGAAACAACCTCTGAAGACCTCTTCAATCTGGATGGCTTTTGTATAACTGGCAAACCGTAAAACATATACAAAAACCTACTACACAAAATATATAGATCTCATTAAAACACACAGTGAAAGTTATACACATTTTTGTTGTAGAGTTGACCGTTTTTGAGATATTCCGGATTATTAGTTTCAATTTTAGCCACTTAAATTTTCTCAATTGGGAAGACATCTTTCTTCTCGTTTCTCGTTTGTTTACTCCTGGAAAGCAAAGAAAATGGAATTTCAGTTGTTTCCCATAGCGGTCGGCTTTTATAGGACAAGACTATTGCTTTAGTCTGTGCATTTTCTTATTTATATTATACTTACAAGGAGCTAGTAATAAGACTAATTATGCTTATGTGTGTTGATTAGCATTACATAGATAACATATTTTTTTTTTAATAAAAGATTTCTTTACCGAACAGCTAGAAGACATCATATGAATGGGACACATTAGATTTTTACTTTCTCTATACGTACTATGTACATAGTGTGTAGAGAAGGTATTGCGCTCCACCAAAAATTCGATAGTGAGATTTCACCAGAAATATTTGTTTTAGGGTCCCCTGTATAAAAAAGAAAGTATTTTCAGAAAAAGGTCCGTGTGTCTGTGAACACGATAACTCAAAAACGAAAAGTCGCTAAAATGCCTAACTTGGTATTTAAGTTTAGTATATTTCTGGAATGCGACACAATGATTTTGAGAAAAATCCCCCGACACCAAACTACCCTTTACATGGAACTTTTTTCGAAATGTTTGATTTTCTAAAAACTGCCTCTAACGATTTTGATTAAAATATCGTATATTAAAGATATTTACCTGACAAATAATGTGTATATTTTGAATTTTCTGGGAATAGCCCCTAAAGACTACTTTATTATGGATGAATTTTACGGAATTTTGCATAACTGCTAAACAGTAAGAGATGGACAAAAACTTGCCATACAAATAATGTAGAGCACATTAAAACACAGAATTTATATTATATAGATTTTTGTCGAGGAGTTGATCGTTTTTTTAAATATTCCTTGTTTTTGTTTTTAGCTTTGATAAACATACTTCTCTCATTCAGGAATTTGTCAACTTCTGTCCACACAAACAAAGGAACTTCAGTCACATAGCAACCAGCTTTTGACTATCACCTTAACCTATGGTACTCGCTTATTTCGCTTCAACTTAAAAGGAAGCAAGTGATAGAACTCTTTCTGCTAATTTATTCTCGATTAGTACGAAGTGAATAGAAGCATAAGAATTTTAACAATAATTTGTTGTAGTGATGTAGAGAAAGTCATCTGAATGGAACTCATCAGATTTTTATAGATTTAATCATTTCTAATTTCGTGTTAGTGATTTAAATTTTAAAATACTTAAACTTTTCTCAAACGGATAGCCTTCATTCGTTTCATATATCTTTTGTTTTACTCTCAGATATGGGAAGAGAAGCGGAGTTCAATGGCAATCGCATAGCGAGAGCGCTTAAAGATTTGGTTGTGGATTTAGCCTAGTGTATTCTTATTTCCCCTTCTACTAAGTAGCGTATAATAAGACCAGCTCCGGTAATGTTTATCTTGCTTAGCATTATGTAGGTACAAGACAAATCTTTCATAAGAACAGTTAGTTTGTAGAACAGGTAGAGAAAGTAAAGTGAAAGGAACACATAAGATTGTTACTTTCTCTAGCCCCGTATGTACAATGTACATAGGAATAGAGAAGGTATTGCACTCCACCCAAAAATTCGATATCGAGATTTCACCGGAAATATATGTTTTAGGGTCCCTGTATCCAAAAAAAAAAGCATTTTCAGAACAATGTCCCTGTGTGTGTCCGTGTGTCTGTGAGCACGATAATTCAAAAACGAAAAGTCGGTAAAATACCAAAGTTGGTATTTTAAGTTTAGTATCTTGCAGGGATGCGACATGAAGATTTTGAGAAAAATCCCCCCAACCCCAACCAACCTCAACATGGAATTTTTTCGAAAATTTTGATTTTCTCAAAAATGGCTCTAACGATTTTGATTAAAATTTCGTATATTAAAGATATTTACCTGACAAAATGTATATCATGAATTATGTCGGAATAGCCCCTGAAGAGTACTTTATTCTAGATGAATTTTACGGAATTTTGAATAACTGCTAAACTGTAAGAGATGGACAAAATCTTACCACACAAAAAATGTAGAGCACGTTAAAACACACAATTTATGTTATATATATCTTTTTCTTATAGTTCATCGTTTTTGAGACATTCCTTGTCTTTAGTTTCTGCTTTGAAAAACTTCTATTTTTCTCATACAGGAATTTTCAACTGCTGTCCATACAAACAAAGGAACTTCAGTGACATAGCAACCGGCTTTTGACTGTCACTTTAACCTATGGTACTGTCTTATTTCGCTTCTACTTATAAGGAAGCAAGTAATATGACTATTTCTGATAAGTTTTCTCGATTAACACGAAGTAAATAGAAGTATAAGCTTTTTGAGCATAATTTGTTGCAGAGATCTAGAGAAAGTCATATGAATGGTACATATCAGATTTTTCCCTTCTAATTACAAGGAATAATTCCTGCAAATGTTTATCTAGATTAGCATGAAGCAGATAGAAGAATAAGCTTTTTATCAATAATTTGTTAGAGACGCAGAGAAAGTTATGTGATTATAACACATCAGATTTCTTAATAAGTTTTTGCCCAATTGTAAAAAGCTTCAAGGTTATAATTTTTATTGAGCATATTGTAATTAGCTTGGAATAATTTGCTGTTTAGTGTCGCACAGCGTAGTTACATTTATGACCATTTTTCTTTCTGTACACTTACTATCTACATAGTGTATAGAGAAGGTATTGCACTCCACCCAAAAATTCGATACCGAGATTTCACCGGAAATATGTTTTAGGGCCCCCTGTATTCAAAAAAGGTATTTTCACATAAAGGTCCGTGTATCTGTGAACACCATAACTCAAAAACGAAAAGTCGGTAAAATATCAAACTTGGATTTTAAGTTTAGTATCTTCCAGGGATGCGACACGAAGATATTGAGAAAAATCGCCCCATCCCAAACTACCCTTTACATGGAACTTTTTTCGAACATTTCTATTAGCCTCAATAATGGCTGTAACGATTTTGATTAAAATATCGTATATTAAAGACATTTACCTGACAAATAAAATGTATATCTTGAATTTTCTGGGAGCAGCCTCTGAAGAGTAGTTTATTCTGGATGAATTTTACGGAATTTTGAATAACTGCTAAACCGTAAGAGATAGAACAAAAGCTTACTGCACAAAAAATGTAGAGCACCTTAATTTATGCAATTTTTGCTATATACATTCTTTCGTGGAATTCAGCGTTTTTGAGACATTCCTTGTTTTTGGTTTCTCCTATGAAAAACATACTTTTCTCATGCAGGAATTTGTCAACTGCTATCCATACAAACGGAGGAACTTCAGTGGCATAGCAACCAGCTTTTGACTATCACTTTAACCTATGGTGCTCCCTTATTTCGCTTCTACTTACAAGAAAGAAAGAAATAAGACTATTTCTGCTATTTTTTTTTCTTCTGATTAGCATGAAGTAAATAGAAGTATGAGCTTTTTAAGAATAATTTGTTGCAGGATGTAGAGAAAGTCATGTGAATGGCATACATCATATTTTTTGTTTTGTTTACTTATTTATTTTGAATTTGCAGTAAGCTGCATTTGATTATTTTTCTTCATATAGTAAGCAAGCAGCTTTAAATACTTTACTACCATTTTGGGTAGTTTCCATACAATTGTAACCTTAGACACTATTTTTATTTTCTCTATATGTACATAGTGTATAGAGAAGGTATTGTAATGCACCCAAAAATTCGATACCGAGATTTCACCGGAAATACATGTTTTGAGACCACCTGAATCCCCAAAAAAAAAGCATTTTTAGAAAAATGTGTGTGCGCGCGTGTGTGTGTGTGTGTGTATGTATGGGCAGGAAAGTCCTTTAAAAACTAAACTTGGTTTATAGATTTGGTATCTTCCAAGGATGCGAAACGAAGCTTTTCAAGAACCCCCCACTCCCTTCTACCGCTTACATGGAACTTTTTTCGAAAAATTTGATTTTCTTAAAAGTGGCTCTAACGATTTTGATTAAAATATCGTATACTAAAGATATTTGCCTGACAAATAAAGTGTATATCTTGAATTTTCTGAGAACAGCCTCTGAAGACTACTTTATTCTGGATGAATTTTGCATAACTACTAAACCGTAAGAGATGTACAAAAACTTAACGCACAAAAAATGTAGAGCACGTTAAAATACACAATTTATGTTGTATACATTTTTTGGTGGAGTTGATCATTTGAGATATTCCTTATTTTTGGTTTCATCTTTGAAATTCTTATACTTTTCTCATACAGGAATTTGTGCATAGAAACAAACGAACTTCAGTCACATAGCAACCAGCTTTTCGCTTTCACTTTAACCTATGGTACTCTTTTATTTCGCTTCTACTTACAATAAAGCAAGAAATAAGACTATTTCTGTTAATTATTCTCGATTAGTATGAAATAAATAAAAGAATAAGCTTATTAACAATAGTTTGTTCAGAGATATTGAGAAAGTCATGTGAATGGAACACATAAGATTTTTATTGTTTACTTTTACATTTTCTTCGGCCGAATTAGTATTCAATTTGCAACAAGTTTCACGTGATTATTCTACCTTTCTCACATAAGATTTAACTTTAAATAGTTTATTGCTATTCTGGTTAGTTACCATAATATAGTAACATTAGACACTTAAAATATTTTTTTTAATTTTGTAAGATATCTGTTTTTCAACAAGGCTTAGTACACAATTGTAAAAAAATCTTCATGTGATAATTTTGATTCAGCACATTGTAACTAGCTTGGAATAATTAGGGTTTTGGTGAAAAGGTTGCACATAATAGTTACATTCATGTTAATAATTTTTGCATTTACTTATGCATTTCCAATATTATTAAGCTGCATATAAATATTCTGCCTTCATATAATTAGTAGCCTTGAATACTTACTCCCATTATAGTTACTTCTCATACAGTTTTAAGATTAGCGACTTAAAAACATTGTTTACATTTTGCATTTTTTTCGACCAAGCTTTAGTGTTCTATTTGCAATAAGCTCCATCTGATTATCCTACCTTTTTCGTATGACATTTAACTTTAAATACTTTATTGCCATAATGGTTAGTGGGCATACTGTAATAACATTAGACAATTAAATTTTTTTTATTCTGAAATTTACTTGTTTCAATAAGGTTTTGTGCTCATTTGTAATACGAGTAACTTCAAGTGAGAATTCTGGTTGAACACGTTGTAATTAGCTTGACATAATTTACTTTTTGGTGGCTAGCCTGCAGGGTAGTTGCATTCGAGATTAATATTTCTCCATTTATATTTTTCATTTCCTCAGCAATAAACTCCATTTGATTATCCTGTCTTTTTAATTTCTCTTAACTTTAAATACTTCACTGTCAGCTTGGTTGGTTGCCATACTATAGTAACATTAGAGATTTAAATGTTTTCTCATTTTGCAGTTTACAGTTTTTTTTCTAGTAAGGCTTGGTGCCCAATTGCAATAACCTACAAGGGATTAGCTCCATGGCACGACAGCTCACGGGGAACCTTGGCCTACCGCCCGGCCGCTGCGTCCCCCATCTCGGTCCACTACAGACGTCATGGATGGGGTGCAGTATTGGAGGGTGAGACGTGGTCAGCGCCTCGAGCCCCTCCCGGCCGGTTAATGCGGTCCTCACGACCTGGAGCCGCTACTTCTCCCTCAAGTAGCTCCTCAATTGGCCCCCCAGGGACCTCACGAGGCTGAGTGCACCCCGGTCCAGGTCTCCCAGCGGGGGAAAAATCCCCACGCCGGTACTGGGGATCGAACCCAGGTCTCCCGCTTGGTAGGCAGCTGCGCTACCACCGCGCTAAGGAGACGACCTCCTACAAGGGATTACACAGCTATTAATTTTGAGTGCTTGCTGCCATTTGTAGTTAGTCTGCTTCTGACAGTCAGCTTTAGATCTCGTCCATCTGCTTACCTTCTAGTTTATTGTAAGCTAGAGTGTACATTTCTAATACTATCCTGATACTTATATATTGTTATTGCTAAATTCTATTATGTTAGTACCCTATTCTGATCAGAGACTACATTTTTCCTTGGAGTGAAAATTTGTTTGTTCTAGTCAGGGGGTTCATTTTTTATTCTTTAAAGAGGGGGGGGGCTAAATATTGCTGGAGTACAGGTTATAGGACAGAAACGGTAGTGTGTACGTTTAAATCTGACTAATTGTACCACTTGCTGTTGAATTTACCTTTTAAGTTTGAATAATTCAGCGTACAGGGGAATCGCTGCAATTTACCTGCTTTTCTTTTTCCTTCCTTTACGTGGGTGATACCTTCACCCTTTAGAGGGGTGTAGTGCTGCAGATTTCAATCATAAACTGCTTAATCTCTTTTCAAGTAGGAAGTAAACTCTCGTTTTATATATTTTTTTACTCCCGGGAATGAAAAAGAAACCCGAATTTCAGTTGCTTCACATTGGGATAGGTTTTAAAAGATTTTATTATTGCTTTAGCCTAGTATATTTGCTTATTTCTATTCTACTTATTAGGAAACAAGTAATAATATAGTTTCTGCTAATGTTTGTCTGGATTAGCAAGACTAGATAAAAGAATAACCTTTCGTAGGCAAAGTTTGTTGGTGGAACAGCAAGATTTTTTGAGTTGCTGTTCACGCAGGTATACACACATACAAACACAAGGAACATTTTCTAAACTTACATTTTTTGGATTCAAATGTGCGAGTGTCTCAAATCCGGTGAAATCTTGCTATCAAATTTTTGGGCTGAAGACAGTACTTCTCCTACTTACTATACGTAGCAGAGAAAGTAAAAGGAATTTGCATAGCTTATTATTTTATTCAAAATCTATAATGGCTGATATAGCTCAAATTATTCCATAATTTCCAAATGCTTCCTTTTTTCCTCTTTCATGGGAAATTACGTGGGACATTATTCCAAAACCTAGTATTTCCTAAAAGTGTTATTAAAAGGTGACCTGCAATTATACTAGCAGCTAACCAAATTGCTAAGGGGTAATGGAGGCGACTCACATTCAGGATGTTCAGGGTTCGATCCTGGCGACAGACCCTCTGACCTTGGTTGTTTGCCGGAGTATTCTCTGGTAGCAATGCGAATAAAAATTGGTTTCTTATACTCCCCGAATTTCTCGTGTCGTTCCATTCCTCATATCATTCATATCCCCTGTGGTATATTTCAGACTTGAAAGAGTCGGTGATGGAGTTTCGGTGCGGCGAGGCATGGTAAAAGGATTCTGTAGGGACTCTGTCATTATTGTGCCATGGCTCCTGGTTCTGGGCGCAGGTATCTCTTCACCACACCCCTCTCGGTACTATAGGTTTCATGTCCAATTCTCTCCGTCCTACCTACTCACCTAATGTAAGCAACGGAAGTGTAATTTACATTCAACCCAAAATTACAATCCCTATATTATACAGAAAATATAACTTTTTAGACACCATGAATCCCAAACTAATTATTAGAAAAATATCCGTGTATATGTCTGGGAACAAATTTTTCGAAAACGAGAGTCGATTAAATATCAAACAGCAGCTGGCAAGTATGCAACACGAAGGTTTTGTTTAAAAAAAATCCTCTACTCCCAATTTTTGTTAAGGCATATCTATTTATGACAAATACAGAATAGGTATATCTTAATTTTTGAATGAAGTTTGCAAAATCGGTAAGCTGGAAGAGAAACAAAAATGTATATACCGATAAAGCACGTTTTATATGTGAAATAACTTTCTTTTGTGAAGTTCAATATTTCTGAGATGTTCCTTGTTTTTCATTTAATACTTACAGCGTTTTCAAATCAGTATTTTTACTTTCTCTACACGTTTTATGTACATAGTGTATAGAGAAGGTATTGTATTATACCCAAAAATTCGATACCGAGATTTCACCGGAAATACATGCTTTGGGTCCCCCTGAATGCAAAAAAACAACATTTTTTTAGAAAAAAGTTCGTGTGTGTACGCGCGCATGTTTGTCTGTGGGAAGCATAGTTCAAAAACGGAAAGATTGGTACCTAAATTTTCTGTCTTCCAAGGATGCGACACGTAGATTTACAAGTAAATCCCCCCACACAAAACTACAATTTACATGGAACATTTTTAGAAAATTTTGTTTCACTTAAAAATGGCTCAAGTGATTTTAATGAAAATACCTAATGGAATAAGACATTTTTATGACACCAAATGTTGTCTTGAATTTTTGGGAATATAACTTTTATATAACTGGCAAACCGTAAGAGATATGCAAAAACTTACTGCCCAAAAATGTAGATCTCATTAAAACGCCCAAATGATGTTATATAGATTTTTTTTTTGTAGTGTTAACCGTGTTCGAGACGTTCCGGATTATTGGTTTCAATTTTAGGCCACTTAAACTTTTCTCGAACGGGCAGACATCCTTTTTCTCATTTCTCGATTGCTTATTCCTGGCAACCGACTTTTAAAGGACGAGACTATCGCTTTAGCCTGTGCATTTTCTTATTTCCCTTCTACTTACAGAAAGCTAGTATTAAGACTATTTCTGCTTATGTTTACTTTGATTAGCATGATGTAGATAGCAGATTAATGTTTTGAATATTAGGTTTGTTTACCGAACAGCTAGAGGACATCATGTGATTGGAACACATTAGATGTTTTCCCTTCTACTTACAAGGAACCAGGTAATAAGGACAATTTCTGGTAATGTTTATCTCGATTATCATGAATTAGATAGAAGAATAAACTTTTAACAATAATTTGTTATGGAGATGCAGAGATGTGAATGGAACAAATCAGCTTTTTTAAATCTGCTTACCGCTTCAATGTTCTTCTTGCCCTATTTATACTACCGGTGTGGAGGACTAATACTCTAAGACTTTCAAGTCAGCGATTAATTAAATATTTGCCGAGGTGTATATAGACTCTGACTCAGAGGAAGTATTCAACCTGGTACGAGAGCGAGGAAAGATGATATGAAATTATAACGTTTATGAAAGGAAAGGTAACTACAGAGTAGGTAGTGGAATACACGGCTGGGGAAACTGGAAACCCAAGAGAAAATTGCTCAGAACCCTCTTTGTCCACTACAAATCCCACTGGGTTTGAAACCGGATCAACTTGAACCTACTAACAACGAAATGTATAAATGTCCAATGTAAATGTATTTCTAAACAAGATGGATAAATAAGTGTTTTAATAATAAAAATTGTTGAAAAATCTGTTCTTTTCAAATGCCTTTCTCTAGCTGCTTCACAAACCAACCTGCCTTACAAAAGATTCTTTTATCAACAGCAATGCCAATCAAGATAAACTTAGCATAAATTATCTTATTACTTAAGTAGCTTTTAATTGAACCAAATGAAAACGAATATCTTGAAACGCTTAACTCTACGAAAAAATCTCGTGTCTTCCATTCACATTACTTGCTTTAGCTATGCTACAAACAAACTTTTTACAAAAGAATATTCTTCTTCCTATGCCATGCTAGTCGAGATAGACATTAACAGGATGGTTTTATTACTTAGTTCCTTGTAAGTATAAGGCAACTTAAGGAATGCACTACGCTAAAGCGATAGTCAAATGTTTTAAAAGCTGTCGCTATGCGATTGTGATTGAAATTCGCCTATTTGTATGGGCAGAAGCAAAACGAAGAAAAGCGGGTGACTTCCTGGCTCAGAAAAGAAAAAGTATTTTAAAATTGAAACCAATAACATGGGATATTTTGGAAATGGTTAGCACCACATCAAAAATGTATAGGATATAAGATGTGTGTTTTGACGAGATATACATTTCTGTGGAGTAAGTTTTGACTATTTATTATGGTTTAAGAGTTATACAAAAGTCACCCAGAATGAAGAGGTCTTCAGTTGCCATTCCCAGAAAATTCAAGATATACATTTCCGTTTTATTTAAAATATTTTGAATATTTTTAAGATTTTTATCAATTTTGAGAAAATAAACATTTTAGAAAAATATTCTAAGTGAAGTATAGTTTGGGGCTAGGGAGATGCTATTGAAAATCTTTTTGTCGTATCCTTGACAGATACTGAACTTAAATACCAAGTTGGGTATTTAACGGACATTTCGTTTTTGGCCTATGTTACCCATAGACATACACATATTTTTACTTTCTCTACACGTACTATATACGTAATGTATTCGATACTGAGCTTTCACCGGAAATACATCTTTTGAGATCCCACGAATCCAAAAAAGAATAATCTTTAGAAAAATTCCACGTGTGTCTGCGTGTGCGTGCGTGTGTGTATCTGTGGGCAGCATAGCTCAAAAACAAATTGTCCGTTAAGTATCAACTTGGTATTTAAGTTCAGTATCTCCCAAGGATGCGACACGAAGATTTTCAAGAAAATCCCCCTACCTCCAGCTACCCTATACATGGTAACATTTTCAAAAATTCTGATTTTCTCAAAAATTGCTCTAACGATTTTGATTAAAATTCCGTATATTAAAAATATTTACATGAAAAATAAAATGTATGTCTTGAATTTTCTAGGAATAGCCCCTGAAGACATCTTTATTTTGGATGTATTTTGCGTAATTTTGCGTAACTGGCAAACCGTAAGAGATAGAAAAAAACTTATGTAACAAAAATTGCAGATCTTGCTTTGATCGTTTTTTAGATATTCCTTTTTATTGGTTTCAGTTTTAAATGTTTTTTTAAAACGTTGCTGGAGTTTGTCCACTCCTAGCCATAGAAACAAAGGAACTTGAATCACATAGCAACCAGATTTTAAGAGGTTTGACTGTTGGTTTAGCCTAGTGTATTCCTTTATTTTCCTCCTACTTATAAGGAAGCAAGTAATAAGACAATTTCTGTTAATTTTTTTCTCAATTAGAATGAAGTGAATAGAAGAATAAGATTTATAACAATTTGTAGTAGAGATGTAGAGAAATTTATGTAAAGTGAACACATCAGATTGTTTTAAAGGGTTTTCTATTCAGGGATTTCAAAACATGTATTTCCGGTAATATATTAGAATACAATTTTTGAGTGGAATATAATACTTTCTCTACTTACTATGCATTGTATATACGTTCTAGAGAAAGTAAAATTAGTTGAAATACTCGCCTGAATATAACATATTTAAATAGCACATTTACGTTCATGTACGCGCACGAGCTTGTAGAGTACTAATTTAACTGCAGTTCTAAAGGTATCCTCTTTAAAAGTTTCTGGTATTTGAGAACGTCGTAAGTAACAGATACCATTTGAGTTAATGAAATTTCTGACCGTCGTTTAATCACGCAGAGGTGGAATATTTTTCAGTGAAATGTTGGAAGGAGACTTTGCCGAGCGATGAATGATGGTAGATGACTAAGACCAAATGCAAACTTCGCTGTGTGTACTCCCACGTATCAATCCGCCAGCAGATGCAACCATGTGTGGTTTACGCTTGCAGAGGCGTAAATAATCGCTACATTATTAGGCCCTTTGCTAAGTTTTTTGCTGTATGAGCTTTAAAGGGTTTAGTTATATTCCAGTGGTTTCCGTGTTTGGTTCCCGCTACAGGCTTCAAAGTATTCCGTATTTATTGCAATCGTGTTAAGTCGATATAGCAGTAGACTTTTTTGAATGTAAGCTTGAAGCAGTAGCGATATAATAAACCGTTATTCTGTCGCTTATGTAGTAACTCGCAACAGTGATTAAATGAGCAGTAAGTATGTCATTAAGAGGGTTACAGAGTGTTTATATTGCACATTTATTTTCTCTACCTCTCACAAAATCTAGAGGCTCATTTAAAAAAAAAAGTCTGTTAGGTGTGTGTGTGTATTATTAAACAGAAACCAGATGCTTCTTTTTATATCAATTTTTATTACTATCTCTACTTGGCTCATGGTACTATGCAGAGAAGGTATTGTACTCTAAACAAAAAAATCGGTACCGATATTTCACCGGAAATACACGTTTTATGGTTTCCTGTATCCAAAAAAAAATCTTATATGTACCATTCACGTGACTTTCTCTACATTTCTGTAATAAATCTTTGTTAAAAAGCTTATTCTTTTAGCTCCCTCATGATAATCGAGATAACCAGATAACTTACTTATAAATAGAAGGGAAATAATGGAATACACTAGGCTGAAACGATAGTCAAATCTTTTAAAAGCCGTTTGCCATGGGAATGAAATCCGTTTCTTTGCATTTGCCAGCAGTTCAAAAATTCCCATATGTGAAAAGTTTAAGCATTTTAAAACTGAAACCAATAAAAAGGAATGTCTCAAAAATTGTAAATTTCACGAAAAAATGTATGACATAAATTGTGTGTTTCAACAGGATCTACAATTTTTTTGTAGTACGGTTTTGTGTATCTCTTACGGTGTACTAGTTATGCAAAATCCAGCAAAATTCATCCAGAATAAATAGGTCTTCAGAGGCTATTCCCAGAAAATTCAAGATGTACACTTTATTTGCCATGTCATTTGGCACACAGTGATACGTGGGTCAAGGTTGCCATACCTGCTTTAAAGTATAATGCATTGTGTGCATGAAAAAATCTGTAGTAAGCTTAAACAATATCTATGTAGAGAGAAAATGTGTAGACATTAAATTGTTATACAAGTACTTGGTAGAATAGATGAGAATGGTGGATAGAGATTAAAAAAGACAGTACTGCGCACACTAGGAAACATGTTTCGTCTATATTTTAAAAACATTCTAGCAGCAAAATTAACGCAGATAGAAAAAAAAGGTATTAGAGATACCTTGTTGTAGCCTTTTACCAGAGTTTGCATTTTATCAGTTTTAATGTTTAAAAATTGCACGGAATATTCAACTTTTTCATATGCGGTGTTTACAAAATTATTTTATGCAGAGTGCTATGGATAAAGATACAGGTATATATTTTTTATTGTTTCATATATATATTTTATTTATTGGCGATATTGGGGGTTTGATTAGAAACATCTTGTCTGTAGGTTATTTACGTTGGGTTTAAATCGGTTTTTCCCTCGCACACATATTCACATAATTCCAGACTCTGTGGGAGAGGGATAAAGAATCATTCTGGTTAAAGAAAAACTCCCGCCCCTGCGGAATCAAGCCTGAGACCTCCGGGTGAGAACTCAGTTTACCCACTACTCGAACACGGAGGCAGCCAAACAGATATTTTGTTAAATGGTGTCCACTTAAAAAGTGAATTAATTTCAGTGTGTATGTTCTTTTTGTTTTCGTCTAACAGTTTCGCACAATTGAATCGCATAATTTACTAACAAATGTTTATCATGGTCTTAGCTAAAAAATCTGATGTGTTCCATTCACATGACTTTCTCTACATCTCTACAACAAATTGTAATTAAAAAGCTTATGCTTCTATTTACTTCATGCTAATTAGCAGAAATAGTCTTATTACTTGCTTCCCTGTAAGTAGAAGCGAAATATGGGAGTAACATAGGTTAGTGATAGTCAAAGCTGGTTGCTATGTGACTGAAGTTCCTTTGTTTGTATGGACACGAGTTCACAAAGTCCGTATGAGAAAAGTATAAGTTTTTATAGCTGAAACCAAAAACATGGTATATCTCAAAAACAATCACTTCCACGAAAAAAATGTATATAACATAAATTGTGTGTTTTAAAGTGCTCTACATTTGTTGTGTGGTAAGATTTTATCCATCTCATACGGTTTAGCAGTTACGCAAAATTCCGTAAAATTGACACAAAATAAAGTAGTCTTCAGAGGCTATTCACAGAAAATTCAAGATATACATTTTATTTGTCAGGTAAATATCTTTAATAAATATATTTTAATCAAAATCGTTAAGAGCCATTTTTTAGAAAATCAAAATTCTATGTAAAGGGTAGTTTGGGGTGGGGGGATTTTTCTCAAAATCTTCGTGTCGCATCCCTGGGAGATACTAAACTTAAATACCAAGTTTGGTATTTTATCGATTTTTCGTTTTTGAGTTATGTTCACAGACACACGGACACGCATACGGACCTTTTTCTGAAAATACTTTTTTTGGTTACAGGAGATCCTCAAACATATATTTCCGGTGAAATCTCGGTATGGAATTTTTGTGTGGAGTGCAATACCTTCTCTATACACTATGTACATAGTACGTATAGAGAAAGTAAAAATGAGCAAAGGCTGTCAGTTTAGACTATCCAGTTTGCTTCTCCTTTTCACACCTCAATACCTGATCTAGTGGCGCGGGCAGAATAGGGTTATTGAGCTTATGGAAATGATTCAAAGTCAGTTCCAATTGAGCATTCGTTAAAGCCAGGCCTGCCCACTGAAGGTTACGCCTTCCGACTCGAGGTTTAGGGAAGATAAATACGAATATCTTGTGTGTGCCTCGCCAACTTAGAGGTACAAACAAACTCAAAAACATGCTACTTTTAGTTCGCAAATAATGCGAATATTGTTCTTAATTTCGAATACAAATATCTGCACTTTTACTCCTGAGCCGCGTCGTGGCCGAGTTGTTAACACCACTCGCCTCTCACGAAGGCGGGACTGCTCGATCCCAAGTGACCGCATGTGGTATTTATGGTGGACAAAGCGGCGCAGGGGAGTTTTTATCTCCGGTTTCCACCGAGTTCCATCTGTGCTCCAGCTCCATTCCATTTATCATGTTATCTCCTGCGGGTCCGTATGTTGTAAAAGCGGTTGTTAAATACTATGAAGCAAATCTGATGTGTTCTATTCACATGACTTTTTCTATATCTCTGTAACAAATTATTAATAAGCTTATTCTTTTATTTATTTCATGCTGATCGAGAAAAATTAGCAGAAATAGTCTTTATTTCTTGCTTTATTGTAAGTAGAAGCGAAATAAGGGAGTAAAATGGGTTAAAGTGAAAGCCAAAAACTGGTTGCTATGTGATTGAAGTTCGTTGGTTTGTATGGATACGAGTTGGTAAATTCCTGTATGAGAAAAGTATGTTTTTCAAAGCTGAAACTAAAAACAAGGAATATCTAAAAAAGCGACCAATTCCACGAAAAAAATGTATATAACAAATTGTGTGTTTTAACGTGCTCTACATTTTTTGTGTGTTATGTTTTTGTCCATCTCTTACGGTTGAGTAGTTATGCAAAATTTATCCAGAATAAAGTAGTCTTTAGAGGCTATTACCAGCAAATTCAAGATATACAGTTTATTTGTCAGGTAAATATCTTTAATATACGATCTTTTCATCAAAATTGTTATAGCCATTTTTTAGAAAATCAAAATTTTCGAAAAAAGTTCCATGTAAAGGGTAGTTGGGAGTGGAGTGCTTTTTTGAAAATCTTCGTGTCGCATTCTTGGAAGATACAAAACCTAATTACCAAGTTTGGTTTTTAACGAACTTTTCGTGTTTGAGTTATGCTGTCCACAGACACACACTCATTCACACACACGGACCTTTTTGTAAAAATGCTTTTTTTTGGATTCAGGGGGACCCAAAACATGTACTTCCGGTGAAATCTCTGTATTGAATTTGTGGGTGGAATCTCTATACACTATATACATAGTTCGTATAGAGAAAGTAAAAACTTATACTCCTAGCTATAAATTGATAAGAACCACCTTGAGTCACATCATAATGGCCCCAACAATTATTAAATTGAAGAAAAAAATAAATGTTTGTACTTGTAAAAACAGGTGTAAATAAGCACGTTAGTTAAAATTGAACCTCCCTAAACATATCTTCTTAAATTTCCTCAGTTGATTCGAAACCTAATGTTACAGTAATTTCAAATGACACACTACAATTTTCTCTACAAAATTCACATAAGATAACACTAAGCGTAAAAACAAAAAATGGAGCAATCAAAAAATAATCAAACTAAAGCGAAAAATTTAACTGTAATCTCAACTATTCTTTCTGCGTATTAGAACTGTAATTTTTCTCCCCTTATTTGGCTGATATAACATTTTTTAAAGGAGAAGACGAATATTTTCTTGAGTCACTGCATGTTTATTTTTCGAGACATTCTTCGTAAGATGCAACTTGAGATTCATCACCCTAGCTGTAGAGGAATGATGCTGCCATTGTATGAATGCTTCCTTCCGGAAGGCATGTCTTGGCATGCTGTTCCTATGAGAATAGAGTTCAAATGGAGCGATTATTATGATCGAGTAAAAACAAACTTGGCACTGTCCTTAAGGCTTTTACGTTCTCTACTACCTCCTATAGTAAGTAGAGGAAGGTTTACATTCCCTTAAATTCGATACCAAGATTTCACCGAAAATATACGTTTTGAGACTATTTGAATATGTAAAAATCTGACGAGTACCATGCACATGACTTTCTCTATATCTCTACAACTAATTATTGTTAAAAAGCTTGTGCTTCTTTTTACTTCATGCTAATCGAGAAAAAATTAACAGAAATATTCTTATTACTTGCCTCCATGCAAGAAGGGAAATAAGGGAGTAGCATACATAGGCTATAGTATTACTCAAAAGCTGGTTGCTATGTGACTGCAGTTCCTTTCTTTGTATGGATAGCAGTTGACAAAATTTCTGAATGAAAATTCTTTTAAAAGCTGAAACCAATAACAAGGCATATCTAAAAACAATCCACTCCACGAAAAAAGTGTATATAACATAAATTGTGTGTTTTAACGAACTCTACATTTTCTGGTACGTAAGTTTTTGTCTATCACATACGGTTTGCCAGTTATACAATACTCCGTAAAAGTCATCCAGAATAAAGTAGCCTTCAGATACTCTTCGCAGAAAATTCAAGATGTACGTCGTATTTTCCGTGTAAATGTCTTTAATATACGGTATTTTAATCAAAATTGTTAGCCATTTTTGAGAAAATAAAAACTTTCGAAAATTTTTCCATTGTAAAGGGTATTTTGAGGTGGCGGGATTTTCCTCAAAATCTTCGTGTCGCATTCTTGGAAGATATTAAACTTTTATACCAAGTTTGGTATTTTACGAACTTTTCGTTTTTGAATTATCGTGTTCACGGACCTTTTTCTAAAAAGTTTTTTTTTATACAGGGGACCTAAAACGCCTATTTCCGGTGAAATCTCGGTATCGAATTTTTGGGTGGAATGCAATACCTTCTTTAAACACCATGTACATGGAGAAAGTGAAAAGCATTTTTATAAAAATGTGTGTGTGAACAATCAACTCAAACATGAAAATTTGGTACTAAAATACCAAGCATTAAGTTTAGGATTAACGCAGATGGCGCCCCCGAACACTGGGGCACACAATTGCACCAGACCCTAGTAGCGCTTAGCGTCTTACGTGACCTCAGGAAGGGAAAGATGAGGGGAGAGACTCGAGGGGTGACCAGATCGGATAACGACGGGTGAAAGTATGGATGGGGTTCTTAACGTTTCTAGGTAGAGCTCAACCGCCGTCGCCCAGCACACTCCCCCAAACCCTGGATTCCCTGTGGCACTGCAAGTAAGTGGCCCACCCTAAGCATCCCGGAAGGCTACCACAACGACGCCAAGAAGAAACCTTTACAGAGTGCGATCAATTCCCAGTCGCAACTCGCCTGATCCTTAAATCTTGAAACAGATAACAAGGAAGTGATGGATAAAGAAATTTATAGAAAGTAAAGTCGTTTTAGAAGCTAAAGTAATCCAGCATTTGCCTACCGATATGGGGAAACCACGAAAAAAACATTGGTCAGAGTACTTAGGCGTTCATTTGTTGCAAAATTTGAATTGGGTATTTAAGTCGAGCACTTTCCAAGGATATAAAACGAAGTTTTTCGAGAAATCTCCAACTCAAGGTACCCTCTACATGAAAAAAAAAGTTTCTTAATTTCAATTTTCTCAAATATTGCTGAGAATATAAATAATACACACGTTTCATAAATTTTTATGACAAAATATGTATCTTAATTTTCCGCAAATAGCCTGTGTAATCCTATATTCTGAGTTGCCTTTGTATGATTGGTAAAGTGGAAGCGATAGACAGAAAAAGTATTATACGCACAAATCTATACTTCGATATATCTCACAGTTCATCTCAAATACATTTTTTCTTGTGTTAGCCATTTTGGAGATACTGTTACTGTCTTTTATACTTTTAAGAACCATTATTAGATTTTCTCCGTGGTTATTATATATACATCGTAGAATTTCGAAGCATTGTGTGTCTCACATTATGTAAATATGGTTATCGTTTTAACTTGTATTATTCTTATGCTTACAGCGGAGTACGTAAAGGTATAATGAAAGTTTGAGTTTAACAAGAAGTCGTCTTTCGTGACCTAGGTATAATATACTAAGGTCCACTGAAATAAAAAAAAAATAATTTTATAAAAAGGTCGTGTCTGTGTGTTTGTGTGTGTCTTTGGACAGCATAACTCGAAAATTAAAAGTTGGTTAAACATCAAACTTGGTATCTAAATTCAGTACCTTCCAAGGATGCGATAGAAATATTTTCAGGAAGATCTCCCCACCCCAAACCAAAAAAGGTTCGATAATTCTGATTTCCTCAAAAATGGCTCCAAATGTTTTGATTAAAATATAATTAATATATTAAATATATTTACATTACAAATGTACAACACTAAGATTTTCTACAAACATCCTCTGAATTTGTTTAATTCAGATTGGCTTTTGCATAATTGGTAAATCGTAAGAAATAGACAGAAACTTACTACACAACAATTTAGATGTTAAAACAATTTACGTCAAATTCATTTTTGTTGTGGAGTTAACCATTGCTAATTATTTATATTATACATTGCTATTATTTTATGTTTATTTAAACAATGCTAATTATCGTTTTAAATTTTCACACACTTACTCTTTTCTCAAATGAGAAGTTACTCATATTTTTAAACTTGTCAAGCGTCACAAAGCGAACCGACTTTTAAAAGCGTTACCTTATTGTATTTCCTTATTCTCCTTGTACAAAGAAATAACATTTTAATGAAACCACTTCTGCTAATTTTAATATTGATAATCATAAAGCGGAATTGGTTTTGTGTTCACTAATATTTTAATTATTGTGTTGAGACGCGACTATATAGCCCCAGATTTTGACACGATGAACAAATTTCTCTGGGGAAACCTACGGTACAATATGTGAAAATCTTCCAGCGTTACTCGACTTAGCTTAGCTTAACACTAATAGTGAATTGAGCAGAAAGTAATGTGTAGGTAGGACGGTGCTTGTGCGCTAATTGATACCTGCAATCCACTAATAAAAGTTCAGATTTTGAAGCAGGAAACAACAGTGTTTTTCTTATTCATAATCCACCCCAAGTGAGTCGCATCAGTGCTCTTAATGACTGACACCAATAGTCGAGGACCAGCAGACTAAATATATTACTACACTTTAAAAACGCTACAAATATAGAGTACATACACACAACGGAGAGAACACTTAACAGTGTCATAAGGCAATAGTGTCAGATGATTAAATAAATTAACGTCTGGGATAGCGAAACCTTTTTTTGGAGGGTATAATGTAAACCAAAAGCATTCTTTCCTCCAACCATCACAGATATCAAGATTCCTCATTAAGATTACCTCATGCATCCTAGGCGCACTATTTTACAGCAATGGAGAACACATTGGACAGCCACATCTAAAAGTAAATTGCATCAAGTCTGCCCAACACACAACATTGCTTCTTCTCTTCTGACACCAGAAGAAATCAGGTACTAATCACCCGCTTGTGCATCGGACACACCGCCCTTACCCATTCCTACATCCTGTCGCACGAACCACCTCCTAGATGTACTCTGATACTGTTCTCACAGTTTATCACATAGTTACAGCCTGCCCGAGATACACTGCTCAAAGGACTCAACGTGGTGTTCCTACTGACTTTCAACTGGCGTCAGGTGATCCACAGAACTGGACATATGTTTTACAATTCCTGAATACCATTCAATTGTACAATAAGGTGTAACTACTGTGACTAATTTGTATTAATATTGTTTATTTTCCGTAATTGTGTTAAAGCGACATTAATAAATAAATAAACAGAAGCATTTTTGCACGGCAGTTATAAGTAATGTGAGGCAGACATGCTACCCCCACACTACAGAGGCGGGCCGATAGTTTTTGTTTGAAGTTCAATGCGCATTTTGTTATGAAGACTACTTGATGGTTCGGTAACACGAGGGTCCATTTTGTTCAGTACCAGGAGTACAGTACATTAGAGTACACACATGTACTTTTTAGTTTCGCATGTTGTTTATTATTTAAGATTGTACGTACACAGTTGATTGTACGTAAAGTGAGAGATTCGCACTCGGGAAGTGCCATGTTCGACCGCTTATTTTGACCATGGGGTTCTATGTGGTTTCCCCTCGATCGACTAGGTGAGTGCTATAGTGATGTAATCTACAATCTTTCTTTCTCCCTTTCCTCTCATTGTATATCCCTTTCATGTGTTCTTTCAGCTTCTGCAGTGTTTCGGCTGTGTCGGGTAGTTTGCATAGTTCATTACACTTTGGAATAGTGGACGCCAGATGATGATGATGCAGATAATGACATATTTAAGGGCGCTCAACTACGGATCATTAGCGCCCTATGCTGGATGCTAGAGTGAGCTGTCTGCCTATGTCGCCCTCTTGGGATTGCTCTCTAAAGGTGTGCGGGTGTTTGAACTGGAAATGCTGATCAATTCGTGTCTTAGGGCTGTCTTTTTGTGGAACTGGGACCTCCTGAGCTTCTTCACCTTATCTCTGACTCCCGGGGGAGTGTAACTATAATCGATCCATGTTATAGCAGTGGTCGTTCCTGTGTCCTATATACAGTCTGGGTGACTCAGTTGGTTAAGCTTAGTGTACTAGAAGCACACCAGAAATATTGTTAAGAGAACCAATGTCTTGTCAATGGTTTAAAGAATGGAATTTTGGGAAAAAATATATTTTTGAAAAGGAAAGGCCTTTATGCTTTTTTACTCAGTTCATCCTCACAAACTAAACCAATTCACCCTTTTTAGTTCCAGAGACTTGTCAAGACTCCGACTCTGAATTCCCTCTTTTTTTAATCTTCTTCCTCTTTTTCGAATTTCCTACATTTCCTTTGTTGACCTATTTATTTTACCGTTTTCTTTTTTACTTACGCAGAGATAATATGCATTTACAAACACACAAACACCCCCCAAGGCGGTACTCGAACCCTCAATTCCCTGCGCCACGAAGCACCAAAGCTAGGCACTTCAGCGAGAGGCCACGGGAACCGGCACCCTTCACAACTCTGGTCTTCTAGATCCCAAGAGTGTGGGTTCAAAGCCGGCCCCAACCGATGTTTCTTAAGTGAGCTTAAAAGCCATAGCCCCATGACAGATTTAAAGAACTCCTGCGACTCTTGTGGGAGGGAAAAAAATACTCCCATATTTCATTAGACGTTCATGCAACGCTCCCATCATAGTGCAGCTGCGATTCTGTTTCTAACCTCAAAATTCTAGATTAGTACGCCCTTTTTCTATTCAGCAATATTTTTAAAAATATTTTTCCATAACTATATTCTCTCATAACCAAATAGGTGCAGCAAATCGAGATCAAAGGTATGCAGAAGATGTGACACGTCAAGCAATGTGTACGCCAAGCATCAGAACCTATGAAATATTACTAAGCGAGGCTCTTATGGGTATAACATTCGCACAACATGTCTAGAATCAAAGCGAAAGTAGAGTCTGATCCGTAAAGTTAGTAGTACTTCTTGTTTTTTTAAAGATTCCCTCTTCAATCAGAAATAATGAGTGCTTTGCAACAGTAAACGAGAAGGAGAAGAGGACCTTTCAATATATGTAAAAGGACAGCTTTTCCTACCCACTTGGAGAATGTGTTTGTGCTTTCAACCAGATACTCTGACTAATGTACGGAAAGTTTTGGTCGCCTGTAGCAAGGAAAATGTTGGTAAACGTTGTGTGAACTCAGAATTTAATATCCGAGTTGAAGTACATGACAGGTTATGAAGTTCAAAGTGCCTACTTGGGCATTTCATGCGACTTTCTGCTTCTCTGTCCATCTACGGCAAAATACTGTTCATTATGGTGATTACATTAAAAGGAGTAGAAAAAAATGTCGCTCAAAGGTATCTCTCTCTCTCTCTTGCTAGAGTGCGGTACTCTAGAAGCTCTTCGTTCATCTTTACAGCTGCCGGCCCGCCTTCCTGTGGTCCTTGCCGATGACCACAGAGTGGTAATGTTTTAACTTTTTTATCCAGAGGAGCTATTACGATACTTTTAACTGACAGACATCTCAATATATCTTTTTCTTAACCATCTTTACTTTCTCTATACGCTCTATAGTGTATAGAGAAGGTATTGCACTCCACCAAAAAATTCGATACCGAGATTTCACCGGAAATTTATGTTTTAGGATCCCCAATATCCAAAAAATCTGATGTTCCATTAACATTACTTTCTCTACATCTCTGCAACAAATTATTGTTAAAACCTTATGTTTCTATGTACTTCATACTAATCTAGAAGAAAAATAGCAGAAATGGTCTTATTACTTGCTTCCTTGTGAGTAAAACGAAAATAAGGGAGTACCATAGGTTAAAGGTGAGCCAAAAGTTGGCTGCTATGTGACTGAAGTTCCTTTGTTTCCATGGACAGAGTTGGCGAATTCCTGTATGAGAAGAGTATGTTGTTCATATCAAAAACCAAAAACAATGAATATCTAAAAAACGATCAACTCCATGAAAATTTTTTTTTTTTTTGCTAGTGTTTAACGCCCGCTTTAACTACTTATGGCACCGCAGGCGGTGACACTGATGATACATGAATGAAGATGGAGCACCAGTGGAATTCGATGGCGGGGGAAACCGGAGAACCCGGAGAAAACCCGCCCCAGCGCCGCTTTGTCCACCACAAATCTCACATGCGGTCGCTTGGGATCGAACCCGGGCCGTCTACTCCATGAAAAAAAATGTATATAACATAAATTGTGTGCTTTAACTTGCTCTACATTTTTAGTGTGCTAAGTTTTTATCTATCTCTTACGGTTTAGGAACTATGCAAAATTCCGTAAATTTCATCCAGAATAAAGTAGGCTTCCGAGGCTATCCCCAAAAAATTGAAGATATACATTTTATTTGTCAGGTAAACATCTTTAGTATACGATATTTTAATCAAAATCGTTAGAGCCATTGTTAAGAAAATCAACAGGGGTAGTTTGGGTTAGGGGGATTTTTCTCAAAACTTTCGTGACGCATCCCTGAAAGATACTAAACTTAAATACCCAGTTTGGTATTTTACCGACTTTTCGATTTTGAGTTATCTTGTTCACGGACACACACACACATACACACACGGACCTTTTTCTGAAAATGCTTTTTCTGGATACAGGGGACACTAAAACATATATTTCCGGTGAAATCTCGGTATCGAATTTTTGGGTGAAGTACAATACCTTCTCTATCCCTATGTACATTTAACATACGCGGCTAGAGAAAGTAAAAAAGCATTTTCACAAAAAGGTCCGTGTATCTGTGAGCAGGATAACTTAAAAACGAAAGTCGGTAAAATACCAAACTTGGTATTTAAATTTAGCATCTTCCAGGGATGCGACACGAACATTTTGAGAAAAATCCCCCCACCCCAAACTACTCTTTACATGGAATTTTTTTTCAAAAATTTCGATTTTCCCAAAAATGGCTCTAACGATTTTGATTAAAGTATCGTATATTTAAGACATTTACCTGACAAATAAAATGTATATCTTGAATTTTCTTGGAATAGCTTCTGAAGAGTAGTTTATTCTGGACGAGTTTTACGGAATTTTGAATAACTGCTAAACCTTAGGAGATTCACAAAAATTACTACCCAAAAAATGTAGAGCACATTAAAACACACAACTTATGCTATATACATTTTTTTCGTGGAGTCCATCGTTTTTGAGACATTCCTTGTTTTTTGTTTCTGCTATGAAAAAACTTAGCAACCAGCTTTTGACTATCCCTTTAATCTATAGTACCCTTTATTTCGCTTTTACTTACAAGGAAGCAATTAATAAGACTATTTCTGCTAAATTTTTCTGATTAGCACGAAGTTAATAGAAGTATAAGCTTTTTAAGAATAATTTCTTGCAGAGCTATAAAAAAAGTCATGTGAATGGTACACATAAGATTTTTTGGTATTATTCTTTTAAACATTCCATCACAGACTTGCTCCTGCTATTGATATTGGATCTTTATGAACCCTGACTATTACTTGCGTTTCAGTCATCTGGTTATTATTCTTCAGATAAATTAGTAATTCAGTTAATGAAATCATTAATTTGATTAGAATGTTCTTAGGTTGAGATGGTTTGGGTTTGACATTTCGAATAAGGATTTAGTTTTACTTTATACGTACTATGTACATAGTGTATAGAGAAGGTATTGCACTCCACCCGAAAATTCGATATCGAGATTTCACCGGAAATATATGCTTTAGGGTCCCCTGTATCCATAAAAAGCATTTGCAGAAAAAGGTCCGTGTGTGTCCGTGTGTAGGTGTGTGAACACGATAACTCAAAAACTAAAAGTCTGTAAAATACCAGTCTTGGTATTTAAGTTTGATATCTTCCTGGGATGCGACACGAAGATCTTAAGAGAAATTCCCCCAGCCTAAACTACCCTTTACATGTAACTTTTTCGAAAATTTTGATTTTCTAAGAAATGGCTCTAAGATTTTGATTAAAATGTCGTATATTAAAGCTATTTACCTGAGAAATTAAATGTATATCTTGAATTTTCTGGCAATAGCCTCTGAAGAGTACTTTATTCTGGATGAATTTTATGAAATTTTGAATAACTGCTAAACCGTATGAGATGGACAGAAACTTACTACACAAAAATGTAGAGCACGTTAAAACACTCAATTTATGCTATAGACATTTTTTTCGTGGAGTTCATCGTTTTTGAGACATCCCTTATTTTGGTTTCTGCTATGAAAAACTTATACTTTCTCATACAGGAATTTTTCAACTGCTGTCCATACAAACAAAGGAAGCTCAGGCACATAGCAACCAGCTTTTGACTATTACTTTAACCTATGGCACTCCCTTATTTCGCTTCTACTTACTAGGAAGCAAGTAATATGGCTATTTCTGCTGTTTTTTATGATTAGCATGAAGTAAATAGAAGTATAAGCTTTTTAACAATTTGTTGCAGAGATGTAGAGAAAGTCATGTGAATGGTACACATAAGATTTTTTAGTTAAGTTATCCCGATGGATTTTAATGAAGCGGTGGTTATTGGGTTTTAAATGTTTTATCACCAGTTACTTTTAACCGAACATGTTATTTTCTCTAGCCCGTATATATAATGTACATTGTGGACAGGGACAGTATTGTATTCCACACAGAAATTCGATATCGAGATTAGAAACAAGTGTGTGTGTGTGTGTGTGTGTGTGTGTGTGTACGGGCAGTATAGTTCAAACTTGGTTCCAAGGATGCGACACGAAAATTTTCCAGCCTTAACACTTTACATAAAACAGTTGTTTAAAATTTTTATTTTTCTCAAACATGCGACTTTTATTAAAATGTCACATGTTTAAGACATGGCTATCTTGAATAGCCTCTAAAGACCTCTCCATTCAGGATGACTTTTGTATAACTATTGTATAACCGGTAATCTATAAGAGATAGACAAACATTTACTACACAAAAATGTAGGTCTCATCAATACACACATTTTGTGCCAGAAACACTCTTTTTTGTAGATATTCCGAGTTATTTGTTTAAGTTTTAGGGTACATATACTATCCTCAAACAAGAGGTATCTTTCTTTTAGTCTCTAGTTGTTTACTCCTAGCACTCAAACATAGCGAATTGCAACTGTCCCACTTAGCGACCGACTTTTAGAAGATGTGGCTATCGATTTAGCCTAGCATATTCCCTTAGTTTCCTTCTCTGAGAGGTAAGTATTAGACCAATTTTGGCATTGTTTATCCAGATTGAAGTGACGTAGATAATAATAATATTAATAATATTTTGTAAGGAAGGCTTGTTTTTGGAAGAAGTAGAGAAAGTCATGTAAATGGAACACACAAGATTTTTTATTTAATTTTTTGCCTTTTCTGAGCGTGCGTCCTGTAAATGTTTCTTCCTGGCAAGGTTGCGGGACCATTCCGTCGGGCGAAGGGGCCTGGGATTTGTAGGTAGGGCCCGGGCGGCGGCGGATACGTTTGATCTGGAAACGTTTCTGACCCCATCCATGCATGTGCCCGTCGTCATCCGAATTTGGTTGCCTTCAGATCTCTCCCTTCCAGAATCAAATTGGCCACAATGGCTTACAAGCGGTGCTCTGTCTAACGACTGCGGCCTGTGTTGTCAGGCTTGGCCATTTTTTTCTTTGAAAATAGCCTTTTAAAAGATTTGGCGTTTTGCGATTAAATTTGGCTATTAAAATAAGTTGGCAATTTAATTTTCAAAGTAATTAAATATATTTACTAACAAATTATCGAATTTAATATCTGCAGTACGTTGTAACCTTGGAGAGCCTTTAAGCACTTCCTCACTATAAGGAAGTAGTCAACAATGTTTGTGCTGATTGCGCGCAAAATCGACGGTTTTATTTGCACTAGGTTCATAATTCATAATGTCTAATATAAATCAACCATAACATGTCGTATTTTATGCCATTACTTAGTTCTAAGCTACAAAAAGTGGTGGTGGTGGTATTTATTAAGTGAACAATATTAAGACACCTACATCAATTGCGTCATACAGCCACATGTGGTGGGTGACCGCACATACTCTTCTAATTTAGATATACACATTTGAAACACACACACCCACACGCCACAACAAATGAACAAAAGAAAGAACACTTTGATATCACAAAAAAAAAAAAATCAAAATATCAAAATGATTTACAAAATAAGATGGTGGTGGTGGTAGTGGTGATGGTGGTAGTGGTGATGGTGGTAGTGGTGATGGTGGTAGTATTTTATTAAGTTTACAGCAATACAATATTTACATCACACAGTCGCATGGACTGGGTGACCGTACATGCTATCGAAAAATTCTTGAATATAAAATATTACCTACATGTATGTTTTATACCTCATAACAAACATTGGAAACACACACACACACACACACACACGTGTACTCACAACTACACCACGCATTAATGAAACACCAAATAAGTCTATACAATATTTACACATGTATTTTCTCTCTTAGTGCACGTACTTCCATTAAGTATGTGCCCAGGCTTGGCCAGTTTTGGCTGTTTTGAATCAAATCCCAGAATGCTGTCCTTCGTCTGTTTGAAGCTAAAATTACTTCCGGCAATAATTATTTCCTGGCATCCTCCATCTGCACGCAATGTGTCAAGATATGCGTCCGGTCTTCCTGATCCCCGCATAATGGGCAAATCCGCCTACAAGCTTCATCAACTATCTTACGGGTTTTACAAAATAAAGTAAAATTAACCAACACTGCCTGAAATTTGATTGACATTTTTAAATATGCGATTAATTTCCATTAAGGCTGTAAAATATTTATATTAATAACAAAAAGTCGCTGAAGTCGTCCAATAGAGATTCTACGCAATTAATCCAACACAAGATTTTTGAGTTTTCCTTTGTCCCGAGCTTATTTTGTAATGGTCATATAGACAGTAATAATTGTTCCTGACACGTGATTGTAGGAAGTGGCCAATCCAGTACAACCAATTGGAACTCATTATCTCTGCATTTTAGTAGCTTTTTTCACACCCATGTGCAATTGTTTTTCTAAATTTATCGCACCTAAGTTTTGTTTTGTTTTCTTTCTGAGCTAATGTTCGTCTCATAATAGTATCAGTGTGCAGTGATATTCCCGTACATAATGGCGGAAGTTCGAAAATGTTTTAGGGAAAGGTCTATCGCTGAAATAGACATTAATTGAAAACTCAAAGTGGCAGAACACTAAAAGCAACAGAGAGAGAGTGTGTGGAACCAGTTCTACGAATTCTATAAGCAACGAAGCAATGATTTATGATATAGACATCAAGTTGCAGTGATTTTGGTACAAATATTACTTTCAAGAAAATACCACCTACTTCAGGCTGTTTCAATATTATAGGCTGAGTCAGTACTCGCGATGTTCAGCAAGAGTAGTCGGAGCCCGAATGAAGGGGGGGGGGGAGGTGAAAACCAACATTTCACTGGACGAAGGTCATAGCACAATGTTTGTGTTTCTTTCCAACTTTTACTCAACCCTGGCAACAACTTGCTCTCAATGTTGAGATGTATTTTATACAGCAGGCATACGCCTGTGAGTTGAGAGTTACTCGCTATTCTTTGGCCGGCACTCAAGCTGGAATAGCCTGCTTTAAATGGAAATATTTTCTAAATCTCTTTTCTCCAAAGATTAATCTTTTGATTTTGAGTATATAAGATATTTACATGAGAAATAATATGAATATCCTGCATTTTCTGAAAATAGCCTCTGAATTCCTCTGAAAAAGTAACTATATTTAAGTGATAGACGAAAACGTAATATACAAAATGTGGATTTCCTTATTATACGCATTTTCCAAATAACTATACCTGTGGTATGTCGTTTTCTATATCTCCATTATTAATGATTCGAAATGTTCAATTCTTTGAATTCTTTTCAAGCCCTGTTCGATTTTCAGTTATATCACTCGTTTGCTTTTAAAGAAAATGGAGTTTTAAGGCCAGCCTATAACGTTATTTTTATTAACATTTGACTATTTGTGTTATTTTGATATCTGTAACAAAATTTGTAATGTAGATAGCTATTTCTGCCAAGGTTTTCTTTATTAAAATAAAACACGGAAAAAATTAACTTTCTTAAGAGTAGAGGATAGAGAAAGTCATGTCACAAGATTGTTTACTTTCTTTACGCGCATTTTGCACGCACTACATAGGGGAGGTATTGTAATCCACCAAAAATATTGATACCGAAGTTTCAACGGAAATATGTTTTGAGATTCCCGAGTCCAAAAAATAAACATAAAAGGGTTGTGTGTATGTGTCTCCATGAATCTGTGAATACGTTAACTCAAAACGAAAGTTTATTAAGTAACAAACTTATATTTAAGTATTCTCCACGACAATTTTCAAGGAAATTCTGATCCCCAAACTATCCTTTATATTGAAGAATTAATAGCATTTTTACTTTTCACAAATATTGCTCGAACGATTTTTATTTAAATACAGGAAAAGGATAATTACAGGAAAATAATTTCTGAAGAAGTTCTCTTCATTCTGAATGCCTTTTACTTAATTTTTAAGCTGTAAAGCACAGGCAAAACTTTATAACACAAAAATTTGGATCTCATTATATTCTGTGTGTGTTTTTTTGTTTGTATTGTTGTACAGTTAACAATTTACAAGATATTCCCTATTATTAGTTTCAATTTTAAAATACGCACTTAAATTTATCTCACATAGGAAGACCTCATCAGTTTCATGTAGCTTTTATTTTACTCCTGGCATTGCAAAGAGAATTAAATTTCAATACCAATCGCAGAGCGACCTTTTTGAAAAATACTGACTATCGTTTTAGCCTCATGTATTCCCTTCTCTTTACAAGGAAGCAAATGATAAGACCAATTCTGGTTTGATTAGCATGAAGTACATAAAAGAACTTTTTGTAAGAATAGCTTTTTGAGGTATAATACAGATATTCATGTGATTGGAACACAAAGGATTACTGCTTTCACTATGCATATAATACTTAGAGAAGTTATTGTATTCCATCCAAATTCGATATTCGAATATCATCGGAAATGTGTGTTTTAAGGTCCTCTGAATAAAATAAAGCTTTTTGGACAAATGTCCCTGTGTGTCAGTGTGTATAGTTTGTGAACAATATAGCCCCAAAATGAAGACCATTAAATACATAATTTGGTTTTTAAGTATAGTATCTTCCCCACTCTTAAGTTACCCTTTACATGAACATTTTTTGAAAATTTTGTTTTGTTATTTCAAAACTTTTTCTTACGGTTTTAGTTAAATATCACAAATTAAAGATGTTTACATTATAAATAAAATGCATATCTTTAATTTTGGGAATAAATTCAGAATACCTCTTCATAGTGATGAATTTTACATAGTTTTGCACACTTTTTTTTTTGGTAAACCATAAGAGATAGACAAAAGGTTACTACACAAAAGATGTAGATTTTGTCATATACATATTTTTTGTAGAGTTAATAATTTCAGAGATATCCCATCATATTGGTTTGAATTTTAAATACTTGATCTTTTTTCGCACGGGAAGTCTACAGCCGTATCACATTGCTTGTTTTACTCCTATCCATGCAAAGAGATCCAAATTTCAATTCCAGTCGTTTAGCATTTAAAAGATTGGACTATCTCTTTAGCCTAGGTATTGCCTTATTTCCCTTCTACTTAAAATAAGACCATTTCTGCTAATGTTTATCTCGATTAGAATGATGTAAATAGAAGAATAAGCAAGATTATTACTTTCTCTGGTCCGTATGTACGATGTACGAGGGTCGGCTGATAAGTCCCGGGCCTCGCACAGATACGGCGCCACTAGGTCAGTTGGACGGTAGCATCGTATAGTTTAGACTAGCTTGTATTCATAGTTACAGGCCAGGAACTTGTTTGGTTTTCGAATGACACCATTTTAAACAATATAACTTTACTTTTCACATGTGCAAACATGAGCAGTGATTAAATACTTAAAGAAATCAAGGAGGAAATGGACAGTACATTGAAAGACTCTGCCCCTTCATATTCAATGATTAAAAGGTGGGTTGCAGAGTTTAAAGTGGGACGTATGAGCACTAGTGATGAGCCTCGCTCTGGACGCCCTGTAGAAGTGACAACTCCAGAGATCATTGCAAAATTGCATCGTCTAGTATTGGAAGACCGCAGATTAAAGTTGTTTGAGATAGCAGAGACCGTAAACATTTCAAAAGAACATGCAGATAATATTTTACGTAATGTTTTGGGCTTTCACAAGGTCTGTGCAAGATGGGTGCCGCGTTTGTTTACACCTGACCAAAAGTTGCAAAGAAAACTTAAGAATGTGGAGCTCTTTCGTAAAAATCCCAGTGAATTTTTAGACGGCTTATTACCATGGATGAAAACTGGATGCATCACTGCATTCAGAAAGTAAATAAGTCAAATCAGTGAACCAACTCCAAAAAAAGTCAATTTTGTCAGCTAACAAGGTTACGGCGAGTGTTTTCTTGGATGCACAGGGAATTATTTTTATTGATTACTTGGAAAAGGGTAAAAGTATCACTGGTGACTAGTATACAAGCTTACTGCAACGTTTGAGTGATGCATTGAAAATAAAAATGCCTCATTTGGCACAAAAAAAAATCTTGTTTCATCACCACAATGCCCATCGGTTAGTCATTGCAATGGGAAAATGTGCGAATTAAAGTTGAAATTACTTGAACATCCACTCTTATTCGCCAAATCTAGCACCCAGTGATTACCACCTGTTCCCAAACCTCAAAACATTTCTTGGAGGACGCAAATTTCACAGCAACGAGGAGGTCATTGTTGCGCTAAACAGCAATTTTGAGGATCTTGATAAATCGCACTACCGAGATGTTTTAATTAAATCAGAACACCGATATGACAAATGCATTAGCATTTCTGGAGATTATGTTGGGAAATAACGCAATTTTTTAATGCTGTTTTCATTGAGAGGGACGGCAGTTTTCAGCCGACCCTAGTACTTGGGGATAGGGGAGGAATTGTATTCCACCCAAAAATTCGATACAGAAATTTCACCGGAAATACATGTTTTAGGAAAAGCGTCCGTGTGTGTGTGTGTGTGTGTGTGTGTGTGTGTGTGTGTGTGTGTGTGTGTGTGTGTGTGTGGACAACATAGCTCCAAAACGAAAAGAGAGTAAAATGCCAAACTTGGTATTTAAGTTTGGTATCTTTCAAGGAAAATACCAAAAATCCCCCATTTAGCTTTTGAATAAAATATTACATACTAAAGCCATTTCCATCACAAATAAAATGTATATCTTGAATTTTCTGGGAACAGTTTCTGAAGACTTGTTTATTCTGATGGATTTTGCTGAATTTTTCATAACTAGCATACCATAAGAGATAGACAAAACTTACTAAACAAAAAATGTAGATATTTTAAAACACACAATTTGTGTCATAGACACACTTTTTTTCGTGAACTTTACCGTTTTCGAGATATTCCATGTTATTAGTTTCATTTGTAAAGTACTTATTCTCTTCGCAAAGAGTGCCCGTTTTTACTTTATCTACACGTACTATGTACATAGTGTATAGAGAATATTTTGCACTCCACCCAAAAATTCTATACCGATATTTCATCGGAAATATGTGATTTAGGATCCCATGTATCCAAAAAAAGCATTTTCCGAAAAAGGTCCGTGTGTGTGTCCGCGTATCTGTGAACACGATAACTCAAAAACGAAAAGACGGTCAAGTACCAAAATTGGTACTTAATTTAGTATCTTCCATGTGCGACACGAAGGTTTTGAAGACCCTTTACATAGTACTTTTTTCGATTTTGATTAGAATGTCGTATATTAAAGATATTAACCTGCCAAATAAAATGTATATTTTGAATTTTCTGGGAATAGCGTCTGAGGACTACTTTATTCTGGATGAATTTTACGGAATTTTGCATAACTGCTAAACCGTAAGAGATAGTCAAAAACTTGCCACATAAAAATGTTGAGCACGTTAAAACACACAATTTATGTTATAAACATTTTTTTCCTGGTGTTGATCGTTTTTGAGTTGTTCCTTGTTTTTGGTTTCACCTTTAAAAAACGTGTACATTTCCCACACAGGACTTTGTCAACTCCTATCCATACATACAAACAAAGGAACTTGTCACATAGCAACCAGCTTTTGACTTTCACTTTAACCTATGGTATTCCCTTATTTCGCTTCTACTCACAAGGAAGAAAGTAATAGGACTATTTCTGCTAACTTTTTCTAAATTAGCATGAAGAAAATGAAGCAAAATCTTTTTAAGAATAATTTGTTGCACAGATGTAGAGAAAGTGATGTGAATGGAACACATCAGATTTTTTTTTCTTTTGTTTTACTCCTGCCCAAGCAAAATTGACAATTGCATAACGACAGGGTTTAAAACATTTGACTATCACTTTAGTATAGCGCATTCCTTTAGTTGCCTTCTACTTATAAGGAAATAAGTACTAATATAATTTCTGTTAAGGATTATCTCGATTAGAACGATGTAGATAAAAGAATAACCAAGGTTATTTTTCTTGACTCGTATAATTCTCTTATACCATCCTTGGAATGGAGTTTTCAAGCTCTCTTTTTGCACGAGACAGTAAAACTGCGAGGCAGTAGTTAAAGAAACGAAGCACATGCAAGTAGTGAAACATTCAGACCGTCACATCATCTTCAAGACGGACGACAATGGCCTATTGACTTAGACATTCAAGTACTGAGAGACGCCTTGTTTCTATTAAAGTGTTAATGGGGAAAGTGAATAGCTCTATCACTCCGACAATCTCGTTACCTCTCGAGTAGGCGTCGCCGTGAGGAGAATTTCCTATCCCGAAGACTTACTCGCACGTAGATTTACGTGAAAGCGCACTTAAAATTTATAAAGCCTCGGCAACGCAATTTGTTTTCTGGGAAGGGATGTCTTTATCCACAGCTACCAACTACCGACAATAAATTCTGCTCAAGAGTAACTACCTGGCGTTTAGATATTCTTAGTGAACTTGAGCATTAAACATTTACTCTTGCATATTAAGAGTTAATTGTATTTGAGCTTCTAGAGAATTTTATAGTGCTTCAAGAGGTACTGTTTTCTGAAGTTTGTCTTCTTGGTTGATTTAAAGTGATGCATCTGTGAAATTTTGAAAATTCACAGAATTTAAGATATGTTATAAAATTCAGATGTACTCCATTTACATAAATTTCTCTTATCAGTTTCATACACACTATTCGTACAGAAGATTATTCTTTTATGTACATCATGCTAATAGAGATTAACATTAGCAGAATTGGTTTTATTAATTGCTTCCTTGTCTGTAGAGTGGAAATAAGGGAATATACTAGTGAAATCTTTTAACAATTGACCGCTATGTGAAACAGCTGAGGTACGATTCGTTTAGCATGGTCCCGTTTAGAAAAGTTAAGATAACTCAATGGCACGACAGCTCACAAGGAACCTTGGCCTACCGCCAGGCTGCTGCGTCCCCCATCTCGGTCCATGGGGTGCAGAATTGGAGGGTGAGACGTGGTCAGCGCCTCGAATCCCTCTTGGCCGATTAATACGGTCCTCATGACCTGGAGCCGCTACTTCCCCATCAAGTAGCTCCTCAATTGGCCCCCCAGGGACCTCACGAGGCTGTGTGCCGGTACTGGGAATCGAATCTAGGTTTGCCGCTTGGTAAGGAAAAAACTTAACGCAGTTTAAAACTGAAAACAATAGCAAGGAATATCTCGAAAATAGTCGATTCTACAAAAAAACATATGTAACATGAATTTTATATGTTAAGCAGATAGCATTCTTTGTGTGTAAGTTTTGTCTCTCAATTAAGATTAACAATCGTTATACAAAAGTCTGAAAATTCATTCAATAAAGCGGTCTTCAGAGGCTATTCCCAGAAAATTCAAAATATACATGTTTATGTAAATATCTTTAATATGCGGTATTTTAATCAAAACAGTTAGAGGCATTTTTGAGAAACATTTTCAAAAATGTTTCCATGTAAAGAGTAGTTTGTGGTGGGTGAATTTTCTTGAAAACTGTGTCGTACCCTTGGAAGATACTGAAATAAATACCAACTTTGGAATTTAAAGTTTTTTTTTTCATTTTTTAACTATGCTGTCCACATGCACACAAAAACACACACGAACCTTTTCCAAAACTGCAGTGAAAACATATATTTGCTGTGAAAGCTCACATTGAATTTTTGAATGGAATACAATATCTTCTCTAGCTACTATATATATTTTATGCACATACGTGCTAAAGAAAGTAAAATATTACACCAGTTATATACAATTATATTTCTGCAGATCGTCAAATTTCTAGTTTACATAGTTATTTAAATAGTAATTTCATTGTCCAAAATCATTGTTGTAATAAAAATAAACCGCTTCATGAATTTTTAGTTTCTCTAAATTATGCTGGTACATATGTAAAGAAGTGTGTGTGTGAACACGATTAACTCACACTAATATTCTGTTAAGCACCAAACTTGTTATTTAAATTAAAGTCCTCCAAGGTAGATTCACGAAGATTTTTAAAAAAAATTCCAGCCTCAAACTGCTCTTTATATGGAAAAATTTACAAAATTTAAAATTTTCAAAATTGGTTCTAACGGTTTTGTTTATATGTAAAATATTACAGATATTTACATTTCAAATAAAATGAAAATGTTGAATTTTCCGGTATTTGCCTCTGAAGACCTCTTCATTCTGAATGAATTACTGGTAAACCGTAAGACAGACAAAAATATGTGATTGTTCCGTTCACATAACTTTCTCTACATCTCTGCCACAAATTATTCTATTTCCTTCATCTAATCGAGAAAAATTAGCAGAAATAGCCTTATTACTTGCTTCCTTGTTAGTAAAAGCGAAATAAGGGAGTACCATACGTTAAAGTGATAGCCAAAAGCTGGTTGCTATGTGACTGAGGTACCTTTGTTTGTATGGACAGGAGTTTACAAATTCCTGTATGAGAAAAGTATGTTTTTCAAAGCTGAAACCAAAATCAAGGAATATCTCAAATACGATCAAATTCACGAAAAACATCATATAACATAAATTGTGTGTTTTAACTTGTTCTACATCTTTTGTGTTTTAAGTTTTTATCCATCTCTTACGATTTAGCAGTTATGCAAAATTCCGTAAAATCCATCCAGAACAAAGTAGTCTTCAGAGGCTACTCCCAGAAAATTCAAGATATACATTTTATTTATCAGGTAAATATCTTTAATATTCGATATTTTAATAAAAACAGTTAGTGCCATTTTTACAAAATTAAAGGTTTTCTAAATTTTTTCCATGTAAAGGGTAGTTTGGGGCGGGGGAATTTTTTGAAAATCTTCGTGTGTCGCATCCTTGGACGATACCAAACTTAAGTATCAAGTTTGGTATTTAACGGTCTTTTCGTTTTTGAGCTATGCTGCCCACACACACACACACACACACACACACACACACACACACACCCACACACACCCACACACACACACATGGACATTTTTCTAAAAATGTTCTTTTTTAATTCAGGAGGTCTGAAAACATATATTTCACATGAAATCTCGGTATTGAATTTTTGGGCGCAATACAGTACTTTTTCTATATACTATGTACGTAGAACGTATAGAGAAAGTAATATAGATCTCGTTAAAACACACAATTTATGTCATATACATTGTTTGTATAGATAACACGGTGCATCCTGTCCTCACAGAAATCCTGGATTCGCCCTTGGCCAGAACTAATTTTATTCATTTGTCTATTTTATGGGTGTGCCTGAGTACATTTCCTTAATTATTTTTATTAGACGTGCTGGAACTCCTTTCATGCACCGCTTATTGGAAGGCTGGTAAGCGCTGGACGTGAGGATATCCCACGTTCCAGAAAGTTGCAGAGAATGTTCTGCATTCCCATCTCTACCTCTAGCTGCAGAACAGAAAGACATACATAGAAGAAGATTGGAATTCAGGGTCAAGAAGCACCCTCAGAAACACGAAATTAATTCCACTAAAGCGGAACTAAGAGGGAGAGAACATCTGTTGGGAACGACATCTGAGAGACTTCAAAAACATGTAAAATGCATCTTCCACCTCTGTGTGACGGCTTCCTTTATTTTTTTATTTCCTTCTCCGATTATAATATATTAAACTCTTCAGAACACCTCTTTGAAACCGGAAAAATATGTCAAGAGACTTGACAGAGCTAGTGAAGCCCACTTCGATTATACTAAATTCTTTAAATGCTATCGATAAGAAAAAAATCTGTTTCATGCACATACTTTATCAGAAACGGTAATGTCACTTAGTAGGAGGGAAATAAGAGAATATGCTAGGCTAAACCGACAGTCTAATGTTTTAAAATGTGGTTGCTATGGGATAGAAATCCGTTTCTTTGTGGTCATGAGTTGACAAGTTCCCGTGAACAAAAGTATGTTTTATAAAACTCAAACTAATAACAAGGAATATCTAAAAAATGACCAACTCCACGAAAAAAGTTAATTACATAAATTCTATTTTAACGATATTCCCACTTCTTCTGTAGTCAGTTGTGCAAAATTCCGTAAAATTCATCCAAAATAGAGGTCTTCAGAGGCTATTCCCAGAAAATTCAGGATGTACATTTTATCATGAAAATGTCTTTAATATATGATAGTTAATCAAAATCGTTAGAGGCATTTTTGAGAAAACAAAAATTTTCGAAAACTTTTCCATATAAAGGGAATTTTCATGAAAATCTTCGTCGCATCCTTGGAAGATATTGAATTTGAATACCAAGTTTGGTATTTATCGGTCTTTTCGTTTTTGAGATATGCTGCCTACACACAACACAACACAACACAACACATGGACATTTTTCAATTTTTTTTATCCGGGGGGTCTCAAAACATGTATTTCTGGTGAAATCGCGTTATCACATTTTTGTATGTAATACAATACCTTCTCTATACACTATGTACATAGTACGCGTAGAGAAGGTAATACACTGATAAACAGGCCCTTAAAATTGGGCACTGGAAGGTGATTTGAGAGATATACTGCTCTAGCACACATGCAAAATGTACATAGTAGCTAGGGAACGTATTGCAATTCACCCAAAAATACGATACCGAGATATCACTATAAATATATGTTTTTAGCTCTCCTGAATTAAAAAAGTACTTGTAGAAAAAGGTCAGCCTATGTATTTGGTGTCTGTGAGTATATGGAAAGCATAACTGGAAAAACTAAAGCATCTGTGAATACCAAATATACAAAGATTAGTGTTTTCCAAGAATACGATACGAAGATTTTTAAGAAAAACCCGCCATTCCAAACTATACTGAAAATTTTTGTTTCTTAAAAATGGCTCTAACGCTTTTGATTAAAATACTGTATATTAAAGATACTTATATAGTAAATAAAATATCTTAAATTTTTGGGAATAGCTTCTGAAAACCTCTTCATTCTGGACGAATTTTGCATAACTAGTAAACGGTAAGAGGTAGACAAATAGTTACTACAAAAAATCTGTTGTGTTACATTCATATATCTTTCTCTACATCTCTGTAACAAATTATTGTTAAAAAGTTTATACTTCTATCTACTTCATGCTAATAAAGATAAAAATTAGCAGAAATGGGCTTATTACTTGCTTCCTTATAAGAAGTGAAATAAGAGAATACACTAGGCTAAAACGATACTCAAATAATTTAAAAGCTAGATGCAATATGAGTGATATCAGTTTCTTTGTATTGCCAGGAGTTTAGAAATCCCCGTATGTGCAAATTTTGAAGCCCACGTGGGTAGCATGTCTGCCTCACATTCAATAGCTCAAGAGTTCGAATCTTGCTTAGAGTGAGTTACCCGGATAAGGTTTTTTTGGGGTTTTTCCCTTGTCCTAACAAGACGAATATCGAGTAACTTTAAGCTCCGTGAACCCCGAAATAATTTGAGCATCATTTCATCAATTTCATTCATCGTCCGATATGATCAACCAGGTTAATAAACGTCAAGTTAAAAGAAATGGAATATCCCAAAAATGGTCAACTCTACATAAATTGTATTTTAACAAGATCTACAATTTTCTGTACAGTAAGTTTTGATCCATCTCTTATGGATTATCGGTAATGCAAAATTCAGCAAAATTCATTCAGGATAAACAGGTTTTCAGAAGCTATTCCCAGAAAATCCAACATATTAATTTTATTTTATATTTAAATATCTATAATTTACGGTATTTTAATTATAATCATAACTATTTTTGAGAAAAATTAACATTTTCGATTAAAAAAAAAAAAAGAACAGTGTACATTGATTACGCTCTAATTGATTGGGTTAGATTTTCCTCAATCTTCGTGTCGCATCCTTGGAAGATACTGTCACCCTCCGTGGTGTAATGGTTAACCATGTTAACTTCATATACCCAAGGTCGCGAGTTCAAACCTGGCGGAGGACGATGGATTTTTTTCGGGCGTAAAATCCTTAGCTTGGCATCCTTCGGAAGGGAAGTAAAGCCGTTGGTCCCGTGTCGTAGATTTGCGGCACGTAAAAGAACCTCAAGCCTGATAGAGAGGCCTCTGAGCAAAATTAAGCGGTCCTTCACGCCCAATATAGAATGGGACGCTGAGAACCACAGTAGTTAAAGAACGTCCATAAATAAAAAACTCCATTTATGTTTTGGAAGATACTAAGCTTAAATACCAGGTCAAACACGGACACACAAATGGAAAATGTTCTAAAAATGATTTTTTTGGACACGGGTGATCCTAAAACGTGCATTTGCGATGAAATATCGGTATGGAAGTTTTGGGTGGAGTACAATACTTCCTCTACCTATGTACCATGTAGAGAGAGTAAGATCTGTAGTTTTCGTTAAAACACACAATTTATCTATTTTTATAGTTATCCTTTTTCAGATATTTCTTGTTGCTGGGTTCAATTTTAGGCTATTTCAACGTATCTCTAACGGGAGGTCTCTTTCGTTTCATCTCTCTTCTGTTTTACTCCTGGCCATGCAAAGCGAAAACCTAATTTTGATTGTTTCACATAGCGCCCGACTGTTTAAATGATTTGACTATCGTTTTAGTCTAGTGTATACCTTATTTCCCTTCTGCGTAAAAGGAACCAATACAACCGTTTCTGCTAATGCATATCTCAATCACTAAGATGCAGATAAAGGAATTAGCTTTTCTAACAATAGTTTGTTGAGAAACTCATCTGAATGGAAGTCGGATACTTTTTTTCTTGGTATGTACAAGTATAGGTGTTTGTACACTAATATTCGGTGTTATTGAAAATAACATTAAATGAAAAGCTTTAACAGTGCACAATATGGCATCTGCTCCTTTTTCTTGCTGTCATAACAATAGCTATTCGATTTATGTATTCTTTTGAATATCGGTTTGTTTTCATGAATGATAGATTGTACCTAATGAAAAATTAAGTTATATACACATGACTTTCTCTATTAAAGAGAATACATAAGCTTAAGAATACTTAAATAACCAATATTAAATACATGTTATTTTAATAAAATTCTTTAGATGCATTTTTGAAAAATTAAGAATTTTCAGAACAAATTTCGTATAAACAGTTGGTTGTGGCAAGGCAATTTTGTGGAAAACATTCATATCACTTCTATGCATAATACTAAATTTGAAAGCGAGTTTTGGTAATTTATCTAACATTTCAATTCTAAGTTATGCTGTTCAAAGACACTCACTGAATCACATTTTTCTAAAAAAAACAAAAAAATAAATAAATAAAAAAAGTGTCTTGCATTTGCATGTCTTTCTCTGCCTATTGTGCCGGAAATATTCTTAGAGTGCTTCCTCTATAATACATAGTAAGTAGAAGCATTGTAGTTTATCCAAAAATTCGATATGAGATTTTTCCGGAAATAAACTTATTGAGAAATAAAACACTTTTAAAGAGTTCCGTGTATGTTTATTTCTGTATACAGTACAGCTCGCTTCCATAGAAATGACAAATATTTTCAACAAAACCCCTCTATTGCAAACCACCCTTTACGTGGATGGTTTTTCAATATTTTCGATGTTTTCAAAATAAGCTGTCATGATTTTGATTAAAATACCATAAATAAATATATTTCAGGGGGACCCAAAACATATATTTCCGGTGAATTCTCGGTATCAATTTTTGGGTGCATTACAATACTTACTTTATGCACTATGTACATAGTAATGTAGGGAAAGTAAAAAGGAAAGCGCATTTAAAAAAAATGTTGCAATTTCGCAAAATTCATTTTCCAGCAAAACTCTTTATAATAAAATGTATTTACACCACATTAATTCCGAAGAATTATGGAAAGTTATAATGAGCATAAAGAAATGAGCACCTTGACCAGGATCCGAACCACCAACCTTACTATCTGAGCTATGAGGTCGAAGTTAACATGCTATGTTCCATGTAAATTGAATTTTCCTCTTGAACAAAGGGTCCCAACTGTTAACGTACATACATTTTCAGTATGATCCTATCTTTCCAGTCTACATAAGAGCAACTGATAAAACTGAATTATCTTTTCTCAACGAATTTAAAATTGTCTGGGACCCCATCTCTGTGCAGATTCACCTTCGCGCAAACAAGGATATATCAATCAACTTTCTAGAACCAGGTGGAGCCATGAGTTTTGAAGGAGCAACTTCTTATTCCTTACCAACTTAATTCACAACTCATTATATCGGCACGTTTTTCTACCTCCACATATACTATGTACATAGTGTAAAGAGAAGATACTGTATTCATCCCAAAAATTCTATGTTGATATTTCGCCGGAAATGTAGACTGTGAGGTCCCCTGAGTTAAAAAAGCCCATTTTTATAAAAAGTGCGTATGTGTGTGTCTGGACAGCAGCATAGCTAAAAGATCGCTGAATACCAAACTCAGTATTTAAATTTAGTATGTTCCAAAGATACAACACAAACATTTTCAGCGACACCAAACCTGCTCACACGGAAAAAAATCAAAATTTTGCTTTTTTTCAAAAATATCTCTCAGATTATTTTAATTAAAATGCCATATATATAAACATATTTACGTAGCAAATAAAATGCATATCAGGAATTTTATGGGAATAGCCTCTGGAGACCTTTTCATTAAGAATGAATTTTACATAATTGGTAAACCGCAAGAGATCGACAAAAACTTACTGCACAAAAAATAAAGATCCCGTTAGAGCACACAATTTATTACCATTGCACATTATCTTTGTAGAATTGGCCGTTTCCAAGATATTTCATTGATGTTGGTTACAATTTTAAACTACGTAACCTTTTCTTCAAACGGCAAGTCATCTTTCGTTTTCTCTCTCTTTTGTTTTGCTGCACACCGAACTTCAATTATTCACGTAGCGACCACCTTTTAACATTTTTAACTATCGCTTTAGCGTAGTATAGTCCCTTTTTCTTTTTTTTTGTTAAGTCAAGGTTCAGACTAGTAGTTTTTAATTGTGCTTAAAAGCCACAACCTTGTGTCAGTAAATTTACTGGTATGCTAAAGAACTCCTGCGGGACAAACTTCCGGCACGCCGCGACGCTGATATGATCCTAGCAATTGCTAGCGTCGTTAACAAACAAAATTATTTAATCACTGCCTCCGTGGTCGAGTGGTCAGCGAACTTTCTCACCCGGAGGTCCCGGGTTCGATTCCCGGCTGGATCGGGGAATTTTTCTTCAGCCAGATCTATTCTCTATACCCCACAGAGTCTGGAAGTATGTATGTGTGTGTGTGTGTTTGAGAAAAATAAAATGATTTAAACCAACGTAAAGAACCTACAAACAACGACTTGTTTCTAATGCAAAGGCCCCGATATGATCTTAGATGTTAAAGGGGGCTATATAAATGAAAAAAAAAAAATTAATACTTCCCTTCTCTTTGAAGGAAGGAAAGTGAAAAGAAATTACTGCTAATCTTTATCTCGATTAGCATGATAAAAGAATAATCTTTTGTGAGAATGGTTTGTTTGCAGAAGAGGTAGAGAAAGTCATGTGAATGGAATACATTAAAATCTTTTTTACAGCCCACTGTACATATTACATTTTCAATATGCCTTTAGTTCTTCCCTAAATTCATTAATTTGTATCTTGTATCTTTCGGAAGCAAGCTTTCCAAATGTTCATCAGGATCTATTAATTTATGGACAGATTTCGGTAAATGCATTCCACGTTAAATTTATTTAGCTCCTTACTAAGGATTATAGTGCACAAAATGACGTGCAGCTGTTATGTTAATTGGCAGCTTTGTTATTGAAATGCGTACATCAAAATCCCATGAAAATTCCTCTTCCCGTCTATGGCATTCTAGCCCCCACACCACCTTTCACAAATGTTGCGGCATAAACATGGACTGCCCTCTCACAACAGCAATATTCCTTGCTGAAAACATTCATCAGCGTTGCCACAACTACATCAAGGGCTTATTAATGTTCAACTGCATCATCGGTTATTAGTGAATGTTTGCTGAAAATAATACCCGTACTGTGTAAAATCAAATTGCAGAAATAATCGCGTCAATCTTTTAAATGCATAATGTGATTATTTCAAAAGTTGTTTTATGTCTGAATTTAAACGCTTGCATCAAAACAAATGGACATTTTGAAAGCCGCTGTTCCCAATAATAAAAGCAAATGCCCAATGCACTAAAATGAATCATGGATTTTACTGTTGGAAATATAAACCACTCTAACTGTTACATTCACTCGATTTTCTCAACCTACTTTAATTTATTTTGTATACTCAGGCATGGTGAAGAGGGATGACAGGCATTTGACCCTTTACCCTCTCTACCGACTCCATCACCAAACACAGACCACCTTGGTGCTGTTTCTTGAATGAATGAATAAGTGTATTTATTGAAGAAACAGTATCATACATTGAATTTCAGTAATCGCATGGGTCCACAGACTGAACGTGCTTTTGCAATACACAAAATAGTAAGCAATATTAAAACAAATCTGATGTATTACACTCACATGACTTTCTCTAGCTGCTCTACCAACCTCCTACAAAAGATTATTCTCAGAATGTTCTTATTACTTATTTCCTTATAAGTAGAAGAGAATAAGGGAAGGCACTATGCTAAAGTGATTGTCAAATGTTTTAAAAGCTATCGTTACGCAATTGTCATTGCAAATCACTTCTTTGCTTGGCCAGGAGTAGAACAAAAGAAAAACGGACACTTCCTGCCTGAGAAAAAAATTTAAGTATGTCACAATTGAAACCAATAACAAGGAATATCTCAGAAATGGTTACCTCCACAATAAAAACGTAAGGTACATAATTTGTGTGTTTTGTCATGATGTATATTTTTTGTGCAGTGAGTTTTTTTTTCTATCTCTTACGGTTTAGCAGTTAACAAAATTTGGCAAAATTCATCCAGAATAAAGAGATCTTCAGAGGCTATTCCCAAAAATGTTGAGATATTTATTTTATTTCGGACATAAATAGCTTTAATATACGGGATTTTAATCAAAATTGTTAGCCATTTTTAAGGAAATCAAAATTTTCGAAAATTTTTCCATGTAAAGGGTAGTTTGTGGTGGGGGAATTTTTTTGAAAATCTTCGTGTCGCATCCGTGGAAGATACTAAACCTAGATACCAAGTTTGATATTTTACGGTCTTTTCGTTTTGGGGCTATGCTGTCCACAGACACACATACACATATGGACCTTTTTTTAAAAATGCTTTTTTCGGACTCAGGGGACCAAAAAACATACATTTCCGGTGAAATCTCGGTATCAAATTTTTGGGTGCATTCCAATATCTTCTTTATCTCTAAGTACATTGCACATATGTGACTAGAAAAAGTAAAAATCTGATGTGTTCCATTCACATGACTTTCTCTACATCACTATAACAACGTATTGTTAAAAAAAACTTATGCTTCTATTTACTTTATGCTAATCGAGAAAAAATTAGCAGAAATAGACTTATTACTTTCTTCCTTGTAAGTAGAAAGGAAATAATGGAGTAGCATAGGTTAAAGCGATAGTCAAAAGCTGGTTACTATGTGGCTGAAGTTCCTTTGTTTGTATGGACACGAGTTGACAAACTTCTGTATGAGAAAATATTATTTTCGACCCTGAAAACAAAAACAAGGAATATCTCAAAAACGATCAGCTCCAAGAAAAAAATGTATACAACATAAATTGTGTGTTTTAATGTGCTCTACATTTTTTGTGTGGTAAGTTTTTGGTCTATCTCTTACGGTTTAGCAGTTATACAAAATTCCGGAAAATTCACTCAGAATAAAGTAGTCTTCAGATACTATTCCCAGAAAATTCAAAATATACATTTTATTTATCGGGTAAATATCTTTAATATACGATATTTTAATCAAAATCGTTAGTCATGTTTTAGAAAATAATTTTCTGGAAGATTCTAAACTTAAATACCAAGTTTGGTATCTTACCAACTTTTCGTTTTTGAGTTATCGTGTTCACGGACACACACACGGACCTTATTCTGAAAATACTTTTTTTAGATAAAGGGTCCCTAAAACATATATTTCCGGTGAAATCTCGCTATCGAATTTTTTGGTTGAGTGCAATACCTTCTCTATACACTATGTACATAGTTCGTATAGAGAAAGTAAAAAACAGACACTCGAATAACCAACATTGCAGAATGTTCTATATGAAAGTGTGAGTTTTATTTTATTCTTGTTAGCAGTCCAGTTTGTGAAACTCAATCATAGCACTGTTGTAAGATTCATACATGTAATTCATATTTCCTTGATGTTATTATGTTCTTTTTTGGAAACGTCTAGATTCGTATTGTGCTAATAACGGACCGGGAAAATTGCGGAGTTTAGGATACTTTTATTTGGGAAGGAGTTTCCTTGACAGTCTCTGTTTACTTCTGTGTCACTGACACAAGAAGAGTTGCTTTGAACGCCTGACCAGTTCTCGGAAGTAGATAAAACAGGAGGCGTGGCCTGATAGCCAATCGGTATACCGCGATGGAAGGGATTAAAGCCACGATTTAGGGGAAACAGAATCTTTAGACAGTTTTCTCCATGTCTGATACAGATACAGCTACCAAACTGTGCTTATCACGTTCTCTGTACGTCCTATGTACATAGTGAATTCTTGTCAAACTGGGCCATGGTAAGTGAAAGTTGAGACGCTGGCATTTTTATTACTTTCTCTATACGAACTATGTACATAGTGTATAGAGAAGGTATTGAATGCCACCCAAAAATTCGATACCGATATTTCACCGGAAATACATGTTTTGGGTCCCCCTGAATCCAAAAAAAAGCATTTCTACAAAAAGGTCCGCGTATGTGTCTGTGGTCAGCATAGTTCAAAAACGAAAAGTCCATTAAACACCAACTTTGGTATTTAGGTTGGGTATCTTCCAAGGATGTGATACGAAGATTTTTCTAGAAAATCCTCCCACCCCCCAATTACCCTTTACAGGGAACTTCTTTCGAACATTTTTATTTTCTAAAAAATGGTTCTAACGATTTTGATTAAAATATCGTATATCACAGATATTTTACCTAACAAATAAAATGTATATCTTGAATTTTCTGGGAATAGTCTATGAATACTACTTTATTCTTGATGAATTTTGCATAACTGCTAAACCGTAAGAGATAGACAAAAACTTACCACACAAAAAATGTAAAGCACATTAAAACACAATTTATGATATACACATTTTTCTCGTGCAGTTGATCGTTTTTGAGATATTCCTTGTTTTTGGTTTCAGTCTTGAAAAACTTATACTTTTCTTATACGGGAATTTGTCAACTCCTGTCCAAACAAACAATGGAACTTCAGTCACATAGCAACCAGCTTTTGACTATCACTTTAACCTATGGTACTCCCTTATTTAGCTTCTATTTACAAGGAAGCAAGTAATGAGACTATTTCTGCTTATTTTGTCTCTATTGAATGAAGTAAATATTAGCTTAAGCTTTTTAACAATAATTTGTTGCAGGGATGTAGAGAAAGTCATGTGAATGGAACACATCATATGTTTTTCCATATACTTCACTAAAACATCCCAGCACGTTGTGACAGCAATATGGCAATGACCGCTTGTGAGTCATGCCTTTCTTTTACATTGCAGCAGTTTCTTTGTTCTATTTAAGTAAATTATAAGATTATACATGTATCATTAGTAATATAACAGAGGTCCAACTGTTATTTAGATAAAAGTTGTAGTTCTAGTTATATTTAATAAGTCTGTTTTGTGAATAAAATAATGATTAGACTATATGTACACGAAAAATAACATTACTAAAATTCCATTTGTCTTGTGTACATTTGCATCAAAATCACTGCAATTTGACGTCCATATCATAAATTTCAGAGCTCTTTGTATCGCAAAATTATATTATTGTGGCGTAAAATTAACACAGATCTCTTTGTATTACTATATTCTCTTATTTTGACTTAGTAAGGCATGCTTGAAATTAATATGTCTATTGCAACTTCCGCCATTATATACGGGAATATCACTGCGCACTCATATTCAGAGATAAAACAAATTCATGTGGGTACGATAAATTTATAAAAACAACTGCACGTGGGCGTGATAAAAAACTATTAAAATGCAGATATAATGAGTTCCGATTTGTTGGAATTTTATGCGCCAATGTACTGGATTGGCCACTTCCTAGGATTACGTCTCATAAACGTAAATTATTTTATATTTAATTTTTAGTGAACACTAAAAATTAAATATAAAATAAGAAAATAAAAGGTTCCCCACATTTGACTTTTGAAAATTATAGGAACGCCTCCCCAATATATTTTAGCACGCCCATGCACCAGAGGATATCATAAATAACTGAGCAGCTCATATCTATCAGGTCCCTTTAACGTCGTTTACTGCCACGAATCAGCTTTAGCACCGCTGTGTACAATGACCCAATCACCGCTGTGCGTACATTTGGAGTTACTTCATACGTCACTTCCCCTATTTCAGTGTTTTAACCGCATCATTCACACTGAGAAAAATCTTATGTTCTATTCACATAACTTTCTCTAACTTTTTCATATACAAACTATTACTGTATATACACCATACTAATCACGATAGACGTAGCAGAAACGGTCTTATTACTTGCTTCCTTGCAAGTAGAAGCGAAATAAGGGAGTAGCATAGGTTAAAGTGATAGTCAAAACTTGGTTGCTATGTGACAAGCTCCTTTGTTTGTATGGACAGGAGTTGACAAATTCCTGAACGACAAAAGTATACGTTTTTAAAGCTGAAATAAAAAAAAAAAAAAAAAAAAAGATCAATTCCACGAAAAATGTATTTAAACGTAATTTACATGTTTTAACATGCTCTGCATTTTTTGTGTGGTAAGTTTTTGTGCATCTCTTAAAGTTTAGCAGTTATGCAAAATTCCTAAAAATTCATCCAGAATAAAGTAGTCTTCAGAGGCTGTTACCAGAAAATTCAAGATAATTTTATTTGCTAGTTAAATATGTTTAATATACGATATTTTAATCGAAATCGTTAGAGCCATCAAAGTTTTCGAAAAAAGTTCCATATAAAGGTAGTTTGGGGTGGGGGGATTTTTCTCGAAATCTTTGTGATCCATCCCTGGAAGATACTTAAATACCAAGTTTGGTGTTTTTATCGACTTTTCATTCTTGAGTTATCGTTTTCACAGACACACGGACCTTTTTCTGAAAATGCTTTTTTTGGATACATGGACCCGAAAACATATATTTCCGGTGAAATCTCGGTATTGAATTTCTGGGTGGAGTGCAATACCTTCTCTATACACTATGTACATAGTATGTGTAGAGAAAGTAATAATGGAATACAGTAGGTTAAAGCGATAGTGATACAATTGAGGTTCGGTTAGTTTTGCATGCTCCCGTATGAGAAAAGTTAGGACATTTAAAATTGAAACCACTATCAAGGAATATCTCAAAAACGGTCAACTCTACAAGAAAAATTTATGTAAAATAAATTATGTGCTTTAACGAAACCCACATTTTTTGTGTGGTAAGCTTTTGTCTTTCTCTTACAGTTTCACAGTTATACAAATCTCTGCAAAAACTCATCCAAAGTAAAGAGGTCTTCAGAGTTATTTCCAGAAAATTCAAAATATACGTTTTATTTTTGATATAAATATCTTTAAAATACCTACAGTATTTTAATCAAAAGATTGTCATTTTTGAGAAAAGCAAAATTTTCAAAAAAATTTCCATGTAAAGGATAGTTTATGGTGGGGATGTTCTTGAAAAGCTTCGTATCACATTGTTGGAAGATACTAAATATAAATACCAATTTATATTTCGTTATCTCATTAATGTTACAGATAAGATGGGATTTTCAGTAAAAGTCGATAGAAAATAAGAATACTTGTGTCTGTGCTTTCTCTTTCAAAGGCCCAAGTGTGACAAGAAAAAAAGTATTTAAATTAGTATGATTCAGTAATAATAATAATATCTACGTGGGTATGAGTCGTGAGCAAACCATTGTTAAAATTCAAAGTCCAACAATGTAACAAAAAAACTGTTGGTTCGTAATCTACAGACATAACACCATAACATATTGCCATATTGTGACGTCATAGCTTCTATCATACGACCATAGGTAATATTTCCAAAATTATGCACATCGGGTTTTGTTTCGACAGCGTGGTGCCATTGTTAAAGAGAAAATCTGCTGCTAAAATTCAGCTCAGACTCAATGTGCATATGGAGATGGCTGCTAGCAGTGTTAAGAAATGGATGATGCATTTCAAAGATGCGTAAACGAGTACCCAAGATGAGCCACGTTACCCGCTAACTGCCTCCAGGAAAGAATTGATGGAATCATTATAGAAGATAGGATGAAAACGCTGCACGGCTTGCAATATCACATGGTGCAGTGCACAAAATGATACAAAGCTTTAATTATCGAAAAGTTTGTATACGATGGGTGCCACGCTATAAAGAACTAAGTACCTAATAAAACCGTTTCTGCTTAAGTTTATTTCAATTAACATGAAATAGGCAGAATAATAAGCTTATTAACAATAATTTGTTAGAGAGACGTAGAGAAAGTCATGTGAATGGAGCACATCAGATTTTTTACTCGGGGGATCTCAAAATATATATATATATATATATATATATATATATATCTCCGGTGCAATCTCGTTTGGGTGCAATACTAAACCTTCTCTAGCTACTATATATATCGTATGTACATACATACTAGAGCAAGTAAACTATGAATCCAAAGTAAATACTTGAAATTGGAGGTCAAAACCCCTAACCCTGCCCATACCAAAATGTTTGATTCACTACCAATGCAGTAGTACGGGTAGTAGTAGTACTTTATTAAGTTTACCATCATATAATATTTGCGTCACAGTCGCATGGGTCGAGTGACCGTACATGGTGTCGAAAAGTACTTGAATTTAAAATATTACCTACATGTATATTTTATATCTCTTAACAGCATTGGGAATACACACACACACACACACACACACACACACACACACAGACACACAGACACACAGACACACAGACACACAGACACACAGACACACACACACACACACACACACACGCTACGACAACAGCCACAGAACAATAAAAGAAAGAATGCTCTGCTATCACACACACACACACATGCAATCACACCACGTATTCATACATAGACTAGTCAAACACCAAATAAGTCTATACAATATTTACACAAATATGTTATCTCTTAGTGCACGTACTTCCATAAAGTATGTGCCCAGGCTTGGCCAGTTTTGGCTGTTTAGAGACAAATTCCAGAATGCTGTCCTTCGTCCACCAATTCAGTACGAACCATCCGAACTCTAGGCCGGTCCCCATGGACGCGCTCGCTTTGGTGCTTCGTAGCGCTGGGGATCGTGGGTTCGAGTCCCGCCTTGGGCATGGGTGTTATATGTTTGTATTTATGTGTGTGTTGTAACAGTAAAAAAACAGCAATCCAGTAATAATACAGAAAAACAAGGTAAAACAAAAAAAAAACAAAAAAAAAAAAAAAAAAAAAAGGTAAATTAAAGTTAGGGTATACAGTGCCGGAGTTCTGAACAGGCTCCGGTACCGTATTTTATAAAAATAAAAAAAAAAAAAAAAACGCGACAGATTTCCTACAAATGTCGCCCCCAGGCGGTGGCTTTCACTAATTGCCGGTCTCCGTTGTATTTCCGGCTCCAGATTTAAGACAGGAAATCACCACCTACTTGCAGGATAGTGTGTTTATGTAAATAAACTCGTATGGTTAAACTGTGTGACAGACTGATAATTAATCATGAAGTTGTACACCAATAACTAGGTGTGAGACTTGTCTGAATGGGCTGATATTTTATTATACATTCCATTTCTTTTATACTTAATTACTTTCTCTATACGCATCATACATATAGTGTATAGAGAAGGTATTGCATTCCACCAAAAAAGTCGATACCGAGATTTCACCGGAAATATATGTTTTAGCGTCCCCTGTATTAAAGTATTTTCAGAAAAAGGTACGTGTGTGTCAGTGTGTCCGTGTGTCTGTAAACACGATAACTCAAAAACGAAAAGTCGGTAAAATACCAAACTTGGTAATTAAGTTTAGTATCTTCCAGGGATGCGAAACGAAGATTTTGAGAAAAATCCTTCCACCCCAAACTACCCTTTACATGGAACTATTTTCGAAAATTTTGATTTTCTAAAAAATGGCTCTAACGATTTTGATTAAAATATCGTATATTAAACATATTTACCTGACAAATAAAATGTATATTTTGAATTTTCTGGGAATGGCCTCTGAAGACTACTTTATTCTGGGTCAATTTTATAGAATTTTGCATAACTGTTAAACCATAAGAGATGGACAAAAACTTACCACACAACAAATGTAGAGCACTTTAAAACACACAATTTATGTTACATACATTTTTTCGTGGAGTTGATTGTTTTTGAGATATTCCTTGTTTTTGGTTTCAGCTATAAAAAAATATACTTTTCCCATACAGGACTTTGTGAACTCGTGTCCATACAAACAAAGGAACATCACATAACAACCAACTTTTGACTATCACTTTAACCTGTGGTACTCCCTTATTTCTCTTCTACTTACAAGAAAGCAAGTAATAGGACCATTTCTGCTAATTTTTTCTCGATTAGCAGGAAGTAAATAGAAGCATAAGCTTTTTAACAATAATTTATTGCAGAGTTGTAAAGAAAGTCATGTGAATGGAACACATCAGATTTTTATTCATGGTGTAAAACTTCATAAAAAATGTGTTCCATTCATATGACTTTCTCTACATCAGTGTGACAAATTATTGTTAATAAGCTTATTCTTCCATCTACTTTGTGATAGCCGAGATGAGCATTAGCAGAAATTGTTCTTATTACTTGGTTTCTTTTAAGTAGAACGGAAAAAGTCAAATGCGTTCCATTCACATGATGCTCTCTAGCTGTTCGATAAACAAACCGTTTATTCATCACATTAATCTGTTATCTACATGTTAATCGAGATACACATAAGCAGAATGTCTTATTACTAGCTTCCTTGTAAGTAGAGAGGAAATAAGAAAATGTAAGAGCTAAAGCAGTAGTCTCATCTTTTAAAGCCGGTCGCCATGGAAACAGTTGAAATTCCAGTATCTTGCTTGCAAGGAATAAACAAACGAGAAACGAAAGGAAACATGTCTTCCTGTTTGAGAAAAGTTTAACTGGCTTAAAATTGAAACCAATAATCCAGAATATCTCGAAAACGGCTAACTCTGCAGAAAAATTTATACTATGACATAAATTGTGTGTTTTAATGAGATCTTCACTTTTTGTGTAGTAAAATTTTGTATATCTCTTACGGTTTACCAGTTATATAAAAATCTTCGACAGTGAAAAGGTCTTCAGAGATTTTTTCCAGAAAATTCAAGATATACATTTCGTTTGTCATAAAAATATCTTATACATAAGGTATTTTAATCAAAATCGTTAGAGCCATTTTTGAGAAAATCAAAAATTTCGAAAAATGTTTCACGTATAGGGTATTTTGGGGTGGGGGAATTTTCTTAAAAATTTTCGTATCTCATCCTTGGGAGATACTGAACTTAAATCATAAGTTTGGTATTTAACGGGCGTTTTTTTGGCCTGTGAAATGATTTATTGGCATACAGAAGTGTTTGCTCCTTGATTATATCAGATATCTAAATCATCATCAGGATCCTCCTCATCCCAATCATCAGTGGCATCTGGCTGGTAGTAAACATTTCCTCCAGGTTTCTGCTCCTTCCTGATGTAAGGCAACACAAGTTGACTTCGAGCTTCTTTCTCTCGCTGACCAAGACTTAGCTTGAATGAAGTAAAATGATCAGCCAAGCTTTGTACCTCTTCTTGATGCTTCTGGGTTGCTAAAATCTCGTTTGCTTTCACAATTTTATTTCCAATGGACACTGTGTACTCTTCAGCCTGCTTAATGATTTTTCCACCTGGTTCTCTGTAAACTATATTTGCAACAGCTGATGCTATTATCGTAATATAGCTTGTAGCAAGATAAGCAAGCCGAGGGCAAAGTATCTTCATGTATAAGGCAAACTATCTGCAAAACTTCCATTTCTTTTATTCCTGAAGACAGTAACTTGGTAAATTCATGATAACAGTTTAAAAAACCATTGTTGAGCACATAAGGTGTTAAGGATTCCAAAATGATAACACAAGGACCTCTATTTCCATTAGAAAAATTCTCTATGATGCTTGTAATGCTCAATTCTCTTTCAGAGCTGTTACTCAGATTTTCAGTCCTGTAATATTTTATCCAACACTGGTGATCACTAAAGCAGTCATGAAAGTGAATATTGTTGCTGTCAGTATTCTGTAAACTCTTCTTGAGCTTGTCTGTAGGGTGCTCAGTACTAAGTATGTGAACAGTATACTGATTATTGATAGCATTTTGAGCAAATGCTTGCAAGATGTTCCTTCCACTTAGTTCCAATGAATCTTGAATACAAGTAAAACGACTTAAGCAATTTCCTGTCACAATGGCAGTTAATACTGATGCCCTGTTCATTCTTCATATCAAACTATTCTAGTAATTCTCTTTCTGTTATTAATCTTATATCTGCTGCCGGCAGTGAATTTTGACACACACACATGGTCACTTTTCTAAAAATGCTCCTTTTTTATTCAGGATGTCTTAAAACATGTATTTCCGATGAAATCTCGGTATCGAGTTTTTTTTCTATACATTACGTACATAGTAGATACGTGTAGAGAAAGTAAAAATTAGATGTTCTATTCACATGACTTAGTTTAGCTATTCCACAAAAAACGTTCATTACAAAAGATTGTTTTATCTACGTAATGTTAATCTAGATGAACATTGCCAGAATTAGTTCTTATTACTTGTTTCTTTGTAAGTCGAAGGGAAATAAGGGGATACACTAGACTAAAGCAATGGTCAGATTTTTTTAAACGGGATCAATACGTGAAACCATTGAAATTCGGTTCTCTTTGTCTGTTAGGAGTAAACAAATGAAGAGAAGGATGTCCCCCATTTGAAAAATATTTAAATACCTTATAACTGAAATCAATATTCTGGCATATTACTAGGATGGAAACTACATCTAGACTTCCGTTCTACAACAATGATGGGAGCCATTATTGGCACTGTATATATCATTCATTCACGGCGAGATTTACACGAAGATGAGCTAAATCACCTTCAAGATTTTCAAGATACCATAATAGGCATGCATCTAATGTGGTTCAGCGTGGTACAGGACAAATCGCGTACGCGAATGCGTGGTGTTCTAGCACTCGCTATCGCGGCGCGCTTCCGCTCGATCCAGGAAATCAAGTTTAAACACGTCATTCGGAATATTTCATTTATATGAAATAAATTGTGTGTTTTAATGAGATCTACGTTTTTTTGTCTATTCCGTTACTATTCATGGAAAAATTCAGAAAACTTCATTCAAAATGGAGTCTTAGAAGCTGTTCATAGAAAATTCAAAATATAAATTTTATTTGGCATCTAAATTACCTTTCATATACGGCATTTTAATAAAAATTGTTAGAATCATTTTTGAGCAAATCAACATTTTCGATTTTTTTTTTATGTAAAGTGTAGCTGGGGTGGGAAGATTTTCTGAAAAATCTTCGTGTTACAAGAAACGTATTTCAATCACATAGCAACCGTCGTTTAAACGATTTAGCTATCCTTCCTTATTTTACTTCTAATTAATATAAGGAAGCAAGTAACAAGAACATTTCTGCTAATGTTTATATCGATAGAATGAGTTTTTTTAGCAATAATTTGTTACAGAGATGTAGAAAACGTCATGTGAATGGAACACAACAGATTTTTCTGTTTTCGTTTGTTCAGGATTCCGGTGACGTCCAAGTCACGCAGTTGCTAGTTGTGTGAAACATTTGACACCGTGTTGGTTAAGCCAAATTTTCTTTAAAGCTTTATTCGTCGTATTGAAAATTCGTATATTTGATAGCAGTGTAAAAACTCGTAACTAAGTTCCAGGAAGGTGTGTTATGCAGACACATCTGCATGACAATATCGAGGAATGAACATGTTTCCTGGACAGCACAGTGGGTCGATACCGGAGAAATATTAGGTATTCATACGCGTTAACGGAAGTCCGATCTAAGCGTCGGGACGAGGTTAATTGAACCAGTCCTCTGGGAATCAACTCTGCAGACTTCCGGTAGCATTTGTCTAACCCAGTGACCCGCTGTTGCTAGTTCATTACAAACTGTGTTACATAATTCTGATGATTATTTGCATTCACAAAACGCCTGGAAATTGTAGATAACGACCCGCACTGAGACTTTAAACTATTTATAGACATTGTTATATCCTATTGGGGATGCTGAAGAGAACTTATCTTCCTCGCTCGCAGAAATGCCCTGGAAATTTGCAGCCTATAAAATCAAAACTGACTATAATAAAGTACTTACAATATTGTAAGTCGTCATTAGGTTGTCATCTCAAAATAATTTGAGAGCATTTTGTGGTTAACAGGGAAACATGCGAGTAAGTTGAGGAATTCAATGCTATACCGGCATGTTACCATGGTAGCTCACTGGTAGAGCAGCCGGCTAGAGACTGGGAGATCCATGGTTCAAATTCCGGCTATGACATTGAATTTTTCAGTCTGACTTTACCTATCCATTTATGCTCCTTATATATCCTATTTATGCTCCTATGCTTTACCGAGGGGATGGCTCTTGTGGATTCGTCTTTGACCCACATTCTGAAGGTCGCGGGTTCGCTTCCAGTTCTTAAAATATGTTTTTTGGGGGGGGATTACCCCGGATCGTGAGGTGAAAGTTTGAGGGTTCTTTCATCCCCCAAATGTCTGTCCCTCCATGTCGTTTCCATTGTTGGTTTCTTTCAGGAAGCACTGATGGGAGTATATAAATGCTAAATATCGATGTATTCGATTCTTGGATGTTCTCGAGATATTTCGATATCTGAATGCTGCTATTTTATTTCCTGCTTCCTTTTTATATTTTTACTTTGGTATCTATGCATTTTTAGGGCGCTAATAACCATACAGTTGAGCGCCCTTAAGCCCCATTTATCACATCACATCATCATCATCATCATCATCATCATCATCATCATCCTGAATGCTGCACTCGGATAGGTGCAGGTGCACCGAACTGAATCGAGATCTCGTCTCGAAGTAGTACTGTCATAGCTTCACGTAAATCTGATTGGTGCTTATACTTAAACGTTATTCATACACTTGGGCACTTGCCGGGAATGGCGCAGGAGTGTACTGACTGATAATAACCATCCTGACTTATAAATAATTTTTTTTTTAAAAGAATTTCGTATATTCATGTGCTATGATTTATAATGTTAAGCTTTTCTTTGTCAATAGCCGTAGTACATGTAAACACGCAAGAGTATATGAAATTAAAGTGTTCGTGCTAAAATAACATGTCTTAAAATAATCTTAACATTTCTCTGCTCAAATAAAATGTTTTCCTGTCATGATAGATTTTAGAATCACTGCAGCACAGCGTTCACATACACAGAGCAAAATAATTAAACTCGTGCAGTTCAGCGAGTTGCTTAGGAGTCAAAGACCCAAGATTACAATAAGCACTGCAGTACTATAATATACTGTACCTATCGGTCGGTTATCTTTGTCATCCAGTTCTTCCTGCGAATGCAGAAACTAGTAAAACCTATCACCTAATTGTGAGCTAGCTGTTGTCGTATTTTTCGTCCATTATTTGAACTGAATGCTTTATTCGAGAACAACCAAGGTAACAACTGAAGAACACCACTCGATTGACGACAACGTAGCATCCGAGAACTTGGATTCCAAAACAGGCTGATTCCGATTACCGAAAACCTTAATGAGTTATTGTAGTATTCGAGGATGTGAACTCGAATGAAAGTTTCGATTCTTAAAAGTATTCGATTCTTGAAAACATTCGATTCTGCCCAGCACTAGTTGGAAGTGTCAGCGATGGTGCCCGGTGCGGCGTAGCAGGGGGAAAAGGATGCTCAAAATTACTATCTCCATCCCCGGACTTCGGTTCGTTGCGGGATGAGTACCGCTCCAGCTGCGGGCGAGGACCCTGTATGGGGTGGGGAACCCGGTCTGCTTGTACAACTCTCAACATAAAACAGTCCACAAGGGACCTTGGTCTACCGCCCGGCCGTTCATCACCCATTTCGGCCCTGAAGGCGTCATTGAGGTGCAGTGCTGGAGGGTGAGACGTGAACAGTGCCTCGAGTCCCTCCCTGCCTGTTGATGCGGTCTTCTCGATCTGGAGCCGCTACTTCTCAAACAAGTAGTTCCTCAATTGCCCCCCCCCAAGGACCTTACGAGGCCGAGTGTACCCCGAACCAGGTCTCCCAGCGGGGGAAAATTTCCCACGCCATGTCCGACTGTCAGGGAACTTAAATCTGGAAACTGTGGGAACCCTGTTATTACTGTGCTGACGCTCCTGGTTCTGGTCGCTCGTTGTATCCTTTCAGCTTATCCGTCCCTCTGCGGAACGCCCCCTCGTGTATCACTTAGGTTCAGTGCCGAATCCCCTCCGTCTGTTACCTATCCTCCACTTTAAGCAACAACTAGGGGGTCTTGAAGGTTGCTCTGGTTCTTGCCGAATAAGATGGCTACATGACAATGTGTAAGGCTCATAACGTTATGTCCGTGTTCCATCTCCGGCGACCCTCCACTATGATCCATGGGCTTTTCGTGCTTTATTGAATCGATAGGCGAGAGTTCTGTGGTCCTCCAAATTATAAGGGTAACAAGCATGCAAATATTTGGTTTCCAAGGTCGTAGATTCAAACCTGTTGGAGGGCGATGGATTTTTCGAACATAAAAATCCTTAGTGACCTTTTTCGGAAGGGAAGTACTGATGGTAGTCCGTGTTGTAGATTTACGGCAAGTTAAATAACTTCAAGTCTGAGACCTCTAATCAAAATTAAGCAGTCTTTCACGCCTAACATATAATGGGACACTGAGAGCCACAGCAGTTAAAGAGCATCCATAAGTAAAACCCAATTTAATATAATTTTGTGATGGTTCCTCTTCTAACACAACTTTTCTATCCCCCATTTCTTTTACTCATAATTTTCTTCATTGTCGTGAGTTTCAAGATTGCAGGATCAGGCGGTGATGTTCGTGCGTTGCGGCTGGACGGTGGATGTGCGTTTTGTATCGTTTGGGGACTGATCGTTTCGGACCCGCCTCCAAGTGGGTCCTCTCCAGACGGGGTTTGCCTGGAGGCTAGGAGACTTGTGAGAGGGCCGGGCGATTTCGAAGTGGGACAGTGTCTATGCTTACTCCTGTCATCATTTGGATCTGACAGCACTTTAGCTCTCTCCCCTCCTCCCTCCCAGGGGTCACAGTAAGCACAGAGCCGTTGTGGTCAACTTTGCCCTTCCGTTCGTCCGCATCTTTACTTCTTAAAGGATACAGAATGTACAGCGGATAGGGATACTGCCCAAACAATATACCAGATGGCTCAACTACTCCACATTTGATACCTCTTCGTGCATTAAGAGAGTTGTAGGACTCAACGGGACTATTACAAATAAACCCGTTAGTTCCTCACTGGCCAAAAAATGCCATAACATTGCTAGAAACGACTTAATGTGACAGGAATTTAAAATAGTTTCCAAGAATGGAACAATGTGTACTATAATAAAGGATTTTTCATAACTGGCTCTAGCCACTAAAACTTATTTGAAATAAATTGTGATTTTTAAAGAGATCTATAATTTAGGCGCACTACAGTTTTTGTCTATCGTGTAACGTTTGCCTGTTACACATAATTGTACAAATTCTTCCAAATAAATTAGACCAGAACATTCAGGATATACAGTTTATTAGTATGTCTTAAATATAAAACATTTTAATAAAAGGTATTTGAGTAATGACATGTAAATGACAGTTTATATTGAGCAATATTCTAGAAAATCTTCGTGCCGCTTTTTGGGAGGATTTTGAACTTAAATACGTAATTTATATTTATCCGACTTAACATTCAGGTGTCCTCAAAGCATGAACTTCCAGTGAAATTTTAATATTAAACTTTTCGGTGCAATGCAAATTCTTCTCTTCTTACTAAATAGGAACCCAGTGGAATGGCTCAGGCGGTTTCGTCTGTGACCTTGAGACAGTACACGTCTTGACACGGGGCTAAGAGTTATTCAGAAGGGAAAGATAAATCATAGCAAATAATATAAATTGTACCAAGAAGGGGAATATAAATGTACATTAAAATGGGAAGGGAAGAAAGATTTCAAACACGTCTAAGTAGCCCAGTTGTCACGAGCTGGCAGCACCGTATACCGTTAGGGTAGAGCATTGACCCGAAGGGGGTGAGAGGACACTGCCCGAGGGGAGCATAACGGGAAAAGAGAAAACAATGCTCCCGCTGGCCAGGGGACACTTTTTGAGGCACTTGGCGTAGAACATCGGCACAGCAAAGATGTGATATTTAGGGTACCTTTAACTGTGAGGGAAATAATTATATTAATACTGACAAGAGTATGGGCTAAATCACCGCATCAAAAGTAATAAGTAATAATAGTTGCGGTCGCGTAAATCATAGTTTCACAGTAGAAAAATTAGGAGGAATGCATGTGTGTTCAACGGCGGAAAAGGGCCGAACTAATTGAATATGGCACTTGTGTCGTACCACACCCTGAAAGAGTTTCCATGCCAGTAAAAATCCTGAGATAGGGCACCCTCAAATCCACACCATTACTAATAGCCAAAATCCGCACCCGGGACACGAACCCGTAACCCCATTACCGCCCCAACCTATATTCGGGATGTGGCTGGTCTACCAGACCCATGTGTTTTTTCAGGGTTTCCCCATATCGCAAATCGAGTGGTGGGTTTTCTTTCAGTTCCCGAATTCCTCTGTCCCTCCCTGCCATTTCCATTGTCATTTCGTTCATTCTTCATCCCATCTTTCAGGGTTGGAATTGTCGACGATGGTGGTCGGTGCGACGTGGCAGGAAAATAGGATACTTATAGTATTTCCTTTACCCAACTTGGTTGATTGCCGAAATGAAGGCCGCCGCTGGCGGGGCGTTTGACAGTATATGGGCCGAGGTCCCCAGTCTGCCTAAACATCTGTCTGAGAGCTGCAATATAAAAACTACAGATACCCTGTGGCTCCTGGTTTAAGCCGCCTGTTATATCCTCTCACCTTAACCCTCTCTCCCTCGGCGGGTGTCTGCTCATAGGCGCAGGCACTATAACCTGTTCAAATCTGGACATTTATTGCCGACACTTGCTCCACATGGTGTAGGTGTTGGTACACTGGACGCGTTTCGACAACCTTCGTTGTCATCTTTTGCAGGTTATGAGACGTCTGCGAACCTGCAAAAGATGACGAAGGTCCAATGTACCAATCCCTATACTATTCTAAGTGGAGCAAGTGTCGGCAATAGATGTCCAGATTTGAAAGGAAGATAGCTTCACTGTATGTAATGGCTTTTTAAAAATGTTAAGAACTTATAACCTATTTCGGTGACGATTTCCGTCTGTCCGCATCTTAATTCTAATCCTACTAAGTATGAGATAAACTGAGCATGTTGGCGCCGCGGTAACATGTGTGGTTCACATTCACAAAGTTCTGGAATCCATTCCTGGTGACAGCTCACTCTAACCTGTCCCTTTTTCGTGTTTCCTCGGATTCGACAGGCAAATGCTGGATGGTTTCTCATCTATCACCATTATCTTTACATCTCTGAAATTCATTCCGTTTGCTTCTCATCTTTCAGATGCGCATCTAGGTTCATAGTGTGTGGTGGTAAGGACGATGACCCTAATGTATGATCAATCTAAATGATATTTCCAATGGACACCAGAGGGCTGCCAGTTCGACGGGTCCTTGATCGCCTTCTCTGAAATGTTAAGGACTTCCTCATATCTCTGTGGCTTGTGGCAATCTGTGGTTCCCTCGCCTCTAGTCTTCCTCCTGGGGAGTGTTGACCACAATACATTCGTTTAGATTTCGGTGGGCAAGAGTAGTAAATTATTGATAAACGATAGAAAAGAGCGAATTAAGTTACCAGAGAGGGATGAACAGAGAAGGGAAGAAGCAGCAGCACGGATTACTAGATTGAGAAAAAGATTATGGAAAGGAACTACGTTGAGAAGATGAGGAGGATGATGGAAATAATAGGAGGTATAGAAATAGAAGAACGTGTTATTTGACATTTGTTGGTAGAATTGAGGCAGAATATGAAAAGAGACGATGAAGATGAAAAAGCAGACGAAGAAAAAGAAAAAGATGGAGGAGTGAGGTGATAGATCCCGGGGTCAAGAGGGAGAGGAGGGGAGGGAAGGGAAGAGATAAAAAAACTATAAGTAAAGAAGATAGCCCGAGGAAAGAATTAGTGAAGAGACTATTGTGTAGTACTTATCCTTCGAGGTTAGGACAATGTTTATAAGGAAATAGTGAATTTTGATTCTAAAAATTGAACATTTTAATTTTGAATAAAGGAACTTAGAATATTAAACAAGTAGTTTAGATGTTACTTATTAACATATTTTAAGCTTAAACTTTCTAAAATGTTTTGAGTGTTAGTTTTGAACTTTTTGAAATTTAATATGTATATTGAGAAAATTATTACTTTTAAATTTGAATATTTTAAATGATTTTTGTAGCTTAACGTCCTTTAACCTGTTGGTCATATCGGACGATGAATAAAATTGGTGAAATGATGCTCATATGATCTCGAGGTCCATGGAACTTAAAAGTTACTCGACATTCGTTTTTTCAGGATAAGGGAAAACCCCGATAGAAACCTTATCCGGGTAACTCACCCTAAGTGAGATTCGAACTCGCGACCTGTTGAATGTGAGGCAGATATGCTACCACCACACCACCCAGATGGGCAAATACATGAATGAGATTTTTAAATTGCGGAAACAAAAACTTAAAACTCTACAATTGCCTCCTATATCAAATTAAACTTGGAAGTATTAGCATTTGAATAAATTACCGGACTTAAAGACACATTTTAACTCTCGAAGAAAACATTCTAAATGTAGAATCCTTTTCGGTATTATAATACATAGATTATGCTTGATGTGCGCATCAGGTGTGTATCTTCTGGTTTTTCTGTCTCAATGATAATTTCATTTATGTATTTTATTTACATTTATATTGAAAAACTTTCAGCCGCCGTTTCACATGCCTGACTAAGAGAAGCTTCGTTGTCGGTGTCACTCAAGCTGTAATTTTCATTCGTCCTGTTTTTTCCCCTCCCTTTCGCATTTTGGTAGAACAATACATGCAGGCTTTTGTCTCTTATCATACGCATTACTGCTATCCTGTTTAATTTTAAAATATACACGCATACTTAAACGTCTCTATGGCTCCCTTTTTGATTTAGCAAACACATGCATGTGGAAAATTGTATACTGGATATAACAGTAGTGAAATACAGGAGTGCATGCGTTTGAGGAACACTGTGGAGAAATTTACATGTTTACTTTCTCTACACGTACTATGAACATAGAGTATAGCGAAGGTACCTATTGTATTGCACCAAAAAATTTGATACCGGAGATTTTACCGGAAATATATGTTTTAAGAACCCGTGTGTGTGTGTGTGTGTATCTGTATGTTGGTTTGATCTCTGTGTCTGTGTGTGTTTGACTCTCTGTGTCTATCTGTATGTATGTGACTGGTCTGAATAGCTCAAAAACAAAATGTCCGTTAACTATCAACATTGATGTTTAAGTTCAGTATTTCCCAAGGATGCGACACGAAGATTTTAAAGAAAATCCCCTACCCCACACTACCATTTACATGGAACATTTTTCGAACATTTTGATCTTATAAAAAATGACTCTAACGATTTTGATTAATATCTTACGTAATAGATATTTTAATGACAAACGAAACGTATATCTTGAAATTTCTGGGAATAGCCTCTGAAGACCTCTTCATTCTGGATGACTTTTGTATAACTGGCAAACCGTAAGAGATATACAAAAACTTACCACACAAAGAATGTGATCTCATTAAAACACACAATTGATGTCCTAATAAATATATATATATTTTTTTTTGTAGAATTAACTGTTTTCGAGATATTCCGGATTATTGGTTTCAATTTTAAGCTATTTACTCAAACGGGAAGATATTTTTTTCTCGTTTCTCGGTTTGTTTAACGAACCGCAATTGTTTCACATAGCGACCGGCTTTTAAAGGACGAGAATATCGCTTTAGCCTGTGCATTTTTTTATTTCCCTTCTACTTACAAGGAAGTAGAATTATTTTATCATAATTCTGCTTATGTTTATATTGATAAGTATGATGTAGAAGCAGATGTTTTTAATAAAAGGTTTGTTTACCGAACAGAGGTCATCATGTGAATAGAACACATTAGATTTATTTCCTTTCTACTTACAAGTAATCCAGTAATAAGGAAAAGTTCTGCTAATGTTTATCTAAATTATCATGAAGTATATAGAAGAATAACCTTTAAACAATGATTTTTACAGAGATTTAGAAAAAGTCATGAGAATGCAACACATCAGATTTGTTTTTACTTCTGTATACAGTTTTCCTGAAATGTTACTATGATTGTATTGGGATTATGTTAATATGAATACCAAATGTTATTCATTCATAATTTACAAATAATAAATTATTTCATAAATTGTATTATGTAAATGTATTACATAGTCAAAATATTCCACACATCTCAAAATTTGAGAGAAATAGTTGGCATTTTTTGAATTGGAGCTTAAACCATGCACAAAAAGTTTAAAAAGTTACTTTATTATATTTAAAATTATACATCTTTTAATAAAAATACATTCTTTGAAAATACTATTAGTGTTATCTCAGAAGTTTTATTTTTCGTATATATACATATATGTAGTTTTTTTTTCGGTTTATCATAGAAGCCTTGCATCTGCTATTTATCTTGTTTCACAAATAAGTTTCTCTTTTTAATATTACAATCGATAATCCTGAACGTTTTGAGAAGTTTTAGTTGTATTTAAACAAAGAAATGAGACGCGTGGAATGTTTTAAAAGTGTGGAAATGCAGTTTTGAGAAAAGCGAAGTTTTATAAAATAGCATGTTTGGAGATAGATGGCGTTTACATAGCTGTAGAGCCCGAAGAAAGGAGAAGACAGCTAAATTTTTATTTCTTTATAAACGCCCAAAAGTTAGAACAACTTTTGCTTTCTCATCCAGAGGTCCAGAGTTCGATTTCCGAAAGCGACGGGCAAGTTTTCTTTAAGCAGACTCTAAAGTGTGTGTGTGTATTTAATAGTAGGAAATTAAAAAACCAAAGCTATGAAAAGCCTACATTCAACAAACAAAACACCAGCAGTTGTTTCTCAAGCCAAAGAAGCTAAAGCGAGCTAAAGAAATTGGGGGGGGGGGGGGAGTCTGATATGTTCAATTCAGATCAGATGTTTTTCTCTACTTATTCTACAAAAAAAAAATTCTTACAAAATAGTATTATTTCTACTCCATGCTAATTGGGATAAGCATTAGCAGATTATTCTTATACGTAGAAGGAAACTAAGCTGCTAAAGCGATAGTGAAATGTTTTAAAAGCTGGCGCTATGCGATTATTCATTGAAGTTAGCTTCTTTGCATTGCTAGGTGTAAGATCAAAGAAACACAAACAACTTCCTGTTTGAGAAATGTGTAAGTATTCTAAAAGTGAAGCCAATCTTGTGTTGTAAGCTTTTGTCTATGTCTTACGGTCTACCAGCTATTCAAAAGCCATTCAGAATGAAGAGGATTTAAGACGCTATTCCCTGGAAATTCAAGATGTACATTTTATTTATTATGTAAATGTCTTTATTATAGGTGTTTTCATCAAAATCGTTAGTGCCATTTTTGAGATGAACATTTTCGAAAAAAAGAATATGTAAAGGGGTTCGGGATTTCTTTCAAATCTTCGTGTCGCATCCTTGAGAGATGCTAAACTTAAATACCCCGTTTCACATTTAACGGACTTTTCGTTTTGAGTTTAGCTATTCACAGATACATACATGCAGGCAGTCTCACACGCTGAACTATTTCTAACAGTCTTATGTATTCCATTCACATGATTTTCTCTACATCGCTGTAACAAATTATTGTTAAAAAGCATATTCTTCTATCTAATTTATGATAATCGAGATAAACATTAGTAGAAATTGTCTTAATTACTTGCTTCATTGTGGTGCGGTAACGGGTTGGTATCCGGGGTGCTGGTTATTGTATTGGGATGGTGTGGATATGTGCGGTTGGCTAAGCTCAGGGTTTTTAGTAGCATGGAAACTCTTTCAGGTTGTGGTGAGACACAAGTGCTTTATTAATTGAGTCCGGCCTTTTTCCGCCGTAGAACACACGCGTATACTTCTTAATTTTCTACTGTGACGTAACACTTTACTCGCCTGCGAATGTTATTGCTTATTAATATTAATGCCGTGATTTATTACTATTCTGGTCAGTATTTAAACAACTATTTCTCTCTTTCCCAGGTAGCCTGTTCGACTCCACCACGGACTCTAAAAATCACATCTTAGTCGTGCGGAGGTTCATCGTCAAGCGCCTCACAGCTTCGGCTCTACCACGGGTTTTAAATATCACATCTTGGTTGTGCGGAGATCCTTCACCAAGTGCCTTAAAATGTCGCCTGACCAGCGGGAATCATTGTCTTGTGTCCTGTTAGTCCCCTCGGGCATTCATATTTACCCCTTCCCTCGGTTCAATGCACGGCAGGTAACGGATCTTGTACCCCCAGCTCGTGACATACGTGTTAAGTCTTTCTGCCCTTCCCATTTTCACTGTACGTTTATATTTCTCTTCTGAGTAATTCTTTCCCCCGGGACAAGACATGTACTGTCTCACTTGTAAGTAAAGGGGAAATAAGTGAATGCACTTGGCTAAAACGACACTTAAATCTTTTAAAAGCTGGTCCCTTGTGGTTGAAATCCGTTTCTATGCAGGGCCAGGAATTTACATCTTTTCGTGTGAGAAAAAATTCTTTTAAATCTGAAACAAATAACAAGCAATATCTAAGAAAATGCCAATTCTTTGAAAAAAAGTATGACATAAATTGTATGTTTTAGCGTGATCTATACTTTTATGTAGTGAGCTTTGGTCTTTCTCTTACGGTTTACCAGCTACGCAAACTTCAGCAAAGTTCATTCAGAATAGAGGGCTATTCCCAGAAAATTCAAGATATACATTTTATTTGCAATATAAGTATCTTTATTATGCAGTATTTTAATCTAAATCGTTAGAGCCATTTTTAAGAAAAGAAAACTTTTCGGAATTTCTTCCATGGCAACCCTAGAAAGTACTAAACTTAAATACCAAGTTTGATATTTTATCGACTTTTCGTTTTTGAGTTATCGTGTTCACAGGCACACGGGCACTTACGCACACACACAGACCTTTTTCTGAAAATACTTTTTTTGGATACATGGGGCCCTAAATGAAATCTCGGTATCAAATTTTTGGATGGAATACAAAATGTTCTCTATCTACTATGCACACTGTACCTACGTGCTAGAGAAAGTAAAAAAAATTGCCATAAAATAATTTTCGATGTTTTGAGCAATTGTAGTTAGTTTTACCGTAGTATCCCTTAACAATGACTTGCCCATTTCGTTGACAGGAATTTGCGGGGGTACAGAAAGATTGCTTGCATTGAATACCTGCGCTGTGACCTGGTTTCAAAAGTGAATATTTCTATTGTAGATCTGATATGAAATATTTCGACAAGTGATATAAATGTGAACGATCTTTCCTCACTAGTTTTGCATCTAATGAAATATCTTAGAAATTGGAATAATAGACGCTGCTTTATTACTTTAGTCTGTTACACCTACACAGAAATCCCTTTGAAAACAAAATCCCAAAGGAACGTCTTTCTATGACGTACTCAGGCATATTCTGTGAAATCCATTCTCTGCAGTCTCTCCATTCATTTGAATTTACTCCTCTTTGGAATTAGTACGGCTCTACCTGAATTAAATATGTGAAGTTCTTGAGACATTAATAAATAAATAAAATAAATAATTGATAAATAAATACATTTTATCTATGTATATGTATTTAACTTCCTTTACTATACAAAGTAAGTGCAGGAAGTACTATGTTGCACCCAAAAATATGGTATCGAAACTTCACTGGAAAATCCCCCCCAAAAAAACATTTTTGGTAAAAAGTCCGTGAATGTTGAGCTGCAAACTCAAAAACGAAAAGTCGGATAACTGCCAAGGTTGATGTTTAATTTCATTACTTTCCAAGGATGCAACACAAAGGTTTCAAAGAAAATCCTTTACATGGAAAATGTTTCGAAAAGTTTCATTTTCTCAAAAGTTGCTCTAATGATATTGGTTAAAATATTGCATATTAAGGATATTTACCTACATGACAAATAAAATGTGTATGTTAAATGACCTTGGAGTATCCTCTGAAGTTCTCTTCATTCTAAATGACTGTTGCATATCTGGTAAACCGTAAGAGTAAAAGAATGTACATCCCAATTGATGTAAGATACATTTTTCATACGGTAAACCATTTTCGATATATACCTTGATATTGGTTTAAATTTTAAAATACTTCATTATTCTTAACTGGAAATACTTTATTCATTGTCCTTTCTCGTAGTGAAACAAAAAGAACGCAATTTCAAATAAATCAAATAGGGACTACCTCTTAAAATATTTGACTATTTTGTTTACGCATTCCTGCTCCCGTTGTATCTACAATAAAATATATAATTAAAAATTTTCTACAAACATGTGTTTTAATTAATGTGAAGTAGATAGAGGAATGCATTTTTTTAAACACGTTATTTGTTGAAGAATGTGTAGAGAAAGTCATGTACATTTCACACATGGTTTTATTTATTTTCAAGCATACACGGTTGAATATTTTACTATTTAAATACTATGCTTTTTATATGAAATCTTAATTAAGGAAGTAGATATACTTAATGAAATTTATCGCAAAATAAAGACATATGAAGAAATTATTATACGCCAGAAGAGAAGTTAAATAATTTAGGAGATTCAAAGTCTTAAGAGATGAGAAGAGTAAAATTAGAGTAAAATTAAACTATGGAAATTTATAGAAGGAGAAACAATTAATCGCATTCTTATTAATTCCTACATGCTTATGGTTAGTACTTCCCGAGGAACAATTTAATGAAATGTTACTGTTAACATATCCAAGAAGTGTACCAAGGCTCCTGGGTTTGATTCCCGGATAAGGGTGGGAATTTTTCTCCTGTCAAGATTTTTTCCGATCCCCCCCAGGTTCTGTAAATATAAACAAGTGTGGATGTGTGTGTGTGTATGATTAAAAGAAAACTAGACTTCCAATGATATTGTATACTGTGGGGGATGAATATGCAAGTAACTTGATCCTTGGTGCAAAATAACGCGTATATCGCATATCTGTAGCTCAATTTGTCCGCTTACTAATGTCATCGTCATAAATGAAGCACACATTTCAGGGTCTAATGTGTTTTGAACGGCCCTGGGCTGTCACTGCTGTTTACATACATCACACCACCTAATCGGGCAGGGCAGAGAGCAGAGGGGGGTCAATCGTGTGACCTGTTACTGAAACACCGAACTTCTGAGATAGGGCATAATGGCGTCCTAAAAATATTGCGAACTTTTCCTCAAAAACATAACTTTAGAAAATAGCGAAAAAAACTACGCTTACTGGATCATCACAACATGGTCGCTCGGACCAGTTTTGACATGTACACTTTTGTGTCTCTTACAATATACCCGTTATGCAAAAGTCATCCAGAATGAAGGAAACTTCAGAGACTATTCGGAAAATTAGAAATAAATATTTAATTTTTCATAAAAGTATCTTATATTGGTAACATTTTAATAAAAATTAGTAATTTTTGAAAGAATGAAACTTTTCGAAAAATGTTCCATGTAAAGGTATTTTGAGGAGGAGGGGTACTTTCTTGAATATCTTCGTGGCACATCCTTGGAGAATTCTAAACTTAAATAGCAAGTTTGGTATTTAACCGGGTTTTCGTTTTTTAGCTAGCTGTTCACAAACACTAGGGCACACTTTTTTTAAAGTGTGTTCCATTCATTTGAAATTTTCCACATATTCTGTAACAAAATATTGTTACAAAACATTTATATATATTTCATGCTAATCGAGATAAAGAAAACAGATGGGTTTATTAATTCCATCCTTCTAAACAGATGGGAAATTAGGGAATACATTAGTCTAAAGAGATAGTCAAATATTTCAAAACGGGTTGTTATGTGATTCGTTCTCTTTTATTAGCCAGGAATAAAATAGATGGAAAAGGAATTACAAATTCCCATTTAAGAAAAAGTTGACTACCTATTTTAAATTTGCAAAGAACAACAAAAATGTTGTATATTACATAACTTGTATTTTTAACAAGATCTACATTTCTGTGCGGTAAGTTCTTGTCTATCGCTTACGTTTACAAGCTATGCAAACAATTTAGAAAGAAGACTTTATAGACTATTCTCAAGAAATTTATATTAATTTTATTTGCCACGTAAATACCTATAACATCCGGCATTTTAATCAAAATAATTAAAAGCATTTTTCAGAAAATCGAACATGATGAAAAATGTTCCATGTACACACACACACACACACACACACTCTCAAGGACTTTTTCCTAAAAACCTTATGTGTTCCATTCACATGACCTTTTCTACCTATCTGCAACAAATTATTGTTAAAAAGCTTATGCTTCGATTTACTTCATGTTAATCGAGAAAAAATTAGCAGAAATAGTCTTGTTACTTGCTTCCTTGTAAGTAGAAGCGAAATAAGGGAGTAGCATAGATTAAAGTGATAGTCAAAAGCTGGTTACTATGTGACTAAAGTACCTTTGTTTGTGTGGACAGGAGATGACAAATTCTTCTATAAGAAAAGTGATTTTTAAAGCTGAAACCAAAAACAAGGAATATCTAAAAAGCGACCAACTTCATGAAAAAATGTATATAATATAATGTGCTCTACATGTTTTGTGTGATAACTTTTTCTACATATCTTACGGTTTAGCAGTTATGCAAAATTCCGTAAAAGTCATGCAGAATAAAGAGGTCCTTAGAGATTATTCCCAGAAAATTGAAGATAAACATTTTATTTATCAGGTAAATATCTTTAATATTTGATATTTTAATCAAAATTGTTGGAGCAATTTTTGAGAAAGTCAAAATTTTCGAAAAAGGTTCCATGTAAAGGGTAGTTTCGGGTGGGGAAATTTTTTCCCAAAATCTTCGTATCGCATCCCTGGAAGATACTAAACTTAAATACCAACTTTGCTATTTTACCGACTTTTCGTTTTTGAGTTATCGTGTTCACACACACACACACACACACACACACACACACACACACACACACACACACACACACAGGGACTTTTTTCTGAAAATGCTTCTTTTGGATACAGGGGACCCTAAAACATATATTTCCAGTGAAATCTCGGTATCGAATTTTTGGGTGGAGTGCAATACCTTTTTTATACGCTATGTACATAGTACGTATAGAGAAAGTAAAACATTTTTTTAGTCAAGATTCCACAAAACGTGTATTTCCCGTTAAACTACTGTATTAATTTGAGTGGAATACAGTACCTTTTCTATTTACGTTATAGATACATAGTATTTGATAAAGTAAATAAAAACTGCATTTATGGCGAAAATGAACACAATTATACATTCGGTTTAATTCTTTAATGGTGAATTTGGGTAACCTCATATATAACGCTATAAAAATAAAATGTAATTAATTTGAACATATCAGGTAACTCAATTTTGTTTATATTTGGTTTGCAATTCTGGCCAATAATTTAGAGGTTAATGTAATTTCTTTATACAGCCGCCAAAATAGTGGGTTCAATGGGAAAGTTATAATAAACTGTAAATATAACATTTTTAATAACTATATTATAGCAAGCTGCACTTCTTTCACATAACATTTAAATCCATCCATTTATCCACCAAAGTTTTACTAAGGCTTAAAGTAATAAACTATTGAATTACAGCAAAATTACAGAAAAACCTGAGGTGTTCCATTTGCATGACTTTCTCCACATCTCTGTAACAAATTTTTACTTTCTCTATACGCACTATGTACATAGTATATAGAGAAGGTAATGCACTCCGCCAAAAAATTCGATACCGGGATTTCACCGGAAATATATGTTTTAGGGTCCCCTGTACCCAAAAAAAGTATTTTCAGAAAAAGATCTGTGTGTGTGTCCGTGTGTGAGTGAGTCCGTGGGTCTGTTAACCCGATAACTCAAAAACGAAAAGCTGGTAAAATACCAAACTTGGTATTTAAGTTCAGCATCTTCCAGGGATGCGACACGGAAGATTTTGAGAAAAATCCCCCCAACTACCCTTTACATGGAACTTTTTTCGAAAATATTCATTTTCTCAAAAATGGCTCTAACGATTTTGATTAAAATTTCGTATATTAAAGATATTTACCTGACAAATAAAATGTATATCTTGAATTATCTGGGAATAGCCTCTGAAGAGTAGTTTATTCTGGATGAATTTACGGAATTTTGAACAACTGCTAAACCGTAAGAAATGGACAAAAACTTACTCCACAAAAAATGTAGAGCACGTTAAAACACACAATTTATGTTATATACATTTTTTTCGTGGAGTTGATCGTTTTTGAGACATTCATTGTTTTTGGTTTCAGCTATGAAAAACTTACTTTTTTCATATAGGAATTTGTCAACTTCTGTCCATATAAACAAAGGAACTTCACTCACATAGCAACCAGCTTTTGACTATCACTTTAACCTATGGTACTCCCTTATTTCGCTTCTACATACAAGGAAACAAGTAATAAGACTATTTCTGCTAAATTGTTCTCAAGTAGCATGAATTAAATAGAAGTATACGCTTTTTAAGAATAATTTTTTGCAGAAATGTAGAGAAAGTCATGTGAATGGTACACATCAGATTTTTGTTAAAATTCTGGTATTATTTTATATCTATGTCGCTAATCGAGTTAAAATTAGTAGAAATGGTCTTACTGCCTACTTCCTTGTAAGCAGAGGGGACACTACGGGGCACACTAGGCTAAAGCAATAGTAATATATTTGACTAAAATACGTTTCCTTCCATAATTTATCAATTCACGTATGAGAAAAGTTTTAAGTATTTTAGAACTGGAACCAACACCAAGGAATTACTTGGGAATGGTCAACTTTACGAAAAAATGTATTTGGCATAAATTGTGTGTTTTAACGAGATAAATCTTGTGTACTAAGGACATTTTTTTAAAAATTCAAAATTTTCGAAATGTTTTCCATGTAAAGGGTAGTTTGGAGTTGCCCTAAAAGTCTCCGTGTTGTATCATTGGCATATTACTAAAAGTTTAATATTTTATCAACTTTTCGTTTTTGAGTTATAGTGTTCAAACACATGGACATACACATATATACACAAAACTTTTTTTTAAACTGTCAATTTTCGTACTTAACAGACTTTTTATTTTTCAGCTATGCTGCCTAAAGGCAGAAACACACGAGCTTTTTTCAAAAACTTTTTTTTTTCTTTTTTTCTTCTTTATTCGTGGTGTCGCAAAAAACATATTTCCAATGAACTCTCGCTATCGATTTTTAGTGGAATACGGTATATCTTTCATATCGACTAAGTACATTGTAACATGCTAGAGAAAGTAAAAAGATCTTGTTGTTAAACATTTCACTTTTATTTGCTTTATATTCATAACCAAATGGTAATTTCGGTATTTATGCAAAGGTATAATTTATGAAGAGGATAGAAAAAACTGATGTTACATTCACATGACTTTCTCTATATCTCCGTAAGAAATTATTGTTAAAATACTTATTCTTCTACCTACTTCATACTAATCGAGATAAACATTAACAGAAATTGTTTTTATCAATTGCTTCCTTGTAAATAGAAGGGAAATAAGGGAGAAAACCGAGCTAAAGTAATAGTCAAATCATTTAAAAGCTGGTTGTCATTTGGTTGAAATCCCTTTCTATGCATTGCCTAGAGTTTACAAATTCCCGTATGAGAAAACTGAAACCAATAACAAAGGAATATCTGATATTCTAAAAAATTGTGTGTTTTGACGAGATATACATTTGCTTTTATAGGAGGTTCTCGTCTATTTCTTACGGTTTACCAATAATGCAAAATTTAGAAAAATTCATCTAGAATAAAGAGGTCTTCATATGCTATTCCCGGAAAGCTCAAGATATTCATTTTATTTATCATATGTATTCAATTGACGATATTTAATCTTTTTTTTTTTTTTTTTTTTTTTTTTTAGAAAAATTAGCATTTTCGAAATATTTTCCATGTAAAGGGTAGCTGGGGTGGGGGAATGCTCCTCAAAACCTTCGTGTGGCATCCCCGGAAGATACTAAACTTAAATACTAAGTTTGGTAGTTTAGCAACTTTTCGTTTTTGAGTTATCGTGGTCACAGGCACACAGATACTTTTCTAAATATTTCTTTTTATTTCGGGGACCCAAAAATGTATATCTCCGGTAAAGTCTCGATATAGAATTTTTGGGTGCAATACAATACCTTCTGTATACACTATATGCATAGTAAGTGTAGAAAAAATAAATAGGCTTTCGTAAGAATCGTTAATATAGCCACTCATAAAGATGGAGGTTATAGAACGACATGCGAATGTAACAGATTTTGTATCGTTATAATGATGATATACTTGTAAGACTACCAAGTAAACGACTTGGACGTTGTTTACTCAATGCTCTTTCGGTGGCTTCCTTACATCTCAGGTTCACTGCAATAGAAATTACAACATGTCATTCTGAATTGACAAAGGAGTCTCAGAGCTCGTGTACTTTCCTTGGAAGGAAACGTTTTACCACTGGAAATGCTTTGTTTTTTTGTTTTCCTTTCTTAAAATCTTCGCAGAGAGAAACGTTTAGCTGCTCGATCTCCACTTTTCTTCTGTGTAAATAGAAACAGGAGTACTTTTGTATTACGTTTACATTTGGAAATCTTTGAGCTTCATTCCTTTTTGTTTTACCCGGCAAGGAATGAATTAAATACTTTATTCAGTGCACTAGGTTGTTTTCTTTGTTTATGGGCTAACTATTTACATTTTAAAGAAGAATAAGAAATCTCAGCAAGTTGATTTTAAACTCGATTTTCATTTCGTAAACTTACAACGGAGTTTTGGAGAATAAGGCAAGTAGATTATAGCTATAGCAGCAATACTTCCCTATCCCAAATGAAAATATTGAAATAATGAATTCTCATCATAGCGTTTTATATGCATGTGTGAAACTTGGGAAAAAGTTGTGAAAATAAGTAAATAAATATATTATATCATGAGAGTTTCATATTGTAACATGAAATAAATGTTAGAGAAATTAGATAAATTCTAAACTTTAAGAAAAGATATAGTTTTCTCCATTCCACAGATTTCAACTAATAATTAACTAAAGTTATAAATGGGTACCCGCATGCTTATTTACAGACACTTCCAAATTTAAACCTTTTCTTCTCACAAATTCACACGCAAAATATTCCACACGTCATAGTTTTTCACCCATTAGTATCAAAACTTTTATACTGCTTCTCGAAAGCGCATTAAAGAAAACGATCATATAGTTTTTTAAATAATGCTCCAGTTAAGAATAATAAATTATTGCATTTTGAAAAATAAAGAACTTTAAGTGATTACGAAATGTAATAGTTTTTCAATGCTAATTAGGGCTAATATAAAAAATGCAATATAATGTATATATTCGTAAACTCAATTGCTGTAAAACTAAATTCTTATTGAACATTTTAAAAATGAATAACGATGCTATTCTAAATAGAAGAATGAAATTAGAGAGAAAAAATTATTTAAATAACCAAGCAAGCTAGAATTTTGATACGTGTATGCGTTAATTTTAACCTTTGTATCTTATTGTTATTAAATCTGTCATATAACTAATGTGGCTCAATTTCATGATACATGTATCGCCTCCTCTAGAAGGCCGATTAACGTTTTATGGGTTTGGCCTTTCCTTTTATTGGCTTTATCCTACCAATTGTTACCTAAACACTCCCAGAGAAGTGATATTCGAACATTTTGCGTCAATTATAACATGGTTCATTAGTTTGTTTTCGTGTCTCTGAATTGTTTTTCAGCCTAGTCACATAGAGAATTGACACTGGGATGGGTCAAAAGTTTGTTACGTAAGTGTGAAAATCTTACTGCAGGCATAACATTAATAAGATCTGAAGAAATTGACCACTTTTTATTTACAAAGATATACGTGGAAGAGGCAGTAAAAATACTCATGAAAATGTGTACCATTCAAATGAGTTTCCCTACTCATTCTGTAAAAAAACTGAAAACTTTTATTAAAAAACTTATACTTCCATTTAACTCATGCTAATCAAGATAAATATTTGCAGAAATGGTTTCATTACTTCCTTGTAAGTAGGAGAGAAATAAGGGAATACATTAGGTTAAAGGATAGTCAAAACTTTCGGAAGATTTGGTTCTCTTTGCAGAGTTAAGAGTAACTCCCCCCCCCCCCCCAAATGCCGGTCCCCATAGCCGCGCTCGCTTAGGTGCCTCGCTTTGGTGGTTCGTGGCGCAGGGGATCGTGGGTTCGAGTCCCGCCTTGGGCATGGGTGTTCCTGTTATTGTAAATGTGTATAGGTGTGCATTTAGAAGCAAAACAGTAATCAAATAAGGAAAGGAAATGTTGGGAAAAATCTTAAAATTGAAACCAATCAAAAGGAATATCTCGGAAATGGTCCACTCTACGAAAAATATATATGACACAAACTGAGTGTTTTAACGAGATCTAAATTTTTCTGTTGTAAGTCTTCGTGTATCTGCTAGTGTTTACAGTTAGGCAACAAGTCATCCAGAATGAAGATGTCTTCAGAAGTCATAACTAGAAAATTCAAGATATATGTAATGTAAAATGTTTAATATACAGCACATTAATCAAAATTGTGTGTGCGTGTGTGTGTGTATGCACAACATAACTCAAAAACGAAAAGGTCAGTTAAATACCAAACTTGGTATTTAAGTTCAGTCTCTTCCAAGAAAAATCCCCTCACCCCAATTACCATTATATGGAAGATTTTTCGAAATGTTTCCTTTTCTCAAAAATGGCCTTAACAATTGCGAATAATAAACCTAATATTAAATATATTTCCACGATAAATAACATTTATAGCTTGCATTTTCTGAGAATAGCCTCTGAGCCCCTTTTCATCTTGCAGTATCTTTGTTTAACTGATAAACCATAAGAGACAGACAAAAGTTACAACATAAAAAATGTAGATCTTGTTAAAATGCACAATTTATGCTCTATTTGTGTTATTTTTTGGAGCTAACCATTTCTGAGTTATTTCTTGTTATTGTTTTCATCTTATACTTTTCTCAAAAAGAAGTATCATTTGTTTCATATATCTTCTTTTTATCATTGTTATACGAAGATAACTAAATAACAACAGCTTTTAAAATATTTTTTACTATTTCTTTAGCCTGGTGTGCTACCTTATTTCCCTTTTACTTACTGGGAAATAAGTAATAAAACCATTTCTGATAATTCAAAATCTTCTCGGGCTTCTAGCCAGGTAATAACTTGGCTTGACACCAACGTTTCGAAGAAGTGCATCTTCCTCGTCCTCAGGGGACCCTGAGGACGAGGAAGATGCACTTCTTCGAAACGTTGGTGTCAAGCCAAGTTATTACCTGGCTAGAAGCCCGAGAAGATTTTGAATTAACACGTCGCCAGGAAAGCTATAGTTCTTATTTTACATTTCTGATAATGTTTATCTCAATTAGCATGAAGCAGACAGAATAAAAAGTTTTTTTTTTTTTTTTTTTTTTTTTTTATGCTAACAGTTGCCGAATAGGTAGAGAAAGTCGTGTGTATGGCACATGTCAGTTGTTTTAATGTCTCGTTTTCCGTCTTAACAACCCGGCTATTACAAAAATAGACGCACCATGTGTGACAAAGGTATTCAGCATGAAATGCATTCGTTCTATTTTCATTTTGCAAAAGAAATAAGAAAAAATGAGATGACATAAAACCCTTGGTGGAAAAAGAAGCTTTTGTAACGTGCTGTTTAAGTGAACGAACCTGTACCCCGTGCCATGAAACGCTCTGTCCTCCAGCAAAGCCGTTATAAATTTACAGCTCGGTCTGTCGAACATTTTGTATGTACGTAGCGCTGCGTTTCAAATATTCACAGCCTTTACAAGCATCCTCTCTCAAGTGGATATATTTTCCTATTACGGTGACATGCAACTCTTTAACCCAATAACCCTCAAGTGCTTAAATGTTTTCCCATATACCTTGTGTAACGGATTATATAACAATATATCAAATAAATAAAGCCATTTGAGTTTGGTTTATGTAAATTGGCTTTACATTGATTAAATATATCTCACTCTGTTCCAAACTGATTACAATCAATTTGCTTTTTACTTACTTTAAAACTTAAGGGTACCCTAAACTGAAATTTCCAAATCTAGGATTTTTCAAGCAATCTTTCTGAATTTTTTTACATACTTCTGTGATACAATTAGCCATAGGATTTGAGTTTCATGCAGATATCTTTAATTATTTTGGATTTAAAAATTAATTAAATATTTTTATTATGCCAATTGATCAAAAGTTGTGCACGATGCATAAATTACTCTTTTTGGAAAACCAAAAATATAAGTACATTTGTTTCATGCTAGTAAATAAAATTAGCATAAAGAATTTTTGTTGCTCTTCTGGTTACTTCAGAAAAAATGTAAACCTTTAAATATTATTATTTTACTATAATTTATGTTTATTGTAATTTTGATTGTGCAATATATCAGATCATTTTCATTTGTAACACAAATCATAATACTCTCTGAGTCTGTTTTTTTTGTAGTGTTTAACGCCCACTTTAACTACTTACGGCACCGCAGGCGGTGAAACTGATGATACATGAATGAAAATGGAGCACCGGTGGAATGCGATGGCGGGGGAAACCGGAGAATCCGGAGAAAACCCGCTCCAGCGCCGCTTTGTTCACCACAAATCTCACATGCGGTCGCTTGAGATCGAACCCGGTCCGTCTAGGTGAGAGGCGAGTGGTTTAACCACTCGGCCACGGCGCGGCCTCTGAGTCTACGATGAAAATTTGAAGCAGATAGGACATAAACTGTATCGTGTGGAACAATTTGAAGTTTTGAAAACGCTGAAAAATATAAACAGGAGAAAATAGGTTTTAAGGTTTAACATACAATTTAACACTTTCTTAGTCACCCATTTAAATCGTCGCGTGTTACGGTTTAAAGCACCACATGGTAATAAAACAACAGGAAATTGTACTACAAGAATTACATTATTTAATTGGGATTTTTTTTCTCATTTTTTGCACTTTTTGATCAATTTTTATAGGTGAGTATCTTTAATAGGTAGAGAAGATATTACATTCCACCCAAAAATTAGAGTTGAGATTCCACCGGAAATACACATTTTGGGGTCCTCTGAATCCAAACGAAAAGTATTCTTTCTTTCCCTACAATGTAGATATATGTAAAGAGCTCCGTCCGGTGTCATTAAATTGCCAAACTGAGAATCGATACACAGGGTGTAACTATAACGTCATGGAATAGGCGTGGTGTCTACACCACTTTCGAAATGTGAATACACTAACTGGCGTCGTTCAGTTCCTGCTAGTAGATAAACCAGTAGACACTGAAAGAGAGCACAGATTGAAAAATCTGATGTTGCACTCACATGACTTTCTCTACATCTCTGCAACAAATTACTGTCAAAACGCTTATAATTCTATTTACTTCATGCTAATCGAGAAAAAATTAGGAGAAATTGTCTTATTACTTGCTTCCTTGCAAGTAAATCAAATATGGGAATACCATGGGTTAAAGCGACAGCCAAAGCTGGTTGCTATGTGACTGACGTTCCTTTGTTTGTATGGACAGTAGTTGACACATTTCTGTATGAGAAATGTCAAGTTTTTTGAGGCTGAAACCAAAAACAAGGAATATCTAAAAAAGATCAACTCCACGAAAAAAATATATAAAACATAAATTGTGTATTTTAATGTGCTCTACATTTTTTGTGTAGCAAGTTTTGTCCATCTTTTACGATTTAGTAGTTATGCAAAATTCCGTAAAATTCCCTCAGAATAAAGTAGTCTTCAGAGGCTATTCCCAGAAAATTCAAAATATATATTTTATTTTACAAGTAAATATCTTTAGTATATCACAGTTTAATCAACTTCGTTAGCCATTTTTTAGAAAATAAAAATTTTCGAATAAAGTGCCATGTAAAGGGTAGTTTGGAGTGGGAGATTTTTCTCAAAATATTCGTGTCGCATCCCTGGAGGATACTAAACTTAAATAGCAAGTTTGGTATTTTACCGACTTTTCGTTTTTAAGTTATCGTGTTCACGGACACACACATAAACGGACACTTTTCTGAATTTTTTTTTTTTTAATACCGGGGACCCTAAAATATATATTTCCGGTGAAATCTTGGTATAGAATTTTTGGGTGGAGTGTAATAGCATCTCTATACACTATTTACATAGTACGTGTAGAGAAAGTAAAAGTAATATTAAAAAAATTGCTCAGCTTTCCACGGTTTTATACTACAGTTAAAATGAATGGCAATTTTTACTTCAACTTCTTGTATACAAAATTTCAACTCTGGTGCTATAATGGTATATGTGTGTGTGTGTGTGTGTGTGTGTATTTAATCCATAGCGCCTTTAACATCTAATATCATTTCGTAGCCTTCACCCTAGAACATTAACAATGATGTCCACTCGTTTTCTGTTGTGTTAATATTTGGATTTGTTTTCTTCGGCTTGACAAAAAGAAAAATTCCCATTCTCCAAAAGAAATTGCATATGTGTCCTCTCAATTTGAGAGTTAGCACATTGGTCACTAGAACACAGGGTAGTGAAGGTGCGTACCTTGTTCTCTTCGTACAAAGTGATGCTAGTAGGTGATCTACAATAACAAATGCACATAAAAACATGTGTTCCATTCACATGACTTTCTCTACTTCTCTGCAACAAATTATTGTTGATAAGCTTGTGCGTCTATTTACTTCATGCTAATCGAGTAAAAATTAAGAGAAATAGTCTTCATACTTGCTTCCTTGTAAGTAGAAGCGAAATAAAGGAGTGCCATAGGTTAAAGTCATAGTCAAAAGTTGGTTGCTATATCACTGAAGTCTCTTTATTTGTATGGACAGGAGTTGAGAAACTATGGACAGGAGTAGAAACAATCTACTCCACGAAAAAAAATGTATATAATATAAATTGTGTTTTTTAACGTGCTCTACCTTTTTTGTGTGGCAAGTTTTTATCTATCTCTTACGGTTTAGCAGTTATTTAAAAGTCTGTAAAATTCATCCAGTATAAACTGCTCTTCAGATGCTATTCCTAGAAAATTCAAAATATACATTTTATTTGTCAGGTAAATATCTTTAATATATGATATTTTAATCAAAATCATTAGAGCCATTTTTTAGAAAATCAAAATTTTGGAAAAATGTTCCATGTAAAGGGTAGTTGGGGGTGGGGAGATTTTTCTCAAAATTTTTGTCACAACCCTGGAAGATACTAAACTTAAATACCAAGTTTGGTATTTTACCGACTTTTCGTTTTTGTGTTATCGTGTTCATGGACACACACGGACGTTTTTCTGAAAATACTTTTTTTGGATACAGGGGACCCTAAAACATATATTTCCGGTGAAATCTCGGTATCGAATTTTTGGTGGAGTGCAATACCTTCTCTACATACTATGTACATAGCACGGATTGAGAGAGTAAAAATGTATGACATAAATTATGTTTTGATAATTTTGATAATTTCTGTGCAGTAAATCTGGTCTAGAGTGGTGCCGTGGTCGAGAGGCTAGACCGCTCATCTCCCACCTAGGCGAACCGGGTTCGATCCCAAGTGCCCACTTTTGGGATTTGCGGTGGACGAAGCGGCGTCTAGGCGGGTTTTGTACCGATCTTCCGGGTTTCCCCGCCACTCATTCCCTCAATTGCTCCATGATCTTTCCTCTCATCCATTTCGTTTGCACTTCATATCATCCACTTCCTCACTCGCGCTCATGTACTCGTTCTAGCTTCTCCATTCTGTGTTTCATACCATTGGCTCCCCGACAGGCGCCCACTTGTAAGTCCTAGAGGGGTGCCAGCCCTACAAAAAAAAAAAAAAAAAAAAAAAAAAAAAAAAAAAAAAAAAGCTTCTGTCTATCTCTTACAGCTTACGAGTTATACAAAAGTCATTCAGAATGAAGAGGTTTTTAGAGGCTATTCCCAGAAAATTCAGGATACGTTTTGTTTATCATGAAAATATGGTATATTAAGATAGTTACATCCACTTTTGAGAAAATAATCGAAAAATGTGTCATGTAAAGACAAGGAGTGGGGGATTTTTCTGAAAATCTTCGTATCTTCCTTAAAAGTTACTGAACTTAAGTACCAAGTTTGGTATTTATCAGACTTTAAGTTATGCTGCTCACAGACACACATACGCACACTACTTTTTTCTAAAGCTGCTCTTTTTGGACTAAGAGGGTCTAAAAACATATTTTTGGCAAAGTTTCGGTATCGAATTTTTGAATGAAGTATAATAGCTTCTCTATCTACTATGTACATTGTACATAGGTGCTAGAGAAAGTAAATAAAGCATTCCCTTTTTTCTTACATTTCTGAGAGAAAGGGCTAACACGCAGAAAGGAAACGGAAGATGTGTTTCCTTCATTTTTTTTTCTTCCTCTTTATAGAAGTTCTGGAAATCAGCGGTTTCTCTACATCCCGTAGTCACGATTGAAAGAACAGGGCGAAAAACAAAGGACGAAAGACGCTTTCGTATTTCTTTTCCTTCCCTTGACCATTAGTTCTGTGATTTTATGTGACCCGTTTTACTATCTAGTTTAAATAAGAATCTCTTATTATTTTAGTGCTAATAAAGTACTGGATTTTGAAAACAATATTCTGTATAGTAGATTTATTTTCCAAAAGTGTTTAAGTAATATGATACAAGTATACACTTAAATACTTATCCATATTTGCTTTTTATCCATGTGTACTTTCTCTACTACGCAGAAGTAAGCAGAAGTATTGTATTCAACCCAAAAATTCGTTATGAAATTCATCGTAAATTTTGAGGACCTCTAAATCTATAAAAAGCTGTTTACTTTCTCTAGCCCCATATATACAATGTACATAGCGGATAGATAAGGTATTGTATTCCCCAAAAAATCGATGTTCGAGATTTCACCAGAAATATATGTTTTGGGGGTCCCCTAAGTCCGAGAAAAGCATTTTTAGAAAATGGCCCGTGCGTGTGTGTGTGTGTGTGTGTGTGTGTGTGTGTCTGTGGACAGAATAGCTCTAAAACGAAACCGTTAAATACCAAAATTGGCTTAATATGATCAGACACGAAGATTTTCAAGAAAATGTCCCCACCACAAACTACCCTCGACATGGTAAAATCTTCGAAAATTTGAATTTCTCTAAAATGGATCTAACGATTTTGATTAAAATACCGTATATTTAAGATACGGTTACATCCGAAATAAAATGTATATCTTGAATTTTCTGGGAATAGCCTCTGAAGACCTATTTATTCTGGATGAATTTTGCGTAACTGCTAAACCGTAAGAGATAGTCAAAAACTTACTACACAAAATCACAGATCTCGTCAAAACACATAATTTATGTTCTTTACTTTTTTGTTGTGGAGGTAACCGTTTCCCAGATATTCTTTGTCATTGCTTTCAGTTGTTAAGTACTTATCGTTTTCTCAGACAGGAAGTGTCCGGTTTTCTTTTGTTCTACTCCTGGCCAAGCAAAGAAGCGATTTGCAATGGCAATCGCATAACAAGAGCTTTTAAAACATTTGACTGTCGGTTTAGCCTAGTATATTCCCTTAGTTCCTTTCTACTCACAAGGAACTAAGTAATAAGAACATTCTGCTAAGGAATATCTCGATTAGTATTGTGCAGGAAGAAGGATAATCTAATGTAAGTTAGAGAAAGTCATACGAGTGTAACATAAGATTTTTTTAGAAAAATATCCGTGTGTGTGTCTGCTTGTGTGATCACGTATGCGAACAATATTGCTCAAAAGTAAAGAGTCGTATTAATAGCAAATTTGGAATTAATGTTTAGTAATGGCGCGACGCAAAGATTTTCAAGAAATTCTCCCTACCCCAACTACCCTTTATGAAGAATATTTTTTTTCTAAAAATGGCTCAAAGATGTCATTAAAATAACAGATATTACTTATAATCAAATTACAAATAAAAAGTACATATTTAATTTTATGAGAACTGTCACATTACACAAAACATGAGATCTCTTTAAAACACAATTTATTTCAAATTGTTTATAGCATAGACATTTCCCAACTATTTATTGATAATTGATTTTCTCGACATTTTGTAATTTCTTTTAAGTTCGTCGATATTCACTTCTTTCTTGCGATTGAATGAAAAAAGTATTGTCAGCATGCAAGGCCCGATTTTTAAATATTTGACTGTCCAATTCCATTTTCATGTCCATTAGACCATTTTCAGAAATGGTCTTATTACTTTCCGCCTTGTAATTAGAAGATAGATAAGGGCATACCCTAGCTAACACGAGTCAAATCCTTTAAAACCGATTGCTATGCGAAACAATTGAAATTCTGCTCTCTTTGTATCTTCAGGAGTAAAACAAGAGAGTTATAAAACGAAGGAAGGCTTCTCGTTGCAGAAAAGCTTAAGTATTTTAAAATTGATTCCAATAACAAGGAATTATTTGGAAATGGTTATCCCTAAAAGAGTGTATGACATAAATTGCGTGTTTTTACGAGAAGTATATTTTTGGTGTAGTAAGTTTCTGTCCGTCTCTATCGCTTTACAATTCATACAAAAGTCATCCAGCAAGAAGAGGTATTTAAAGGCTATTCCGAGAAATATCATCATTTGTCATGAAAGTATCTTTAGTCAAAATTGTTAGAGCCATTTTTGAGAAATCAATGTCTTTTAAATTTTTCATATAAAGGGTAGTATGATTTGGGAGATTTTCTTGAAAACATTTGTCACATCGTTGGAAATTGTTGAGTTTAAATATCGTTGGGCACTTATCTGACTTTTTGTTTTTGACCTATGTTCATTCGCGCACATACATTCACACGTACGCTCGCGGGCTCTTTTCTAAAACGCCTTTCTTTTTTTTTTCTTTTATTTTGTGATTCAGGGTACCTCAAAACATATATTTCCGGTGAAACCTTCCTACTATGTACATAGTACGTGCAGAGAAAATAAAAGATGGAGCAGCATGTCCAAAGGTAACACTCTCGAGGTTCTGACGTCAGAATGTCATTTCACCCGACTCCAGACAAGGAGAGGAATTGCTGGTGAATCACACATACTGTCATATTTACGTACAATGATCGGTAGTGAGTGTAGTGTCACAGAATGTCAGCTTCGCAGCGCGGGAAGTCTCATTTTAGAGGCTCTACACGAACTACAATTGGAATTACTTGCTCTGAAAAATTGTACAAAGATGAAATGATCGAAAGAATGAGCTGGGGAACTATTTAAATAATTGCGGAAGGATTAATTTTCTAAATTGTGATTGATTGCATTACATTTTATGGGAATGTTTGGCTCCACATTCATTTGCGAGAAAATCTTCTTTGAAAGAATTATATTAAACCTCTATTGCACAAGAACTAATATAACTACAGTTTAAACCTTTCAACGTTGAAAATTTGTTTAGGAATGTACAACAAGTGATATTCATAATCAAAACTTTTTTATTTTCCTATTTCATATAATAGGTGTTGTAGATTTGAATGAACACTGGTCTATAATAGATGCGAATGGAAATTAGACCAGTGTTCATTAAAAAATCTAATGTGTTACACTCGCATGACTTTCTCTAACTGTTCTACAAACAGAGTTATTACAAAATATTATTCTTTCTACACCATTCTAATCTAAATAAGCAGTACCAGAATGTACTCATTTCTCAGTTCCTTACAAGTTCCTATGCTAAAAAGATGTTTCAAAAGCTATCGTTATGGATTGTTACTGAAATTAGCTTCTTTGCTTGGCCAGGAATAGAACGAAAGAAAAATGGAAGCTCCCGTCTGAGAAAAGTGTAAGTATTTTAAAATTGAAACCAATAACAAGGAATATCTTAGAAACGGTCAACTCTACAAAATAAAAGCATATGACATAAATTGTGTGTTTTAGCAAGATCTACATTTATTGCATAGTACATTTTTGTCTACCTCTTACGATTAAGCCATTATGCAAAATTTTACAAAACTCGATCAGAATTAAGTGCTCTTCAGAGGCTATTACCACGAAACTCAAAACATACACTTTATTTGTGTTGTAAATAACCTTAATATATAATATTTTAATAATTTAGTCATTTTTATTAAAAACATGGTTTCTTTATATATTTAAGCGATCTAGCCTGCCTACTGGAAACATTTTGAAGGGCCACAGCATATCGACTGTGCGAAGGTAGCATATTCATTTTCAAACATTTTTCATGTAAAGGGTAATTTGAGGCCGAGAGACCTTATATGAAAATCTTCGTGTCACATCCTTGGAAGATAAACTTAAATACCAAGTTTGGTATTTAACGGTGTTTTCTTTTTTGAGCTATGCTGTCCACAGACACAAACGAACCTTTTTCTAAAAATGTTTTTGGACTCAGGGGCCCTAAAATATTTATTTCCGGTGAAATATCGCATCAAACTTTTAGATAGAATACAATACATTCTCTATACACCATGTCATAGTATGTATAGAGAAAGTAAAAACGTTTTTTTTTTTTTTGGATTCAAGGGGTTTCAAAACAGGTTACCAGTGAAATTTCGGTATCGAATATTTGGGTGCAATACAATACCTTCTCTAAAAATAAGAACTATAGCTTTCCTGGCGACGTGTTAATTCAAGATCTTCTCTATACACTAAGAATATAGTACGTGTAAAGAAATACAACATACTTTTGTTTGAAATAGGTAAAATAAAAACGTTTTAATTATGATTATCGATGGAAAGTCTCAGTATTGTAATCATTAAAATGTAGTTACCTCAGAACTTGTGCAATAGGGGTTAACACAAGTATCGCAGTAGACTAGCGATTATCATTTGGTTAATCTTTTAAAGCTTTCTACGTCATACTAATGGATTCATGCAAAGCAAAACATATCACCGAAGTAAAAAAACAAACATACACACACAAAAGAAAATAGACAGCACTACATGCGGATGAGGAAAGCCTTGTGATTACAAACTTCCCATTACGTCGCATTGCGACATACAGCAATTCTTCACACGGAATGAAACGGCGCCTTCCCCTCTCTGCCTTCAATTTGGACATGCCTAGATTGAGGGTAGTCATGTGAGTGTACATATTCGATTTTTTTTTCTCTTCAGAGTTGCTCTGTGTTCTCTTACACATTTATTAAAATTTGAATTCAAAGAGAACGTATTACGTATTGCTTGAATAGTTGTAGTAATAATTTCATGTTGAATAGTTTTTATCAAAGTATGATTTCCCGTGAGCTTTGAAAGAATAGATAGATTGCAAACAGGTAGCATTCAAACTTGCTGTTTCGAATATATAACATAGCTGAAATATGAAATTCTAAAACATCAAATAGTGAATAACGTTTGTAACTTGGATTAGGGCATTATATCAGTAACATTATTCTAAAATATCGCGCTATCTTTATTACTTCATGTCGTTTTAACTTCCTGGTCATGTTGCGACGGATGCTGTAGGTTCTCGAGTTAATTTTTGTCAGAGATATCGTAATTGCTTAAATGTCTTGCTGTACCATTTTTTACCTTCTCTGCCACGATATAATAAGAGGTAATGCATTCCACTGAAGAATTCTACAGCGAGATTTTAGTGCAAAAACGCTTTTTGGGGTCCCCTGAATTAAAAAAAAGTAGAAAAAGTTCCATGTGTTGTTGCGTGTGTGTACCATATACTCCATACATTTTTGTGATTAAAAAGTGAATTTCTTGAGCTTTCTGGGAGTAACATTTGGAGCCTCCTTCTTTATGGATTACTTTTGTATAACTGGTAAACCATGAGAGATAGACTCCATTTTATTACAATAAAAATTTAATTTTTGTCAAAGTACAATTTACGACAAACGCGCTTTTCATGATGTTAACCATTTCAGACATATTCCTTGTTGGTTTAAATTTTTATGATACATATACTATTTTCATATGGGAAGTCGTTATTGATGCTTCTTTCTCTTGGTCACGCAAAGAGAACGGAATTTCAAAGCCGTTGCATAGACACCAACTCTTAAAAGATTTGACCATCGTTTAACCCTGCTTTATTCTCCTACCTACAAGAAAATATGTTATAAAGTGTTTCTCTGATATATATTTATCTCAATTAACATAAGGCTGATAGAATAAAAAGTTTAAGCAAAATAGCATGCTTCAGTATAGGCAGGGAAAGTCAATCCTCTGTTTCGTCCTCAACCTTCTACCTTGCTCTTGGTTGACCAACGTCTATTTGTAATCTTGGAAACCGAAGGACTCGGAGGAAACCCGCCCAGACGCCGCTTTGTCCATAAAAATCCCACATGCGGGCGCTTGGGATCGAACCTTTGGAAGAGGAAGAGCGGTCAAACCACTCGGTCATGGCACCGCAATAATAATAATAATAATAATAATAATAATAATAATTAGATAAATAAAACACAGATTAGAATACACATTATAACAATAATACTATATAAGAATATAAAATCAAATTTAGTGTACTATATGATTAAACAATGTTTCTCATAATGATGTTTTGGTAGCTGGCAACAGAATATTTTTGTTATTTTTGTGATAATAAGAGACTATTGTTTTTACTTTCTCTAGCACTAGTAAAATGTACATAGTGGATAGAGAAGGTATTGTATTCCATTCAAAATTCGATACCCAGATTTCACCGGAGATACGTATTTTTCAGTCCTCTAAATAAAACTAATTTGGACAAAGTTGCACTTGTTTGTGTCTTGTCTGTAGACAGCAAAACTCAAAAACGAAAAGTCGGTTAAATATCAAACTTGGTATATAATTCAGTAGCTTCCAAATACGCGACACGAAGATTTTGAAGAAAATCCTCCACCCCAACTACCCTATGTTTATATGGGACAGTTTTCGAAAGTTTTGATTCTCTGAAAAATGACTAACAGTTTTGATTAAAATTCCATATGTTTAAGATGTTTACATAAAAATGAAATGTATATCTTGAATTTTATGGAAATAAGCTCTGAAGACCTCATTGTGGATGATTTTTTGAACTGATAAACAGCAAGAGATACACAAAAACGTATTATACAAAAAATGTAGATCTCGTTAAGAGACAGAATTTGTCAGATACATTTTTTGTAGAGTTAACCCTTTTCGAGATATTCCGAGTTATTAGTTTCAGTTTTAAGCTTCATAAACTTCTCTCAAACATAGGTCATCTTTTTTTTCGTGTTTTTTTTTTTTTACTCCTACAGGTAAAGATAAAACGAATTTAAATTGTTTCAATAGCGACCGGCTTTTAAAATATTTGACTATCGCTTAGCTTAGTGCATTCCTTAATTTCCCTTCAATTTACAAAGAAGCAAGTAATAAGACTTAATATGGTAATGTTTGTCTTAATTAGCATTATACAAATAAAAGAGTAATTTTTTTGTAAGTAACGTTATTTTTGGAATAGTTAGAGAGGGCCATGTGAATGGAATACTTCAGACTTTTCTAATTTATATTTTACCCGCTATGAAACACAATGTTTTGTAACAGTTGGCCGTGCGCCAAAGAGGAGACCACTCGCAACTGTTTTTGAATTTGGTATTTTTCTACAAAATAAGAGCATATATGTGTATGTTACGGATAACTAAAAACAATTTTATCAATTAATTTTACAAAAACACAGTTTATTTCATTTGTGTATATACACAACTAAACAATCCTATTAATTTAAGATTTTATCGAAATGCACGATTAACAGTTTCAGTGTAAATAAAAATCTTAACTTTAGGTTTAACCTGTTTATTCTTCACTGCAGCTGTGGTTATTGGGTTTATACCCCTGGAGGAAGGATGAGATGAATGTAATTTCAGGTGGCCGACACCCGGACAGGGGGAGAGATTTTGAGGGGGTATGTAACGGTTTCAAAAGCAGTTCTTAATCTCAACGCGGGGAACACCACGAGCTCGCCAATCAGTTTCGAATAAACCACCTGTGTCCGCCGACAACCACTAGCGACATCTCGCTGCCTAAGGCTGTGTTTTCAGAGCGCGTCACCTTGACGAAATGGCGACTCTGCCGCAGTCCTCGTCGACTCTTACAATCCTGAAGAGACTGACTGTGATGAAACGAAAATGAAATGGAAGCTCAGAAAGTTTAGGGGAATGAAGAATCCTCTCCAGCATTCGCCTAGTGACCGGGTAAATCCTCGAAAAACCCAAGGGTCAGAGGTCGTCCTTGGGGAACCGATCCCATTATCTCCCGAATGCCAGTCCCAGATAAAACTATCTTGGTAATAAGAGATTAAACCATATATACTCTTCTATTCTGTATCAACTTCTTTGGGCTATATAGTGTTCACACACAGTGACATTTTTCTAAAAATTATATTTTAGTTCAGAGATCCTGAAATCATGTATTTCCGGTGAAATCTTGACATTGACATTTTGAATGGAATGCAATACATCCTCTATTTATTCTACATAGTAGAGAACATAGTACATAGGCCCTGAATTTGTTTATATATACATACATACACAGAGAGAGAGAGAGTTAATGCTATTATTTTGAGATCTACATGTAACTTAATTAACGTTTACGGTTTGATTCAAGACGTGAAAATTAATCTGCTTGTGAATCATTGCAAGATCCCTGTTTCGGTGCGCACACCCATTAATACCTGTGACGGGATCTTAACAACGTCGCGCTGAATAGATGTGGCTATGCAAGGAGCTAATTAAATTCCACGTTTATGAGCTTGACCTTCGGTTTTGTCAGGAACGCAGCGAGATTAAAGAAGGTAGTTCACGAAGCACGCAATTAAAACGGCGGTAAAACTAGTTTGTAACAATCTGTTATGACATGAATAGTCATGGTATTAAGAACGGCATTTTGGGGTGGAATTTCACCAAATGAGCTGTTCTCAATTTAATATCCCTTGAAGATTGTAGAATCGAATAACAATAGGGAAGTCACAGGCAATCATCATAGGACACGAGCGGTTTTGAGAACTCTAAATTTGGATAACATACAACACATTGCATTAAATAATTTTTAAATACCATTTCGTAGTACAGTAAATAATCTCGCTATCTTTGTGTAATAGGTTTTTGTCTATATCTTACGGTTTATCAGTTACACAAAAATCATCCAGAATGAAGAGGTCTTCAGAGGTTATTTCCAGAAAACTCAAGATATACATTTTATTTGTCATGATACATTTTAATTTTACGATATTTTAATCAAAATCGTTACAAAAATTTTTGAGAAAATAAATATTTTCATAATTTTTTCCATGTAAAGCGTAGTTTGGGGTGAAGAGATTGTTCTAAACCACTTCCTGTCTAGGTAGTTATTAAACTTAAATACCAAGTTTGGTATTTTACCGATTTTTTGTTTTTGAATTATCGTTTTCATAGACACACATACGGACATACATAGGGCCTTTTTCTAAAAAAAAATTGGACGCAGGGGACTCTAGAATAGTATTTCGGGTGGAATTTGCCAATGCACTAAGTAGAGAAAGTAAAAATGGCACGAATATTGAGAGAATAGTATACTCCTAACAGGTGTAGGAAAATAAATGTTTTTTGTTTGTAAAGAAATGACGTCTAATACATGACAATTAAAATGTATAGGCACTCTAATTTTCTGGGAATAACCTGAAGCCCATTTCATCTACAAGGAATTCAGAATAAATTTTGATCTCATATACCATAAAAGATAGATAAAAACCTATTACACAAACTATTTGAATATCTTTAAAAGCACAGTTTATTTTACTGAAGTGTTTTATAGCCATTTCCGACATATCCGTTATTCATTTATTTAAAGGATGAATGAAATTGGTTAAGTGATGTAAAAGTGAACATGGAGTTTAAAGTTACTCGAGATTGGTATTCTCAGGATAAGGGAAAACCCCGAAAAAAACTTTTCCGAGTTACTCAACCTAAGCGAACTCGCGACCTCTTGAATGTGAAGCAGACACTTTGGCCCTATACCGAGGCGGACCAGGTTCGAATTGTTCAATACTTTGTCATTCTTTTCAAGTCCTGTCGAATTTTCTTTATTTCTCGCGATTGCATGGAAACACTATTGAATTTTTCGGTCAGCATATTACTTCCAGTTCTTAACATTGTACTGACACCGTTTGCTTTGATCGATCTATTACGAAATGTGAATTGTAGTTGTTCCTACAAAGTTTTATCTTGATTAAAATATGCAGAGAAAAATAAGCTTTAGTAAGAATTGCTTGTGTAATGACATGGAGATTCAAGTCGTGACGCTACTCATTTGTTTCTCACGATATTATGAAAGGAGTGATGGATTTTAAAACCTTAGCGAGCAACTTTTAAACTTCTATCATTTCGCTTTCCTATATCCCTCTTGTAACTTGAGTGAAATGTGTAATTGAAGATTCTTCTCCATAAACATGAAGCAGATAAGAGAACAGGATGTGTAACAATAATTCCAAGAAGTTGTTATATATATGTGGTGTGCTCTACATTCATAAGAAATTCTCTACCAACTCTTCTGAAACTATTCTTTAAACATCTGGTGTGCTACATTCACGTGACTTTCTCTAACCATTCTTCAACAAAATACTCTTAATAAATCTGACGTGTTCCATTCACCTGACTTTCTCTATATCTCTGCAACAAGCTTATGCTTCTATTTACTTCATACTAATCGAGAAAAAAATCAGCAGAAGTTGTCCTATTACTTGCTTCCTTGTAAGTAGAAGCGAAATAAGGGAATTCTATTAGTTAAAGTGATAGTCAAAAGTTGGTTGCTATGTGACTGAACTTCCTTTGTTTGTATAGACTGGAATTTTGAAATTCCTGAAGAAAGAAGTGTTTTTTAAAGCTGAAACCAAAAAACAAGAAGTATCTCAAAAACGATCAACTCCACGAAAAAATTGTTTGTAAGATAAATTGGTGTTTTAAGGTGCTTTACATTTTTTGTGTTGTAAGTTTTCGTCCATCTATTACGGTTAAGCAGTCATGCAAATTTCCGTAAAATTCATCCAGAGTAAAGTAGTCTTCAGAGGCTATTCCCAGAAAATTCAAGATATACATTTTATTTGTCAGGTAAATATCTTTAATATACGAAATTTTAATCAAAATCATTAGAGCCATTTTTGAGAAAATCAAAAATTTCGAAAAACTTTCCATGTAAAGGGTAGATAGGGGTGGGGGGATTTTTCTCAAAATGGATTTTTTTTCGAAAATGTTGATTTTCTAAAAGATGGCTCTAATGATTTTGATTAAAATATCGTATATTAAATATATTTACCTCACAAATAAAATGTATATTTTGAATTTTCTAGGAATAGCCTCTGAAGCTTACCTTATTCTGGGTCAATTTTACAGAATGTTGCATAGCATCTAAACCGTAAGAGATTGACAAAAACTTACCCCACAACAAATGTAGAGCACTTTAAAACACACAATTTATGTTACATACATTTTTGTGTGGAGTTGATTGTTTTTGAGATATTCCTTGTTTTTTGTTTCTGCTATAAAAAACTCGTACTTTTCTCATACAGGCCTTTGTGAACTCGAGTCCATACAAACAAAGGAACTTCAGTCACATAGCAACCACCTTTTGACCATTACTACTCCCTTATTTCGCTTCTGCTTACAAGGAAGCAAGTAATAAGACTATTTCTGCTAATTTTTTCTCGATTAGCAGGAAGTAAATAGAAGCATAAGCTTTGTAACAATAATTTATTGCAGAGTTGTAGAGAAAGTCATGTGAATAGAACAAATCGGATTTTTTAAAATAGCAGGTAAAATAAACATGTTTGATTATGAATATCACTTTTATGTACATTCCTAATCAAATTTTCGTCGGGCTCCATGGTGTAATGGTTACCATGCTAACTTCATATCCCAAGGTCGCGGGTTCAAACCCGGCGGAGGATAATGGATTTTTTCGGGCGTAAAAATCCCTAGCATGGCTTCCTATGGAAGATAAGTAAAGCCTGTGGACCCGTGTCGTAGATTTACGGCACGTAAAAGAACCTTAAGCCTGATAGAGAGGCCCCTCAGCAAAATTAAGCGGTCTTTCACGCCAGTATGGAATGGGACGCTGAGAACCTCATTAAATTTAATTATCTCAGTTCTTGTACAATAAAGGGTTGTATATTCAAATATATAAGGTGTAATAGGAGGCTAAAATTGTTTTATTTGTACTCAGAGGACCCCAAAAGATGTATTTTCAGTGAAATCTGGGAACAAAACTTTATCTACTATGTAATGGTAGAAAAAGTAATCAATGTTTATGGTTAGAGAAATCTTGAGAGTATATGTTTATATGATTTTTAGCAGCGCTTAGCCCCGTTCCAAATGCTTACGGAGGCCCTAGATGAGTACATGGATTATTTTTGATTTCTTTTTAATATTCAAAGAAAATACAGTTCCGGAGGTTTGTCAGGACTCTGGCATTGTATTCCTTTTTCCTTTTTTTTCCAGTTCCTAAATTTTCTTAGTTTACTTATTAATGTTTAGCGTTTTCCTTTTAATATACATATATAGACATATAAACATTTATAAACACAGAAACACACATGCCGAAGGCGGGACTCGAACCCACGATCCCGAATTGAAATAATTGTGAAGGATATGCTCCAGGTATAATTTTAGAGTACCTTTCCGGGTGTTAGATTAACGAAACCAGGATTCCTAGCCAAGCGACCTTAAACTTTGTGCAGTGTATATGGCTGTTAAATTCGCTTTATTTGATGGCGTGCTGAAGTAAAACCGTGCAGACTAACAGAAGATTCTAGGCGACTGCAGATAGTGCTCTACGCGCAGTAAATTTCTAAGCCTGTCCATTAACTTGCTGAATTTTATGTAGCTACAAGACATTTACTCTCGCATCCTCATGGCTGATTTGATGTCCCCTACGCTATTGGTTACTCATTTTTATTGGACGGCATGTAACCCCTTATCTTTCTGCGCTCATGCTTAACAATAAAAAACAGTGTTCAATTAACAAAATATGAAATGTACTCCTAGCTGACGTTATTCACAAATGAATTCCATGTGAATCACACTTTAAAAATTCATCGCCACGTCTCCAACCACGAATGTTCTCTCCAAAGAGATGTGTAAAAACAGTTACTTTCGGGTAACGGTTATAACTGTCACAGTTACAGTACACTAAAATGTTCACGCAAAGGTTATCATAATTATTAAGGTACACAGGGAGCGAAAACGTGATTAAAATAGGTAAAAAATTCGAGAATTGTTTCTTTATTACAAATAGTTGTTTTAAGCTTTGGGCATCTACAGATATTCAACATTTAACCGTTCTTTCCTTATAGCCATTTAAAAGACGTTTCCTGGTAGACTATTTTACTAAACAGTATTTTTCTCAAAATTGCTTTTTAAAACTTTCAAAATGTTCCTCGCGTCTCAGTTTTTATTCAAATACAAATAAGATTTTCAGAATGTGCACAAGTATTTATTGTAATATTACAAAGGGCAAAATTATCTTAACACCAATAGTAATATATATATATATATATATATATATATATATATATATATATATATATATATATATATATTCTTTTTATACAAACATTTGTTATATGAAAAATTATTTATTTTAGATATTACAATTTGCTACCCATTTTACTTTCTCTAGTACCTATGTACAATGCACTAGTAGATAGAGAAGATATTGTACTCCACCCTAAAATTCCATACCGAGATTTCACCGGAAATACATATTTTAATTTATGGCCGCGCGCATGTATGTGTGTGTGTGTAAGGTCCGTTAAATACCAAATTTGGTACTGAAGTTCAGTATATTTCAAGTATGTGACATAAAGATGTTCGAGAAAATTCCATCACCCCAACTATCCCTTAGATGGGTTTTCTGAAAAATGGCTCTATTTTTATTAAAATGTCATTAATTTAAGGTATATGTATGACAAGCAAAATATCTTGCCTCTGGAGACCTCTTCGTTTTGAATGACTTTGTATAACTCGTAAATCGGGTGAGGTCTTATTAAAACACACAATTTGAGTCGTATCTATTTTTTCTTTACCTCGTTTCCGAAGTATTCCTTGTTATTGGTTTTAAACTACTTTAAGTTTTCGCAAGTGAAAAGCCAACTTTCGTTTCATCTCTTACGTTTTACATTCGGGAGTGTAAAAGAAAATAGAATTTCAATTGTTTTACATAGCGAAGCTTTTTAAATATTTCACTATTGTTCACTTGCTTCCACATTCTTGGAAATATTCCTGTACATGTGAGTTTAGGAGTGAGAGGTCCTAAACCCAAACATCATATAATGCAGATATAGAAAACAAAAATGCATCAGTAATGACAAAATGTTTTAAATAAATAATAAAATAATAAATAACTCATATTCTCGTAGGAGGATACATAAAATACAATGCCATTTTGAAAGAAAGGCAAGTAGCTAGAGAAGAGAAATATTAACGCCCAAACATACTTTGGCTATCGATATTTACTGAGTAACTACATTGTATCGTTACTTTTATTATCGTTACTGGGTAACTAGTTACTATATTCATTACTTTGGTAAACGTTATTGCGTAACTAGTTAATTTCTATTCGTCATTTTGGTAACCGTTACTGGGTAACTGGATATTTTGTATTTTTTACTTTTGTAACCATTGCTGGGTAATTAGTTACTTTATGTTCATTACTATTGTAACGTTACTGGCAACGTTACTATGCATTCGTTGCTGGGTACATAGTTATCTTATATTCGTTGCTTTTGAAACCGTTACTGGTAACTAGTTGCTCTGTATTGATTATTTTGGCAACCGTTAATCGCTAACTAGTTACTTTGTATTCGCTACTTTGGTACAAACATTCTTGGGTAATTAGTTACTTTGTATACATTAATTTGGTAGCTATTTCTGATTAATTGGTTATTTTGTAACCATTACTGGGTAATTAGTTACTTTGTTTTCGTTGCTTTAGTAACATTCTTGGGTTACTAGATGCTTTGTATTCCTTACTTTTGTAACCGTTACTGGGTACCTAATTACTTTATATTCGTCACTTTTGAAACCGCTACTGGTAACTAGCTACTCTCTATTCGTGACTTTTGTAACCGTTAGTGGACACATAATTACCTTATATTCGTTACATTTTTAACCCTTACCGGGTAACTAATTACTTTATATTCCTACTTTAACTAGTTACTCTGTATTGATTATTTTGGTAACCGTTAGTGGCTAACTAGTTACTTTGTATTCGGTAACATTTTTGAGTATACGTTAATTTCGTAACTATTTCTAATAGCTGATTATTTTTATTTATTTTGTAACCATTGCTGGGTTATTGGTTACTTTCTATCCGTAGCTTTTATAACCGTCACTGGGTAACTCTATATTGATTAGTTTGATAACCGTTACTGGGTAACGAGCAACTTTGTATTCGTTACTTTTGTAACCATTAATGGGTAACGGGTAACTAGTTACTGTCTGTCACCGATACTTCTAAACTGTTACATTGAGTTAATCATTAACATTACAATGTAACCGTTGCTTTATTTTCTGCTCATCCCAAGTCACTTTCGCCACTTGAACTACCACGACACGATACTGACTCTATCATGTGATACATCCAAGGAGATTCCTCTACGGAGACGTGTATGGCCTGCATTCTGTAGGTCCCGGGCTCGATATCCTCCCGCTCTGACCAAGGGATTTTTGTAATTTTCCCCTGTGGCGGCTATGTTAGTGTGATTCCCCTTCTACGGATTTTCTGTTAGCAATTTTCCTCTGTCCGAATCCTTCCTTTCATCTGTTTAAGGGCTATAGGATCAGGCGACACCGGTTGGATGTTGCGGCAGGACGGTGAGATTCACTATGAAACGATTTCTCCCTGCGTCTTGGCTGGACTAGTAGAATTTTCCTTTTATTCTTGTCTACACTCGGGAAACGTAGATGCCAGGTATCCTAGGGAGGGCTAGCTGATGTCATGGTGGAATCTTGAGGGACCCGTTAGTGCTCGTCATCCGGATGTGGTCGGTCTTAAGAGTTTCTTTTAAACGATTCTTCCCAGGAATGATTTGGAAACACAAAGGACCCACTATGGCTCACTATGCTCCAGTAACTGGAGGACCTTCCACCTGACTGCTCCCAATTCCTGCGATTCAAGTTTCCTGATAGTGTTGAGTTTTTCGAGATTGATTCAGGTTTTCAAACTGGTGCCTACACACGGCTAGTGTAAAAGAACAATAACATTATCAAAGCTCATTGTTATATCGTTAGTAAACTAACGAATGCAATTTCATAAAACTAAAACTGTTAGATATCTGGGTTATCTAAGGGACAAGTCCCGCTGCGAATTAGTGTCACGCAATGTTGATACAAAAATGCGACACTATGATACAAGAACGGTAGGTAACTAACATCTCATGTAACCAGTAAACGTTTGTTTCATACAATCTGGAATTTCATCGTTTTCAGTTTTCAAACCAGTACAACAATTTGAATTTTTCCATTGTTTCTTTCCGTTAACCAATACCATATTATGATTATATAATGATTATTCTACTAAGAGAATAACTATTCACAAGCATATTTCCTCCCTATTGTATTATTTCACGTTTCCAAATTAATGTTAAAATTTGAAAATTACTTAATTTTATTATTAATTCTGTAAAATGACCTTTGGAAACTCACTATCATTGTTCGAAATTCCCTACATGGTACATTTAGTTTTCCCTTATACCCTTTAACTATGAATTATGAACTGTCAACTTTCCAGTTTTTAGGTGAAGTGGGACACAGAGGTAACTTCTATTTTCTAAAAGCCGCTTTTCTCCGCACTTATTCCAAAAACATTTTATTGGGCAAAATAAATCCCATGATAAATACGGCTCGTATATTTTTTGAGCACCATAACTTAATTCTTAGTGACGCGCGCGCGTGCATATATGTGAACATAATATCGGTCTTCTAAGCATACGATGACTTTAAATAATATGCGCCCCACACAAAATATCCTTTTCTTGGTAAAGTTTTGGTTATTTTAGATTACTCAGAAATGGCTAACGATTTTTTATTAAAGTATCGTGTCTACAATATGTACATGACTAATAAAATGCATTTCTAGAATTTTCTGCGCATACGTGTTAGTTACTCTTTATTTGGGATGTATTTTATATTACTTTAAACTGTAAGATGCATAAACAGAATTGTACTGCACAAAAATAAATTTAACATACAGCATAAGGAATTCCAATAACATTTTTGCGGCATTAGGCATATTCGTTATTGGTTTAATAATATTAATACTTCTTTGTAAAGTCATTTTTAAGTGTTATTTCTTTCTCGTGATGCTACGAGAATTGATTCAATCTCTCTTAAAAGATTTCACTATCATTTAAAGCCTACTGCATCCCCCCTTTTCCCTTGCACCTATAAGGGCATTGCAATAGCACATATTTAAGTTTTCATGGCAAATACAATGTATATTTTGAATTTTATGGGAATGTGATGTCCTCTTTATTATGAATAACTTTTGCTGAGTGACAAATCGTGTCAAAGACAAAATAATATTTGACAAAAATGTGCTCCTCGTGACAGTACACAGTTTATACCGACTTTTCGGTTTTGAGTTATCGTGTTCACGGACACACACACGGACCTTTTTCTGAAAATACTTTCTTTGGATACAGGGGACCCTAAAACACATATTTTCGGTGAAATCTCGGTATCGAATTCTTTGGTGGCGTTCAATACCTTCTCTATACACTATGTACATAGTGCGTATAGAGAAAGTAAAAAAAAAAAAAAAAAACACACACACATATATTTATAATACCAGAGGTGTATGCAATGAGTCAAGATTCAGAACGTATATAGCCAGGTGTCTTAAGAATCGTTTAGTTTAGAAAAAACATTTATCATAATTCAGTTGGTAACTAAATTTGAAAAAGCTTTGTTCCAGCCAACTGACTCTCTCTACCTGCTCCGCAAATATACTTCTTAGAAAATCTTATTCTTCTGTCTATGTCACGCTAGTCAAGATAAACATTAATTGAATGGTCTCATTATTAAGTTCCTTATAAGCAGAAAGGAACTAAGGGAATACATTAGGCTAAAACGATAGTCAAATACTTTAAACATATCGCTTTACGATTGTCATTGAAGTTCGCATCTTTGCAAGGCCACAAGTAAAACAAAAGAAACACGGACTCCTTCCTGTTTGAGAAAAGTATAAGTATTTTAAAACTGAAACCAATAACAAGGAATATCTCCACACAAAACACCTGATGTGTTCCATTCACATGACTTTCTCTATATCTCTGAACAAATTATGGTTAAAAATCTTATGCTTCTATTTACTTCATACTAATCGAGAAAAAATTAACACAGTCTTATTACTTGCTTGCATGTAAGTAAAAGTGAAATAAGGGAGTTCTATTGATTAAAGTGATAGTCGAAAGTTGGTTGCTATGTGACTGAAGTTCCTTACTTGTATGGACTGACATTTTTTAAATTCCAGTATGAGAAAAGTATGTTTTTTAAAGCTGAAGCCAAAAAACGATTAACTCCTCGAAAAAAATGTATATAAGATAAATTGTGAGTCTTAAGGTGCTATACATTTTTTGTGTTGCAAGTTTTCGTCCATCTCTTAAAGTTTAGCAGTTATTTAAAATTCCATAAAATTCATCCAGAATAAACTAGTCTTCAGAGGCTATTCCCAGAAAATTCAAGATATACATTTTATTTGTCGTGTAAATATATTTAATATACGAAATTTTACCCAAAATCGTTAGCTATTTTTGAAAAAATAAAAATGTTCGCAAAAAGTTCCATGTAAAGGGTGGTTTGGGGTGGGAGGATTTTTCTCAAAATCTTGGTGTCGCATCTCTGAAAGATTTCAAACGTAAATACCAACTTTGGTATTTTAGCGACTTTTCGTTTTTGAGCTATCATGCTCACAGACACACGGGGACACACACACACACACACACACACACACACATGAACTTTTTCCTGAAAATTCTTTTTTTTTTATATAGGGGACCCTAAAACACATATTTCCGGTGAAATCTCGGTATCGAATTTTTGGGTGGAGTGCAATATCTTCTCTATACACTATGTACATAGTACGTGTAGAGAAAGTAAAAATCAACAAATATATATATATATATATATATATATATATTATGTGTGTGTATAAACGAATATATAGGATACACATTGTGTATTTTGACGAGATCGAGATTTTTTATGTCGCAAGTGTTTGTCTATCTTTTACGGCTTTCCTGTTAAGTGAAAGTCATTCACAATGAAGAGGAATTCAGGGACTTATTCCCTGGAGTTTCAAGATATATATGTTATTTGTCATGTAAGTGTCTTTCCCATAAGGTATTTTAATCAAAATTGTTGGTCAGTTTTGATAAAATAAAACTCTGACTCTTATAAAAAAAAAAAAAACCTTCGTGTCGCATCCTTGGAAGATACTAAATCTAAATGCCCAGTTTGGTATTTAGCGGACTTTTCGTTCTTGATTTATGCAGTCCACTAATACACACGTATGTACAGACACACACACTGACCTCTTTCTAATTTTTTTAAATTTAGGAGACCCCAAAACATGTATTTCCGGTGAAATCTCAGTAATGAATTTTTACATGGAAGACAATACCTTCTCTACCTACTATACATAGTAAATACGTGCTAGAGAAAGCCTAATGCATTACACCCTACAGAAAAAAATGTAGTGTTATACATACTTATTTAAATGCTACGCTAGATCTGAAACTATTTGTAGTTTTCTGGGGAGCGGGGGAAATTGTGAAATCTTTTCCAAACGTTTCAAAGGCATTTTTTGTGAGAAATTGACTATAGACTGAAACATACACTTTTCGACTTTTTTTTATTTTAAACGTTTCTAATTCTGTGGAGTACTTCAAGAGTACTACAACAAAACAAAACGAAATATAATTTTACTAATTTGTAACACAAGAATGTACTTTTATTCTTACCGCTTTTATTTTTACAAAAATCTACAATATGTTTTTGCGAATGCTTATTTTTCTATCTATTCACGTTAATCGAGATTAAAAATTGCAAAAATACATATATTGAATATTTCATTTAAGGTACAGGACTCAGGAAACTTAGTCAGTAATTTGTTTAAAACTCTTTATATCTTGTGAAACACATATCTTCTATCTCTAATAGTTTACTAGTTATGAAAAATTAAGAAAAACTATCAGTTTCAGAATGAAGGACTTTACAGGATTTTCTCAGAAAATTCAGTATATACATTTTAAAATAGGTTAGTTTGAGATGGAAGATTTTCTAAAAATTTTCGTGTAGCATATTTGAAAGCTTCTGAACTTAAATAAACAGACTGATATTTATCCCCCCCCCACACACACACAGTCCTTTTTCTAAAATTATTTATTTAGGGACTTTATTGACTTTCTGGGTACAGTACAATACTTTCTCTTACCTAATATAGGTGGCAGAAAAATTAAACCCATTATTAATATATAAATATACTTATATTAAATAACACATGGTGAGCAGTATAAGTTGGTACCACTTATTTTCGATATTGTAATAATTGCATAGTGTTTAATGACAGGCGAATTAAATAGTACAAAATATTACACTAAATATTCAGTTTGAGAAAGCGTTACATGACCAAAGATAATCGTGAAGTTCTTTCATTTAAGGTGAAGTATCAAGCTACCAGTTACACTGTATAATTCTGAAAGTTCTATTAAGGCAATCTATCTGCGAAATTTAAAAAAAAAAACTCGCGGTATGCAAGATTATTTGTTTAAAATTATATAATTATAATACTCAATAACAAATGTGTTTCCCATGCTTTGAGGCTTGCCTGTTAATTTAAATAATAAAGTTATTTTTTCTGAATTGTTTGTTGTAATAAATATACTCCACACGAGGTATTTTAAAAATATTCACATAAAATTCAAGTTTTGCAATAAATTAGTTTGCAAATATGTTTTAGATTAAATGTTTATATTAACCCCTAATTACTGTAGAAAAACTTTACTTTTTGTAGTTTCCAAAAATTTTTATTTTTCCAATGTTTTCTTAAGTTAATACTTCTCAAAATGGAGAATTATTTCGAAAAAATATATGTATTCCTTTCATTTATTATACATTTGGGGAAGCAGTGCAGAAATTTCGACGGAAGGTTAAAGATTACATTGTGTGAAGCAATTTGAGTACGAAGACATGTTGAAAAAAGGACTACGAGAAAACAAGCTAAAATTTGAGTACGAAGACATGTTGAAAAAAGGACTACGAGAAAACAAGCTAAAAGTTGTGTGTACTGTTAATGAACACGGTATACCTGCGTAAATAATTGGTAGTGTAAATGCGAACAAGAAAAGAAAAAAAAAAGTTATGTTTTATTAGTCTATATTTCAGATAATTTTATTACAGAAAAATTAATTTTTCATTTCTTCAAAATATTTTGTCAAATTTCATAGATGGGTTACCTTATATAACGTATGATAAATTAAAATTTATTTGGTTAATTTAATTTTCTACAAATGTGTTAAATTTAAATTGACAAAAGCTGTAAAATATAACTAAACAAAGATGAAACAGATTCCAGTTTTATATTAAGTATTAACTCATTTTTCTGGAGAAAAATGCAACAAATCATCAGAAAATTATTTTGGAAGTTATAATATGAATTAAATATTTAATGATGATTTTTGATGATACAAATGGGAAATAAAGTGTAAATTTTTTCAATACGCCTTTAAAAATTATAAATTTTGAAAGGGATTTACCTTTCTAGAATATAATTATAATAAGGTTAAACGAAAGGATGTTAATGAATTTAAATTCAATAGTTCATTAATAAAATAATTAGAATAAAAAGTTTTGATAATTTGAAGTGCCAGAAAATCAGCAAAAGTAGACCTAACACAGATTCTTCGTATGTTTTTCACCTGTTTATTATAACCGTATAAACCTTTATGGTTGAGTACTTTATTAATTTTTGTTTGGTAAGCTATTAAAACAAAGTGTTCCTGTTTTAAAAGGAGGGCTACTTAAATGGTCTATACAGCAGACACTCGAGTTGCATAATGTTTACTTTTGTTTCTTGCTTTACTCTTATTTTAACAGAGTATTAAATATGGGAACAGGTCATTTATATTTCAGCAAATTTACAAGAAAACTGTGATTTTCAGACGTCCTAGAGACGAGAGAGAGAGAGAGAGAGATAGAGAGAGAGAGACGGAGAGAGATCATAATATAACGATTTAAAGCAACATAAACTTCGAATTCAAAATGTGGAGAACTTTCAAAAGTTGGTTGACTATTTAAAGTGTGGAAAAGGAGTGCAAAAATTGTTAAAACTCAGATATAACGTATGACTGTCGAAGTGTATATAGAAAGTAAGAGAGGTAATGAACTTACTGGCCGATGACGACGTTCAGCTCTCGTAACGTCGATCTTCACTCAAGGAGCGAGGGATTGCTCGCGGTGGAGCGTCGACAGCCACTGGGGGCGACCACTCCGAATTTCGGTGGCATGTCTTCCAGCGCCGACGCGTTCCAGCTATCCCTCCATCTGTCTGTCCGTCCATCCGGCCGCAAGCGCGACCATCCCAAACCTGAAATGTGTTACGCCTCGTCTCATTGCTGATGGCATCTCACATTAACAGTTTCAGACATTTCAAATGGCCTTTGGAACTTCTGTTTTTGCCTTTAGTTCTTCTTTCCTCGTTACAAGAGTTGTATATTTGTAAACATGGGATTGTATCTTTAGCCAGATATAAATTGTGTTTTATAATTTTGAAGTATATGTAACATATATAAGATAGGAGTTATTTTTACTTTCTCTATACGTACTATGTACATAGCGTATAGAGAATGTATTGCACTCCACCAAAAAATTGGATACCGAGATTTCACTGGAAATATATGTTTTAGGGTCCCCTGTATCCCAAAAAAGACATTTTCAGAAAAAGGTCCGTGTGTGTCCATGTGTCTGTGAACACGATAACTCAAAAGCTAAAAGTCGGTAAAATACCAAACTTGGTATTTAGGTTCAGTATCTTCCAGAGATTCGACATGAAGACTTTGAGAAAATCCCCCACTCCAAACTAGCCTTCACATGGAACGTTTTTCGAAAATTTTGATTTTCTCAAAAATGGCTCTAACGATTTTGATTAAATTATCATATATTAAAGATATTCACCTGAAAAATAAAATGTATATCTTGAATGTTCTGGGAATAGCCTCTGAAGACTACTTTATTCTGGATGAATTTTACGGAATTTTGCATAACTGCTAAACTATAAGAGCTAGACAAAAACTTACAACACAAAAAACGTAGAGCACGTTAAAACACACAATTTATGTTGTATACTTTTTTTTTCGTGGAGTTGATGGTTTTTTTAGATATTTCTTGTTTTTAGTTTCTGCTGTGAAAAACTATACTTTTCTCAGACAGGAATTTGTCAACTCCTGTCCATACAAACAAAGGAACTTCAGTCACATAGCAACCAGCTTTTGACTATCACTTTAACATATGGTACTCCCTTATTTTGCTTCTTCTTACAAGGAAGCAAGTAATAAGACTATTCTGTAATTTTTTCTCGATTAGCATGAAGTAAATAAAAGCATAAACTTTTTAACAATAATTTGTTACAGAGATGTAGAGAAAGTCATGTGAATAGAACACATCAGAGTTTTTAAAATTTGAAGTTTATGAAAAAGCATTTGATAAAGAAACACGATGTAAAAATGATACCCAGCACATTAATAAAGACAATCCAAAGTTATGCCAAAATACAAAAATCTGATGTGTTGCATTCACATGACTTTCTCTACATCCCTGCAACATATTATTATTAAAAAGATTGTTTCTATATACTTCGTGGTAATTGAGAAAAATTAGCAGAAATAATCTTCTTATTTTCTTTCTTGTAAGAAGAAGCGAAATAAGGGAGTATCATAGGTTTACGTGACCGTCAATAGCTGGTTGCTATGAATTGAGTTCCTTTATATGGACAGAAGCTGAAAAATTCCTGTATGAGAAAATTATAAGTTTTTTTAAAACTAACATCAATAACGAGGAATATCTCAAAGACGATCAAATCCATGAAAAAATGTATGTGACATATATTTTGTGTTTTATCGTGATCTACTTTTTTGTGTAGTAAGTTTTTGTCCATCTCTGTTTACTCTGGATACTTTTATTGAATTTTGCATAACTGTAAAGAGGTCTTTAGAGGTTATTTCCTGAAAATTCATGGTATATATTTTATTTGGCATGTAAATATCTTAAATATAGGAGATTTTAATCAAAATCGTTAGAGCCATTTTTGAGAAAATAAAGCTTTTCGAAATTTTTTCCATGTAAAGGGTAGTTTGGGTTGGGGAGATTTTCTTGAAAATCTTCGTGTCGCATCCTTAGAGGATACCAAACTTAAATACCAAGTTTGGTATTTAACGATCTATTCGTTTTTGAGCTATGCTGTCCATAGACAAACACGGACCTTTTTCCAATTCTTTTTATTCAGAGGGACCCAAAACATGTGTTTTCGGTGAAATCTCGGTATCGAATTTTTTGGTGGAATTAAATACCTTCTCTATGCACTATTTACATAGTTCGTGTAGGAAAGTAAAAATAAATAGATAAACGAAATGGTATTGAAGGAATGTTAGTAATGGAGTTAAACAAGGTTGTCCACTCGCACCAGTACTTTTAATATATATTTGGACAATGCCAAGAAAATGGGAAAATGACAAGATGTTTTAGATGTAACTTTTATGATAAATGAAATGAAAATGAATCGTGTGTTATTTGCAGATGACCAAGTAATAGTAGCCTCTTCAAAAAATCAAATGCAAAAAACAACATGAGTTGTATAAAATAATAAACGAATACGATCTGAAAATATCGAGTCCGAAAACAAAATCCATGGCTTTACTTGGACCATATCATAGGAGAGCAAAAATTATATTTGGGACAGAAATAATAATTGAACGAGTGATCTGCTTTAAATACTTGGGAAGTATGAGTTTATTTAGGCATAATATAGACATAAAAAATAAATTTGAAAAATTTCAGTATTATTGTGGTAAAATTAGTATATGTTTAAGAAAAGAAATAAAACAAAGGAAACAAAAATAAAACGTTATAAAACATTGGCAGTACTAATGATTTATGGATCAGAAACCTGGCCTTTGACAAAATTGGAGAGGAAAATAGAAACAGCAGAAATGCGATTTCTTTGAAGAGTTGCAGAAGCAACGTTAAGAGACCAAAAGAGGAACGAAGATTTCAGGAATTAATAAATATTTTTAGTTTAAATGATAAGATAAAAGAAAATAAATATAATTAGTTTCAACGTAACAAGAATGAAGACAGATTTCCAAAAAATCCGATGTTCCATTCACATGACTTTCTCTACATCTCTGCAACAAAGTATTGTTAAAAAGCCTATGCTTCTATATACTTTATGCTAATCGAGAAAAAATTGCAGGAATAGTTTCACAGCTTCCTTGTAAGTAGACGCGAAATAGGGGAGTACCATAGGTTAAAGTGAAAGTCAAAAGCTGGTTGCTATGTGAAATTCCTTTGTTTGTATGGATAGGAGTTGACAAAGTCATGTTTGTGAAAAGTATACGTTTTTTAAAGCTGAAACCAAAAACAAGGAATATCTCAAAAATGATCAACTACACGAAACAAATACATATATCATAAATTGTATGCTTTAAAGTGCTCTTCATTTTTTGTGGGGTAAGTTTTTGTCCATCTCTTACGGCTTAGCAGTTATGCAAAATTCCGTAAAATTCATCCACAATAAAGTAGTCTTCAGAAGCTATTCCCAGAAAATTCAAGATATACATTTCATTTGTCAGATAAATATCTTTAGTATACCATAATTTAATCAAAAACGCTAGAGCCATTTTTAAGAAAATAAAACTTTTCGAAAAAACGTTCCATGTAAAGGGTAGTTTGGGGTGGGGGGATTTTTCTCAAAATCTTCATGTCGCATTCCTGGAAGATAATTAAAACTTAAATACCAAGTTTGGTATTTTAACGAGTTTTCGTTTTTGAGTTATCGTGTCCATAGACACACGGACACACTGACATACGGACACACTGACACACGGACATACACACACGGATCTTCTTGTGAAAATGTTTTTTTTTTATATACAGGGGAATCTAAAACATATATCTCCGGTGAAATCTCGGTATCGAATTTTTGAGTGGAGTGCAATATCCTCCCTATGCACTATGTATATAGTACGTGTAGAGAAAGTAAAAATATGTTAAATTATACACCTTTACGTCATAAATATTGGAAGACCTAAAAACGTTGGAAAGATTATCTGCCTTAATTTCTACTGAGGAACGGAACGGGTTCCACAGCCCTAAGCTATGTAGTTGATGATGAAGTGCGTGTCTGTGTGTATACGTATACATATACATATATAATGTTCTATACAGAAATGATATAACCCTAATTTTAGGAATGCGAAGTTTCCATTTTTTCTTTCTCTAGCTCCATATGTACAATGTACATAGGCATTGAGAAGTATTGTATTCCACCCAAAAATTCGATACCGAGATTTCACCGGAAATACATGTTTAAGGACCCCCTGTATCCAAAAAAAGCATTTTCAGAAAAAAGTCCGTGTTTGTGTCTTTGAACACGATAACTCAAAAACGAAAAGTGGCTAAAATTCTAAACTTGGTATTTAAGTTAAGTATCTTCCAGGGATGCGACACGAAGATTTTGAAAAAAATCCCCCCACTCCAAACTACCCTTTACATGGAAGTTTTTTCGAAAAATGTTAATTTTCTTAAAAATGGCTAACGATTTTATTAAAATACAACATATTAAAGATATTTACCTAACAAATAAAATGTATATCTTGCATTTTCTGGGAATAGCTTCTGAATACCTGTTTATTCTGGATGCACTTTGCTTAATTTGGCATAACTAGTAAACCGTAAGAGATGCACAAAAATTTACTATACAAGAAATTTAAGTTTTGTTAAAATACACAAGTTATGTCATATACATTTTTCTCGTGGAGCTTACCGTTTTCGAGGTATTCATTGTTATTAGTTTCAGTTGTGAAGTACTTATACTTTTCTCAGACGGGAGTGTCCGTTTTTCTTTTGTTCTACTCCTGGCCAAGAAAAGAAGCGATTTGTGATGACAATCGTATAACGACAGCTTTTAAAACATTTGACTATTGGTTAGCCTAGTGTATTCCCTTATTTTCTTCCTGCTTATACGTAACTAAATAATAAGAACATTGTGCTAATGAGTACCACGATTAGCAAGGTGCAGAAAGAAGAAGAATCTTGTGTAAGAAGTTTGTGGAACAGCTAGAGAAAGTCATGTGAGTGTAACACATCAGATTTTTTTCAGATATTACGGAGTTTTACTGTCTGTACCAAGTGCTATGTACTTTCATACTTACAGATAAGGTATTGTAGACCACCCAAAATATCAGTACCGAGATTTCATTGGAACGAATTGTTTTAAGCACACTTGAATACAAAAAAATCTTGTGTTCCATTCACATGACTTTCTCTACAACTCTTCAATAAATTATTGTTAAAAAGCTTATGCTTCTATTTAATTCATGCTAATCGAGCAAAATTATCAGAAATAGTTTTCTTAGTTGGTTCCTTGTATGTAGAAGCGAAACAAGGGAGTATCTTAGATTAAAGTGATAGTCAAAAGCTGGTTGCTATGTCACTGAAGTTCCTTCGTTTGTATGGGCAGGAGTTGACAACTCCCTGTATGAGAAAAGTGCAAGTTTTTTAAGGTGAAACCAAAAACAAGGAATATACAAAAAACTACCAAATACACGAAAAAATATATAATATAAATTGTGCGTTTTAACGTGCTCTACATTTTTTGCGTGGTAAGGTTTTGTATATCTCTTACGGTTTAGCAGTTATGTAAAATTCCGTAAAATTCATCCAGAATAAAGTGGTCTTCAGAGGCTATTCCTATAAAATTCAAGATATACATTTTATTTGTCAGGTAAATATCTTTAATCAAAATCGTTACAGCCATTTTTGAGAAAATAAACATTTTTGAAAGGGTAGTTTGGGGTGGGGAGATTTTTCTTAAAATCTTCGTGTAGCATCTCTGGAAGATACTAAACTTAAATACCATTGGTATTTTACCGATTTTTCATTTTTGAATTATCATGTTCACGGACACACACACACACACACACACACACACACACACACACACACGGACCTTTTTGTGAAAATGCTATTTTTTTTTTTGATACAGAGGACTCTAAACATACATTTCCGGTGAAATCTTGGTATCGAATTTTTGGGTGGAGTACAATACCTTCTCTATACACTATGTACATAGTACCTTCGTGTAGAGAAAGTAAAAAGCATGTGAAAATGTCTGCATCTATGTGTGTGTTTCCATTAACAGCATATTTCAAAAACAAAAAGTCGGTCAGGTACCAAAATTGGTACTTAAGTATTTTCCAATAATCCACATGGAAATTTTTAGGAGAAACTCCCCAACCTAAATTACCGTTTATATGGAAGATTTTTTTAAATGTTCGATTTTCTCAAAAATGGCTCTAATAATTTTGATTAACATACCGTATGTCAAATAATATGTATATGTTGAATTTATTGGAAATATCATCTAGAAATCCTCTTTATTCTGAATTCCTTTTTCTTTAAAATAAATTATTTAAAACTCGTGTTTTGGCTAGAGGTAATACTGTCAATCCGTAAAAGATAGAAACTTACTACATAGTAACCAAGATGTTAAAACTTACCGTAATGTCATATATGTAAAGTTATTTACAGCTAATCATTCCCAAGATATTCCCCATTGTTGGTTTTAAAATGTCCAATACTTAAGAGTTTTCTCAAATAGGACATGCAAAGAGAAAGAGAATATAAATTTCATCACATAGTGACAAATTTTAAAGTACTTGAATATCGTATTACCCTAGTAGTCTACTCCAGAGGCTTTTTATTGCTCCTGTGGTTTAATGCAAAACTCAAAAGATGCCATGGCTTTAACTTTTCTTTTTTTTTTTTTTTTTCTTTCTTTTAAGTTCATACGAAGAGGAGCTGCTTGGTGAAGAGATTCAAACTCGATTGGCTACAGCCGTCGATTTCCGGTACCTTGGTGGACCGCTGACTGTCGGGATGCTATTCGCGCTCGCAGACGAGCTCTACGGGTTTTCCAGCGTTATCCCACACTGGATAACCTGATATACTATAAACGGATGCGTGCACATTCTAGGCGGGTTATTAAGGATAGCAAAAAGATGTCATGGAATAAATTCGTGGGTTCCTTTAATCGACATACACCTTCCTCTGTCGTATGGGATAAGTTAAGACGTGTGGCTGGGAAACCGAACCATATGCCCATCGCCGGTCTCAAAACACCTACCGGAGCTGTTGTTGATACATTTGACGTGGCGAATACTTTAGGCAGTGCTTTCGCTCAGGTGTCTAGCTCAGGCAACTATTCCCCTGAGTTTCTTACAGTTAAGAACCAGGTGGAATCTCAAGAATTCTCGTTTCTTTCTGGCAACCTTGAGGATTATAATCGCCTTTTCACCCTGGCAGAGCTAGACAATGCACTCTCCTCTTCACGACACTCAGCACCAGGTCCAGATGGTATCCACGTCCAAATGTTGCAACATCTCTCTCCTGATGGCAAAGATTTCCTACTCGAGGTCTATAATCGTGTCTGGGTTGATGGCATTTTTCCAGACAAGTGGCGGGAGGCCACCATCATACCCATTCTTAAACCTGGAAAGGACCGCCATCTTCCTTCCAGTTACCGTCCTATTTCCCTCACCAGTTGCGTGTGCAAGGTGATGGAACGCATGATCAATGGACGGTTGGTGTGGTGGCTGGAATCCCACAATCTTCTGACGAACATCCAGTGTGGCTTTCGACGACGACGTTCAACTGCTGACCACCTTGTCTCTCTGTCAACTCAGATTATGGACGGGTTTCTTATGAACAGCCCCACAGTTGGGATATTTTTTGACCTCGAGAAGGCCTACGACACGTGTTGGCGGGCGGGAATATTGCGTTCTCTGCACAACTGGAACATACGTGGACGCCTACCGTTGGTCATTCAGGAGTTTATGCGGGACCGCGTTTTTCGAGTGAGGGTGGGTTCAGTTTTATCTAACCATTTTATTCAAGAGAACGGAGTGCCGCAGGGCTCGGTACTCAGCGTGACTCTATTTGCTATTGCGATAAATTCCATATCACTATGTGTGCCTCAAGGTGTCTCTTCCTGTTTATTCGTGGACGACTTTGCCATCTTCTGTACTTCTCAGCGTACACCGTTTTTGGAACGCCGTCTCCAGCGGTGTTTGGACAATCTCTATGCATGGAGCTCGAAACACGGTTTTCGTTTCTCCGCTGAGAAGACAGTCTGCGTTAACTTCTGGCGCCGTAAGTGGCAAATGCCGCCGTCTCTTCGACTCGGGCCAGATTTACTTCCTTTCGCAGACGAGGCGAGATTCCTTGGTTTGATCTTCGATCGGAAACTTTGTTGGGCACCACAAATAGCACAGCTTAGAGCACGATGTGACCGTTCTCTAAATCTTTTACGGATACTAAGTGGCAAGTCTTGGGGTGCGGATCGGACGGCATTGCTCCGTCTTTATCGTGCTGTGATTCGTTCGAAGTTGGACTATGGCAGCATTGTGTATTCTTCAGCTCGACCTTCAGTGCTCAGAATGTTAGACACAGTCCATAACCAGGGCATCCGTGTGGCCGTTGGAGCTTTTCCAACGAGCCCAGTTGTTAGCCTCTACGCCGAATCGGGAGAACCTCCTCTGCGTTGTCGGCGTGATGTCCTGCTTGCTAATTATGGCTGTGGGCTGAAGTGTATGCCAGGGCATCCAACTTATCACGCTTTTTTCTCCCCTGAGCTGCACGAGCGATACTGCCTCCGCTCTCTGAGCCCCAGGCCAGCAGGTTTTCGTTTCCGTGAGCTTCTACGCCAGCACCATGTTGACATTCCTCGGCTGTTACCCAAGGGAGAGAGTATACACCCCCCTTGGTTATGCGCTACCTCCCATGTCGATCTCGGGATGACGCTCTACGGGAAATCTGTTACGCCTCTTGATAGTATTCGTCGATGCTTTTTAGAATTTTTATCCAAATACAGTGGCCATATTTGTATTTACACCGATGGTAGTAAGAGCCCCGACGGTGTTGGATGTGCCTTTGTAACTGGCACCACAACTTCTACTTACGGTTTGCCTAGTTGCACATCTATATATTCTGCCGAGCTATATGCTATTTATCAAGCCCTTCTGTATATTCGACGTCGAAAATTAGGTGACTGCCTTATACTTAGTGATTCCCTTAGTGCCCTTCAGAGCATTCGTGAGCTGTACAATTACCATCCTTTGGTGCAGCGCATCCAGGACGTTCTCCGCATTTTGCACGCTTCTGGTTTTAATGTGGAGTGCGCATGGATTCCTGGACACGTTGGCTTGCCAGGGAATGACACGGCGGATTTGGCAGCGAAATCGGCAGTCACAGCGCCCAGTGTTACGATTACCCATTCAACAGCAGAAGATTTTAGAGTGGCTGTACGGAGAGCCGTTTTTTCGACTTGGCATGCGGAGTGGTCGGCTCTCCGTGGTAATAAGCTGCGAGAGGTGAAGGACCTCCCTGTCAACTGGGTAACCTCCTCTCGTTTATTCCGCCGGGAGGAGGTAGTACTAGCTCGGCTAAGAATTGGCCACTGTATTTTTACTCACAGTTACCTTTTTAAACGTGAACCTGCTCCTGTCTGTGCGCTCTGTGGGGAGGCACAGACAGTTCGTCATGTGTTGCTGGAGTGTGGTCACCTGGCACACATTCGGTCATGTATGGGCATGCCGGCCTCTCTTGCTGAGGTCCTGGCAGATGACCCAAGAGCAGTGGACAGGGTTTTTAAATTTTTAGCAAAACTTTCTTTTACCTTGACGTTTTAGTGTGATAGCAGTTCTTTTTAAACACTTTTAATTTTAATGTGTTGATTTTAGATGGAGTTTTATATCCAGCTCTGTTAGAGGGCTGGACCGTTCTGTTACTTACTTTTCAACTGTGTTAGCCCTTTTTACTTGTGTTTTTTTCCTTTTTTGGTATTTTCTTACTGCCTATTGCCAAGTTTTAATCGTAAGGGCGCTTATGACCTCGGCAGTTGAGCGCCCTTAAACACCATTATCATCATCATTCAAACTCGAAACGAAATACTGCCTATGGTGCGCTCTCCAACGGCCCTTCGTTTTTGTTTTTTTCTCTAATGGTATCATCAGTCAGTGGGGGACTGGTATTTTAGAAACTTTTATCCGTAACTTGGAAATTTAAACAGACAGGATAGAGGTCTCCCCTATCAAATTGTGTGTTTATGACACCTCCGTATTCTCTGAAAATATTCCGGTGTATTCATTAACATCCGGTATACATTATTTCCTTTCGCAAATAAGCTCATCACAAGACTAATTAAGAAATTCTACACTTTACATTTGAATGAATCCTTACTCATTATGAGTCGTTTATTACTTGCACTGCTCTTATTTATTCTAATCAAAATTGACATTTATAAAATTAGGTTTCATTACATATTTTCTTGTTGGATCAAAGAAAATAAGGAAATGTCCTAGGTTACAACGATAGTCAAATCGTTTACGAATTGGTTGCTGTGTGAAGTCATTTTCCGTTCTATTTGCATGACTGGAAAGGGGGCCGAAGGCGTAGATAATTTTTGGGAAATTTAATTTTAGAAACAAGAAATAAATCGGAAGTGGTTAATTCAGCAAACAATTTTCACATAAATTTGTGTTTCAACGAGATCTACTATTTTCGGCAAGATAGCGTCTACCTCTTACAGTTTATCAGTTATGCAGATGTCATCCAAAATGAACAGGGCTTCATAGACTATTCCCGAAAAATTCAAGATGAAATTTTATTTGTGATGTAAATTCTTTTAAACAGTCATTATAGCCATTTTTGAGAAAATCTAAAATTCCGAAAAATATGCATTTTAAAGGGTGGTTTGGGGTGGCAGAATTTTTCTGAAAATCTTCTGTTGCCTCCTTGGAATATACTGAACTTAAATAACAAGTTACTTGACCAACTTTTCGTCGTTGATATTGTTCTCACACACACACACACACACACACACACACACATACACACTGACACCCAAAAATAAACACACAGACACACAGACACATAACACATGCACACATACACACACACATAGACGAACACATACATACACACTTTTTTCTAAATATGTTTTTTTCCAACCAAAAGACTTCAAAATATCTATTTTCAGTGAAGCCTCGTATCAAATTTTTGATGAAACGCAACACCTTCTCTGCTTACGATATACACTGTAAGTGGGAGAAAAAGCAAAAAGCTGGTTACAATAAGGTCCTTGTGTATGCATGTTTTCATTTTATGTTAAGAGCAAAACATAAAAACCAAAAGTTTTTAAATATCAAACTTGATATTCAAGGTTAACCTCGACCAAGACTGTGACGCGAAGATTTTCAAGAAAATTCCCCATCCCATATTGCGCTTTGATTTTCAAAAATATGACTAACGATTTTGATTAAAATACAATATGTTCCAAGATATTGTCAATATATGTAATATATATGTTGAATTTTCTGGGAATAATCTCAGAAGTTCTATTCGTTCAGGATAATTTTTGCGTAACTATTTAACTGAAATATGTAACCAACATATTATAATATATGTAATGTAATTGTTAAACCACAATCTTTATGTCAACATATTTTTTCTGGAGTTAACGTTTTCTGAGATATTCCTTGTTACGATTTAAATTTTACAATGCTTAAGGGTTTCTGAAACGAGAAGTCGCTAAGTATTCGGTTTTAGATATTGTTTTCTCTACGTTTAGTAGTAGGAAAAGTAACAGGTTCCACCGGAACAACACGTGTTGAGTTTACCTGAATTCAAAGAAAGCATTTTTGGTAAAAGTTCCATGTTTGTGTTTGTGGCTATGTCTGAATAGTATGAATAAAAATTAACCCGGCCGTCAAATAACCAAACTTGGTATATATTCTTCCAGAGATGTGACACGAAGATTTTCAATAAAATCCCCTACCCCATACTACCTCTTGCTTGGAACACATTTGGAAATTTTAATTAAAATAACATTATCTACTAAAGATTCTTGCATTGAAAGTAAAATTCATTGAATTTCCAGGGAATGACTCTCAGGTTCACTTCATTTTCTCTAGCCCGTAAGTACAATGTACATTGTGGATAGAGAGAGTATTGTATTCCACCCAAATAATCGATGTTGAGATTTCATTGGAAATAAAAAACGAAAAGTCTGAGCCATATTTATATCCTAACCACAAAATCTGCCACATTTTGTGAATTTCATGTCATTTTTTGTAAAGGGTATATGATGTTCCAATGTTTTTGTTCAGTTGCATTCCGAAGTTGAAATCACTGGGTGCAAATGTTTATTATTCCTTGTGCTTTCGTCGCGTGTAAGCGTTTTGAATTTTTTCTATGCGATTTGGTTTTCCAACAATAAATATCATAGTTACGTGTTGATTTTCTTGGTTGTGAAGCCAGTTATCAAAAACAGAGGCTTTTTCATAAGTATGGAAAAGACCACTTGGAGATTACGCGTACTTTAATGCATTTGCGTAGAATTATATGCGTACAAATATTTGCAGCATTCAATAAAGCACATGATTGCATCGAGCGATTGCAGTTTCACTTTAGAATTGTGTGAAATAATTATAAAATAAACTACAATTCTACAAAGAAAATCCTAGTCATTTATTATTTAAGAAATCGCCAGGTAGTCTGGATCTGTGAGACCCAACAAGCCGTTAAGACGCCCTGAGAAGAGTCGATTGCTACTCCAAACAAAGCATAAGCGCGAGTAGACATTTAATTCAAATTTGGAGCGAATGTGAAGAGGATCTGATGCTTCAAGTCCGTTAAAAAAAGTTGGTATTTGAGCTCAATATCTTCCAAGAATGTGACACAAAGGTTTTCAAGAAAATCGCCGCAGCCCCAACTACCCTTTGCATGGAACATTTTTCGAAAACTAATGATTTTGATTAAAATTCAATATGTTTAAGACATATTCCTGGCAAACGAAAAGTATATCTGAATGTTTTGGAAATAGTCTGTGAAGACCTCCTTCTGGATGACATTAAGTAAATTGTATACAACTGATAAATTGTATGAGATAGGCAAAAACTTACTACACAAAATTGTAGATTTCATTAAAAAACACAATTTGTCATATACCTACATTTTATTTGTAGATTTTATCATTTTTGAGATATTCCGAGTTATTGGTTTCCGTTTTAAGCTACTTAAATTTTTCTCAAATGGGAAGAACATATTTCTTGTCGCTCTTTTGTTTACCCTTATCAATCAAACAGACCCAAATTATAATTGCTTTACTTAGCGGCTTTGAAAAGATTTGGCTATCGCTTTAGCTTAATATATTTGCTTAATTCTCTTTTACTTATAAAGTGCAAAATATAAGACAATTTCTGGTAATGTTTATCTTAATTAATATTATGCAGATAATAGAATTTTCATTTGTAAGAAAAGTTGTTTTGTGAAAGAGCTAAAGAAAGTCATGTGATTGGAACAGCTCATATTTTTATAGTCTTTTATAACTAGTAAATGCTAAGCTATGGACGAAAATAGACTCTCTAAACCTATAGACTTTGAAACACACAATTTTATCCAAATAAAGTTTTGTGGCAAAAACGATTTCCGAGATATTGTTATTAATGGTTCAGTTCTTCAATGCTTTGTAATTTTTTAATTATTTTCATATTCAGTTATTATAACGAAAAATCTGATGTGTTACACTCACATGACTTTCTCTAGCTGTTCTACAAACTTCTTACATAAGATTATTCTTCTTTCTGTACCTTGCTAAACGAGATAATCCTTAGGAGAATGTTCTTATTACTTAGTTCCTTATAAGTAGAAAGAAAATAAGGGAACACACTAGGCTAAACCGATAGTCAAATGTTTTAAAAACTGTCGTTATTCGATTGTCATTGCAAATCGATTCTTTGCTTGGCCAGGGGTAGAAACAAAGGAAAACGGGCACTTACTGTCTGAGAAAAATATAAATACTCACAACTGAAACCAAAAACAAGGAATATTTCGGAAAGTTTACCTCCACAACAAAAATATAGAGGATATAAATTGTGTGTTTTGAATAGATCAACATTTTCTGTGTAGTAAGTTTTTGTCAATCTCTTATGGTTTATCAGTTATGCAAAATTCAGCAAAACTCATTCAGAATAAAGAGGCTTTCCGAGGATATTCCCTGAAAATGTATGATATGCATTTTATTTATCACGTAAATATATTTAATATATTTTATTATAATCAAAATCGCTAGTCATTTTTGAGAAACTCAAAAGTTTAATTTTTACTATCTCTAGCTCCATAAGTACAATGTACACAGGGATAGAAAAGGTATTGTAATGCACCCAAAAATTCGATACCGATATTTCATCGGAAATTACATGTTTTGGGTCCCCCAGAATCCAAAAAAAAAATATTTTTAGAAACATGTCCATCTGTCTGTCTGTCTGTGTGTATCTGTGTATGTGTGTGCAGCTTAGCTCAAAAACGAACAGACCGTTAAATACCAAACTTGGTATTTAAGCTTGGTATCTTCCAAGGATATGACACGAAGATTTTCAAGAAAATCCCCTCACCCCTAACTACCCTTTACATGGAAACACTTTCGAAAATTTTGTTTTTCTTAAAAAAGCTCTACAATTTTGATTAAAATATCACATATTAAAGCCATTTCTATTACAAGTAAAATGTATATCTTGACTTTTCTGGGAATAGCTTCTAAAGACCTGTTTATTCTGGATGAATTTTGCTTAATTTAGAATAACTGGTAAACCGTAAGAGATAGAAAAATACTTACTGCACAAAAAATATGGATCTCGTTAAAATACACGAGGTATGTCATATACATTATTTTCGTGGAACTTACCGTTTTAGAGGTATTCCTTGTTATTAGTTTCAGTTGTGTAGTACTTATACTTTTCACAGACGGGACTGTTTGTTTTTCTTTTGTTCTACTCCTGGCCAAGCAAAGAGGCGATTTGCAATGACAATCTCATAACGACAGCTTTTAAAACATTTGACTATCACTTTAGCCTAGTGCATTCCCTTAGTTCCAGTCTACTTATAAGGAACTAAGTAACAAGATTCTGCTAATGTTTATCTCGATTAGCATGGTGTTGAAAGAAGAATTATCTTTTGTAAGACGTTTGTTTGTAGAGTAGCTAGAGAAATTCATGGGAGTGTAACACCAGATTTTTTTTCCATGTAAACGGTAGTTTGGGGTTTAGGATTTTCCTCAAAATCTTCATATCATATCCTTGAAAGACTCTAAACTAATATACAACAATTTTAAGTTATAAGTGCTTATTACGGATACATGGGACCCTAAAACATGCATTTCCGATGACATTTTGGTATCGAATTTTGGGTATATGCATTACTTTTCTACCTACGTACCAAGTACTATGTAAAGAAAGTAAAAATGTTGAGTATCTTCCAAGGTTGTTACAGAACAATTTTCAAGAACCCCTTCCACACCAACTACCATTTATGTGGTCTATTTTTCAAACAATTCTCAAAAATGGCAAAGTCTCCTCGCTCCTCTTTGTCGTGTCGATGTATTTTTTTGCTGACCCATGAACCTTTCATCGGTATAAAGATTATTTTTGTATTTCTATATCCTCAAATCTCTATTGATTTCCAAAAATTATTCACAATTTCTGCTCTTATCCATATCTCTTCTAATCCATTATTTTCTAAGTTATTTCTAAGACAATTTATCCATCCATTGTTATTTAAGCTTTTCTCTTGATGTGCTAAACAGTGTTTCAATAAAGTTCTTTGTTATACACAATTATAAGATTCTATACCAAATTTTCAGTGCCCTTTCCATTATCTTTCCCTTACTTGCCACACTTCCCAACTTATTTGTGCTATGTACCTACCTGCCTAAAAGTTGCATTTGGTAACCCAAGCATTCTCTACAGAATATTCTGTGCACCTAATCTATAAATTTCCATCCCCCTTCTATCAAACACACATTTTTGTCTCGACCACCACATTATGTACTTTTTCTAACCATTTAATATATCGTTGGCTTCTCTTATTTTTATCTCCTGATAGTGATAAAGCTTCGTTGTCCTTAGTTTTTTCCAACTGTCGCCACCATCAATTTCAACTTCTGGATAATTTATTTGCATTCTCTCAATACTCTATACTCTTTATTTATATTTGCTCAATTTATCCACTACTAACTGTATCTTATCTTGTTTCACTTACAACCTCCATTCTTCACAATAATTGTCATCGTAGTGATTATTTCAAACCACTAAATTGCCCGCCTGGGTAGTGTGTCTGCCTCACATTCAAAAGGTCGCGAGTTCAAATCTCGCTTAGGGTGAGTTACCCGGATAAGGTTTTTTCGGGGTTTTCCCTTCTCCTGAGAAGACGAATGTCGAGTAACTTTAAGCTCCATGGACCCCGAGACCACTTGGGCATCATTTCACCAATTTCATTCATCGTCCGATATGACAACCAGGTTAAAGGATGTTAAGCTAAAAAAAAACAAACAAAAAAGAAATACTAACTCTGTAATTGCGCCTAGCACTAACGCATCTGCAAAAAGTAACCCAGGAATCTGTGTAATATTAATTACTGGCATGAAATTCCAATAATACATTGTCTAGATATACAGTAGTAACATTAATTCTGTGCACTTTTTAGTTAAATGAGCTTTCAGATCACAATATTGCATTAAACGCTTATTCAGGATTATTCTTATCTGATACATTAATAGCCAGGAACTTCTTGCATGATATACTATTAAACCTTTTTACACAAACTGGAGCTAATTTAGCCCTTAATAGGGTAATTTGGCCCAACTTCTGAAAATGTATATATATGTTTATTAAATAATATATCATATCTTACATTGTATCTAATGTGAAAATTGGAATTAATAATTATAATATAATAGATGAAGTCAACATTTGGCGAAATTTATTGATTTTTGGAATTATGACACTTCAAAACCAGAATAGCATAATCTTAAGTATACAAGTTGTTCCAAATTTCGAGCCCCCTATTATAAGAGATCAATAATTACAAATATTTCATATTTATTTTTCTCAAAAATAGCTGTAACTGTTTTATTAAAATACCATACATTAAAGATATTTACATCACAAATATGATGCATATCTTGAATTTTCTGGATAAGCCTCTAAAGACCCCTTTTTCTGGATAGCTTTGCATATTTTTCCATAACGGTTTAACAGTAAGAAATAGACAAAATCTTACTACTCAAAAATGTAGATCACATTAAAACACACAATTTGTATCATATAAGTTTCTCTTATATAGTTGACCGTTTTTAGATATTCCTTGTTATTGGTGTCAGTTTTAAACTATCTAACTTTTTACAAAATAATTTATGCAAGGTCAACCAAACCTCAATTGTATTGCTTCACATAGCGATCAGCTTTGCAAATATTTGACTATTACTTTGGCATAATGTATTCTCTTATTTCCCTTTTATTTACAATTCTGTTAATGTGTATTTTGATTAGCTTATGTGGATAGTAGAATAATACTTTGTAAGGATAATTTGTATTTGGAACAGCTAGAGAAAGTAATGTGAATGTAATCCATCAGATTTTTCAGTATGTAATCGTCTCAGATTGTATTAAATAGGTCCACAAACACATTAACTCTGTTTCATTGCGCCATTTCTTAAGGAACTCTTCCTTTGTTTCTCTTCATTAATTTAATCTGCTCTATTATTCGTTCACTCCTTTTTTCTCCATCTAGCGTGTGTATGTAATAAATCACCTATTTCTCAAGTTACTATTTCTTTTATACTCTTTTTCCCCATACAATTCTTTAAAATATATCATCCATTCCCCAGGTTTTATATTGGTTTTCGTTACATAAGTACATACATTGATTTTATAGCTTTCTATACCTTCATTTACATTAATTTCATGTTCCTTCTTCCAGTTTGGTTTCTTTTGTTCTAACAGAAAATTGTATGAATCCTTTCATTACATGTACTCTTCCTTTGATTCTGTATACTTGCCCAACATCTGTTGTGCTTGCCTTTACATTACTTTACATTTTTACTTTACCAGCCCTCGTCCCTTTTATAAACCCTCTTTTTCATGTACATTTCCACCCCAGCTCTTAGCATAATGATATTAAGAATGTCCACTACACTTTCAATTTCATTTTTTGTACATAAATCTTGCTCCAAAGATATATCTGCCCATCATCAGAGACTAGTACTTGTCTAAACTTATTGCTAAGCTCTTCCTTCTATTTGTATATATTGTATTCTTCTCCTTATTCCTTTCATCTCTTAAATTATAAATCAATTTGCTTCTATGCATTGTAATGTCCACCATCAATGGATTTAAATTTGATACCTTAAAATTACTTAACCTGGTCCTCCGATTTCCCCCGCCACTCATTCCACCAATTGCTCTATTATCACATTTACAATCATCAATTTCGTTTATATCTTATATCATCTACTTCCTCGTGTTCATGTCTGCCTACGGGCCGACCCCTTGTAACAGGTTCTCCATTCTGTGGTTTCGTGCCGTTGGCTCACCGACTGGCTTCTGAATTGGCTTGTAAGTCCTAGGGGTAGTCAGTCCTACAAATACGGGGTCGATTAAGTCGATTAGGAAACGAAAATTACTTAAAGTGAACCATGGCAAATGACCGCAATACATATTCAGTCACAGTTTTCCCATTACTACAAACAAAAGTGTATTTCGCATTCTCGGCTTCATCATATTTCCCATTCAAAATAACCAAGGTATTCAATTCACAAAATTTTATTAATTTTTCAAACACTTCACTTATTTTCGCCACTTAGGTCACTTTTTCCAATCCTAATATTAAATCTCCTTGATATAATCACAGTGTTCACAAATGACTCCTTTAATTCCTCTATTATCTTCTTATAATTGTTTAAGGAAGTCAGAATTATGAAAACCCTAGGGAAGAGGGGAATTATATGCCATTCCTTTACATATCACATTTTGGTTCTATTTGTCTGTCCTCTAACACAACCCACTGTCATAGAACAAATTTCTTTAATTCTTTTCCTTTCCTTAACATCTTTATTACAAAGAAACCTTTACCTCCTGATAGCCCCCCCTTTCTTGCTACCGTTTCTCCTTATACCAAAGGGTAGTTAGGTTTGGGACAGTTTTCCTGAAAATCTTCGTGTATTACCCTCGGAAGAAACTGAACTTAAATACTAAGTTTAGTATATTGAACGGAATTTTCGTTTTTTGAGTTATGCTGGTGAGAATACTAACGGAGTAGTATCTACTTAGTTTGATGTTATTTCTGTTATAATTTAATATAATGCAGTTCCAAATTTTGTAGTTTTTCAAATTGCGCAAATGCAATAGCGCCCTTGTATTTTCGCAAGCAAGGTCAAAATAGCATTTTGGTTTTAAGTATTTGTTAAGTGTGTTTATTACTCCTTGATCGATGTCAGAGAGGACAGAAACGATTGATATGTAAGTTTACTGTTCCTTTGTTATTTTCCAAGGTCGTGACAGCCTAAGTAATTATCCTTTAGTTGGCAAATATTCGAGTTTAAAGTTGTCGTTAAGAAACACATATATGGTCTCACGAGCATTTGTAGACCTCGCACAAATTAAACAATTAGTCAGTGAAATGGAGCGAAATTTAGAATTCTAAGTAGTCAACAATTTTTACCCTGTGTCAAAGGCTACTATTTGTGTGAAATGTTGTCAAAATCGGTGCAAGGGTGTACAAACCTATAAGGTCCATACATACACAGATACCGTCTTTAATGACTTTAAAATGGCTTGCAAATGCATTATTTTTATTACTGCTGAAAAGAATTCGCTCGACGTTTTGGCGCGTAGAACAGTCTATGGCTGCACGCCACCATGGTTCGCGCACCACTGAGCGCAAACAGTAAAATTTACAACACAACAACCTGCACTGTAATTCTTCCTCCTTTTATAGCTACAAAATGACGTTACAAACTTTCTGGAAACTAGCATAAAATGCTAGAAGCCGAACCTTGGAGAAGAATCGAGAGTTGCGTTCCCGAAGGCTCCTGATACATCTCGCCGCTCTTCCATATTGCTCACGCAGCAAACTGCGATGTCTCGCATTCCAGCACCACCGCCGCATATTAGAGCGAACTTGAGAGCGGTCACATTCACGACGGTATTGTCACAAATACATACAAACACTCATTTTGTATATTACGATGTCTTGTAATGTAGTAACGAAATTGACGAAAATTTTAAAACTAAATTATTTATTGTATGTGATTAGAATCAATTCAAGACATACAAGATAAATTGTGTTGGGTGGCGCATTAAACATTTGAAATGCTCGTGATGGTGGTGAAAAAGGTCAGTTTCGGCTAACGCATGAATGATCAAGTTCTAAAGCTCGGTAGAATGGGTGAGTTATTAATACGACAAACTCTAAGAGAGGGAGCCAGTATGGTTTGTTTACGTTTTCAGCTATCCATTTTATGTGTGTACTTCTATTTGGAGGAATGCTCACGATGGGGAAACCCAACGACATTTTAAATAAATAATGAGATAAACCAGTTAGGATTTATTGACTGACCTCTGGAACTGGGAAAACATGCAATTATCTGACTAAAGTGCATAAAAACAGGTAAAACCAGCTCAGAAACAATTTAATGCTTTGCTTGCTTTACTATACGTACGGGTGGAGCACAGGGACAGAAGAAAAGGGTAAATTAGGACTGAGGGGGAGCAAGAAAGGGATATAGTCATGGAAAAAAGTATTCATACACCAGTGTTTATGTAGAAAAACTTAATTTGTTATAACCAAAGTTATCCAGAGAGGTTATATGGTAAACTAACATTATGATATTTCCTCCTGAATCTATACACATAAACGCATGACCTAAATTATTCCTCTTCAAAAAGTAAACAAAACATTTGTACCAGCTGGCTTCTCACAACGAGGAAAAAAGTATTCATACACTCAAAGAAAATGACAGTTTAAATACAATACAATAACAAAAATAATACTTTGTAGGCATTCCCGTTCTACGTATTACTTCTGTTAACCTCTTTGGCATGGAATGAACCAGGTTTTTTGTAGTCTCTAGGCAATATTTTACCATTCTTGCTGAAGACATTGTTTCAGAGCTGCCTTACTTCGTATGTCATGCTTTCGGACCATTCTTTCAAGGGTATCCCAAGATGTTCAATTGGATTAAGGTCTGCACTCTGTGCTGGAGACTTGAGAACGTGGGGAGCAGTGGGGAGTATGGTACAACAACCACAAACGAACAATTTCCGCCGTATGCTTAGGATCATTGTCTTGTTGAAAGTAGCAATCTGTGCCTAAACTCAATGTATCAACACTCTTTTGCAGACTATTTTTTAGGATATTTAAATACTGAGTTCTATCCATGTTACCTTCATTCTTATTAACATATTCTTTTCCCTTTGCGTCAGCTTCTGTGGTCGTCCTCTTCTTTCGCTATTAATGATAGAATTTCTCTCTATATATCGTGTTATTATGGACTGCACAGTTGCCCGGCTTCTTCCAATAACATCAGCAATGTTTGAAAATAATTTTCCCTTTTGATATTGAGAGATAACTATCTGTCTTTCCTCTACAGTTGTTTCTTTACCTTTGCGGCCCATATTTCTGTCGCACGGCATTCACTACGTAACATAACCAACAAGCAGGAGGTGTAGCTTGCCACTGAAGGCCTTGCTTGCTGCCAATGGTTCGTTGGTGGTTTCTGTGTTTACATTTCTAGTGGTGTATGCATACTTTTTTCACTGTCAAGTACAGCCAGCATTGGGGTATCGTTTATTTCCCTGAGGTAAGTTTGTTTAATACTCAAATCTTTGTTATCATGACACTGTTTATTTAATGGGGTGGCTTCCTACACAGAATCGAAATATCAGTGGTCAATTTCAATTGCAGTACTGTATGAATGCTTATTTCCATGACTGTAATCACCGAGAGTGACCAGACTGAAGGAATGACTAGGGCAAACAATAAGTGGAGAGAAAGAGCAGAGAGGAAACATGGAAAATGTGAGGTTAGGGAAGTAGGGCAAGGAGGTGTACAAAGCAGAGCAGGTATGCCTAAAGGTAACTCTTGCCAGGTACTGACGTCAGAACTCGTTTTTCCCAATTCCAATCAATGGTGGCGAGTTACATATACTGTCATATATGCGTACAGTGCTCGGTAACGAATATGCTGTTTGTAAGCAAACATAAAGAAAATGTCAGCTGCGAAACATCACATTAAAAGTATCACTTTCATAATATTTTGAGGGGCAACGCACGAGTTGCAAATGGAATTACTTGTTCTACAAAATTGTACAGACATAAAAAATTCGAAAGAAAAGGAAATATTAATTTGTTAATAATTTTCATATGACAATGTTGTTTTTTAAACTACTTTCATCAGAATTAATCGTCATATTACTGGTTTAAGAGACCACCACTAACTTTACAGTCAACTGATGACCATTACTCTTCGGATAAATTAGTAATTCATTTAATGAAATCATTAACGGTTTGGGAGTTTTTCTTTTTTTAATTTTTTCGTTTATATAATCCCTTTAACATCTATAGTCAGATCGGGTCTTTGCTTTAGAAACAACTCGTTTACTGTAGGTTCTTTAACGTTGGGTTTTAATAATTTTATTTTATTCAAACACACACTCTCGCATACAGAGTCTTCCCCAACTCTGTGGGAGATAGCGAATGATGCTGGTTAAAGAAAACCTCCCTGCTCCAGCCGGGTATCGAAACCGGTTCCTCCGGGTAAAGTGTCAGTTTGCTGACCACTCAGCATAGAGGCAGTCAAGTCAGGAGTTATATAAATAATCGCCTAAAGATTCATTTTTCCAAATTGCGATTATTTGCATCAATTTGATGGCAATGTTTGGCTCTACTTACATTTGCAAACATGTCACCCAAGTAAAAGAAAAAAAGACAATACTAGATGCAGATGAAGAAGGCCTTGTGTTTACAAACATTTCATTACATTGCATAGCAGCATGTCCCAGTGCTTCACAGAGAGTGGAATGAAAACATTATCATGGGCTATATCTTTGTTAATACAAACCTCTCAGATAACGCACTGATTATTCTGGGAAATCGTCCACCTTTTGTAGTGCAGAATGAACGCGTCACTTCAGCCAATGAATGCAAATGACAGGGAAACCTGGAGTATGCGTGGAGTAAAAACCAACGACTTATCGCAGCCTTTGATGCCGATATGTTAACCTTCTCAGTAGCACTGTGCCTTTTCATTTGCTCCTTCAATTTGGACATGTCTGAATTAGAACAACAAAGTGAAAAAAGCTAAGAAATGAACCATGAAAGTAAGGAACTAGGATAGAAATTAGGGAAAGGACAGCAAAGTAAGGAACAGAAAAGGGAGATCAGACACTTAAAAGGAATAGACGCGAATTATTCACAGATAAAAAGAGGAGAGGTAAGGTTAACATACCCGAATAACCAATGCTTTGAGTTGAATGCGACCCTAGGGTGAAATATACTCCTAGATGAAGATGTATGATGTATAATTGCAAAATTGTAATAATGTATCAGAAGAAGAACTAAATTGCAATAATTCATTACTTTACAATTAACGTATATTTTTAATATGCAGGAACGGCCTTTGAAGACTACTTTATTCTGGATGAATTTTACAAAATTGTGCACAACTGCTAAACCATAAGAGATGGACAAACTTACTGCACAAAAAATGTAGAGCACTTTAAAACACGCAATTTATGTTATATGCATTTTTTTTTCATGGAGGTGATCGTTTTTGGGATATTCCTTGTTTTTGGTTTCAGCTTTAAAAATTATACTTTTCTCACACAGGACTTTGTCAACTCCTGTCCATATAAATAAAGGAACTTCAATCACATAGCAACCAGCTTTTGACTAACACTTTAACCTATGGTACTCCCTTAATTCCTTTCTACTTACAAGGAAGCAAGTAAGAACATTTCTGTTAATTTTTTTCGATTAGCATTAAGTAAATAGAACGATAAGCTTTTCAACAAACATTTGTTGCAGAGATGTAGAGAAAGTCATGTGGATGGAACACATCAGCTTTTTTTAAAATGCTGTCACTATTCACTTGTTTCTCCCAATGCTATGGGAAGAGTATGGAATTTCAAGGAAAGCATACGCATCTGACGATCGCTGTCCTCAATGTTTTATGCCTTCAGCGAAATGTGCAATGGAACTATTGCTGCAAGTTTTATGCTTATTAACATGGAAATATGTAAGTAGAACAAATCTGATGTGTTCCATTCACATGACTTCTCTATCTATTCGGTAACAAACTATACTTGCAAAACATTATTCTTCCTTCTGTTTATTCTAATTAAGTTTTCATTACTTAGTTCATTATAAATAGAAGCGAAATATGAGAACACACTAAACTGGTGGTCGATTTTTACTTTCTTTATACGTACTGTACATAGTGTATACAGAAGGTATTTCACTCCACCCAAAAATTCGATACCGGATTTCCCCGGAAATATGTTTTAGGTCCTCTTTAGCTAAAAAAAAAAAAAAAAAAAAAAAAAAAAGCATTTTCGGAAAGAGGTCTGTGTGTGAACACGATAACTCAAAAACGAAAAGTCGATAAAATACCAAACTTGGTGTTTAAGTTTACTAATTCCCAGGGGTGGGACACGAAGATTTTGAGAAAAATCCTCCACCTCAAACTACCCTTTACATGGAACATTTTTCGAAAATTTTGATTTTCTCAAAAATGACTACCAATTTTGATTAAAATTTCATATATTAAAGATACTTACCTGACAAATTAAATGTATATCTTGAATTTTCTGGGAATAGCCTCTGAAGAGTACTTTATTCTGAATGAATTTTACGCAATTTTGAATAACTGCTAAACCGTAAGAGATGGATAAAAACTTACAACACGAAAAATGTAGAGCACGTTAAAACACACAATTTATGTTATATACATTTTTTCGTGGAGTTCATCAGTTTTGAGAAAATCCTTGTTTTTGGTTTCTGCTTTGAAACACTTTTCTCATACTGGAATTTGCCAACTGCTCTCTATACAAAGAAACTTCAGTGACAGCAACCAGCTGTTGACTATCACTTTAACCTATTATATTCCATTATTTCGCTTCTACTATCAAGGAAGCAAGTAACAATAGCTTTTAACAATAATTTGTTGCAAAGATGTAGAGAAAGTCAGGTGAATGGTACACATATTTTTTTTAAAGCTGAGCGATAATATTGGTAGAGGTTCACTTTGCATATACATTTAAAAAAGGAAAAACCAATGCCGATTTCCCGTTTCATAAATGTGTGAGAATTTTAAAATTAAAACAAATAACAAGGAATAACTCCGAAATGGCCAACTCCACAATTAAAAATTGTATTTGACAGAAATTGTGAATTTTAACGAGATCTATATATTTTGTATAGTAACATTTTGCCTGCTACCGTTTACCAGTTAGGCAAACGTCCTCCAGAATAATCAAGGCTTCAGAGGGTATTCTTGAAAATTCAAGATATACATTTCATTTGTCATCTAAATATATTTAATATATATTATTTTAATCAAAATCGAGACATTTTTGAAAATTCAAGCTTTCAAAAAGTGTTCATTCTAAAGCATAGTTTGGGGAGAGGAGAGTTTCCTGAAAAACTTTGTGTTGCCACATTGGAAGATACTAAGCTTAAATACCAAATTTGGTACTTACTGCCATTTTGTTTTTGAGGTTTACTGTTCAGACACACACACACACACACACACACGCCATTTTTATCCAACATTATTTAAGAGGTGTCCTCAAAATATGTATTTTGGTACAGAGTTTAAGGGAGGAATGCAGTACCTTTCCTGCCTACTAATACATTGTAAATACGTGGTAGAGAAAGTAATAATCTTTCTTAAAATTGTATATGTAAGAATAAACAATAATAGGTAGAGAAAGTAATGTAAATGTACCACATGGTTTATTAACCATTACTAATTTGTTTTTCATATTTTTTTTCTTAATCCAAACCTTCAGACTCGGTGGTAGTGCCGCTGCTTACCAAGCGGGAGACCTGGGTTCGATCCCCAGTACCGGTGTGGGGATTTTTCCCCCGCTGGGAGACCTGGCCCGGGGTGCACTCAGCCTCGTAAGGAGCTACTCGATGGAGAAGTAGCGACTCCAGGTCTTGAGGACCGCATTAACCGGCCGGGGGGCTCGAGGCACTGACCACGTCTCGCCCTCCGATACTGCACCCCATCCATGACGTCTGTAGAGATGAGGGACGCAGCGGCCGGGCGGTAGGCCAAGGTTCCCCGTGAGCTGTCGTGCCATGGAGATAGTTAAACCTTCAAACTCTATAGGCACCGTGCACGCTACTCTGGCGGCAACTTCGGTTACTAACAAGAGGATGACAGAGAGTAAGAATATTAGCGTGTGCTCTAAGATATGAAGTATCGAACCTCCTGAAAATGTAAATAATACAAGAAGGCGGAAAGGGAACAATAACTGCTGTGTTGTAGCACCTACAAGAACACTTCGCCAGCTATTGCCTTTTATTCTTTTCCCACGGGAAAACTGAAGGGCAAAGAAGAAATCTATGGATTCCAGCTGTGCATCGAAACAAGTACACTAATTATATAGTGTACCTCAAAGTAGCATGTGCTTAAAAATTAACTGCAGCTTAGATGATAAAGTTTAGAAATTAATGCTAACGTTTTTTAAGTTAATAAGTAGAAACTCTAAATACTGTGAGTATTATGCGAATAATCTGGCCACTATTATTATTATTATTATTATTATTATTATTATTAATATTATTTTTATTCATATTTATGTACGTGTAGTTGTGTACGTATTACTATTCATACTTTATATTTTATTTTTAGTCCTGAGGGATCATCGTGAGAATCAAAGCCCGCAACAAAATTTTTCAGCATTCACTTCATCGGAGATAAAAGGTCAGGACATCCCCACAGTTCAGCATATGTTCTCAGTATATTTTCAGATGTGTACAAAAAGATTTCGACCGTTTGAAACAGCACTTTCAGTAATAGTATGCACTTTATAGGCAGAAAACCACAAATAATTCTACATCGCACATGGCTTCCGCTTCTAACTATCCTCCTATTAAGTACAAAGCATGACACGGAGCGGCGCCACAGTACCACTTTCTGATCCGTGCACGGTGCCTATAGTGAGAAGGGAATGATTCTAACCAAATTTTTTCGCTCCTACCGGGAACACTGACACCTATGATGAGACCTAGAACGTTGAGAAATTCTTTTTTGTTATCCATGAAGTTTTAATAGTTTGTCTATTAATACAAAAATATTCACGATAAGATTAGGAACTCAATCTTAGCTAAAAGGCAATAAACGAAGTTAGCACTTGTAAATGTATGATTAAGACATCATAAAATTGCAAACTTAAAATCCGATCATTCAGGAAACAGCTCAGCGAATTGGAGACATCGGAAACTGAAGAATACGTGTTCAGCGAAGTTTGCCCTAAGAGCATCCTCTATCCTCTAAAGCTTGCACGGGTTGATTGAATCGTGGACACATGTCTACGTGACTGCTGCTTGCTATTGTTCTAGAAGTTTCCAAGAGACACTTTACTTAACTATTCTAAGGGTTAACCTCGTCTGCGTGTACTCCTGGAACAATACAGAGTGACATTTTGTGAGCACCAAGAAAACAGATGTTCTGCTTCCTTCTCCTGAACTAAAATAATAACATATTCAATTACAAAAACAAATTCATTGAATATTCAATGTATTTCAAAAGCTGATGAATACATTTAATTTTTACTTTCTCTAACAAAATGTTTTTGTGGTATAGACGTAGATATTTGATAATTAGTGCCTTAATATATTTTCAGTTTAGCGTATTAGTTGCTTTTTAATGTTCGTCTGTTTTTCAACAAATATATCTCACCTGATATTTTCTGCACTGTCGTAAATGCTCAATAAAATGAACAAAAGCTGTCGTATAGACTATCCGTTTTGCGTTATGTGTTCATACTTCAATACCCAGACAGTCTGAGGACATTAACCTGCCAGAAAGTACTCGTACCCATTTACATATTAAAATAAACATTATATTTATTGTAAATGCAAGCATAAGCATAAAATACTCAAACGTGTTTAAATTTCCATTCTCATTTATTTCTCTATGAAAATTTAAATTTTTTATAACATAAATAAATTGTCAATTGTTTTTTCACACAAGCACGGTATAGGACAGGAGTGAAAAGGTAAGAGTCAGAGTGAAAAATTCAATACCATAGCCGGGATTTAAGCCACTGATCTGCTGGTGTGCGTACAGTTGCTCTAACCACTAAACTACCACGACAACATGCCTACACGGAAAACCCGAGATTTAAAGTACTAATGACATTGCAAGTCGCCATTGAGGTACGTCATCTCGAAATAATTTGTGATCTCCTTGTGGTTTACCGGGACATATGCGAGTTAGTTGAGGAATTTAATGCCATGTTGCCATGGTAGCTCAGTGGTTAGAGCAACTGGACGGAGACCAGTAGATCCATGATTAAAATCGCGGCTATGGCATTGAATTTCTCAGTCTGGCTCTACTTTATCCACAAACAAAATATGACGTGTTCCATTCACATTAGTTGCTTCAGCTGTTCTACAAACTTTCCTAGCAAAATATTATTTTTATCTACATCATAATCGCGATAAGCATTAGTAAACTTGAGCTTATTACTTGTTCTTTGTAAGCAGCAACTAAATAAAGGAATGTACAGGCTAAAGCGGTAGTCAAATGTGTGAAACAATTGAAATTCGCTTCTCTTTGCTTGCTAGGAATAAACAAGAAAGAAAAGAAAGCTGACTTCCCGTTTCAGAAAAGTTAAAAACTGAACTCAATAACTCGGAATACCTTGAACACGGTTATCTCCACCAAAAAGATGTATGTGACATATATTGCGTATTTTAATGAGATCTGCAATTTTTGTGCAATAAGGTTTTTTATCTATCTCTTACCATTTACATGTTATTCAAAGCTCTTCCAGAATGAAGAGGTCATCAGAGCCTATGCCCAGAACATTCTAAATATACATTTCGTTTGTAGTAAAGATATATTAACGACATGGCATTTTAATCAAAATTGTTAGAGCTATTTTTTTAGAAAATTATTTTCAAAAAATGTTCCATCTAAAGGGTAATTGGGGTGGGGGACTTTTTAAAAATCTTCGTGTCACTTCCATAAAAGACATTGAAGCTAAAAAAACCAAGTTTGGTGGTTTACCAAAACGTATTTGAAGTTTGCTACTCACAGACACAACGCACGTTTCTAAAGCGCGCGCGCGCGCGTGCTCTCTCTCTCTCTCTCTCTCTCTCTCTCTCTCTCCATATATATATATATATATATATATATATGGTGCTAATGAACTATACCAAAATATTTTCATAGAATATGTAGATTACTTAAATATTTGAGATAGACTTATAAGCCTGTTTATTGAAATTTTGAAGTAACGACTATAAGTTTCTGAAGTGCCAGTACGCCACGTATCGCGGCACTTCGTCTGGAATGAAAAAAATAATAAAAAAAATTACTCTATGACAGCAATCGAACTCGTGACCTTTGGAATAGCAGCTTCCCGCTTTACGTTTAAAGAGCCGGTCCACATGGCCACGCTCGCTAAAGCGTCTCGCTTTGGTGCTTCGTGGACATGGGATCGTGGGTTCGAGTCCCGCCATGGGCATGGGTGTTATATGTTTGTGCAATGTGTCTATGTTGTAAAGGAACAGTAAAACCAGTAATCAGTAAAACCTACGGTGGGAAATGTAAATGGGAATACAGCACCGGAGTCCTGATCAGACTCCGGTACTGTTTAAAATAAAAAAAAAAAAAAAAAAAAAAAAAAAAAAAGCCGGCCGGTCCCCATGGCCGCGCTCGCTAAAGCGTCTCGCTTTGGTGCTTCGTGGGCAGGGGATCGTGGGTTCGAGTCCCGCCTTGGGCATGGGTGTTATATGTTTGTACAATGTGTTTGTAAAAGACCAGTAAAACCAGTAATGAAACAGTAAAAACCTACGGGGGGAAAAATGTAAAATAGGGATACAGCGCCGGAGTCCTGATCAGGCTCCGGTACTGTTTTAATAAAAAAAAAAAAAAAAAAAGCCACCAGTGCAGTTGGAAAAACGCCTCCAGAGTAGACACAACTCTAGAACATAGTTAATGAATGCTCAGTGTCGCATTATCATGTGATTAGTTCGAGATTTTACAGATTTTTGCGACATTAAATCTTGAGAACGCTAGTAACTGCTGCTAAAATTCGATATTTCTATACTCGGGCAGCAGTTTTAAAGACATTCTAAGCTATTTTTTTCAACCTGCTTTGCTTTAACACCGACTTATCAGTACCTGATACCCACACGTTTAACGCTATGTAGCTGATTATGTTTATCCGGGGACCATGTATCGCCGATCTCAAATTACTTATATCAGTCACGTGTAAATCTCGCAAATTATTTCAGTGAGGTTCATTAACACCCTGTATATATATTTCCGGTAAAATCTCTGTATTGAATTTTTGTGTTGGATGCAGATCTTCTCTAAGTCCTATGTCCTGGAGAAAGTACAAATATTTGAGTATGTAAGAACCTTGATTGATTCCTTCACTTAGCTATTAATTTAGTGCAATTGACTTCGATTTTCGCTATCGGGAGAACAGCCGTCTGTAAATTAACATGAAGTGTGTAGAAGAATAAGTGTTTAAAAACAATCTGATGTGTTCCGTTCACACGACTTTCTCTACATCTCTGCAACAAATTATTGTCACAAAGCTTATGCTTCCATTTATTTCATTACTTATTACTTGCTTCCTTGTTAGTAGAAACAAAATAAGGGAGTACCATAGGTTAAGATGATTGTCAAGAGCTGGTTGCTATGTGACAAACTCCATTGTTTATATGGACAGGAATTGACAAATTCCTGTATGAGGAAAAACAAGTTTTTCAAAGCTGAAACTAAAAACAAGGAATATCTCAAAAACGAACAACTCCACGAAAAAAATATGTACATAACATAAATTGCGTGTTTTAACATGCTCTACATTTTTGTGTGGTAGGATTTTGTCCATCTCTTACGTTTTAGCAGTTATGTAAAATTCCGTAAAATTCATCCACAATAAAGTAGTCTTCAGAGGCCATTCCCAGAAAATTGAAGATATACATTTTGTTATGTAAATTTATTTAATATACGATATTTTAATCAAAATCGTTATAGCCATTTTTTGATAAAATCAACATTTTGGAAAAAAGTTCTATATAAAGGGTAGTTAGGGGGGATTTTCTTGAAAATCTTCGTGTCCCATCCTTGGGAGATAACCAAACTTAAATACCAAGTTTGGAATTTAACGGTCTTTTCGTTTTTGATCTATACCGTCCACAGACACACACGCACACACGGACCGTTTTCCAAGAATGCTTTTTCTGGAATCAGGGGAACCCAAAATCTCTATCGAAATTTTGGGAGCATTACAATATCTTCTCCATACACTATGGGCATAGTACGTGTTGAGAAAGTAATACATACTTTGAACAAGAGTGGCTAGTGAAAGTCGTGTGTCAGTTGTTTTGCAAGGTGCTGTCGCTATTCATTTACTTCTCGCGATGTAATTGGAGAATATAGAACTCGCTTTTATACACATAAATGGATATTTTTAATATCTTTATTTAAATTTGCCAGACAACTAGCGACAAAATGTGTTTATATTGATACAGTATTTCAAAGATATTACCATATTTTACTTAAGTACACAATTTAACTTGCTTGTTGGGTCAAGTGCTTCATCTGGAATTGAAATTCGGACATTTTTCGGGTCACTAGACGAATGTTGGGAAGCTTTTTCATTCCCCTGATCTTCCTGTCCCTTCTTTTCATCTCCATTTCATCCCAACCGATCTCTTTCAAGGTTGTAAGTGTCAGCAGTGACTGTGGTGAATGCGCTTAGGAAATACAGTTCTTGGCGCAAGTTGGTTTTGGAGTCATCTGTAAGACCTAGGGCATTCAGTCAGAATTGGCGCGCGAGCTTCTAGCTCTCCACGCGTCAAGTTGAAGAACTATTTCATCTATGCTAGAGACCAAACATGGTGGTTCTTTCCCCGCGGTTCGATTTCGTCGATAATACTCTTATATTATATACTCTTGGCGTCTGACGCACAGTAAGCCTTTGTTGGCTGCAGTGTGGAACCCCTTCCGGATTGCACTAACAATCAACTGATTAATTTACAGTATTTTAGGAACTTAAATAATGATAGAATATTGGTCGGTTAATCTAATGCTGCCTGAAGATCTGAGGCAATTTGATTCTTTGATCCAGTAGTTGGAGTAGCGACCACATTCTGTAATAATGTGCTCCCTGTCAGCCTTTTATTCCAATGTGTACAAAATGGAGGATCCTGTCTGGTAATAGATAATCGTGTGCAAATTTAATATAGTCAGTTATTAATATGTCAAGAACCGCTTGCTGACGACAGCTGAAAACTTTATAAATCCTTGGAATTCATAGTAAGATTTTACTTCCTGCAGCTTGCTGTTGTGTTCAGGGTAGTTGCTTTTCTACTGCTGAATCAGTTTTTTTTTTAATTTACAAAATAGCATCATGAAACAGGTATAGGAGGATAAATTGGTCCTTGTCTGGTTGCCTCCTTTGCTGCTTCATCTGCTTTTTTTTTTTTGCCCTCTATTCCTTAATGAGAGGTATGAACATTAAAACTATTTGTGGACCTTCAAGATTAATTTATTGCACATCATTTGTATTTATTTACTTGATGGCTTATTTGATGAGAGATTTTGTATAAATACTAAAGCACTGTAAGAATCTGAATAGATTACATATTCTTCTTTATATTTAATCACCTTAAGGGTTTTTAATACCTACTAAATCGTTCGCTGGAGTAGATGGTGACACTTCTAGTAATCACTGTAACATTGTGTGTTACTGATTGGAGATTAGAATGACTGGATTTGGTTTCCTCTCTACGCTGTATTTACAACCAAATCTGTAATGAAACAGTCCTCAGTTAACATGCAGTAAGTTGAAATTTTTTTCTAAGAGTAGTTAGTAAAATAAGCCTTAAGAGAGTGACGTATTAGATTTATATTTTATATTCTAATATAAAAATTAACCATAAAAGCGTAGAAGTCATTGAAATGCAATACACGTATAAACGTTTTCCGTAGCAATAGCTCTTACCTAAATATTCGTTCTATACGTTAAAATTTTACATGGTAAATTTGCCTACACTTTAATTGGTAAGGATGTGCCATAATCTCTTTCTAATTTATCTATTATATATCAACTGGTAGGGCCATAAGTACAGATGTTTGTATGTAAGCAGAATTCGATGCCACGATTTGACCAGAAAAACACGTTTCCAGTCTCCCTGAATAAACAAAATCTATGTTCCAAACACATGACTTTGTCTAGCTGCTCCACAAATAAAATATTCTTACGAAAAATTATTCATTTATCTACTTCATGCTAATCGAGATAAGCATTAGCAGAAACTTGTGTATTTTAACAAGGTTACATTTTTTGTGCAGTAAGCTTTTGCTATCTACGTACACAAAAGTCATCCACAATGAAGAGATATTCGGAGGTTATTCCCAGTAAATTTAGGATATAGATTTGATTATTGCTAAAATATCTCGTACGGTATTTTAATCAAACTCGTTAAAGCCCTTTTTGAGAAAAACAAAATTTTCGAAAAACGTTACATGTAAAGGGAGTTGGAGGGGGTTCTCGAAATATTTGTGTCACATCCTTGGAAGATACTGAACTTAAATACAAAGTTTGTTATCTAAAGGTAATTTCGTTTTTGTTTTCTCTACACGTACTGTGTACATAGTGTATACAGAAGGTATTACATTGCACCCAAAAATTCGATACTGAAATTTCACCGAAAATACATGTTTTGGGTCCCCCTGAATCCAAAAAAAAAGCATTTTTGGAAGACGGCCGTGTGTGTATGTGTGTGCCTGTGTGTGTCTGTGGACAGCATAGTTCAAAAATGAAAAGACCGTTAAATACCAAACTTGGTATTTAAGTTTGGTATCTTCCGAGGATGCGAAACGAATATTTTCAAGAAAATCCCCCACCCCAAACTACCCTTTACATGGGAAAAAATTCTAAAATTTTGATTTCCTCAAAAATAGCTCTAAGAATTTTAATTAAAATTTCTTATATTTAAGAAATGCCAAACAAAATGTATATCTTAAATGTTCTGGACATAGCCTCTAAAGACCTCTTTATTCTGGATGATTTTATTGAATTTTGTATAACTGGTAAACCATAAGAGATGGACAAAAACTTACTGCACGAAAAGTATAGACCACGATAAAACACACAATTTATGTGTTATACATTTTTTTTATGGAGTTGATCGTTTTTAAAATATTGCTTGTTATTGGTTTCAACTTTAAAAAACATTCTTTTCTCATACAGGAATTTGTCAACTCCTGTCCATACAAACAAAGGGACTTCAGTCAAATAGCAACCAGCTTTTGACTATCACTTTAACCTATGGTACTCCCTTATTTCCCTTCTACTTATAAGGAAGCAAGTAATAAAACTATTTGTGCTAATTTTCTCAAACAGTATAAAGTAAATATAAGCATAAGCTTTTTAACAATAATTTGTTGCAGAGATGTAGAGAAAGTCATGTGAATGGAACACATCAGACTTTTTTTGTGAAAGATAGTGTTCTTTTCATTATTTAAGCAACAGAAAAATTCGCAATCCTCAACGGAAGAGAGCAGGAAAATGTTTGGAGGCAATTTTAATATTTTAGAGCATGAATGAGCCTATTTTCTGAATAATTTTGCAAAACCCTGTGCTGTAGGAATAAACCTCAAGCTACGGACAACGCTGGGTGTTTCATCTAGTAGTTTTCTCACTAAAGGGTAGTCTCAGGTGAAGCAATATGTTTTGAAAATGTTTGTGTCGCATCCTTGGAAAATGGAACATGTAAATACTAGGTTTGGTGTTTAAGAGACTTAGCTGTTAGCAGACACACTCACATGACTTTCTCTATATGTACTAAGAACATAGTGTATAGAGAAGGTATTGCATTGTACCCAAAAATTCGATACCGAGATTTCACCGGAAATACATGTTTTGAGACCACCTGAATCAAAAAGAAAAAAGCATTTTTAGAAACATGTCCGTGTGTGTGTGTCTGTCTGTCTGTGGGCAGCACAGCTCAAGAACGAAAAGCCCGTTAAATACCAAACTTGGTATTAAGTTCAGTACCTTCCAAGGATGCGACACGAAGATTTTCAAGAAAATCCCCCTACCCCCAACTACCATTCACATGGAAACATTTTCGAAAATTTTGATTTTCTAAAAAATGGCTAACAATTTTGATTAAAATATCATATATTAAAGATATATACTTGACAAATAGTATGTATATCTTGAATTTTCTGGGAATAGCCTCTGAAGACTACTTTACTCTGCATGAATTTTACGGAATTTTGTGCAACTTTTAAACCGTAAGAGATTGACAAAAATTTACCACACAAAAATGTAGAGCACATTAAAACACACAATTTATGCTATATACATTTTTTTCGTGGAGTTGATCGCTTTTTAGATATTCCTTGTTTTTTGTTTCCGCCTTAAAAAACGTATACTTTTCTCATACAGGAATTTGTCAACTCCTGTCAATACAAACAAAGGAACTTCAACTTCTACTTACAAGGAAGCAAGTAATAAGAACATTTCTGCTAATTTGTTCTCACTTAGCATGAAGTAAATAGCAGCATAAACTTCTTATCAAACATTTGTTGCAGAGATATAGAGAAAGGCATGTGAATGGAACACATGAGATTTTTTTTTTCTAAAAATGATTTTATAATGAGGGGATCTTAAAGCATGGATTTTCGTGAAATCTCGTATGGAATATTTGGGTGGAGTACAATACTTTACCTTACCTACCTATTACGTATATATATATTGTTTGTACTATAAATAGAGAAAGTAAAAGTGTTTTAAGTTAAACCTTTCTGAAATGTTTTAAAATTGGTGTTATATTTAGCGCTTTACATATTTACCTTATGTCATATTATCGACTGGGAAAAAAGGATGGTAAGAAAGGAAGTGGTTTTAAATAAACTTCCTTATACGTAGAAAAAATAACTATTTTAACATTTATCTCGTTCTTCCTCAAAATTGTTTTCCTGGTGTTGTCTGCCCACGATAGCTTGTCTTTTCTTTGAACTTCTAATATTTCAGTACTACAATGAGGAAATAAGTAAAAACTTTTGAGGAAAAAAGTTTTTGTCACATCTTACAGGTTGAATGTTTTCGTATCTGTTTCTAAATTAAATGTATAATAATGTATGTATTTACGAAATTAATGCTAAATTTAGATGCCCTTCTTCTGGAGTTAGTTTTACTTTCTCTATAAGTGCTATGTACATAGTGTATAGAGAAGGTATTGTAATGCACCCAAAAATTCGATACCAAGATTTCACCGGAAATTCACGTTTTGGGACCTCCTGAATTTAAAAAAATCATTTTTAGAAAAATGTCCGTGTGTCTTTCTGTGTGGTGTGTCTAACTACTTGTGTGTGTGTGTCTGTGTATGTGTGTCCGTTAAAAACCAAACTTGGTATTTAGGTTTGGTATTTTCCAAGAATGCCACACGAAGATTTTCAAGAAAATCCCCCCAATCCCAACTATCCTTCCTTTACATTATTTAGACAATTTTGACTGTCTAAATAATGGCTCTAACGATTTAACTAAAATAGCGTATATTAAAGATATTTGCCTGACAAATAAAATATTTATCTTGAATTTTCTGGGAATAACCTCTGAAGATTACTTTATTCTGAATGAATTTTGCATAAATACTAAGCCGTAAGAGATGGACAAAAACTTGACACGCAAAAAATATAGAGCATGTTAAAACACACAATTTATGTTGTATACATTTTTTCATGGAATTGATCGTTTTTGAGATATTTCTGGTTTTTGGTTTCAGCTTTGAAAAGCTTTTCTCATACAGGAATTTTCCAACTCGTGTCCATACATACAAATGAATTTCAGACACTTAGTAACCAGCTTTTGGCTTTCACTTTCACATATGGTACTCTCTTATTTCACTTCTACTTACAATAAAGCAAGAAATAAGACTATTTCTGCTAATTTTTCTCGATTAGAATGAAATAAATAAGAGAATAAGCTTGTTAACAATAATTTGTTACAGGAGATATAGAGAAAGTCATGTGAATGGAACACATCAGATTTTTTTGAAATATATTAAAATATTCCACGCCAAGGTCCACCAAAGCAATCTTGCAACATTAATATAAATTCATTGATTCATTAACCCATCACGCCATGTCGGTGTATTTGGGACACCGGTTACGCTGTTTTCTTGATCAGAGAATTTCTAGTTCGCGAGTTCGCCACTATGTGCACATGTTGACGAAGGATCATCTTCTCATCCGTAGAGGGCACCATAGGACAATATCACGACTTGAGGATGCGAAAATGACAGATTTAGTCCAAGTATGTTTTCTTTCAAGCTGTGAGTTTTCTTACATGCAAATAAATATTACACAGATCCAAATGCTTTATTTACCTTCCGAATGAAGACATATAAAGAATTTTATGTCAAAAAAAAACAAACAAACAAAATCCTCACCCTCCACCGGGCTTAAACCAGCAATTAGAGTATTAGAGGTTAGCATGTATATAATGCATGTCAAAGAGAATATAATGAACAATACGTTAACTCCCATTTATTTGTTATAGCACCAGGCCATAAATGTCTAAAATAATTAATTATTGTTCATATATTGTTAATGTTCAAGCTTTTGAGAGAGAACAGATAGCTTATAATAGGCATCACATAAAATTAAATATTTAATGCATGAAAGGGGGCGAAATTTCGTATTCTAAACTAGACAGCTATTTTAAAAGTTATCTATGCCAATTTGTTCGAAATCCATACAAAGATTTAATACACATCTACGTACATGACTGCCCTTGTGGTCGAGTGGTCGGCTGACTTCTCACCCGGAGGTCCTGGGTTCGATTCCCGACTGGGAATTATTCCCTATCCCCCATAGAGTCTGGAAGTATGAATGTGAGAGTGAATGTGTGTGTTTAGTAATATACAGTTTAACCTAATTTTCCGAACCTACAGTTTCGCAAGTGAAAGCCCCCGATATGACTATTGATGTTAAAAGGGGCTATACAAATTAAGAAAAAAAAATCTACGTACCTGTGTATATGAATTTATTACATACTTAATACATAATTTATACACGCATACAATGACTTTTATATACATATATTAAGAAATGCTATGAAACGATTTCTGCAAACGTTTACCTCGATTAAGGTACACTGGGAATGAAATATCAAATTTCAACATATATTTTAAATAGATTTTGAGAATTTTACTTTATCTGTACAATTGTCAGATTAATATAAATACCAGATTTAATTAAATTGTATAAATACTTTGCAAGATATAAATAATCATACATTATGTTATGCAAACATAATTGATAATCAAAATGTTCCACCCGCCTTAATATTAGAGAAAATTAGTTGGAATGTTTGACCTAAAGCCCACGATATTTCTACACCTTTGTTTACCGAATTATACTACTCTTTTTTAAGCTAGATATTTTAATTGCCTACTTTACTATTGACGTTAGAATAATTTTTTCTTCTGTAATACTACAATAGAAATTTCTGCACATTCAGAAAAAAATTAGTTGTATTTAAACAAAATCTCAGCTGCATTGAACACCTTTAAATGCAGTTTTTATTTGTTAACTGATTTTAGAAAAAATGTCACTCCCAATGTTCTTTAATATGAAATTAAATAGATAAAACAGAAATAGATAAAATCTGCTGTTCTTTTCACATTACTTTCTCCAGCCGTTCTTCACATAAACTATTACCACGAAAGATTATATTTATCTGCATCATGCTAATCGACATACATTAGCAGAATTGACCTTATTATATGCTCTTTTTAAGTAAAAGGGAAATGAGGGAATACAGTATGCTAAAGCGATACTCAGATCTTTTAAAAGATGGTCGCTATGTGAAACAATTGGAAAAACGATTCGCTTTGCATGCCCAACAGTAAAAAAAAAAAAAAAAAAAAAAAAAAAATGATCACCATTGAATAAAAGTTACATAGTTTAAATTTAAACCAGTGGAAAAGAATATCTCTAAAATGATGAATATACAAAAAAGAATAGAATGTGAATTATATGTTTCATAGAGAACAATAAGTTTTGTGTAATAAGTTTTACTTTCTCCATACGCACTATGTACATAGTGTATAGAGAAAGTATTGCACTCCACCAAATAATTCGATACCGAGATTTCACCGGAAATGTATGTTTTAGGGTCACCAATATTAAAAAAAGGCATTTTCACAAAAAGGTCCGTGTGTGTCCGTGTCTGAACACGATGACTCAAAAACGAAAATCGGTAAAATACCAAACTTGGTATTTAAGTTTAGTATCTTCCAGGGATGCGACACGAAGATTTTGAGAAAAATCCCCCCACCCCCAACTACCCTTTTACATGGAACTTTTTTCGAAAATTTTGATTTTCTCAAAAATGGCTCTAACGATTTTGATTAAAATTTCGGATATAAAACATATTTACCTGACAAATGAAATGTTTATCTTGAATTTTCTGGGAATAGCCTCTGAAGAGTAGTTTATTCTGGATGAATTTTAATAATTTTGATTAACTGCTAAACCGTAAGAGATGGACAAAAACTTACTGCACAGAAAATGTAGAGCACATTAAAACACACAATTTATGTTATATACATTTTTTCGTGGAGTTCGTCGTTTTTGTGACATTCCTTATTTTTGGTTTCTGCTATGAAAAACGTATACTTTTCTCATACACGAACTTTATCAACTCCTATCCATATAAACAAAGGAACTTCATTGACATAGCAACCAGCTTTTGACTATCACTTTAACCTACGGTTGTCTTTTATTTCGCTTCTACTTACAAGGAAGCGAGTAATAAGACTATTTCTGCTAATTTTTTTCTGATTAGCATAAAGTAAATAGAAGTATAAGCTTTTTAAGAATTATTTTTTGCAGGGATATGGAGAAAGTCATGTGAATGGTATACATCAGATTTTTTGTCTATCTCTTACGGTTTACAGTTATGCAAAATTTGACAGAATTCATTCAGAATAAACATGTCTTTGGAGGCTGTTTTCAGAAAATTCAAGATATACGTTTATGTTGTAAAAACTTTAATATACGGTATTTTATTCAAAATCGTTACAGCCATTTTTGAGAAAAAAAAACCTTCTCTATACACTATGTACATAGTACGTGTGGAGAAAGTAATAACTTGTAATAATAAAGAATACACATTAACAAAAACCAGATGTGTTTCATTCACATGTCCTTCTGTACAAATGCCGCCCTCCATGGTGTAAAGGTTACCATGCTAACTTTATACACCCAAAGTCGCGGGTTCAAATCCAGCGGAGGACGATGAACTTTTTCGGGCGTAAAAATCCTTAGCATGGCTTCCTTCGAAAGAGAAGTAAAGCCGTGGGTCCCGTGTCGTAAATTTACAGCACAAGCACAAAGAATCTCAAGCCTAATAGAGAGGCATCTGAGCAAAATAAGTGGTCTTTGACGCCCCGTATAGAATGAGACGCTGAGAACCACAGCAGTTAAAAGAGCGTCCATAAATAAAACGCAATTTAATTTATTTTTGTACAAATTGTTCTTACTAGATTACTCATATCCACATCGTGTTAATCGAGACAAACATTACCAAATATGACCTTATTGCTTGCTTCTATGTAAGTATAAGGAAGGCTAAAACATAGTCAAATCTTTTAAAAAGCAAGTCGCTATGTGAAAACATTTAAAATTCGGCTCTCTTCGCATACCAGCAGTAAAACATAAGAGATATGAAATGAAAGATAAATAAAGTTCCGTTTGACAAAAGTTTAAATAGTTTAAATTGAAACAAATAACAAGGAATACCTCTAAAACGCTTAACTATAAAAAAGGATGACACAAATCGCGTGTTTTAACGAGATCTACATTTTTTGTGCAATAAGTTTTTGTATATTTACTACGCTCTAACAGTCATGCAAAAGTTGTCCAGAATGAAGAGGTCTTCAGAGGCTATTCCCAGAGATTTCAAGGCATACATATGTATGCTATAAAAATATCTTAAACATATGAATTTTAATTTAGACATTTAGAGCCATTTTTTAAAAATCGAACATTTCCTAATACTTTTTACATGCAAAGCTTGTTTTGGGGGTGTTGGGATTTTCTTGAAAATCTTCGTGTCGCATCTTTACACTCACATGGACGTTTTTCTAGACATGCTTTTTTTATTTTACTTTTTATTTAGTAAATCTGAAAATATGTAGTTCCGTTGAAATCTCGGTATCGAATTTTTGGATTGTTTACAACACTGCTCTATCTTTTAAGTGTTTTGTACATAAGTGCTAGGGAAAATAAAAATCGTTGTACGTTCGCGTATCCAAGTTTTCGAACAGTTTGACACTTGGAAGTCTGGATGGGGTTGACGCTTAAGAAAATGAATTTCAAATATACAGTTTACAGGGAAAAGTCCATACAAATGTAACAATCTATAGAACACTAGAGACCTGAGATGAGGAAATTATCATCACAATTCCACTTTTACAGTCAATTCCTGAATCCTGGAAGCAGAGAGGAAAAATATAAGCTTTTCTGAACGAAATGGAGACGTTCTTTCAGTATACATCATAATTAGTTGAATCTTTAGTAGCGCGACGTTCGCTAGAAGCATGTCATTAAAGAATTCAATAAATCGAGAAATGAAGGAGAGAAGGCGAACAAAGAATTTAGTAGTAAGTTTTGCAGAGCTTCCTTTTGCCACTAAATACCCAAGAGAAAACTGCCTGTCTTATACAGAGTGATTCATGAAGATGAGTTCTTTCCTGCAGCATTTGAAATATTAAGAATATTGAATCTTCTCATATTAAAAATGAAAACTACTAGAAGTTGTTCAAATTAAAATATTGACGTTAGATAGAGGTACACACAGCAGTGTATACGCAAAACAACTGAGTTAATAATCATAACATTTATACTACTTTAGTTACATTTATAAATTAGATTAGAAAGCATTGTGTAGGTTCGTTTAGGCCAGGAAGCCACTGAACACAAAACTTGTCAAGGGATATACATGTATGCATATGTATACTACGAAAAAAAGTCAATTTATAAAGCTCTAGTGCTAAAAGCACGGATTAAAAAAAAATAGCAGAATAGACATAATCACACCATTTGATTTTTGAGGCGTGTACGCCACTTCACTATACTTAAATGTGCTCTATAAATGCATATGTACTACCTTTTATTATTTTTTTACATAAAACAAAGACTATAAAAATTAGTGTTAAAATGTATAAATATAATTTCATTATATGTAACATTGATGTAATGTCAGATGATAGTTTTCTAATTATCGACATAATAGTTACTACTACTAATTTTATATAAAACTAAATTATGACTTATATTATGTACTCTCTATAAATGTCAACAAATTACAATACATATTTACAAATATATTATAGAATTCACGATGCAAAAATTTACAATTACGTACTAGAGTGTAAAATATCAAAGCATCAGGCTTTATAGATCTTGTGTCATTGCTAAATACTAAAAAATCTGATGTGTTCCATTCACATGCCTTTTTCTACATCTCCGCAACAAATTATTGTTAAAAAACTTATTATGCTATTTACTTCATGCTAATCGAGAAGAATCAGCAGAAATAAGTCTTATTACTTGCTTCCTTGTAAGTAGAAGCGAAATAGGGTGTACCATAGGTTAAAGTGATAGTCAAAAGATGGTTGCTATATGATTGAGGTTCCTTTGTTTGTATGCACAGGAATTTACAAATTCCTGCATGAGAAAAGTGTACGTTTTTCAAAGCTGAAACAAAAAACAAGGAATATCTAAAAAAACGATCAACTCCACGAAAAAAAATTATATTACATATACTGTGTGTTTTAACGTACTCTACATTTTTTGTGTGACAAGTTTCTGTACATCTCTCACGGTTTAACAGTTATGCAAAATTCAGTAAAATTGATCCAGAATAAAGTAGTCTTCAGAGGCTATTCCCAGAAAATTCAAGATATACATTTTATTTTTCAGGTAGGTATCTTTAATATATGATATTTTTATCAAAATCGTTAGAGCTCTTTTTAAGAAAATCAAAATGTTCGAAAAAAGTTCCATGTAAAGGGTAGTTGGACGTGGGGGATTTTATTGAAAATCTTCGTGTCGCATCCTTGGAAGTTACCAAATTTAAATACCAAGTTTGGTATTCAACGGTCTTTTCGTTTTTGAGCTATGCTGTCCACAGTCACATACAGAGACACGCAAAAATTGACTGTTTTATTTTAATTTCATAAAAGAATTTAAACGGTCCTGAAAATAAAAAGTATAATTAGTCACCAGGCCCCATTTGTAAATGCCTTAGGCCTCAGGAGCTACAGCAAAGCACTAGAGCTCAAATTGTACTGGACTCGGAAAGAAAAACCGAGTTCGACGAAATCTCATTTGCATCATGCAAAGTAAAAAACGAATTTGTGCAGAAGAAAATCAGCAATGCTAGAAGTAAAGGACATAAAAGGCAGCAGCAGAGAAGAGGAAAAGGAAAGTTGAGGGTCCAACCTACCAACCTGGTGGATTTTAATGTGACCAATGCATTCAAATCTTTCCTTGTTTTCTCATTGTTGATATTTTTAGCAGTTTTCTTGCTGTAAAATGCTCCTTCCGGAGCAGTTTTTCTGTTTCGCAAATAAAATGTTCTGTACCTGTTCACAGAAGTACAATGAATAAGAGTTACCCTAATTTTTACTGTCAGATGTGTTTAAGTATATGTTTTAAATTTTCAAACATAAAAATTAAATTTTTATGACAAAAAAGCACATTCATAATCTTAATCATTTTTTGAGCCTAAATCAAACGAGACGCAGAGAAAGCTAGGGCAATTTAAAAAAGTCGATATATTGTGAACCCAAGGTTAAAAAATTATACCATAATTTTAAAGTTTTTGTCGCAAGGGACTCTTTCAATTACCAACATACAATACCTTCTCTATACACCATGTACTTAGTACGTGTAGAGAAAGTAAAACGTAATTATAATACAAATAAAATGCATATTTTGAATTTTCTCTAAATATTCTTTGAAGACAACTTTATGCTGGATGAGTTTTGCAGAATTTTGTATAACGGTTAAACCGTTAAAGATAGACAAAAACTGAATTCACTAAATATGCAGAGCTTGTTAAAACACATAATCTACTTCATATACGTTTTTGTTTCCTCTATACGTACTATGTACATAGTGTGTAGAGAAGGTATTGTAATGCACCCAAAAATTCAATACCGAGATTTCACCGGAGATATATGTTTTGAGACCCCCTGAATCCAAAAAAAGCATCTTTAGAAAAATGTCCGCGCGCGCACGCGTGCGTGTGTGTGTGTGTGGGGGGGGCAGCATAGCCCAAAAACGAAAAGACCGTTAAATACCAAACTTGGTATTTAAGTTTGGTATCGTCCAAGGATGCGACACGAAGTTATTAAAAAAAAATCCCCCCACCCCAAACTACCCTTAACATGGAAAATATTTCGAAAATTTTGATTTTCTTGAAAATAGCTCTCCTTATTTTGATTAAAATATCATATATTAAAGATGTTTACATGAAAACTAAAATGTATATCTTGAATTTTCTTGGAATAGTCTCTGAAGACATGTTTATTCTGGATGAATTTTGCGGTATTTTGCATAACTGGTAAACCGTAAGAGATAGACAAAAACTTATTTCACTAAAAATGTAGAGCTCGTTAAAACTCATAATTTATGTTATATACATTATTTTGTGGAGTTGACAGTTTTTGAGATAATCCTTGTTATTGGTTTCAACTTTAAAATACTTATACTTTTCTCATATAGGAACTTGTCAACTTGTCAATTTATAAGACCCTTTCTGCTAATTTATTCTCGATTAACTTAAGTAAATAGAGGAATACGTTTTTTAACAATACTTTATTAATGAGATGTAGAGAGTGTCATGTGAATGGAAACATCAAATTATTTTTCTTTGTTCTGTATATGAAGTTTATTTCTAGCATCTGCTCCATTACAAACTTATGCGCTGAGTCAGACAGCTTAGGCAACATAGGATTAATGGAGGTAAATGTTGACTGAAATAATTCAGTTTACTTGAGTGGGAGAAGAAGCGAAAACATTTTTGTTTGTCATACTGAGGTGATTGTAATCAAGGAATGATGCAAACACACTTCTACTTCACAATTTGTGGAAAGTGAATAGATTCAAATTAAGTCGGTGTTGTTTACAGCGAGAAAATCAACACAAACTTGTGTCATGCGAAGCTTAAACAGGAAGTTTGTGTTCATGGTCGGAATTATAATGCACAGCAAGTCCTACATGTAAAGGAGTCCAGGTTTTGGGTTGCACTCACATTATTGTGAAAGGAAATGTAACCCAAAAAGGAAAAGATGATGATATAATCCGATGTGGTCAAGTCCAGGAGTACAACATTTTATTTTCTATACTATGCATAATAAGAGGGGAATCATTGTAATCCATCCAAAAAATCGATGTCTGTACCAGAGTGTCTGTGAACATAACTAAAGATCTAATGTGTTTTATTCAAATGAATTTTTCTGCAGCTCTCTAAAGATCATTTTTGAGACGTTATTCCATCTTTATTCTATATACTTCATGCTAATCAAGATAAACATTAGCAGAAAATGTTTTATTACTTCTAGGCTAAAGCGATACTCAAATCTTTTAAAAGCTGATTATTATGTGGTTGAAATCCATTTCTTTGCATGACCAGGAGTTGACAAATGAGAAAAGTATTTTGAAACCGAAACAAAATAGGAAATATCTCCGAAGTGGTCAATCCTACGAAATAATGCTTTATGTATAAAATGTTGTTTCAATGAGATATACATTCTTTGTGCAGTTAAGTTCTTGTCTATCTCTTGCGGGTTACAGTGTGCAACATTCACAAAATACGTCCAGAACAAACGGGGTCTTCAGAAAATGCAAAATATTCATTTTATTAGCCATGTAAACTCATTGAATATATGGTAATTTAATCAAAAACATTACAACCATTTTTGAGAAAATCCAAAGTTTTGTCAATTTTTTTCAATTGGGCGGAGAGCAATACCTTCGCTACCTATATGCTTGTAACATAACTCCATGGCACGACAGCTCACGGGGAGCCTTGGCCTACCGCCCGGCCGCTGCGTCCCCCATCTCGGTCCACTACAGACGTCATGGATGGGGTGCAGTATTGGAGGGTGAGACGTGGTCAGCGCCTCGAGCCCCTCCCGGCCGGTTAATGCGGTCCTCACGACCTGGAGCCGCTACTTCATCAAGTAGCTCCTCAATTGGCCCCCCAGGGACCTCACGAGGCTGAGTGCACCCCGGTCCAGGTCTCCCAGCGGGGGAGAAATCCCCACGCCGGTACTGGGGATCGAACCCAGGTCTCCCGCTTGGTAGGCAGCTGCGCTACCACCGCGCTAAGGAGACGACCCCTATATGCTTGTACTACATAGAAATAGTAAAAACGAAGTTGTTTTAATATCTAACGTGGTGTTCCAGCTTCCTGCTAGTTTGTGACAGGAAGGTTTTCAAGAAAACGCCATACTCCAAATCACCCACTACGGGGAAGAGTATTCGTTATTTTTTATTTTTTCTCAAATCTCTAATGTGTTTTATTAACACAGCATACGTTTGTGTAAAAAATACAACTTATATCATAAATTTTCTTCCAAAAACCTATGAATTCGTCTTAATTATGGATGAATTTTTATAACCAGTAAATTGAAAGGGGTAGAAGAAACATTACACAAAGAATATATTTCCCGTTAAATCACTTAATTTATTCCAAATATTTTTTTTGGCATTAACCATTTTCAAGATATTGTTTATTATAGTTTTGAATTGTTAGATATTTTATACCTTTTCAATAGAACAATTGCTATTATTTTCTCTCCCGGTTATGCAAAGTGAAATGGCCTGTTATTTATGGACGCTCTTTAACTGCTTTGGTTCTCAGCGTCCCATTCTATATTGGGCGTGAAAGATCGCTTAATTTTGCTCAGAGGCCTCTCTTATCAGGCTTGAGGTTCTTTTACGTGCCGTAAATCTACGACACGGGACCCACAGCTTTACTTCCCTTCCGAAGGAAGCCATGCCAAGGATTTTTACGCCCGAAAAAAATCCATCGTCCTTCGCCGGGTTTGAACCCGCGACCTTGGGTATATGAAGTTAGCATGGTAACCATTACACCACGGAGGGCGACAGGTTATGCAAAGTGAAAGGCATGTCAAGACTGTCACATAAATACCATTCTTAAACGATTTTAATGTCTCTTAAGTTTATTAATTTCTTTTTACTTTCTCTACACGTATTATGTACTTAGTGTATAGAGAAGGTATTGTAATGCACCCAAAAGTTCGATACCGAAATTTCACCGGAAATACATGTTTTGAGACCTGCTTAATCCAAAAAAAATCACTTTTAGAAACATGTCCGTGTGTGTGTGCCTGTCTGTGTCTGTCTATCTGTCTGTATGTGTGTATATGTGGGCAGCATAGCTTAAAAACGAAAAGCCCGTTAAAACCAAACTTGGTATTTAGGCTTGGTATCTTCCAAGGATGAGACACGAAGATTTTCAAGAAAGTCCCCCCATCCCCAAATACCCTTGGCATGGAAATGTTTTCGAAAATTTTGATTTTTTTAAAAATGGCTGTAACGGTTTTGATTAAAATATCGTATATTAAAGATATTTACCTGACAAATAATATATCTTGAATTTTCTGGGAATAGCCTCTGAAGACTACTTTATTCTGGACGAATTTTACGAAATGTTGCATAACTGCTAAATCGTAAGCGATGGACAAAAACTTACCACACAAAAAATGTAGAGCACATTAAAACACACAATTTATATTATACACATTTTTTTTGTTGAGTTGATCGTTTTTGAGATATTCCTTATTTATGGTTTCAGTGTGAAAAATTTTATTTTTCCCATTCAGGAATTTGTCTACTTGTGTCCATACAAACAAATGAACTTCATTCACCTAGCAACCAGCTTTGACTATCACCTTAAACTATGGTACTCCATTATTTCCTTCACTTTCAAGAAAGCAAGTAATAAGAGTATTTCTGATAATTGTTTCTCGATTAGCATGAAGTAAATTGAAGCATAAGCTTTGCAACAATAATTTGTTGCAGAGATATAGAGAAAATCATGTGAATGGAACACATCAGATTTTATTTCCTTTGTGCCTTCAGAAATACGAATCTATTTCTGCAATGTTTATATCGATTAGCATGAAGTATATAGAAGAATAAGCTTTCAGTAGGAATTGTTACCTAAGGCTGCAACTGTTATACCCTAGAAGTGGCCACCCTATTGGATAGCTAATTCCAGTTTAGTTCCGTGTACTGGTGAAGACAATTGGTGGAAGGAGATTAAAGCATTCCCCCAACCTCAAAATGTAATGAGACTCATGGCAAGGGGGTCGTATTTTGGATATGTGCATCTATTGGATATCCCTATGTATTGTAGCCTTACCCTAGCAAACGGGGTTCTGCTGCAGTGAACATTATTTCCTTATCTGCTTGCGGGGCACTAAATTCACTGAAAGCTAAACCTTTTCTTCTACTGGGTCAGAAGTACATGGACCTCAACTAGCCAAGTAGATCTAATGTTGCCCGTTCCTTTACAGATGGAAAAAGGAAAACCAATGGAGGACTAGTAAGGAACAAGTGGAAAATAGCACAAATGCTGCACTACGTCCGAATCAGAGATTTCGGGGTCTCAGCGAAAGAAAAAAAATACTGAACAAAAGGACACAGAGGAAGACAAACCATCACTAACGAAAAAGAGCTGGCAAGAGAAAGCAGGGCTACAACCCAGAAAAATTCAATGTGGCAGGTTCACCCACAACTCATAGGAAAGGAACGATAGGGGAAGATAGGATAGAATCGCAGATGATCTAAGTACAAATCAGCAACAAACGGTCAAGCGATAAAAGCCTGAGCAGAAAAGGACTCACAAGACTTTCAGCTCTGTACTACGGACCATAAAATGGTAGTAATTAAAATACCCTGAGAATAAGCTTTAGAGAAAATAGCTGGTCCTTCTTAAGAAAATTGGAGAAACGGTAAGGGAGGTCCAAAATTTATAATTTTTTTTTACAAGAGCTTTCGTCTTCGTATGCGAAGACTAAACAATTTTACAGTGGTTAAAGGAACAAATTCTCACTCTGGCACCTTTAGAGAAATCGGACTTACTGGCTGATTGTTGGCTATTCCAAATGGAAACTTGAGAACATCAGACTGGAGGAAAATCTACTGGAAGGTTTAGGATCAGGACAGACATTTGGATGGGAAATAGGTGAGGATTCACTACAGGCATCGCACGCTGAAACCGTATTTGGGCTGCCAAGATATCTCTAGGGTCTTTAAACCTATACCGAGTCATGAAATAGAATCGGCAGCTGCAAGATATGCAGATCAATTAGTACATCAGGATTAACCATGCTGACAAGACTATTTAACAGAGTGCAGAAAGACATAGCCCTGATAGACATAACCCTGAGTACATTCTAAGATTGAGGTATCAGGGTAGGAGAAACCGGATGTCTAATAATTCACGCTAGGGATGAGGAGAGGTACTTCATGAATTTTGATTCATTCAAATGTAAGTTTAGTTTCTGTTACATGCATCTGGTAGCTATAACTATTAAATACAGTATGGAACGGCACACAAGTGTTCCTTTTTTCAGTATACCTTCCGTACGAAGAGAGACCTTCTTCATTAGAAGTAAGAAACCTTATGGATATATTCCAAAAACCATCTCTAATCGGACCATTGATACAAAGGGTTTAAGATGGGAATTGGGAGTAACATAGTAACTGCCTATAGAGACCTGGAACGGCCATTGCAAACTAGAAAAAAAAAAAAACAACTGAAGGTGATGAAAACTGAGTAGTATATTACACGGGCTATATGAAGTGGTGTATCATTAGGAGAGTACTACCCAAAATGCAAGAATTAAAATCAAAATGACAGATGGTAAAGTCACGGACTCGGTGAGAGTCGTTTAAGGCACTGTTAATACGCACTTCCCAAAACCTGATACAACGGAGATACTAGATCAATCAGAAGACCCTCGGAGGAACTTGCCAACACAGAGGGAAAATTAGGAACTCTCAAAAAGGCATGTCAGCTATGGGAAGGTAAAATGGATGATTGCATTCTTTGATCCATTCACATCCCTAGAAAGGGATGGTTTAGTTCCTGACCTATTTTAGTTTTCAGGAAGTAACATTCACAATTTAACCATTATATTTAGGGATGTTCATTTTGACTATGTATCTCAATATGGAAATAAGAGTAATCCTAGTACTTAAACCAGAAAAGCAAGGTCGTGTACTGCCTAACAGTTTTATACCGATTCTCTTGACATTGTTCATGTTCAGAAATGATGAAAAACTTGGTGGATAAGTGTGGAGATAAAACTTATCTATTTTCCTTTAAATAAGAACTAAATATCAAAGCAGGTAAATTGTGTGAAACAACTCTCTGAAATCTAGTGGAGAAAGTAATAAATACAAAACAGGTAGCTTTGGGAGTTTTCCTAGATATAGAGGGAGCTTTCAATAACATTCTCTTTAAATCAGTTGCAGAGGCGGGAAGAAAGTACGGAATAGATGAGAGATTATTGAAGTGGTTAAAAACATTCTGAAAAAACGGAAGGAAGAAGTTTGAAGAAAGGGTAATAGTAGAAGCAACCATTCGGTGTCCGCAGGGAGGGGGTGACCCCATTACTGTAGAATCTGGTCGTGGATGATATAATGCTGATTCCATATTAACCTGGACATCCCACCTAAACATATTAGGTTGTCTCATAAGTAATGTCGGTTTTTGATGGTGTTTTGAAAATTTCTTGGTTGGACAATGCTATTTACAGAATGTCATGGCTAGTGTTGCGTACATTGCGAGCATGTATCAGAATTCAGTTGTTAATAAACAATCACAACATGGAGATAACGACGTTTGAACTTAGTCCTTCTATAGCACTACTGGAAAAAAGATTATAAAGCCGCTGCCGCAGCTCAAGAATATGTAAATTGGAAGGAGAAGGTGTCGTTAGTGAGCATGTGGTACAACGATGGTTCCAACGTTTCAACAATGGAGACAAAAACACTAAATATTTACCACGTATGGAATATTGAGGATACACGCCCAGTTTTGCGAGAACATCCGCAAAAAAGTACCCGTAGGCTTTCAGAAGAACTTGGTGCATCAAACGGTACCATACATTGCCACATTAAGACACTTGGAAAATTATACAGAAGCTGTAGATCTGTACTCATGAACTGACACTTCAAAACGCTCAACGTAGAGTGTCGTCAGCTTATCTGTAATTCCATGGATGATAGATTTGTCAGGAAAATTGTCACTTGTGATAAAAAATAGGTATATTACCGAAGCCCTGATGCCTCGAAAAAGTGGCTTGATCCCTGCCAACCTGCCAAAGTCATCGTTAAAAGAAGTCGGTTCGGTCCCAAAGTAATGTGTGTCTGGTGGAATTTTGATGGTGTGATTCACTGGGAGTTTGTTTCAAACAGGCAGGCGATTGGTGCGAGTCTTTATTCTCAACAACTGGAAGGAGTTTATGATATTTTGAGTCGGAGATACCCAGCATTAGTTAACCGAAATAGAGTTCTATCTCGACAAGACAATGCAAAACCCCATACTGCAGGAACAAGCATCGAAAAAATTCAGGAATTGGGAGGAATGCTACCACACCCAGCTTACAGCCCTGGTCTCGCACCATCAGATTATTATCTTTTTCGATCCATAGCCCATTTTCTACGTGGAAGAAATTTTGACAACATTGAAGCAGTGCAAGTGGGTCTCGCCGAATTCTTCGCATCAAAAACTGGTACCATCGTGGGATAATAAACCTCGCTGAGAGATGACTCAAAACCATTGCATCTAATGGTCTATATTTTAAGATTATTTAATTGATTGTCAGAACACATTTCAAATAGTTTTTCTTAAAAACGACATTACTTATGCGACAGTATCTATAGTATGCGAAAGGAAATGGCGTGTTATTTATGAACGCTCTTTAACTGCTGTGGTTCTCATAGTCCCATTCTAAATTGGGCGTGAAAGACCGCTTAATTTTGCTCAGAGGCCTCTCTATCAGGCTTGAGGTTCTTTTACGTGCCGTAAATCTAGGACACGGGACCAACGGCTTTACTTCCCTTCCGAAGGAAGCCATGCTAAGGATTTTTACGTCCGAAAAAATCCATCATCCTCTGCCGGGTTTGAATCCGCAACCTCGGGTATATGAAGTCAGCATGGTAACCATTATACCACGGAGGGCGACGTAAGCGAAAGGGCAAAGAGTACCTTGATGCACTGGGTGCACACTACAGTGGTAAGGCCGATAGAAAACTATGGTGTATAACTATATGTTGAAGGAAAGTATGTCAACAGTGTGCTAAGAATATCTTGGATGCGGTACAGAGATTGGCCTGCCTTGCGATGACGGGGATATCAACAGCATCCCGACTACAGGAATGGAAGCCCTGCTTAATATATTCCCTTTGGAAACATGATTACAATAGAGGACAGCAACAGATATCCACAAAGTATTGCAATGATATGAATGGAAGCAGAATATGATTCCAGAACGCCACACCGTTGTATTGGAAAACGTGCAGTTAATTCCGATCACTATACATTACCAAAATACAATTTCGGCAACCTTGCAAGATCTTGACCGGAGGGCGAGAAAAATTGAAGGGCGACCGTGCATGTTGGCAGACTGTGGATATAATGTGGTTCACGGTCGAAAAACGGATGGATAAAGGTGTAGGGTCCAGGATCTGTGACATAAAACCAGGTCTGGCGAGATTCTTCTCTCTAGGAGTTTTAGCAACCATTCTCTAGGTGGAACTGTGTGCTATTAGAAGGTGGTTTAAGGATATCCATCAATAAAAATTGCTCAGAAAGGGCAAAAAATGAAAAAAATATTAAATAACACAATGCTTGTAGTTCAATTTCCTGTTGTTTTTGTTACCATGCGGCTCTTTAAACAGTATCACATGATGATGATGATGATGATGATGATGATGATGTAAGTGGGTATGGTGCTTTAACGCTTTCACTATGGTGAAAAATTGCTAAAAATCCGAAACTTGGATTTCATCAATAAAAATTGTCCTTAAATATGTCTATTTCAAGTTGAATATACAATAATATGCACTAATAACTAAAAAAAAAAAAGTGAGTATAGTAATATGTTTCGAATTTTACAAAACAGGTCTCACACCGGGTGCCTCTACCTGGCCCGTCATCATCCAGGCATGCCGTACCACCGATTATTTAACCTGGGCCTTCCCCATCATAAACCACAGGCGAGATAGAGCACCCGGCGGGCCTCCCCACACCCCACAAACAGCATATTTCCGGCCGTGAAATAGAGACTGTTTTTGCGGCAGAGTGCAGGTTCACTCGAACCAAATGACTTGCAGTTTTTCTTTGCTGTATATATTATTCGAACTTTGTGTAAACTGTCCGTGAGAGTTGACAGATATTCATGGTTTAAAAATTGCTGCATGAGAATATGAAATTCTAAGACTTACAAACAAACGGTGTTAAATATTATGTTAAATCTTATTACCTATTTTCTAGTGTTTTTATTTTTCAGCGTTTTCAAAACTTCAAATTGTTGCACTCGATTCAGTTTATGTCCTATCTGCTTTAATTTTTCATCACAGACTCACAGAATATTAATAAAAGGAATTGGCATATGAATTGTGTTACAAATAAAAATTACCTGATATATTGCACAATCAATATAACAACAAACATAAATTATAGTAAATAATGATATTTAAAGGTTTAAAATTTTTTTTCTGATGCAACCAGAAAAGAAACAAAAGTTCTACATGCCAATTTTATTTACTAGCTTAAAACAAATGTACTAATATTTTTGGTTTTCCAAAAAAGTAATTTATGCATCGTGCACAACTTCTGATGAATATGCATAATAAAAACAATTAATTATTTTTAAATCGAAAATGATTAAAGATATCTGCATGAAACTCACATCCTATGGATAACTGTATCATAACAGTATGTAAAAAAAATGCTTGAAAAATGCAAGATTTGAAAATTTCAGTTTAGGGTACCCTTAAGGAGAATCTCCAGAGGGGATAGTGTTATAAAACCAACTGTATTTACTCTGGCAGTCAGGCAGCTCTAAAAACCTAGATCAAATAAGGTCTGAACTTGTTGCAGAGTAATGAGATGTTTTATGCCGACTGAGAACTACAATCTGGTCATTCTTTTGTGGATCGTAGGTCATTCTGAAACGAAGCCAATGACAGATTCGCCTGAAAAATATCAAAACACCTTTTATACGGCCTGAACCTGCCAAAATTGACTAAGAATCAACGTACCACATACTGGAGGAATACCAACATGATAAACTCACGATGAAGTAATCATATAAGACAATAACAACTAATGTTTCTAACTAGGCAAGGAATTAACGGGTTTGGCGACCGGAATGGGAAGTCTAGGAAACACCTGCACAGAGTACTACAAGAGTGAACCTAAGAACACGAGATATGGTGCGTAGTAAAACAAGAGACTTGCATTCGGAGCTCGTGCGTTCGATTACCGTTGTTGGTCTTTCTGACCCATGGTTTATTCGCTGGTTTCCCCGGGTCGCGAGGAGAGTGGTGGAAATTTCGTGTCCGTCATTTCTTGTTCCGCCACTTCCTTGTAATCTGTTTTAGGAAAGGATCAGACGACAGTGTTCGCCAGGTTGCAGCAGGTTGGTCGCTTAGGCAACTAGCTTAAATTTAGCTTACTTTTCCAGTTTTGGTTTAAGGTGCACAACAATTTTTTGATGTTTCAGGATGACTGAGTTTATTAAACTTATTATTAAATGTGATAGTATAACCAAAACAATTGCATTATATATAGTGTAAAAGTTTAATCCTTGGACTTTCTGGCTAGAGCCGGTTCGTTGAACTCCTGGAGCCCCGGGGCCTTGGGTTAGGCCTGGGTGGCGAGGGAGGCGTTCAATCTGGATCCATTAGGATCCATCAATCTGACCACCCTTCGGGTCTCTTACCTTATCCCTCCCCAGTCACGTGAATTGCAAAGGGCTCTAAAGACCTACTTGTGGTGCTCTTCCCCCATGATTCTGTAATGAAGAGGAGGAAACTGCTTCTTATTTAATCTTCAAATAAAAATAAAAAATAATCAGATGTGTTCCTTTCACATTACTTTGTCTGTTTTCAATAAGCTTCTTATAAAAGCGTAACCATCCGTATATACATTTCAAGGAAAACAAAAAAAAAAGTACTCATCAAATAGTTTTATTATATATTTCCATGTAGATAAAACGGAAATTAGAAAATACACTAGACTAACGCAATAATCACATCTTTTAAAAGCTGTACACCATCTGATCATATTGAAATTAGGTTCTCCTTGCATGACCTCCTCTACACGAATTCCTCCTTCCTCCCAATTTAGAACAACGTTGATAAACCAATATCAAGGAATGTATCAGAAATGTATAACTCCGCCAAAAATATGTAACATAAGTTGTGGTTTTAATTAGATCTACATTTTTGTATAGTAAATTTTTGTCTATCTTTTACGATTTACCATTTATGTAAAAGCCATCCAGAATGTAGGGGTCTTCAGAGACTATTCCCAGAAAATTCAAGATTTACATTTAGTTTATCATTAAAATTTCTTAAACATATGAAGTTTTATACAAATTCGTTAGATTTTTGAAAAAATAAAAGATTTTCAAAATATTTTACATGTAAAGAATAAATGGTTTTTGCAGGATTAACTTTGAAGATATTAAACTTAAATACCAAGTTTGGTATTTTCGTTTTTGAGCTACACTGTCCACAGACACACACACACACATACATAGACTTGGACAATTTTTTAAAAATACTTTTTTATTAAGGGGGTGTGAAAACATGTATTTCCTGAGAAATCTCGTAATGGAATTTTGGATGGAATACAGTACTTTCTTCATCTACTGTGTACATTGTACATACGGGATAGAGAAAGTAGAAACGTATCTAGCATAAATTGTGCGTTTTAACGAGATCTTCGTTTTTGGATGCTAAGGTATGCAAATGTCCTACAAAATCGAGGAGGCTTCAGAGGGCAATCCCAAAACATTTAATGTATGCGTTTTATTTATCATGTTAAGATCTTCAACATATAACATTTTACGTTAGATCCATCTTTGATAAAATCGAAAATTTCGAAAAATGATCCCTGTGAAGAGTATTTGGGATGGAGAATTCTGCTGTAAATTTTCGTGACGCGTCTTTCAAATATACTAAACTTAAATACCAAGTTTGGTACTTAGCCACATTTTCGTTTTTCGCTTAATAGATGCTTATGTACCTTTTTAAAAAAAAAAATACTTTTTTTGGATTCGGGTGTTCAGCAACATTACTTTCTGGCGATGATTTAGTATTGTATTTTTGGATGGATTGCAATACCCTCTCTGCCTTATATACTTATGCATACGAGGTAGAGAAAGTAATACATTTTAGTTAAATTACATTTGGTTGGAGCTACATATCAAGTGAAGATACAGCATCACATAAAAATATAATGAGGTCTAATTGACCATTTTATATGAGAAGGCCTTAATTATTAGAATAAAGGAGGTGGTACAGCTGTACAATAAACTGTTGAGGCCTTTGTGCTGGGATGGGAACAAGATTCATCAATTATCCCTGTATAACTCTATCAATGAGTAATGAACGCCATTTGATTCATCATATCAGACTTATTTGTATTTCTTGTTAATCGAAATGAACATTTGCATAAATATTTTAATTGCACATTTCGTTGTCAGCACACTGGCGATAAAAGAGATTAAAGTGATATAGTAGCATTAGGTGAAGCAAATAAATGGTCGTAGCATTTAAAAAAAAACTGTTGGAGAATTCAAACCAATAACAAATATCTCTGAAGTGGTTGATTACACGATTGTCTTTGCAGAGTATAATTTGAGAATACTAGAAACGAAAACTAAAGTGATGGCCTATTGGAGGAAGAACCACATGAGATGTAAAATAGTCAATAATAATCAAACAATAGAATAGGTAAATAATTTTAATTATTTTGGGTTTAATGTTTGTTATAGGCAAAAGGTGACATAAATATTAAAATAGATAAATATGCAATAGAGTGTGTGGAACAACAAACCGAACAGTGAAATATCAATCTTTAAGAGTACACAACGTAAATTTTGTAAATTGATGTCTGTCCCTGTCTTAACACATGCCTATGAAAATTGTATATTGAACCGATCAGAGAAGAGAAATATTGAGGTATACAAAATAAGGACTTACTTGTAACCACGTGACAGGCTGAGTCCGCCCGGCTGCTCTCTTGCGTGCTTGGCTCGCTGAACGATACCATGAATTAACACAATGGCAAACGGGCAAACAAAGGCCTTTGTGTTGGTTACCTCCTACCAAATAAAACAATCCCTAAGGTTCGTTATCACGCTTTCGAGAACAGTTCGTTTCTGGAAGCTTCTGAATCGTGGTTTCGACGACTGGAACCTTCGGAGCCTGGCTACGGGTATATAAGGGGACCGACAAATGTCGGGTGGGGGTGTGAAACTCTGTCTAGTGAGTGTTAATAGTTAAAGTAGTGAGATGAACAGTGAATAGTGTACAGTTGACAGTGCATAGTGCATCAATACTGACTTGAGTGTACCAAGTGCGCTACGTTAGGTTACAAGTGTTACGTTGAGTGCTTTAGTGGCAATAAAGCGAGTTTAACAGAAACTAGTGTTCTCATTTGTTACAACATTTAAACTTGTAGATAGAATAAATACGTTACAAATAGAGTGGTTTGAAGACACAAAAGAATAGACTTCAATAGACTATCGTCTGTTTTAGTAAACTATAAGCGAAAGATTAAAGATAGGAAGACCAATAACCAGGTGGATCGATTAGTTTTCTTGATTGGAAACGGCTTAATGGCTTAAACCAATGAAGCAGTAGAATAAATGAATAAATGTGGCGCATTTTAACGACAGCTATGTTTTTGTGTCAATGTTTTCAATCAGTTATGGTTTGCCAGTAACATAAAGGTATACAAAATTAATCCTAAACAAGCAGAAAATGGAAGTTATACAATTTCCGCTGCAGACATCTTAAATTGAAGCCATTTAATCAAATTAACTACGGGTCTTTGTAAATTAAATAGAAAAATAAAATATTTTCCATATAATGGGTAGTTGAGGATAGGAAGGGCTTCTTGAAAACTTTCACACAACATCTTCGAAGATTTGAACTCATATCCAAGTTTGCCATTAAAGAAGTTTTTTGTTTTCAAGTTATGCTGTTCACACACTCACTGTCTGTTCAACTATGTTTTAGCCATGGGTAGGAGTCCCTTTCCAAGTATGAAATCGTTTAGCTAGTGGAAGGAGGTAGTGCTGCTTAGTCCAGCATCTTCAGCATACTGCATACCGCTCCCACCAGCTAAAGCTCTATCTGAAATATAAACCACAGCACTCCCTAGACAAAACTTCGGTGAACAGACAGTGTACTGCACACACATAGTTTTACTCTTTCTACACGTGCTATTTACATAGTGTACAGACAAGGTATTGCATTCCACCCAAAAATTCGATAGCGATATTTCATCGGAAATAGACGTTTTAGGGTCCCCTTGTCCAAAAAAAACATTTATAAAAAAAGGTCCGTATGTATGTGTCCATGTGTCAGTACATCCGTGTGTCTGTGTTTCCGTGTATCTGTGAACACGATAATTCAAAAACGAAAATTCGGTAAAATGCCACACTTCCAGGGATGCGACACGAAGATTTTGAGGACAATTCCCCCACCCCAAACTAGCCTTTACATGAAAAAATTTTCGAAACTTTCGATTTTCTCAAAAATGGCTCAAACGGTTTTGATTAAAACATTAAAGATATTTACACGACAAATAAAATGCATATCTTGAATTTTATGGAAATAATCTCTGAAGACCTCTTTATTCTGAATAAATTTTGCTGGATTTTACAAAACTAGTAAACGTAAGAGAGAGAGAGAAAAAGTACATAACAAAAAATGTAGATCTCATTTAAACATACAATTTATATCCTATATAGTTTTTCGTGGAGTTGATCATTTTCGAGATATTCCTTCATGTTGTTTTCAATTTTGAAATACTTTTCAAATATCGGAATCTGTCAACTCCTGGCAATGCAAGGAAACGGATTTCATCCACATGGCAACTAGATTTTAAAATATTTTACTATCATTTTAGCCTAGTATATTCCATTATTTCCCTTATACTTACAAGCAAGCATTTCTGTGATGTTTGTCCCAATTAGCATGAAGTATACAGATGAATAATCTTTTTAGTAGTACTTTGTTACAGAGATGCAGAGAAAGTTATGTGAATTGAACACATCAGATTTTTATAAAATAAGTTTTATTATTCAGAATATCTGAGAACATGTATTTTCGATGAAATCTCGATACCGTACTGTTTTGTGGAATGTAATACTTCCCCTTCCTGCTATTTAAACTTAATTTTCTGATTAGCAGAAAGTGGCGTTTGCTTTTCTCTTTGCGTCGAAACTTTAAAGGCACTACACGAACGTGTGTGTATTAACTACGCCTTGCTTATCTGGTATATCGTACAGATCGACCTTTTTGGTCGCTTTGCTTCTCACTGTCAATACTTTGATACATGCTTCTGATTGGTTGCTATGCATAATTCATATTAAACAAATATACGCTGTGTATTTTTTGTTTAGAATATCTTAAAATAAAGCTATTACGTATCAGACATAAATATAGGCATATGCATTTACTAAATGCTTTACTCTGCTAATTACTAATTGCATTGGAAATAGGTTTAATAATGGGCCCTTTAAGTAAAACGTGTTATTTTTCGTTTAGGTGCAGTCATTGTGAATTCAGCGTAAGAATAAGATGAAAATAAACAATTTATAAGACTATTTTGATAAATAAATTCTAATGTGTTATATTAGCATTAGCTTCTTTACCTATTGGGCAACAAATTGTTATTACAAAGGTCGTAATTTGCTTGCAGACACAATGGAAATTAGAATATATACTAAGCCAAAGCGATAGTTAATTTTTTAAAAGATGGTCGTTATTCCATGGAATAGGAATTTCATTCTGTCTGCATGACCAGGATGAAAAACAAAAAGAATAACGATTTCTCATATCAGAAAATTATAATTATTTGGAAATTTAAACCAATAACATTGAACATCTCGAAAATGATTAACTCCATAAAAATGGTGCTAGAATAAATTGAGTTTTTAACGAGATCTACATTTCTTTTGTAGTAAGCTTTTATATATCTCTTACGCTACCAGTTGTGCAAAAGTCATCTAGAATGAGGAGATCTTCAGAGGTTATACCCAGAAAATTCAAGATATACATTTTATTTGCCATGTTAATTATCATTCCATTTCATATTGCTATACTCAACCACGTGTATGCGTGTTCCTGTTAATGTGTATATTTGTTAAGTTTTGTCCGTGAAACAACTTTGCAATAAGTAAGCACATTGTTGTTGTTGATGATGATGATAATAAAAATGATGTGTTCTATTCACATGACTTTCTCTATATCTCTGTAACAAATTTTTGGGTGGAGTACCAATACCTTCTCTATACGCTATGTACATAGTACGTATCTAGCATTATTTGTGTGGAATTTAACACTTTCAGTCATAAATGTCGTTACTAATACGACTATTGACCGACTGTCTACTGGCCTTTGTATTATGTTCTATGTAGTTACATCTTAAGAAAAGGTACTCCCAAAAAAATTAACGAAATGGACTCCTAACACCGTATATCCGCTTCTGAGTTTCCGAAAACCCAGACGCCCCTAACGGATGTGCAAAAAATGTGGGGGTGTCTGTTTGAAAGATCTAGAGCCTCCCTCTCCGTTAGAGGAGGAAGATGAAAGCATCTTTTTTCGGCGTGTTTGTACCTGAGATTTATCATCTCAGAAACTTGCTTCTCTTCCCTCAGGTTTCCTATTGGAGATGTTTGGTTGGATAACCGCTGTGGTTGCGGCAGAAGCTGCAACTTCCTTCCGCTTCAGAATGTAGTTCCTGTTTACCGTTTCCTTTGTAGGTCGCGCTGCTGCATAAAGCTAGCAAACTTTTGTTTTCCGAAGTATTCGAAAGCTATTGCTGCAAGTGTTGAAAGTAACTTTTAAATGAAAAGTCAAGACGATGATTTAGATCCAGGCATTGATGTTTATTGACGAATCGTGTAAAGCATTTCACGATGTTTATTGCCATTAAACACACATAAGGAAACTTGTATCCTAAATCTTCTGTTAATTTTCGATTTCACGTGAATTGGTACAAAATTACATAATGCGATACACTTATGCTAAAAATATAATTTTTACATTATATGTGTGAAATTTTGAATTAACCATGGCTTAGAAAATGATCATATAACACTTTAGTTAGTTTACCCGAATTGCAGCGTTCACATGAAACGCAAAAAGAAATTCAAAATATCATACTTATTATTCAATTAACACTTAACCATAAACATAGAAATTAGTTCCTGTAATACCAGAAGTAAAACATACTTTCGTATATAAATACATGCTATAAATCTGATGTGTTACGTTGACATAAATTTCTCTACCTATTTTGCAACAAGATATGTTTACAAAAGTTAATTTATCTCTACTCGAGATAAACATTAACATAAATGGTCTTATTACTCACCTATATGTTTTTCACCTACATTATGTAGCTACAAGGGGTACAAGGGAGTACATTAGACTAGACTAACACAAAAGTCAAGCATTTAAAATATGGTTACTTTGTGATGATATTCAAATTATCTGCGTTTTTTTTTGCGCATGGCCAGTAGTAAAAATAAAATAAAAAGAACAACAAAACAGACAACACATTTGAGAAAAGAGTAGGTATCAAATTTTGAGTGGAATGCAATATTTTGTTTCTTTCTATTCGTAATATACGTCAATGTGATAGAAATTAACTTTAAAATAAAATGCTAACTACATTAAAATAATCTAGTGCACTTGAAATGCTAATTGAAGAACTTCATTTTATTAAAATCCTTGTGTGATCTTGAAGAACTGTAAAATATAAGCTTTAAATTAGCGAAACCGTTTGTAATATCAAATTGTGTATCTTTTTATTATTTTATTCAAAGCTGCTCCGGCAGCTCAAAACATTTTATATAACGACACAAATATTACCGTACATTCAAGTGCAGTATTTTTTAGCTTAACGTCCTTTAACCTGGTTGGTCATGTCGGACGATGAAATCGGCGAGATGATGCTCAAATGATCTCTGGGCTCATGGAGCTTAAAGTTACTCGACATTCATCTTCTCAGGATAAGAGAAAGCCCCGAAAAAATCTTATTCGGGTAACTCATTCTAAGTGAGATTCGAACTCGCGGCCTGTTGAATGTGAAAGAAACACGCTACCATCACACTACCCAGCCGGACTCGCCCAGTGTCTCCCCCTCCGGGGTGTAATGGTTACCATGCTAACTTCATATACCTAAGGCCGCGGGTTCAAACCCGGCATGGCTTCCTTCGGAAGGGAAGTTGGTCCCGTGTCGTAGATTTACGTCAAGCCTGATAGAGAGTAAAATTAAGGGATCTTTCATGCCCAATTTATAATGGGACGCTGAGAACCACAGCAGTTAAAGAGCGTCCATAAATAACACGCCATTTCCATTTCCATTTTTCGCCCAGTGTTCCAGGTAATGGTAGAGATAAACGCTAAACAACGGCGGGGGAGACATCTCACGCACGGCAATATACACAGGCCGAGTCTAAATTCCCCTTACACACTTTGGAGACTTGTAGTGGGGACCAATACAATTATATTTAATATAGGAACTCATATCCGGAAATGTACCGTTTACATGCTACATGCAAATACTACAACACACAGTGCTCTCTCCGAATCTGCTGGAACCACTTACAAGAAATCACCACACGCGCTTTTGGGTGCCACTCACTGGCACAGTCTTGACTAGGGTAGTCTATATGTTCTTCCCCGATCACCTGATAACTGTTATTACTGTCCCAAGACTACTACAAGTTGTTTTTACCTGCTTTCAATTGCCTTTGTGATCCGCCCAGAGACGTGCTTACCTTCAGTTAAACTGTACATACTTCATTGGTACTGTGTCGCGGTTGTTCATGCATTGCACAGTTTGGGGAATACGCCGACATGATGTTATTGTACGGCGAAGTTTAGAGCATGGCAGGGCTGCTCGTCAGCTGCATGTGGAGCGTTTTCCACGTCGCCGTACACCTTCGCACTCACTGTTTGCCATTGTGTACCAGCGGGCAAGGGAAACGGGTACATTCGCCGACTGTTGTGCTCCACGGTAGCGCCGCACACCCAAGTTTGAAGAGGACGTACTCCATTTAGTGGAAGAGGACTTGACCACGAGTATCAGAAACATAACAGGTAAACATTCAGATTTCATGTACAGTCAACAACCCTAGTGCCCGTAATTTCCTAAGCTGTGTCCACCGTCAAAAGGTATTACAATTTGTAAGACGTTTACAGGTAGAGTGAATGTGGATCAAAAAGCTGTTTGGCGTGTTCTACATGAGCAGCAGCTACACGTACCACCAGAAGATAGAGACAGAGTATTTTAGACCACGAGCGAACTTCTGCAGATGGTTCCTACAGCGTTGCGTGGATACGCTCTACTTTCCACGGAGGATCTTTTTCACTGATGAATCCATTTCACCAGGAAAGGAGTTCTTAGTTCTCACAACAGTCGCATGTAGGCTGATGATAACCCTTATGTTGCGCGCTCATATGGATTTCAACACCGATATGGCCTGAACATTTGGGCAGGGTTTCTTGATGGGCGTGTATTTGGGTCATAGCTTCTTCCAGGAAATCTCACAGGTCACGTGTACTTGCGGTTCCTTGAAGGCGTACTGTATGGGTTCTTGGAGAATGTGCCACTGCACGTGCGTCAAAACATGTGGTTTCAGCACGACGGTGCACCAGCTCATTTTACACATGTGGTCTGAGGTCATCTGGACCAACGATTTGGGCAACAATGGTGGCCCGATTATTTCACCAGCACGAACTTGACCCCGCTAGACTGCTACCTGTGGAGTCACATGAAAACCTTGATTTATGAGACCCCTGGATGATCTATTAACACGAGTTATGGCTGCGGCAGATGTTGGAGGAGTACAAAGTAGTGATCGCATATACCAAAACATGTTACGGAGGTACTGTGGTGGTACAGACATATGTGTTAACCTTGGTGGTCGTCACATCGAGCCCTTCTTGTAAGTGGTTCCAGCAGGATTCGGAGAGAGCACTGTGTGTTCCTACGATAAATATAATGCCTTGATCCCCACTACAAGTCCTTAAAGTCTGTAAGGGGAACCTAGACTCATCCTGTAGATTTATTGTGCGTAAACACCCTCCAGAAGTAAGGGGTGAAGTGAAGGAACCACAAACGGCAGGCCACTGAGTCGACCGGAAGTTCTCAACTGTTTAAGGTTCATCTTGAGAGTTAGAAAAACAAACTATTGCCAGACAAGCCCATGAATGGCCAGGCGGTACGTTTAGTAAGGTTATTTTGAACCTAACTAGAGATAGACTCAGAAGTGCTATGAGCTATTTCGCTGGATTAAATACTCTGACCCGACATAATGGGACTCATTGAGGACCCACTATGTAGGAAATGCGGGATAGGCTTTGATACCTCTCAGCATATGAATGCGGGGCATTTGATTTTCACAGGTTTGTAAGCTGCACCTTCATTTTGGAACCTGGGGCAGATATTAGGGACGCGGTACACTTCTCTTAGAGATGGCGAAAAGAAAATATCACAGAGCCGCAGTATCAGCAAAGACCTCCGCCGTTCTTCCGGCATTTGCCGGCAGGATAGCCTCGCCGACACCGAGCCACTCCTGGCAACACCGCCGCACATCGCCGCTGTCTTATCGGCAGAGAGAACATCGCCGCCACCACGCCAGTCATCCCTGTTCTGTGCTGTGGTTTGGAGGGTCTCTAGGAACCTTTCCACCCGGCACTTCCTAGCAGCCGCACTGTCGCGGTGGCCTTCATACTCGAGGGCCACTCACATTTTCTGCGACCGTGGGCCAACGCCGTTCTTCAGGATAGAGCTTCAATACAGACCATCCTCGAAGCTGCCTCGGGGTTGTCCTTATTAGGGCTACACCTGTGCGTCGACGTCAGGCGACAGGAGCTCCACCGCAATGCAACTGTGGCGCAACAGCCTACATAGTGCATTGGGCATGACCTTCTTCGCAGACGCCCATTCTGTGCCACCTGTGGCTCTAATCACTTTGATTGAAATGTCATAAGTAGGCCTCAGATAAGTCTGTAGGTTAAGTTAGTCTCTAGTATACTGAGGGAAAAGTCGCGTGCACTACTGAGTTTGAACGCTATAGGTACAGGCTGGCACAGAAATACAGTTTTTAGTAAGCATAAAGTTTTATTGCAAAGTCTGTGCTGTGGTAGATAAAATAACACTATTTTATTTGTAAGTTACATGCCTGGACTATTACAATGGATGACAATATACTTTCTGAACGTATCAAAAGCAAAACTTCTTCTATTACAATTCAAACACATTTTATATCGTGAAAAACTCCGTTCCATATCACATGACGTGACTGGTGCAAAACGAAACTGACGAACGTCACAAACATCTACCTGAGAAACACATGCATGTTCGTTATTTAGAATGGCGTCCCTAATACGACACATAATTGAATATCCTGGGTTTTTATCTAAAACAGTCTTCAGTTTTCGCTTCGCTATTTCAGCAGCAGAACATTTTTCTACTTTTTGAAAGTGTTATGTCAAATTATCGACAAGTTTCAAGGACTCTGGCAGTGCCATCTGTGACGATTCAAATTGTTTTATTATTAAAGGAATATCATTAAATAAATTATTGATTAACTGCGTATGTTCATACATCTGTGTAGATGTCAAAGATTTTTCAGCTTTAATAACTGAACTTTCTTTATTTTCAAATGTGGTAATCGCTTTAACAATCTGCTTGTAATGTTCAAAGTAGTTTAGAACGGCCGTCAACCAAAAACCCCACCTGTAACAATTGGCTGAGGTAGCAAAGGTATTCCTGGTGCTAGGTCTTTAAATTTTAGGGTTCTAGAAGGGGCCTTTAAAATGTTTTCCATTTGAAATGAAATTATCTACATCAGAAAAATGCTTCCTAATCTTTTCTGCAACCCGGTGAAGACCGTGAACTAAACTCGTGAGATGTATAAGTCTGGGATAGCGTTCCTTAATTTTGGAATCAGCTTTGATCATGTGAGGGGCTGCGTCTGTCACAAATAATAATTTTTCAGTTTTTATTCCGTCTGGCCATAAGAGTTATTGCGCCGTCAAACAGCTTATCAATTGGAGAATGGTTAACTTCGTTTAACACCTCCGATGTTAACAAATATTTTCCATCTGTGCGTTCAGGAGATAATATTCCTATGACCACATTAGCTATAGATCTTCCAGCAGCATCTGTGGATTCATCAACTGAAATCCAAATATTACGATCTCCCACAGAAGTAGACTCGCAAGGAATTTTCAAACCTGTATATTTCTCCTGGAATGTTTTAAACGTAGGATTTTGCAGCTTATTAAATGGGATGTTTGCGCTTACCATCGTATTACATAAATCGCTGTAAAATTCTGTTTGGGTACATGAGTCCTTGATTTCTGATTTAAATAATATATCCTTACCCCCCCCCCCTCATTTCTTGAAGGCAACGTAATATTTTGCGAATGATTCTTAGATTTACAGTGTCTTGCAATAGCAAATCCTTTGTTTCCTTTGATTTCAATGTGGCATACTTCACAAAATATATTTTCTCCTCTTACTTCAAAATACTCACGTCCTATTCATTTACAAGCAAGGCACTTTTCCTACTGGTTGCTTTCGGCATGTTTCTTCAGGTAACAGCGGCCGGACTTCCTAACATGAGACAGGTTGTATTTGTACTATCATTGCCTTTTTTTTTTTTTTTTAAATACGGTACCGGAGTCTGATAAGGACTCCGGTACTGTATACCCTACTTTTATTTACTTTTTTTTTTCTTCTTTTTACCTTCTTTTTACCTGGATTGCTGTTTTCTTACTGTTACAACACACACATAAACACAAACATATAACACCCATGCCCAAGGCGGGACTCGAACCCACGATCCCCAGCGCTACGAAGCACCAAAGCGAGCCTTGGCGAGCTCGGCTATGGGGACCGGTCGTGCGCATACCTTGCTTGGTATGGAGGTGGCAGTGGAAGGGTTGAGGAGGGGAGGGAGAGGTCGCTGTGAACCCTATGCGCACGTAACTATATTCCAGCCACAGGGCCACCGAAAGTGCTATCATGTCCGAGGCCTAGTCATATGTTTAAAATGTTCTTATCTCAAACGAAATACATAGCTTCAATTTTCTCGGAATGTCCTCCGAATTCTTTCATTCTGATGACTTTTCCATGTCTGGCAAGCCGTAAGAGATAAACAATACCTTACTTCAGAAATAATGTAGACCTCGTCAAAACACATAATTTATATCAAATACAGTTTTTGTGTTGACTTAACCATTTCCGAGATATTCCTTGTTATTGGTATACATGTTACAATAATTATACTTTTCTCAAAGGGAAGTCATTATTGGTTGTTTCTTTATTTCGTACTTCGAGGCAAAGAGAAGTAACTATCAATAACGCTGTAGCGACAGCTTTTGATTATTGGTTTCGTATAGTGCATTACCTATTTTCAATGCACATACTAGAACATGAGTAATAATACAATTTCTGCTACACTTTAGTTTTATTAGTATGAAACAAATAAAAGATTACGCTTTTTTTAAGAATAATTTATTGAATAATAGGTAGAAAAACTCATGTGAATAGAACACATCAAGTTTTACATCATAGTTTACTATTACTTGTAATTTATCTACTTTTTTTGTAAATCCTCTTTAAAATCTGATAAGAGGACCTGATCGTTGGCAAACTAAATAGTGTGTTAATTAAAATAACTTCATGTAAAATATTTTATTTATATGCCTTTGACTTGCTAGATCAAGGCCTTACTCTACTTTATAAATCTTTAATTCGACCATTACTGACTTACACAACTCCTGTATGGCAGAGGGTAATTAAAAGTAACTTCCACAGATCGGAAGTTGCACAGAACAAATTTCTCCAGATAGCTGAAAATGTGCCATGATTTATAATATACTCAATTGTATCACGAACTAAATATTCTTACATTACAGCAGCATATTTAACATCTCTAGCACGTATGTACAATCACATAGTAGGTAGAGAAGGTATGATATTTCATCCAAAAAGTGATAACCATTTCGATATCATTTTTAGAAAGTCCACGGTGTCTGTCGGTGTGTGTGTGTGTGTGTGGACAGCATGACTCAAAAACAAAAAGCCCGTTAAATACCAAACATAGTATTTAAGTTTAAGGTCACTAACATCTGAAAATTTCAAATTCAGTGTTTCATGTACAATTACGATCTAGGATAGGCAGAGTCAGACTGAAAAATTCAACGCCATAGCCGGGATTGAGGTTTACCGGGAAACATGAGAATCAGTTGAGAAATGCAATGATATGCCGACGTGTTACCACGGTAGATCAGTGGCAGAGCAACCGGCTAGAGATCGGGAGATCCGTGGTTCTAATCCAGTCTATGGTATTGAATTTTTCAGTCTGACTCTACCTATTCAACTCTTGTCCTACACACGGCTTATGTGAAAAAAACAATTATTCAATTACGATTTTATAACTAATTCTGAAATTTTGAGACTAATTTATTAAGTAGTTTTTGAGCAAAAAACTGTTTGATTTATTTTAACTACTCTACCAAAAATGCTCTTTGCGCTTCAGTCTTAAACATTTTGTAGCAAATCTTTATATTTACATTGCAGGAGTATCACTTTAAACCGATTATTGGATGAATTTTAAATTAATTAAATATTACTCCAGGAAATGTCTTGATAAATTATTCTTTCATATTTTGTTCATTATTTTTGTGGGTTAATTAATTTTGTTGATACAAATACATGATTAATTTCACCTGCTTAGAAAATTAATTCACTATACATGTTTAGGCTTTCAAGGCCGTCGTTAATCCAGTAAAATGTAGAGGTTTCCGCGTATTTAGGCCAAGGTCGAATAGAGTGAAATTCTGGTTTCAACCAGCAAGAGTCACCTCTGAAGATGGTCGGCGCAGTAAAGGGTGAAACGTCAGGTGACATTTCATCTAATCAACCATGGCCTACAAACCCGAAAACCTCTACATTTTACTGAATTAATTCAACGATTATTGTTCATCATGATATTAAGATTCTCTGTTAGAAAATTCGATGTTTTTGGCTGAAATGTGCACATATACACGCGTTGAAAAATACATTTAAAGTAGCAACAACTTATAAAATTTCAATCATATGTATTACATTAAGACGTCCATTAAATTGTCATACGACAAATATTTAAATCGCAATATAACTTTGGCATATTCATCTATAAAGACAATGTGCTAAAACCAAAAATCAAATTTTTTAAGACTTTTGATCAATCTCATGGATTCGCCTCCTTAAATGTTCCAAAAATGCAAAATTAAGATTTTCAAGAAAACCCCTCACCCTCAACTACCCTTTACATGGACAAAATTCTAAAACTTTGGCTTTCTCAAAAATAGCTCTAACGACTTTGATTAAAAGCTGTTACATTTAAGATACTTATAAGGAAAAATAAAATATATATGTTGTATTTTTTGGGATTAGCATATGAAGACCTCTTTATTCTGAATTAATTTTTCTGAATTTTAAATAACTGGTAAACGGTAAGAGATAGACAAAATGTAGATCTCCTTAAAACACACAATTTATTATAGATTACGTCTCGGGACGTCAGGCAAGCAAGTGTTGGATTAATTTCCAAGCTTTCAGCGACGTACTCTGTCACCATCATCTTACCTGGCTGATGTCCCGAGAAGAAACCATTAATAACAGCGCCGGGAAAGTTTTCAAGTCCTTGATCACATAACTTATGTTATGTATTTTTTCTGCGGAGTTGACTATTTTCGAAATATTCCTTGCAATTGGTTTCAGTTTTAAAATATTTTTAAAAGTTTTCTCATGCGGGAGCCTGTCAATTCCTGGACACGAAAAGAAACTGATATCTATCCCAGAGCAACCATTTTTAAAACATTTGAGTGTCGGTTTAGCCTATTGGTTCCTTTGTTTCTCTACTTTTAAGGAAGCAAGTAATAAGACCGTTTCTGCTAATGTTTATCTCGATTAGCATAAAATAGAAGAATACGCTTATTAACAATAATTTGTTACAGAGATGTAGAGAAAGTCATGTGAATGGAATACAGCAGCTTTTTTAATTGGAATTCAAGGTGGAATTTAAAAAAAATCGAATTATGCAAATTTCGAATTAATACATATTTAGTTCAGGGAGCAAGTATGGTAATTAATAGGGTGAGTTATACTGCAACTTTGCCTGAAATAAATTTGTTTGAAAGTCTAGTTTTTCTACTGTAGAACATATTGTAGGGAACCTGATATAGTCATTTTGAATAAATTATATTTCATTAGCGAGAGGTAATGTTGCACCAATTTCAGCAATCGATATTAGTGACAATATGTTGAAGTACTGCATAGTTGTGTATTTCTAAAGCAATTCTATCATAATCGTGGGTTTTATTATAAAACCTCCAATAACTAGTTGCTGACGAAAGACGTACTGACGAACGGCATAGTTTTGTTTAAAAAGTGTAAACTGCAAGATCTACGGTGTACCAGGTGCGTTGAATGCTGTTTGGGAAACCCTTAGGGCATCCCTAATTTCCTTATACATTATCGGTTGGTAGTAAATGTCGCGTCTCCTCGTACCATAGAGTATTTATTCATAGCTCCTGATCTATCAAAGTACATCTCCTGCAACTTAACTCTGAGGCCATCTGCTTCCCTCTCGCATGCGCGAGTAGCTATGTCTCTGAAATACAACCCTTAATATGTGCAGTGTAGGGGTAATTCCTGACCAAAACTTGGTATGCTATAATACTTATTTTGTTAATTCGAAGTTTGGATAGTTGAAGTTTTTTTTTTAATGCTCTTTGAGTTTGAATTAAAAAATCCTTCTGTATATTATTTGCAATGGTGAATAATTAACATTAGTTCTAACAGCAAGTAGATGAAATAAATCATAAGTTTAATATAATAAATGTAAACACCGTTAGCAGAAGTAATCTGTATCACTTGATGGTACATGTTGTAATTTTCTTTTTAGCCTTGTAAATGAAAATCTATTAATAAGGGTGCACGCTTGAGCACCCATGATGTAATAGTGTGATACAATATTGAAGAAATTCTGGAGAAAAAGTCACAAAAGTCTTATCAGTAGAAACTATACACTATACACATACAGTAATATACAAATAGTCATTAAATATACACAAAATCTCATTTAAATAAACGTGACTTTAGTTTGTTTCCATGTTTACTTTTGTAATTTGTACAAAAACTTAACTTTCATTTAGATTGGAACAAGTTATCCTTTACATTTGATTGAGCTTCAACAAATGTGTTTTTGCAAAGTGCATATAGCCATAAGCAGACAATTAAGGTCTGGGAGAGAAGTGTTTGTTTTCCAAGAATTTAGACAGAAGGTAAAGAAAAGGACAAAGGTAACCGTGCAATTTAAATCTCACAGACTCTAGCAACGCGAAAAATTATAGAAGATGCTTAGAACGTTTAACAGAGCTCAACAACTGAGACGTCCCCAAACAACAAATCGACCTTTAGAACTCAGAATGAGCTTTTCATTAAGCATAAAATAAATTGTGACTTCGAATTGTCCAATAATGGACTTAAAAATTATAATTAAATCGTGAATTTTAACCTTATTTTAAATAGGAATTTCATGGGGATTGTACTTTTATTCGAATTACTCAAATATTCCAATTATCTGATACCAATTTAAACAATCTATTTGAGTTGATTTGTTATTATATTCTCTACTTAGTAACACAGAGAAGGTATGACATTCCACAAAAAACCTCGATACCTCTACTAAATAAAGGGTGCGCACTCGCGAGCGCGTATGTATGACTGTGTTCTTGAAGACGATAACCTAAAAAGGAAAAGTCGGTAAAACACTAAACTTGGTAGGTATTTAAGTTTAGTATCTTCCAAGAATTCGCCAAAGATTTTCAGGAAATTCCCCCATCCCAAACTAGTACCTTTTTAATGGAACAATTTTCGAAATTTTTGATTTTCTCAAAGATGGCTCAGATGATTTTGATTAAAATGCCGTACATTAATATGACAAATAAAATGTATATTTTGAATTTTCTGAGAATGGTCTCTGCAGATCTCGTCATTCTGGATGGCTTACGCACATGTGGTAAACCGTAAGAAATAGATAAAAACTTGCTACCCAAAAACAGAGCTGTCGTTGAAACACACAATTTATGTGACATGCATTTTTTTGTGAGTTGATCATTACCGAAATTTCCTTATTATTGGTTTCAATTTTTAGGTAGTTGAATATTTTCATATGGCAATTTGTCATTTCAGTTTCTTTTGTTTTACTCCTGACCATTCAAACAGAATCCATTTTAATCGTATAGCGACAACTTTTAACTGAGCTACCATGGCAACATGCCGGCATCTCATTAAATTTCTCAACTGATTCGCATTGAATTTTTAAGTCTGACTCTACCTATCCAACTTCTGTTCTACACATGGCTTGAAAGAATAATTAAAATAACACATGTTAAAATAGTTTTTGAAAAATAGAGAAAGTCATTGAATGAAAAACATCATGTTGGCTTAAAAAGATCGAATAGAACGTGATTTTTAATGTCATTTACATAGCAATTTCAAGGGTTTATATTTTTATTCGAATTACACAAAAACTCGAATTATATTATATCGAATTAACCAGCCGAATTTTAATTAATATGTTACAGGAGGTAATACGGTTAACCTTAGATGTCGTGTATTTGGTAGTCCTTCACTTCTGACCTGTGCAACATGTCTGTTGATCTAACAAAATAAATATTAAAAAAAGAAGAATAGAGACGTCTTTAGCATTGTTCTATGGCTGCATAAATATAAATATTGAACTAACACAATGACTGTGTAATAGGCAAGAACGTTACTTGGATAAACTAAATGAGAATATTTTCGTATACTAAATTCTTTACTAACAAACATGTAAGGGTTTGTGAGCTGTAAGGATTTGAAAGCTTCTATGCATCTTTCATGTAACCAAGCGACTCACTTTGTTTTTGTGAAAGCCATTTCATATTTTAGCAGACTTTTTCTCTCAGTATGCGGCATCCAGTAATAAAGGTTTTTAAGTAGTACTTAGTGAAAAACTTGACCTGTATAAGTCATCTTTCTAAAAGCAATTTGCTAAATCTTCCGATGGAGAAAGGTTACAGGTGCACTTGGGCGCCTGACTGAGAGAAAATGAAGTTGTACCTATTAGACCAAAGCTTTTGTGAAGCTTGATGATGAACGCGGGAAGGATGTTGAGTGGGAGGAAAGTCTCTTTTAATGAAGGGCGGAGGGCGTGTTTGGGCCAAATGAAAAGCGGTGCCTTGTTCGAACCTGGGTGTGACTTGATTGAAAATTCCGTCCTGTATACTTCTGTAAAAGCCACCAATAATGAACACGCAGTATACATTATTTATTAGAAGACAGCGGGTTTTAGACAAATGCCTATTGTTTTCCTTAAAATACAGACCTTCCTTACAGTTTGTATTTACATCTTTCGTGAACATTTATGAATAAACTAAGAAGTTTGATAGAGTTTAAAATATCTATTAACTTTAGTGCCTATTTTTACTTTCTCTATACGCACTATGTACATAGTGTATAGAGAAGGTATTGCACTCCACCAAAAAATTCGATACCGAGATTTCACCGGAAATGTATGTTTTTGGGTCCCCAATATCCAAAAAAAGCATTTTCACAAAAAGGTCCGTGTGTGTCCGTGTGTCAGTGTGTCCGTGTGTCTGTGAACACGATAACTCAAAAACGAAAAGTCGGTAAATTACCAAACTTGGTATTTAAGTTAAGTATCTTCAAGGGATGCGACAAAAAGTTTTGAGGGAAATCCCCCACCCCAAAGTACCCTTTACATGGAATTTTTTCGAAAATTTTGATTTTCTCAAAAATGGCTAACAATTTTGATTAAAATTTCGTATATTAAACATATTTACCTGACAAATAAAATGTATATCTTGAATTTTATGGGAATAGCCTCTGAAGAGTAGTTTATTCTGGATGAATTTTACTGAATTTTTGAATAACTGCTAAACCGTAAGAGGTGGACAAAAACTTAATACACAAAAAATGTAGAACACGTTAAAACACACAGTTTATGTTATATACATTTTTTCGTGAATTCGTCGTTTTTGAGACATTTCTTATTTTTGGTTTCTGCTATGAAAAACTTATACTTTTCTCATACAGGAACTTGTCAACTCCTATCCATATAAACAAAGGAACTTCATTAACATAGCAGCCAGCTTTTGACTTTCATTTTAACCTATTGTACTCCCTTATTTCGCTTCTACTTACAAGGAAGCAAGTATTAAGACTATTTCTGCTCATTTTTTCTGATTAGCATAAAGTAAATAGAAGTATAAGCTTTTTAAGAATAATTTGTTGCAGGGATATAGAGAAAGTCATGTGAATGGTACATATCAGATTTTTATCCTAAATTTATCTTAACCCTTTTAAGCCCAATTTCCATATGGCATCATTATCTGTATATGTTGTTCGAGGTTCCTTAAGGTTAACGTTAAATACATTTGTACCGTTATTGTGTACATTTTGGCATTTTTTAAAAAAAATTACTTATATTAACACGGCTTAGAACATGTAAACGTGAAATTAATATCCCTTAAAAGATACCTCTTTCTCTAAGAGATACAGAACTTTATTTCGCTACCATGCTGACAAATCCTGTCAACATTTTCATATGCCAATCAGCGTTTATTTTACCTGAGCCCAATCCTTCCTTTATCACAGAAGTATTGGAGGATTTCAACCTAGGTTAACCTGTGACATTGGAATCTTTATCAGTGATGTATAGTATTTTAGAAGTTTAGACAACTGACTACTGATAAGACGTCAGGTAGGGCCGTTTTTTTTTAAGGCAAATATGTATGTTATGGAATAAGTTTTCAAAAAGAAATTTCAATAGAAAATAAATCGGGCTGGAAAGGGTTAAGTGTCCATTTTCTTGTTTAAATTACTTCCTATGCTATATTCAAATTTATGTTTGTGTTAATTACTTCTATATATATTCGGCACTTAAAAATATAGTTGAAGTATAAAAAAATATGTTGTGTTCCATATACATGACTTTCTCTAGTTGTTCCGCAAACAAACTTTTATTACAACAGGTTATTCTTTCATTTGCATAATGTCAATTAAAATAAACATTGCAAGAAGTAATCTTATTACCTGCTTCTTTGTAAGCTGAGACAAAATATGTGAATACTGCAGATTAAAGCGATAGTCAAATTTTTTAAAAGCCAGTCACAGTGTAAAACAATAGAAATTCCATTTTCTTAGCTTGCCACCAGTCAAACAAAAGAGAGACGAATAGAAAGATGCCTTCCGGTTTTAGAAAAGCTAAAATAGCTAAAAAATGAAACCAATAACTTAGAATAAGTCTAAAACGGTTAACTCTACAAAAAAAAAAAAAAAAAAAAAAAATGTATAGCCCGCCTGGGTAACGTGGTGGTAGCGTGTCTGCCTCACATTCAAAAGGTCGTGAGTTCGAATCGCGCTTAGGGTGAGTTACCCGGATAAGGTTTTTTTCGGGGTTTTCCCTTATCCTGAGAAGACAATGTCGAGTAACTTTTAGCTCCATGAGCCACGAGATCATTTGAGCATCATTTCACCAATTTCAGTCGTCGTCCGATATGTCCAACCAGGTTAAATGACGTTAAACTACAACAACAAAAAATTGTATATGACAATGTGTCTTTTAACCAGATATACATTTTCTGTATAGTAAGTTTTTGTCTCATCTCTTACGTTTTACCACAGTACTACGTGCAACAGTTATAAAAGGTAATCTAAGATGAAGAGGTCTTCAGAGACTATTCCCATAAAATTCAAATATACATTTCATTTATTATGAAAATATCTTAAAAAAAATATGGCATTTTAATCAAAATTGTTTGAGCCATTTATGAGAAATGTTCCATGTAAAGGTAGTTGGAGATGGGGGGGATTTTCTTGAGTGTTGCATTCTTGGAAGATACTGAACTTAAATCCAAGTTTGATATTTAGCCCCGTTTTTGTTTTTAAGTTATGCTGCATCCCCCCCCCCCACACACACACAGACATACACACAGACACTCGCACACTCAAGCAGACTTACGCGCACACATAGAGACATACACGGACATGTTTCTTAAAATGTTTTTCTTTATACATGTCCCAAAACATGTATTGCCGTTAAAATTTCTGTATGGAATTTGGGGTGGAATTCAATACCTTCTTTATCCACTATATACATTGTACATACGTGCTAGAGAAATTAAAAAAACACCCAAAATCGGGATTGTCTTATCCGACAGGTATAAAACGTAGACTGAAATGTTTACGCCGGTTATACTTACCGTACAAACTGTTTAAACACACGACACAACCTACAATGATACCCGTTAGCGGCGGTTTCTAGAACTATAAGTTTCAGGTGATTCGGGTGATACGGGCTTTCGCACCCGCTAACGAGTTTTGAGAATATGAAAATTTTGACGGAATTACAGTTGCTTCTTTATCTACCACGTTCGTGGCAGAGAAAGTAAAAACAGAAATAATAAACCGAAAGAAGAGCGGCATTTTAACAATATCATATATAAATTAAACAAAACGAACAATTAATTAATTAATTAATTAATTAATAACGAAAATAGCATATATGAATAGATACTTTATTTTACTGCCCGGTAGCAGAGCTGTCAATGTAATACAATGTACAATATAATTAAAATAAATAATATGGATGCAGCATAACTTAAAAACTAAAACGGGGCTAAATATCAAAGTTGGATTTAAGTTCAATATCTTCCAAGAATGCGACACTCAAGAAATATAATACCCTGTCACAATGACAATACATCATAGTATACTACCAAAATAATAGTAGTAATAATAATGATAATAACAACAGTAATAATACAACATTAAACGTTTTATAATACTGGTGATAATGCAATATTTATATTTACAATGCCGATTAAAATCACTCTTCTGTTATTGTTCTATTTGCGAAGAAAAATTTACCTATGTCAGTATCTCTTCCCCGATCCCCGAGTGATCATTTCTCCCACAATGTAATGGCTTTAATAATCACTTGGATATATATTTCCATGCAGATTCCCTCTTATAACACTAACAATAACAAAAGGGCAGAACAGAACCTAATTTGGATAAAACTGTACTGTGATGTTATGGATTCTATTTGAAACTCTGTTTATTCATTCTGTACATGCCGGCAAGAACATTAATTTGGTAATCCTTTACTGCATGCTCCATGCCAAAAGAATACTCTCGTAATAAATTGTTTTCTTAAGGAACATATAAAGCTTCTAGCATTTTCCTGATTAATGCCATGTCTTCTAGAAAAGTCCAATAACAAACAGCTTCTACTCCGCTGCACATTAACAATGATGCTTCACAAGGTAATAAATTCAGTTTTGTAACAGAGCTCAAACAGTATTTCACAAATATTAAGGAGATTGCTTATGCGGTTGTGTAGTGTAGTGGGATATTTCTCTTCTCAGAGATACTGGGTTCCTGCCTCTCCACAGCTTTGGTAATACATAAATGAAATATATTTCAGAACGAGATAAATATTAACCTCACATCAAAATACAACTTAAAGGAGCTAACATGTAGTTCATTGTATCTAAATTCTACAATTTTAAGTCGATTTATTTAACGTTTTCTTCAGCAATCAGGTGCAATAAGCAAGGTCCTCCAAAAGTAAGCAATAATGAAACTGCACTAAAATTAATTAAAGACACTAAAATTAACTAATTTAAGAATACTCGGACACGTCAAGTTTATTATTTTGATAGTAACATTTTCCGAAAAAGAAAACAGAATATTCAAAATACCACAAGAATTACAAAAGACTATATACATTTTTATTTTTTTTTACTTTCTGTATACGTATTCTGTACATAGAGAAGGTATTGTATTGTACCTAAAAATTCAATACGGAGATTTCACCGGAAATACATGTTTTGAGACCACCTGAATCCAAAAAAAAGTATGTTCAGAAAAATGTGCGTGTGTGTCTTTGTGTGTATGTGTGTGTTTGTGTCTGTGGGCAGCATAGATCAAAAACAAAAAGATCGTTAAATACCAAACTTGATATTTAAGTTTGATACTGTCCAAGGATGCAACACGAAGATTTAAAAAAAAAAATCCTCCACCCCAAACTTCCCTTTACATAGAAGAAATTAAAAAATGTTGATTTTCTTAAAAATGGCTCTAACGATTTTGATTAAAATATCGTATATTAAAGATATTTACCTGACATATAAAATGTATATCTTGAATTTTCTGGGAATAGTCTCTGAAGACTACTTTATTCTGGATGAATTTTACGGAATTTTGTATAACTGCTAAACCGTAAGAGATGAACGGAATCTTAAAACAAAAAATATAGAGCATGTTAAAACATATAATTTATGTTATACAATTTTTTTCGTGGAGTTGATCGTTTTTTACATACTCCTTTTTTTTGGTTTCAGCTTTAAAACTTATAATTTTCTCATACAGGAATTTAAGAACTTCAATCACATAACAACCATCTTTTGCTATCACTTTAACCTCTGTCACTCCCTTATTTCGCTTCTACTCACAGGGAAGCAAGTAATAAGACTATTTCTGCTAATTTTTTCTCACTTAGCATGAAGTAAATAGAAGCATAAACTTTTTAACAAAAATTTGTTGCAGAGATATAGAGAAAGTCATGTAAATGGAATACATCAGATTTTGTTTTACTTAGCACGTAGTATATAGTCAGAGAAAGTGTACTGTACTGAGTTTTCACCTAAAATACACGTTTTAGAGTGCCCTGTATCCAAAAATAAGCTGATGTGTTCCATTCACATGACTTTCTCTAGTTGTTCCACAAACTTTCTTACTAAGCAGTATTCTTTTATCTTCATAATGTTAAACGACGTAAAGATTAGCAGAATTGGACTTATTACTGCTTCGTTTGTAGGGTACTTTATTACGTCATGTTTTTATTTTATTGGCTGTTACTGTCACCTTGCTAGTGAGTGTTCTACATCGAATCAATAGAGCATATCTATGCTGGGTTTGTCAACTCATTCACTAATAGGAATAGCAACCTTACTCAATTGGAAGCGAGATTAGGTAACATGTAAGCAACAACCCCTCCTCCTTCCCCCAATTAGAGTGACGAAGGGGCCAGCGGATATCAGAAGACCCGTAAATGCCCGTACAGACAGTCAGAAATTCGATGTCTAATACTATTTGTGCTCTGTGTACATAGTACATGTACAGAAACTAAAAATGAGGATCAGAAAATAATTAATAGATATATCAGTAATAGTTATTGAAAGTGTTCAACAACACTCCACTATCAGACTTAGCCGCTGCTAATTGTAAATGGGAAACATTTAGAACAGAAATTAAGTTGTGTTTCTGCCTCACATTCAAGAGATGCCGAGTTCGAATCTCAATTAGAGTAAATTAGGGCTTATCAGGGTTTTCCCTTAAACCGAGAAGACGAATATCAAGTAACTTAACTTCCATGGACCCTTGACTTGTTTGAGCATCGTTTCACCGACTGCACAGCTAACGTTTATAAACTTAATAATGATTTTAGTTAGTACATTTCAATTGAATCAATGTTTAAGAGGTTATAACATATTTTTTTTAGTTATTCATGTATCTAGGAAGATGCACAAGTTTATATAATGGTAAAGAGGTATGAATGAGAAGCAGAGAAAAGGGTAAACAGTGAAAAATCTGCAGGGAATGACAGAAAGAGAGAGAGAGAGAGAGAGAGAGAGAAAAAATAGAATTTACTCGTATAAAATTAAGGATTCTACTAGTTACAGCTAACCTGTTTGAGTAGTAGGCAAGAAATAGGGGAGAATGAGTGTGGAAATTTGCTAAAGTTACATTTTTAGCATTTTATGTAGCAGTCTTACTAATTTTAATTTTCTGTCTAGTTATGTGCTAAAAGGAATTTTATTGCCAAATATTTTCGGTATACACTTGGAAATATGCAACAATCGCATGGGCCTCATGAACGTACATACTCTTTCTGTCCTTGGATATTAACAGTAAGCTTTTTGTTAAGTATTAAAGATATGCATTAGTTATTCCAAAATAACTATACATATTTGGTGTTTGCTGATATCCCTTAAAAGTTTGAGGTCAATGTTTCAAGTTTAAAGTGGTCAGTGGAGAACTACCGAGCGCGACCCATCTCTTCTCTCCGCTGATAAGCAAGAGAGTAAAACGATGGTCGCTCAGTTTTATCTGTTCTGTTTTTGTTTTCAAAAATTAGTTTTACTGATAAGGTGCTACTTTCTGTGTAATCAAGCCATTTGATTTATAGCGTTGCAAGGAAGAATTTGGTTTCTCCAGTTTTGCTTTGCACAGCTTTTTTTTTTCTGTGAATAGCAGACTGACATTTTTAGACCCGTTTCTTCAGGAACTATTGAAAATATTTAAATGATATTTTGAATAAAATAACACAGTAACTTCTATTATTGCTGTCATTTGATGTTAATAATAATGTTGGTTATTTAAAAAAGTAATTTCTAAAAATTGTAATACATATATGGATAACCAAGAAAGTGATTTTATCTCTCTTAATAAATAAACTTTTTGAAAAATTAGATAATTGAACTTGGATGGCATGCATATACGACCTATAAAAATTTCATTTTGGTATATTATATTATTTCCCAGCATACATTTTAGGAGATTTAACAGGGGCAAGATTAGGTCTGTATATCCGGAACAGGATAGTCTGAATATACAGAAATTACACCTTAAGTGAGTTGAATTACCACTGTTCTTAAAATATTCAAATGTATTTTCGAGAAATGTATATAAAGATTCTATAAATCATGACAATTATTTCAAGTAGCTGTTTGCATTAATAGCTTATGTGGTCAGTCTATAAAACGTTTTTCGTTCAGAGAAAAGTCATAAAACTTACTGTTAAAACATCTGAATTAATGTATCTTTTTTCTGATATTACCTGTAATACATAATCACGCTTTTGTATGCTTATTTTTAGTATAACCAGCTATCTTCTGAATATCAATTATTTAGCTGTTACACAGTTTCAGTACAAATTTAAAAAGAAATATATTTGCAAATTCAAGAAAAGTAAAAATATGGAAAATGTGCAATGTTGTTGCTTTATTAATATGATCAATATATACGATAACATTTCGATTGTGGTTCAGAAATTTCAACTATGTGTTATATTTACGTGCTGAAAATTCCAGTTTTCCAGCTCTCATACTTTCTGGAAAAAGCTACTTAAGTATCCATAAAACTAAATTTAAAGATACAATTGTTCTAAAAAGGGGTATTACATAAGAGCTTTAAAATGCAGACTAGCATTTAAATTATAATTAAATTGATTAAAATCCTCTTAACTCTCCAAAAGTACACATTTTCTGAAACTAGAAATAATAGCGGATTTACTAGTGTCTAAAACATTACCATTTCAGAATACCTTGTTCCCTTAAGCTGAATATAAATTATTCTGAGTTTGTAAAAATGATATGGGAAGCTTTAAATGAATTAAAGTGCATTATGAAATAGGGAGCCAAAATAAATTGCTCCAAGAATATGTTAATTCAGACCAGTAGGGCAACTCTTTGTAAATAGCAATGACGGTTACTAACGCTGCCAACGCTCTTCCCAGCAGGACTCTTTGCATTCTTTGAACTACTACATCATATCTGTTTTTTTAAATCTCCGTGGAATATTCTTTAAAAGGAATCTGTAATTATACGTGTCAAAGTGATGTTACAGTGTCAATCTCATCTCATTTCCCAGTGGTTCATCCATTTCCTCACCACTGGCTTTAATAAGCCTAAAATAAAACCCGCGTTTGTCCACTCATCTCACAGAGGCGAGGCATGGTGTTTATGTGCTCAAGCTGCGTATTCCCATCGTCAACCTAGGACAAACAAAAACAAACAAAAAACAAAAACAAACAAAAAACAAAAAAAAAATTACATGTTCGACCAAAATAGGTGTGAAAGTTGATACATTATTTATAATCGTAGAATCGAACTGTGTTAGTGAGTTAAATATCTTGACCATATTTTTTTGCCAATTTTTTTACACTTACTATGTGAGTAGTATATAAAGAATGTATTACATTCCATCGAAAAAGTCGATACCGAGATTTCACCGGAAATAAACGTTTTAGGATCTCCTTTATCTAAAAAAACAAACAAAAACATGTTAATAAAAAGATTCGTATGTGTGTGTCTGTCTGAACACGATAACTCAAAAACAAATATATAAGTTTATATCTTCCAAGGATGCGAAAAGAAAGTCTTGAGAAAAATTTCCCAAACCACCCTTTACATACAAAAAATTCGAAAATTTTGATTTTCTCAAAAATGACTCAAACGATTTTAATTGAGATATCTACCGTATATTAAAGATATATACATGGCAAGTGAAATGCATATCTTTAATTTTCTGGAAATTACCTCTAAAGACCTCAATATTCTGAATCAATTTTGCTGAATTTTGCATAACTGGTAAAGCGTAAGCGATATACAAAAACCTACTACAAAAAAAACATGTTGATCTTATTAAAATACACAATTTATGTCATATACATTTCTTCGTGGAGTTGATATTTTTTCTAAGACATTCCTTAATATTTGCTTTCGTTTTCTCACACGGAAAATCGTAAACCCCTGGCCATGCTGAGAAACGGATTATCACATAGCAACAGATTTTATTACCGATTTAGCCTAGTGTATTCCTTTATGTCCCGTATATTTCCAAGTAAACAAGTAATAAGCCTGTTTACCTTGACTAGTACGTCGTAGATAAAAGAATAATCTTTTGTGAGGAAAGTTTTTTTTGTGTGTGTGTAACAGATAGAGAAAGTCGTGTGCATGGAACGTATCAGATTTTTAGGAAATGTATGTGTGTGTTTGTGTCTGTGGACAGCATAGCTCAAAAACTATAAGAGGTTAAATACCACACTTGGTATCTAAGTTTGGTATCTTACAAGGATGTGATACAAAGACTTACAAACATTTTCCACACCCCAAACTACCCTTAGCATTGGAAACATTTTTAAAATGTTTATTTTTCTAAAAAATGGCTCTATTTTGATTAAAATCCCGTATATTAAACATATTTACCTCCCAAATAAAATGTATATCTTGAATTTTCTGAGAATAGCCTGAAGACCTCTTTATTCTGAATGAATTTTGCCTTACTTTGCTAAACAACTAAACCGCAAGGGATAGAAATAAACTTACTGCACAAAAAAGAAAGTAGAATCATTAAAACACACAATTTATGCTATAGAATGCTTTTTCTTTAGTTTGAACGTTTTAGAGATATTCCTTGTTATTTGTTTAAGCTTTAAAAAACTTGCATTTTCTCATACGGAAATTTGTCAACTCCTGTCCATATAAACAAAAGTATTTTAGTTACATAGCAACCAGCTTTTAAAAGCTTTAACTATTGATTTAGCCTATGATACTGCCTTAATTTCCTTTCTGCTATTTTTTTCTCGTTTAGCATTAAGTAAATAGAAGAATAAGCTTTTTAGCAATACTTTATTGTAGAGATCTAGAGAAAGTCATGTGAGTAGAACACAGCAGATTTTTCCATGCGGAGTTTCTTAACTCCTAGCCATGCAAACAAAGGAACGTTAATCACATAGCAACCGGCTTTTAAAATATTTGACTATCGCTTTAGCCTATGGTACTCCCTTATTTCCCTTCTGCTTACTAGGAATCAAGTAAGAAGACCATTTCTGCTAATTTTTCTCGACTAGCATGAAGTAAATAATAGAATGAGATTTTAACAATGATTTCTTGCACAGATATAGAGTAAGTCAGGTGAATGGAACACATCAGAGTTTTACTTTCTCTATGCGTACTATGTACTTAGTGTATAGAGAATGTATTTTTTTTTTTTTTTTTCATTCATATAGCCCCCTTTAACATCTAAGGTCATGTCGGGGGCTTTCCACTTGAAACAACACGTTGTCTGTAGGTTCTTTTACGTTGGTTTAAATCATTTTGTTTTACTCAAACACGCATACATTCACACTCATATACAAACTTCCAGACTCTGTGGGGCTAGGGAATAATTCTGGCTAGAGAAAAATTCCCAGCCCCAGCCGGGAATCGAACCCGGGACTCCCGGGTGAGAGAGAAAGTATTGTAATCCACCTAAAAATTTGATACCGAGATTTCACCGGAAATACATGTGTTGGGTCCTCTGAATCCAAAAAAGGCATTTTTGGAAAAAGGTCCGTGTGTACGTGTGTGTGTGTGTGTGTGTGTGTGTGTGTGTCTGTCTTTGGACAGCATAACTCAAAAACGAAAATATCGTTAAAAACTAAACTTGGTATTTAGGTTTGGTATCTTCCAAGGATGTGATACAAAGATTTTCAAGAAAATCCCCCCACCCCAAACTACCCTTTATATGGAACTTTTTTCGAAAATTTGGAATTTCTCAAAAATGGTTCTAACGATTTTTATTAAAATATCGTATATTAAAGATATTTACCTGACAAATAAAATGTATATCTTGAATTTTATGGGAATAGTATCTAAAGACTACTTTATTCTGGATGAATTTTATGGAATTTTGCATAACTGCTAAACCGTAAGACATAGACAAAAACTTACCTGAAAAAACGTAGAGCAATATTTAAACACACAATTTATGTTATATGTTTTTTTTCGTGGAGTTGGTTGATCGTATTTTCTTAGATATTCCGTGCTTTATTCTCATATAGCTCTCGTACAAGTATTTGTCAACTCGTGTCCAAGCAAACAAAGGAACTTCAGTCACCTAGCAAGCAGCTCTTGAGTATTATAACTTATGGTACTCCCTTATTTCATTTCTACTTACAAGGAAGCAAGTAATAAGACTAGTGCTGCTAATTTTTACTCGATTAGTATGAACTAAATAGAGGCATTAACTTTTTAACAATAATTTGTTGCAGAGATATAGAGAAAGTCATGTGAATGGAACACATCAGATTTTTTAAATAACTATACTCATTCATTAGGTTTGAAAACGGGAAGTAGTTGTATCTGTATGAGCCAGTGAGCAAATTCCCCGATCACAGGAATATGTGCTCGCCTAAGAGAAGCAGGCCTATCACCAGCGAGCACTAAGCTGCTGGAAGGAAGAAGGGAAGTCGTGTGCAGATGCTTCTAGGGTGGCAGGTTGCCTTGATTTAATAAAGTGGAGAGCATTTCCTTCTCCTGTGATCGCCCTCAACATGTTCACTTCCGGTTCACGTTTCCACTTTTATCTCCCATTTCTGTGGCTTGCAGAGCTTTTCAAAAGACGACGAGGAGGAATACACTAGCGTGGTATGTCTGTATTTCCCCATTACATGAGCTGCAAATATAAGGAAGAACTTATTTTCCACTCAGAAAAAAACGACCTTCTTTCTTTCCCTCCTCCTTTTAATATGTTGATGGCATGGAAATTCTCACTCTAGATGCATAACCGAGAAACAGTTAACATTTCTGACAGAAAAATCTTATGTGTTTCATTTCTATGATTTCGTCTATTCAGTATAAGGTTAGTATACAGTTTTATTTTTCATTTCTACAATAAAATATATTTAGATCCTTTCTTTATTGAAAAACATAAACATCTTGGGATATCCACCATTTTAAGGGTACATCGGCCATTATACGTCAGCGTTACCTTTACATTAGTCCCCAATTGAGGTGCTCGAACGTAAAACCAGATAAGCGAAAAAATTAATAAAACAGAAATATGTAATAACATTGTTATAAAAAACTTGTGTTACAATCACATGACTTTTTCTATATACCCGTGACAAATTACTGTTAAAAAGATTGTGCTTCTAACTACTTTATGATAATCGAGATAAACATTAGCAGAAATTATCCTTATTACCTGGTTCCTTGTAAGTAAAAGGGAAAAAATCTAATGTGATTCATTCACGTGATATCCTCTAGCTGCTCGGTAAACAAATCTTTTATTCAAAACATTAATCTACTATCTAAATCATGCTAAACATTAGCAGAATTTGTCTTACTGTTAGCTTCCTTGTAAGTAGAAGGGAAATAAGAGAATGCGCATACTAAAGTGATGCTTATCGCTACAGTTGAAATTCCGATCTCTTTGCTTTGCATGAGTAAACAAACGAGAAATGGGAAGAAAGATGTCTTCCCGTTTGAAAAAAGTTTAAGTGGCTAAAATTGAAACCAATAATCGGGAATATCTCGAAAACGGTTAACTCTGAGAAAAAAAAATGTATATAACATAAATTGTGTGTTTTAATGAGATCTACATTTTGTGGAGTAAGTTTTTGTATGTCTCTTACGGTTTACACGTTATATAAAAGTCATTCAGAATGAATAGGTTTTCAGAAGCTATTCCCAGAAAATCCAAGATATAGATTTCGTTTGTCATAAAAATATGTTAAACATACGGTATTTTAATCAAAATCGTTAGAGGCATTTTTGAGAAAATAAAAATCTTCAAAAAATGTTCCATATAAAAGGTAGTTGGGGGTGTGTATGAGAAAATTGTCACATCCTTGGAAGATACTGGGCTTAAATACCTAGTTTGGTATTTAACGGACTTTTCGTTTTTAACTATGTTATCCACAGACATACACACATACACAGACAGACAGATGCACACATGAACATTTTTTCTAAAAATTTTTTTTTTTTTTTTACACTATGTACATAGTATGTGTAGAGAAATTAAAATGATTTTAATTTACTAGCAACTATTATGCAGCGCTAGAAATAGAAGTGAAGTTTGTATCAAGTTAAATCTGTTAGCAAAATCTCTCCATCGATGGGGGATTATGTTCAGCGAAGCGGTTAATATGCGAAACGTCTTACCCAAGAGAGAGAGAGAGAGAGAGAGAGAGAGAGAGAGAGAGAGAGAGGGATACAAATTGTGTAAAACAGAATACGTTTTGTTACTTTAGGAATAAAAATCTAGGTAAAGTGGCTGATGCTTTTCCCTCAGTTGTTTTAGGAATATTAACAAATTAGCTGAACTGCAGGCGTTGCACCACGGTGTCAGCCTTAGAAAATATTTCGCATGCTGTTTATATATGTTAATAAACGTCGGTGTGTATGTATATTCATTAGGTTTCTACGCCGTTGCACCGGTTTGACCAAATTCGGGGTTTACAAATTTTAAGTTAAGAGTAAAAATACTGTAGAGGTCACATTACATACTCCATAGCTGAGAGTTACAAAAATGTTTGAAGATTTAAAGTACGAACGAGGGTAAAGCTATACGATGGTTGCAGCACATATACACACAAACACGTAAACACACATACACACACATAACGGTTTTAAGAAGTTTTAAAGCGATCCATATTTGAAAGTGTTGAAAACATTAACTGTTCAGATGTGAAAGTCGCCAGATTGCCAAAGTTTTGACTACTTCTTGGGATCATTGAGGTTTTAGCTTCACAAATGCCTCGGCTACGCCCTGACGTCATTCCGCAACTGCTACATTCCTATAAAATATCCCTCGGCGACGCTTTTCGGCTTAGAGCCCTCCATCTTGGGCTATGCTTTGCGGTTTAGGACCTAAACGTTTATAACAGACCAGTAAGTAACTACAAAGTGGCTTTAATGACAGAATAACAAAAGTAATACGTATTGAAGTAATGCCAAGTAGTGTAACCACTATATAGTAATAATCAAATGAGACTACTTTATGAATACTTTTCTAAAATAACAACCAAAAGCTGTTTTCTTTATTCCTTCTAGGAGTGGGACAATAGTGCTGCCCAAACGGAAAAAAAAGTTAAAAAATGCTCGAAGGAAGTGAATTTGGCAAATTTTCTGCACGAAATGTTTGCTAAATTGATAAATGATGTTCTCTTTATCATATAAGAAATACAACTCTGAAAACCACCTCTATTGAAAAGGACAGGGAGATGTTTCACTGGAAGCAACTTTAACATTCTGCAGCATGAGTGGGAGCATTTTCAGAATTATTCTGCTAAATAACACAACATTGTAGGTATAAACCGTGAAACTACGGAGAATATCCAGTACTTTATCCAGTAGTTTTCCATCTAAATGACTTTGAGTGAGGAGATTTTATTTATTTTTTTTTTTACTTTTAATGTTCATGTCACGGAGAATTTAAATTCTAAGTTTAGTATGTACCTAACAGACATCGTTTTCGAGTTATTTTCACACTCATATACACACGCGCGCGTGCGCGCGCACACACCAATAGATATTACATAATTTTTACTTTCTCTACACTTACTATGTACATAGTGTATAGAGAAGGTATTGTATTGCACTCTAAAATTCGATACCGCGATTTCACCGGAAATACATATTTTGGGATCTCCTGAATTAAAAAAAAATCCAGAAAAAGGTCTGTGTGTGTCTGTGGACAGCTCAAAAACGAAAAGACCTCGAGGATGCGACACGAGGATTTTCAAGAAAATCGTCCCAGCCCCAACTACCCTTTACAAAGAAACATTTTCGAAAATTTTGATTTTCTCAAAAGTGGCTCTGAAGATTTTGATTACAATATTGTATATTAAAGATATTTACATGACAAATAAAACGTATATCTTGAATTTTTTTGGGAATAGCCTTTGAAGACATCCTTAATCTGAATGAATTTTGTGGAATGTCCCATAACTGGTAAACCGTAAGCGATAGGCAAAAACTTATTCTACAAAAATATACACCTTGTTAAAACACACAATTTATGACCTATGCATTTGTTTCCTGAAGTTAACCGTTTTTAAGATATTCCTTGTTATTGATTTCGGTTTTAAAATACTTTATACCTTACTCATTCGGGAAGTTGTCAACACTTGAACCAAGCAAAGAATCGGATTTCTATAACATAGCAACCAAAATTTAAAAAGTTGACTATCGATTTAGGCTAATGTAGTCCCTTATTTTCCTTCTACTTGTAAGGAACTAAGTAATAAACGTTTCTGGTAATGTTTATCTCGATTTGTATGACGTAGGAAGAACTACTAGCATATTAACAATAATTTTTACAGAGATGTCGAGAAAGGCTTTTGAATGGAGTACACCAGATTTTTTTATTCAATGGACCTCAAAACATTTCCAATGAAATTTGGGCAAATAAGTTTTTAGAGGAATAAAATAACCAAATTTCTGATTTTTCAAACCGAAATAGACGTAACTTAACGCTTACCTTACTTATCAACTTTAAGTTACAATCCCTTAATAATTTTATCATTTACTTAACAAAAATTTAAAAGAATTTTTTACATTCTCTACACGTACTATGTACATAGTGTATAGAGAATGTATTGTATTGCACCCAAAAATTCGATACCGACATTTCACAGGAAATATATATGATTTGAGACCCCCTGAATCCAAAAAAGGCATTTTCAGAAAAATGTCCGTGTGTGTATGTGTCTGTCTGTCTGTCTGGCTGTGTGTGTATCTCTGAGCAGCATAGCTCAAAAACGAAAAGAAACTTAAATACCAGACTTGGTATTTAAGTTTGATATCTTCCAAGGATGCGACCGAAGATTTTCAAGAAAATCCCCACACCCCAAAATACCCTTTATATGGAACTTTTTTCAAACATTTTGATTTTCTTAAAAATGACTCAAAACGATTTTGATTAAATTCTCTTATATTTAAGATGTTTACTTGCCAAATGAATTGTATATCTTGAACTTTCTGGGAATAGCTTCTGAAGAAAACTTTATTCTGGATGAATTTTACGGAATTTTACATAACTGCTAAACCGTAAGAGATGGACAAAAACGTACCATACAACAAATGTAGAGCACATTAAAACACACAATTTATGTTATATACATTTTTTTCGTGAAGTTGATCCTTTTTGAGCTAATTCTTGTTTTTGGTTTCCGCTTTGAAAAACTTAAGTTTTCTCATACAGGAATTTGTCAACTCCTGTCCATACAAACAAAGGAACTTCAGTGACCTAGCAAGCAGCTTTTGACTATCACTTTAACCTATGGTACTCCCTTATTTCTCTTCTACTTACAAGGAAGCAAATAATAAGATTTCTGCTAACCTTTCTCAATTAGCATGAAGTAAATAGAAGCATAAGCTTTTTAGCAATCAATTGTTGCAGAAATGTAGAGAAAGTCATGTGAATGGAACACATCAGATTTCTAAACCTAAAACCAACATCTTCAAATATTTCATCTTGATGAAACTTCGGTTCGCTTTTGCGTTTATCTTTAGGACTTTAAACCATAACAGGGTTATTTTTTGTTCTATTAAAGACGAGGCACTATCTTGTAGAGCTAAACTGTCTTGTATAGAGATATTCGTATTACAGGAGTAAAAGTCGAAGATACAAGCTTGTCGTGTTTTAATGTTTCAATATTATTTAATATGTAAGTAACCCTATTTTGTAATATTGATTGCCACAGCTTGTACAGTTTTTTGATTAATTTCTCTACACGTACTATGTACATAGCGTATACAAAAGGTATTGTACTCCACCCAAAAATTCGATACCGAGATTTAACCAGGAAAAGACGTTTTAGAGTACCTGTATCCAAAAAAAGTATTTTCAGATAAAGATCTATGTGTGTACGTGTACGTGTTTGTGTGTCTGTGAACACAACTCAAAAACGAAAAGGTCGGTAAAATACTAAACTTGATGTACAAGTTTAGCATCTTCCAAGATGTGACACGAATATTTTGAGGAAAATCCTCCCACCCCAAACTACCCTTTAAATTGAAAAAAACATCAAAAATGTTGATTTTCTCGGTGGCTCTAACGGTTTTTGATTAACGTACCGTATATTAAAGATATTTACATGGCAAGTAAAATGTATATCTCGAATTTTCTGTGAATAACCTCTAATGACCTCTTTATTCTAGATGAATTTTGCTGAATTTTGCGTAACTGGTAAACCGTAAGAGATGGACAAAAACTTACTACACAAAAAACGTAGATATTATTAAAATACACAATTTATTTCTTATTCGTTTTTTTTTCCGTTCAGCTGGCCATTTTTTTGACATATTCCTTGTTATTTGTTTCATATTTAAAATACTTTAACGTTTCTCACACGGACATTTGTAAACTCCTAGTCATATATAGAAACAGATTTCATCTTTTAAAAGATTTGACTATCGTTTTAGCCTTTTGTACTCCCTTATTCCCCTTACACTTACCAGAAAGCAAGTAATTAAGGCAATGTATGCTAATGTTTATCTCCATTACCATAAAGTAGATAGAAGAATAAGCTGTTTAACAATAACTTGTTAAAGCGTTGTAGAGAAATTCATGTGAATGGAACACATCAGATTGTTCTATCAAAGGTGAAATACTAGACCTAAACTTTCTTGTATCAACATATGTGTATTACGTAAACAAACTTCGATGTTATCATTTTGTCGTGTTTTAAGTTTTCAATATTATTTAATATGTAAATAACCCTATTTTGTAATATTTTATTGCCACAGTTTGAAAAGTTTGTTGATTTTTATATTTCATTTATTCTTGTCTTTTCCAAAGAGGAAACATGGATAACAAAATTTCAAAACAAAATACATTATCTTGAATTAAGTTGAAGCCGGATTTATGAACATTTATTTTACTTATTAAGTCAAACAATTTTACAGAGCACTATTATTATTTAATTGAGTTACAATAGCAAAGCTATTTTTATTTACTCAGTTGTGTAAGTATAAAGAAGCTAAAATTATATGATTAATATGATAAATGCATGGCAATGAAAATTTGCGCAAGATGTCGAAAGATGACGCCAAAAGAAATTAAAATGTAACAAACTATTGCATGTTTTGAAAACACGACTATGTTGTATTTTCATGCAATTCAGATTTGCATATAAAGCAAAAAATTATAAATGTACAAGGAAATTGTAGCCTAAAAGGGAAAATGTCAATATGTATTCATACGCACAGGATATAGCGATAAACATTAGCAAAAACGATCTTGTTACTTAGTTCTCTCCTAAGTAGAAGAAAAATAAGAGAATACATTAGATTAAGCAGACAGTCAAATGTTTTAAAATGTGGTTACTATGGGATTGAAATCCGTTTCTTTGCAAGGCCAGGAGTTGACAACTTCCCGTATGAGAAAAGTTTAAATGTTTTAAAACTTAAACAAATAACTAATAATAGCTCGAAAACGGTCAACTCCAGGAAAAAATGTATATAATATAAACTATCTGCTTTAATGAGATCTTCATTTTTGTGTAGTAAGTTTCTGTCTATCTCTTACGGTTTACTAGTTATGCAAAATTAAAAAAAAAAATGCATCCAAAATAAGGAGGTCTTCAGAGGATATTCCGAGAAAAATCAAGATATACATTTCATTTTTCATGAACATATCCTTAATATACGGTATTTTAATCAAAATCTTTAGTGCCAATTTTTCAGAAAATCAAAATTTAAAAAAAAAAAATTCCATGTAAAGGATACTTGGGGGTAGGGGAATTTTCTTGTAAATCTTCATGTCCCATCCTTAGAAGATGAAAACCTTAAATACAAGTTTAGTATTTAACGATCTTTTCGTTTCTGAACCATCCTGCCCACACACACACACACACACACACACACACACACACACACACACACACACAGACACACACGCACATTTTTCAAAAAATGTTTTTACTTTCTCTACACGTACTATGTGCATAGTGTATAGAGAAGGTATTACATTCCACCCAAAAATTCGATACCGAGATTTAACCGAAAATACATGTTTTGGGTCCCCCTGAATCCAAAAAAAAATTACACAAAAAAGATCCGTGTGTATGTCTTTGGACAGCATAGCTCAAAAACGAAAATACCTTTGAATACCAAACCTGGTGTTTAAGTTTAGTTTCTTCCAAGGATGCGACATAGAGATTTTCAAGAAAATCCCCCACCTCAACTACCCTTTACATGGAACTTTTTTCGAAAATGTTGATTTTCTTAAAAATGGCTCTAAAGATTTTGATTAAAATATTGTATATTAAAGATACTTACGTGTCAAATAATATGTATATCTTGAATTTTCTGGGAATAGCCTCTGAAGACTACTTTATTCTGGATGAATTTTACGAAATTTTGCATAACTGCTAAACCGTAAGAGATGGACAAAAATCTTACACACTAAAATGCAGAGTATATTAAAACGCACAATTTATGTTGTATAACATTTTTTCGTGGAGTTGATCGTTTTTGAGATATTCCTTGTTTTTGGTTTCAGCTTTGAAAAACTTGTTCTTTTCTTAAACAGGAATTTGTCAACTCGTGGCCATACAAAAAAAGAAACTTAAATCACCTAACAACCAATTTTTGAGTATCACCTTAACCTATGATACTCCCTTCTACTTACAAGGAGACAAGTAATAAGACGATTTCTGCTAATTTCTTTCTCGATAGAATGAGGTCAATAGAAGTATTAGCTTTTTAACAATAATTTGTTGCAGAGATGAAGAGAAAGTAATGTGAATGGAACAGATTTTTTATAAAGAGGGTCTCAAAACATGTATTTCCGGTGAAATCTTGGTATCGAATTTTTGGATGCAATAAAATACCTATCTACCTTTTCTATACACTATGTATATAGTAAGTGTAGAGAAAGTAGAAATAGTTATAATTTGTAGTGTGTATGTGTGTTTTCAAATTTCTGGATTATGAGCCGCAGAAGATTCATTGCGCCGCTCAAAAGAGCATGCTAAATGCACTAATTTATAAAAGCGTGGTTGCAAATTGTGTTATATTTTCAGTTTTATTTAATAACGTATGCCTTTGATGCGGAATATTAATGTCTCTTAAATTATCCGCTGAAGCAGAGTTATTGAACCAAACTGTAAACAAAATGGTATCCGTTATTAGCACATATTGGAATACGGCAAATGGTGGGGGAATTATGAGCGTGGGATGTTCAATTTTCTACCTGCATGTTGTACCGAGAAGTCATTTGCAGCGTTTAACTCCACACATCGGCTTTGGAAATTAGTAGAGGGTAATTTAACGTCACCCTGAATACCAGGAAATTACATATAGAGATAATATTCTAATGTTTACATTCCTAGACTGATCAGTTCAATTTCTACGTACCCTTTCATTTGCATAAAAAACTGAATGCCTTTCGATCTTAGGTGCAATACAACACTTTATCTGCTTTATACATATTACGAACTATATAAAGTAAAATTCGTTTGTTTACATACACATAACTTTTTCCCTATTTCTCCATTATTTTCTACTTACTTCACTAAAAAAGTCTATGTCCAGATTTCACTGGAAGCACAGTTTTAGGGTTCCCTAAATAAGAAAAAAAATCTGTGTTCCATTCACATGACTTTCTCTACATCTCTACAACAAATTATTGTTAAAAAGCTTAGGCTTCTATTTACCTCATGCTAGTCGAGAAAACATTAGCAGAAATAGTCTTGTTACTTGCTTCCTTGTAAGTAGAAGTGAAATAAGGGAGTAGCATAGGTTAAAGTGATAGTCAAAAGCTGGTTGCTATGTGACTGAAGTTCCTTTATTTGTATGGACAGAAGTTGACAAATTTTCGAAATTTTTTCCATGTAAACGGTAGTTTGGGGTAGGGGGGATTTCTTGAAAATCTTCGTGTCGCATCCTAGGAAGAACTTAAATACCAAGTTTGGTTTTTAATGGTCTTTTCATTTTTGAGCTATGCTGCCCCCCCCCACACACATACACACACAGACAGACACACACACGGACATTTTTCTAAAAATGCTTTTTTTGAATTCAGAGGACCCTAAAACATATTTTTCCGGTGAAATCTCGGTATCGAATTTTGGGGGCATTACAATACCTTCTCTATATACTATGTACGTAGTACGTATAGAGAAAGTAATTAAATGAGTTACACTCACATGCCTTTCTCTAACTGCTCTACAAACAGACTACTTAAAAACTTTTATTATTCCTTCTTCATCACGCCAATAGAGAAAAGCATTAGCAAAATGTACTTATTACTTAGCTGCTTATAAGTGGAAGGGAACTAAAGGAATGTGTGAAATGTTTTAAAAGCTATCGTTATGAGATTGTCATTTAAATTGGCTTCTTCGTTTGGCCAGCAGTAGAACAAAAGGAAAACGTACGCTTATTGTCTGAGACAAATATAAGTACTTCAAAATTGAAACTAATATCTTGGAAACAGCCAATTCTACAACAAAAATTCATATGACATAAATTATGTGTTTTAACGAAATGTACATATTTTGTGTAGTAAGTTTTTGTTTCTCTCTTTCCGTTTAACCGTTATGTAAAAATCAGCCAGAATAAAATCCTTTTCAGAGGCTAATCCCAGAAAATTCAAAATGTACATTATATCTGGGTTCTGAATAATGTTAATATGTTATTTTAATCAAAACCGTTACAGCCATTTTTGAGAACAGCAAAATGTTAAAAAGTATTTCCATGTAAAGGGTAGTTTGGAGTGGGGGAGAATTTATTGAAAATTTTCTTGTCGCATCCTTGGGAGAAAATCAACTTAAATATCAAGTTTGGTATTTAACAGTCTTTTCGTTTTTGAGCTATGCTGTCCACAGTCACACACACACACTCACTCATACGCGGACCTTTTTCTAAAAATGCTTTTTTCGACTCATGGGACCCCAAAACATATATTTGCGGTGAAACTTCGACATCGAATTTCGGGTGGAATACAATATCTTCTCTATCCTCTATGTAGCTTGTATATGCCGGTAGGAAAATTAAAAATTCTGATGTATTCTAGTTACATGACTTTCTCTAGCTGTTATGCAAACAGCTTTCCTTACAAATGATTATTCTTTTATCTACGACATGCTAATCAATAAAATGAAAAATGAAATGGCGTTTTATTTATGGACGCTCTTTAACTGCTGTGGTTCTCAGCGTCCCTTTCTATACTGGGCGTGAAAGACCGCTTAATTTTGCTCAGAGCACTCTTTATCATGCTAATCAAGGTAACCGTTAACAGAAATTCTTATTACTTGCTTCCTTGTAAGGAAAGGTACATAAGGGAGTACACTGGCTTAAATCGATAGTCTAATCTTTGATAAAATGGGCTAACGTGAAACAATTGAAGTTTGGTCGCTTTGCATGGTATACAGTAAAAAATAGAGATGAAACGAAACGTCACTTCCCGTTTAAGAAAGTTTAAATAGCTTTTTATTTGAACCAATAACAAAGAATATCTCAGAAAGTGTCAACTCTGTATAAAAAACATATATGACAAAAATTATGTATCTATTTTAATGAGATCTACAATTGTTGTATAGTACCTAAGTGTTTGTTTATTTCTTACGGTTTACTCGTTATGCAAAATGCTGCAAAACTCATCAAGTAGAGAGGTCTTCAGAGGCTATTCCCTGAAAATTCAAAATATACATATTATTTGTGACGTAAATTTTTTAATGGTATTTTAATCAAAATCGTTAGCCAGTTTTGAGAAAAACAGAACCTTCAAAACATTTTCTATGTAAAGCAGTTTGTGATGGGGGGTATATAGATTTAATATCTTCCAAGGATGCGACACGCAGATGTTCAAGAAAATACTCCCACCACAAATTACCCTTTACATGGAAAGATTTTCGAAAATTTTGATTTTCTCAAAAATAGCGCTAACAGTTTTGATTAAAATACCGTATATTAAAGATGCTTATATGACAAATAAAATATATATCTTGAATTTTCTAGTAATAACCTCCGAAGACCTCTTTATTCTGGATGAATTTTGACAAATTTTGCTTAACTGCTAAACCGTAAGAGCTACACAAAAACTTACTGTACAAAAATAGATCTCGTCAAAATACACAATTTATGTCCTTTACGTTTTTTTCTTGTGTAGGTAACCGTTTCCGAGACATTCCTTGCTATTGTTTTCAATTCTTAAGTACTTTTCTGTGACAGGAACTTTCCGTTTTCCTTTTGTTCTACTCCTGGCCAAGCAAAGAAACGATTTGCAATGACAATCGCATAATGACCGCTTTCCACGCACGCACACACACACACAAACACACATTGTTTCTGAAAATATTTTTGTTTTTATTCAGGCAGTCATAAAACTTGTATTTGAAATCTGGACATCGAGTTTATGGGTGGAATACAATACTTCTCCATCCCTATGTACATTGTGCATACGGGGCTAGAGAAAATAAAAATATTTTTTGTATCGGTTCACAGTTTTAATTAATTAGTATTTTATTTATCAGATAGAAATTAACGAATACTATAGTTATTTTAAATAAAAGGATAAATGTGTCCGTTAAACACGCTTGAGTATTCTTTGATTTATTATCAGTATTAAAGTTAATCAATGACCAAATGTTTAACCAAAGTATTTGTATACTTGCCAATTTAAAGTCTGGATGGAGTAGTACGGAAGATATGGTTTATCGGTACCAACCTAGGAGAATAAAATAACGCTTCGAGACATTGGGACATAGATTTTTCAGTAACTATTGTGGTGCAAAATCAGGAGTCCGATAATTATTTCTAGTAGAGGCAAATCCTTTATAGAGTTACTGCATCAGCCTGTCTTGAGATATTAATTTTTATTTGTAACTGAAGTATTTAAACGAACGTTCGAAATAACGAACCCCTCATAGCGTAACGAAACTAATTTGTCAACGGACGTAGGGCATCTTCGATACACGTCTCGGGCATTATAAGACATTTTATGTTTATGTGCTTCCTGTACATCTCAAGACCAGAAAATAAATATCAGAGCTGTATACAAGATTATGGGGAAATGATGATATAAAATATAAAATTGGAGGCAGAAGTAAAGTTTCAGAAAGTAAAGGAAAAGCTTCTTGGAAATATTTCTTAACGAGAGAGCGTTGAATAATTGGGTTCTAGAAGCGATATGGAGGTGTAGAACGAGAAAAAAGCTGAAATATTACGTTTTAATAAGAGGGGGAAGCAAGGAAGCGCATGAATAACAGAATGGAAAAAGCAAAGCACAGAAACCCTTCAAATGATCTCAATTCTGTTCTGTGTGGGGAGTCGCTATTTATTGTTAGCGTTAACTACGTAAAACGTGAAAAGAATAATTTAAAACATAAATTAGGCATTTATTTCTGTTTCAAGAAAACCCTATAGTGTTATGCATAGCAAGCAGCTAAGAGAGACATCTTATATTAAGACAATGGAGTTTCTTATTGTCCATTAGTCTGAAGTTTTATTTGCCATTACAATTATTTACTACGTGGTACTTTTTATGCATATTTATCAGTACTCGGACACTACATTGAATTGATTTATATTCTTCATATTTTTGTTTTCTTCAACAGTCGATGTCTTCCACTTTCACTTTCTCTAATACGTGCTTACACGTTTATTTCATCCAAACATTCGAATTCGGGAGATCAACATAAATAACGTTGAGGTCTTTTGAATCATGTTTTTTTGTAAAGGTTTCTAGTATGCGTTTCTGTAAACAGTATAACTTAAAAACGAAAAGTTGGTTAAATACAAAACTTGGTGTTTAAGTTTAGTATCTTCCAAAGATGTGATGAAGATTTTAAATAACTGCCCTTTACATGGAGTATTTTGCCAAAATGTTAATTCCCTCAAAAATGGCTCTAGCAATTTCGATTAAAATACACTATACTTTAATAAAAAGAATGAGTTTGAATTTCCTAATAGTAAACTGTGAAAGAGGGAGTTTCCGTAAACGTTAAACAATATACGAAAAATGTGCTGCAAAAAATAAATGTAATACACACACACACTTTATTTCAAATAACGTCTTTGTGGCATAAAATATTTCCGAGATACGTATTATTGTTTGAATTGTACAAAAAGATGCGTGTGTTTGTGTGTGTATTTATGTGTGTGTGTTCGTGGATAGCACAATTCAAAAACGAAAAAGCTGTTACTAGCCAAACTTGGTATTTGTTTCCTATCTTCCAAGAATGTGACACGAAGATTTTCAACAAAAATATCCCCACACCGCAAACTATCTTTCACATGGAAAAATGTTTAAAAATGTTATTTTTCTAACGGTTTTATTAAAACACCTTATATAAAAGATATTTACGTTATAAATAAAATGTATATTTTGAATTTTCTGGGAATAGCCTTTGAGGGCCTTCTTATTCTGGATGAGTTTTGTAAAACTTTGCATAACGGTTAAACCGCAAAAGATAGACAAAACTTAATTCACAAAAAATGTAGATCTTGTTAAAACATGTAATTTATCTCATACACGCTTTTCTTGTAGTTTTGAAGTATTCCTTGTTATTGGTTTCAGTTTTAAACCACATACAGCAAGCATCCTTTAAAATATTTGACTATCGCTTTAACGTAATGTAAGAACTTCCCTTCTACTTACAATGAAGGCGCAATAAGTCCAAATCTGCTAATTTTTTACTCGATTAGCATGGTGTAGATAAAATAAAAATCTTTTGTAAGAATAGTTTTGTGTTTGGAACAGCTAAAAAAATGTATGTGAATGGAACACATCAGATTTCTAATTACCCGATACAAAAAAGAAAACAACCCGATTCACAGAATATTTTTATTACATTTAAACGCAATTAGTTTCGCGATATTATTGAAAGCGTAACATCCAAGTCGCGACGCGATATATGGAGCTCGTATCTGCGTTACATCTTTACGTTACCAAGTTTTTCGGAGAATAAAGTTAATTGTTTTTCATCCGTTTTGCATGTCAGCCCTTCTCAATCTGCGACACGTGATTGATTTTGTTTCTCTTATATTTGTGTGACTGTTTCTTTGTTTTCTATTTGCCCGGATGTGGGATTTGTGGTGGACGAAACGGCGTCTGGGGGATTTTCTCCGGGATCTCCAAAGGAACTTCAGTCATTGATTCCAAAAACTGCTTCATCAGCACTTTTTCTTTCATCCATTTAATTTCCATTTCACATAGGTGGCAGGTTCAAACCCGGCAGAGGACGATGGGTATTTTAGGACGTAAAACTTTTTAGCATGGGAAGTAAAGCCGTTAGTCCCGTGTCGTACATTTATGGCACTAAAATAACCTCAAACCTAATAAAGAGGACTCCGAACAAAATTAAGTGGTCTTTCATTCAGCTCAATATAGAGTGCCGGTCCCCATGGCCTCGCTCGCCAAGGCGTCCCGCTTTGGTGCTTCGTAGCGCTGGGGATCGTGGGTTCGAGTCCCGCCTTGGGCATGGATGTTATATGTTTGTGTTTGTGTGTTGTAACAGTAAGAAAACAGCAATCCAGTAATAATACAGAAACACAAGGTGAAAAAGAAAAGAGGTAAATAAAAGTAGGGCATACAGTGCCGGAGTCCCGATCAGACTCCGGTACCGTATTTTAAAAGAATAAATAAATAAAAAATATATATAGAACGGAACGCTGAGAACCACAGTAGGCAAAGAGCGTCCATAAATAAAACTCCATTGCTACTTCACATTATGTACTTCCATCTTTCATACTAGGCACTGGGCTGATCCTTCATCCCTGCGTACTCTATCTGTTCAGAGCCCTTCTGCTTCTCAACCGGCACATGACCTTGGCATTAACTTGTATGTCCTAGGATGTGTGTAAAGTTTCCAGGATAAGCAGGTGGAAAGGAAGATACCTTTGGCTAGACATTTTCAAGTATTTAGTGTCTCAAAGCTTTCTAATTCTCAAGACGTGATCCAATGCTTTGTGCCTAAGATACCAAACAGACGCTCCTTTATTGTTATAATCTCTGCTAGCTGAGCGAAAAGCACGTATCTCTATAGTTGTGTTTCCTTTCTCATATCGTCGCGACCTTTCGTAATATCCTGCTTTTGTTGTGTCTTCGTTTTTGCTACCTGAGTTCGCCTCTTATGGTCTCACGGTTAAAACATCTCCAGATACTCCCTAAATTTTCCTGCTATTAGTTAACTTATGTTGTATATTATGTATATTACATTGTAATATGTGTAGCAGATATACGATTTTTGCAGAAGAAGAATATAGAGAAATAATATACACAAAACAAACCCAAACTGCTATTTTTGGAAGCATCCGGGAAGAGAGGCTTACAAAATGGGAGGAAGAATGGACGAATACGCCCAAAGGATCAGTTTGCAGGATCTTCTTTGTCTGTCTCCGTGGTGTAATGGTTACCATGCTAACTTCATATAGCCCAGGTCGCGTGTTCGAACCCGGCGGAGGACGATTGATTTTTTCGGGTGTAAAAATTCTTAGCATGGCTTCCTTCGGAAGGGAAGTAAAGCTGTTGGTCCCGTATCGTAGATATACGACATGTAAAAGAACCTCAGGCCTGATAGAGAGGCCTCTGAGCAAAATTAAGCGGTCTTTCACGCCCAATTTGGAATGGGACGCTGAGAACCACAGTAGTTAAAGAGCGTCCATAAATAAAACGCCATTTTTAGGACCTTCTTTCCATCGGTTCGACAGAGATTAACACAGAAGAATATTATGATGAGGCTTCACTTGCAGCTATGGTAACTGGACACGACATACTAAAATTCTATCTCCAGAGATTCAAGATCATAAAGAAGCTACTTGTTCCTGTCTTCAAAATGCTCAAACTGGTGACCATATAATATATAGATATAGAAAACTCCAGCATCAGAGGGACACTTAAATAGCAGCAAATCATGGAAGGAGGCTAGTTGCTCCAGACCAATTCATTACAAAGCACTATCAACTATTTAACTATTAACTATTTAACAAAGTAATACATACAAGCAATAGATTTTAACAAATTGTAAATTTAGATTAGACAATATGAATGTAAATAAAGTACATTAGGTTATATTGTTAATACTAAGTGCAGTTACTTGAAAGATCCAAAACCAGTGTAAATATGTAATTAATCAACTTATTCACACTTCTTAGAATACAGTATAAATAAAATAATGAGTCATCGTAGGTAATAACTTACGAGATGTATCCAATAACATGAAAGTAGATAGCAAATATAGAATACTAATATGAATAGGCTACTGTAATTAGAATAAATAATTAGAATAGTGCCAGTGTACATATTGGAAAGTATTAATTAATTTAGGAGTGGTTTAAATGCAATTAGGAATAGTAAACATGAAGAATGTGTATACTTAAAGATCTCTAACTTGGAGTAAACGTATTATTTGTAAAGGGATACTAAACATATAAACATTTAGTATAAACATAGCATGTAGTATTGCAATTATAAGCAATGGAACATGTTTTTCGAACACTAAATAAAAAAAGAGACACGTAACAGGGTATTCAGCAAAAGATAGGAGGAATGAAAACATACTTAAAAAAATCTGATGTGTTCCATTCACATGACTTTCTCTACCTCTCTGCAACAAATTATTGTTAAAATGTTTATACTTCTATTGACATCATGCTAATCGAGAAAAAAAATTAGCATAAATAGTCTTATTACTTGCTTCCTTGTAAGCAGAAGGGAAATAAGGGAGTACTATAGGCTAAATTAAAATTATAAAATCTGGTTGCTATGTGACTGAAGTCCCTTTGTTTGTATGGACAGCAGTTGACAAATTCCTATATGAGAAAAGTATGTTTTTCATAGCTGAAACAAAAAACAAGCAATATATATGTCAAAAACGATCAATCCACAAAAAAAATGTATCTAACATAAATTGTGTGTTTTGATGTGCTCTACATTTTTTGTGTGTTAAGTTTTTGACCATCTCTTACGGTTTAGCAGTTATGCAAAATTCCGTGAAACTCATCCAGAATAAAGTAGTCTTCAGAGGCTATTCGCAGAAAATTCAAGATATACATTTTATTTGTCAGGTAAATATCATTAATATGCTTTATTTTAATCAAACTCGTTAGAGCCATTGCTAATAAAATCAAAATTTTCGAAAACATTTCCATGTAAGGGGTAGTTGGGGGTGGGGGGATTTTCTTGAAAATATTCGTGTCGCATCCTTGGAAGATACCAAACTTAAATACCAAGTTGGGTATTCAACGGTCTTTTCGTTTTTGAGCTATGCTGTCCAGACACACACACACATACACACACACACACACACACACACACGGACCTTTTTCAAAAAATGTTTTTTTGGGTTTCAGGGGGACCCAAAACATATATTTCCGATGAAATCTCGGTATCGAATTTGTGGGTGCATTACAATACCTTCTCTATACACTATGTACATAGTACGTGTAGAGAAAGTAAAAATTAAAATATTTAATCTACTAGAAAGAATAAAAAAAATCAAAACAGCTGGTAACGTGTGGATAGGATGGGTGAATATCAATACACGAAATTGGTTTTAAAATATACACCAAAAGGTCAAGGAACTACCGGCAGATTTAAAAGATGATATCAGAACACTTTAAAGTATGAAACCGGAATGAGCCAAAAGCCTTAGCCATGAATGATGATGACGACAATGATTTTATGTAAGGTAATCTTACTGTTTTATCTACCTACTTGATTTGTCTATCCTTCTAAGTGGAATGAATCTATCACGTTGTAGAAAATGCTATAAATAAACCAATTCTGTAAACGATTCTTTAAATGTAATTTTGGGCTAAAGTTTGATCTAAACAGGAGATTGCCCCTTTGTTTTAGCTATAGTAATAATTCCTGGAACGTGTATTGGTTCTTATCAATATCTTTGACTCCAATTAACACATTAGTGTAAACATATCTGATGTGTTCCATTCACTATCTCTTGCTGTTCCACAAAGAACCTTTCTTACAAAAGAAAATTTTCTTACGATGCTAATCAAGTTAAGCGTTACCAAAATTGGTCTTATTACTTGGGAAATATACCAGGCTAAAGTGATAATCAAATCTTCTAAAATCCGGTCACTAAGTGTAACAATTGAACTTCGGTTCACACTAGGTGTTTGAGAGAAGTATAAATAGCTTGAAACTAAAACAAAAAACTTGGAATATTTCTAAAACGCTATTTTAAAAAAAAAAGTGCACATGACATAAATTGTGTGTTTTAATGGTATCTACATTTTTGTGTGATAAGCTTTGGACTATCTCTTACGGTTTACCAATTATACAAAAGTTATACAAAAGTCATCCTAACAGAAGAAATCTTCAGAGGTTATTCCCAGAAAGTTCAAGATATTATCATTAAAATATCTTTGAAATATGGCATTTTAATAAAAATCGTTAGAGCTATTTTGGAGAAAATAAAAAATTTTGAAAAATGCTCCATGTAAAAGGTAGTTGAGTCTAACGGGAATTTTCTTGATAATCTTCATGTCGCATACTTGGAAGATACTGAACTTAAATATCAAGTTTGTTGCTTAACCAAGTTTTCATTTTTGAGCTGTGCTGCCCAGACACGCACACGCACAGACACATACACATGGACAGGTTTCAAAAAGTTTTTTGGACTCAGGGGGAGTCCAAACAAGTATCTCCGGTGAAATCTCGGTATCGAATTTTTGGGTAGAATAGAATACCTTCTCTATTCACTTATGCACATAGCACATACGTGCTAGAGAAAATAATACTGTATTGTCATATAGTGAGTTTAAATCCACCGACGAGCTTTAGAGTGGTTCCTGTCTGGCAATGGAGCACAAAATTTCATATCATCTTGTCTGAAAATACATAGTTTCTACGGTAGATGACACTGACGACAATCTATAGCACTTGTAGTATATATTGCAGATAGTGTGATTTAAGCAACTTTGAAGCATAATGGTCCAGCATTCATTCCAGAAAGAACCAAGATGGTGATGTATTTGACACTAATTTTAACATACATCGACATTTTTACCGCGACCATTTCGTTCATGACACGTGATCGTAGGAAGTGGCCAATCCAGTTCATTGGCGCGTAAAATTACAACCATCAAACTCATCTCTGCATTTTAATCCTTTTTATTTCACCCACATGCAATTGTTTTTCTAAATGTATCGCACCCACGTGCATTTGTTTTCTCTCTGAGCTAATGTTTGCTTCACAATAATAGTATCAGTGTGCAGTGATATTCCCGCACATAATGGCGGAAGTTCCAAAACGTGTTTATTTTACGCCAAGATGTAACAATACAAAGATATCTGTGTTTATTTTATGCCACAACAATATAATGCGGTAAAGCAAAGAGAACTTAAATTTATGACATGGACATCAAGTTGCAGTAATTTCGGTGCAAATATATATCAAGACTAATGGGATTTTAGGAATATTATTCTTTGTCTTCATATAGCTTAATCATTGTTATTTTGTTCACCAAATAGTCTTATTAAATACAACTCAAGCTACAACTTCTCTCGAGATAAATTCGCGAGCAACAAGTGCTCTGGCAAGCCTTATTAGGTTATGTTTGACAAGGACGAAGTATATTTAGGGTTATTCTGTGAAAACAAACAGTTCGTAGAAATAAAGGCCCTTTCAGTGGGACATGTTACAGCTGCACATCGATAAATTTAAAAATCATGTGACAAACCTCTACTCTGCCAGTCAGCTCTATGTGACAAAACTGATGGCCTGCAGTATTTGCTAATGTGGCCTGTTAGTTGGGGTGACGTAATAAACATGTCAAAATGTGCTAGCTTGCGCACAAAGGCCTGTAATTTACTGCCATATGGGAGATGTTGACTTGCAACGTTCTATACTGAAGAAAAACAAGATTCACTGCTAGTTATATCAGCTTTAATAACTAATGCTGCGTAAACCTGGTCCATAATCTATTCCATGAGGATGTGGACACAAGAAAACAGAACAAGAGTGTAATGGAAAATAGGTTAAAGAAGGTAGAGAATAAGTGGCAATAATAGTTATTTTTACTTTCTCTACACGTACTATGTATATAGTGCATAAAGAAGATATTGCATTTCACCCAAAATCCGACACAGAGATTTCACGTTTTAAGATCCCCTAAAACCAAAGAAATATTTTTTTTTGGAAAAAGGTCCATGTATGTGTATGTCCGTGAGTCTGTGAACACGATAACTCAAAAACGAAAAGTCGATAAAATACCAAACTTGTTATTTAATGTTAGTATTTTCCAGGGATGCGACACGAAAATTTTGAGCAAACTTCCTCCACCTCTAACTACACTTTACAAGGAAAAAAATGTTGAAAATTTCAATTTTCTCAAAAATGGCTCTAACAATTTTGATTAAAATACCGTATATTAAAGATATTTATATGGCAAAGAAAATGTATATCTTGAATTTTGTGAGAATAGCCTCTGAAGACAACTTTATTCTGGATAAATTTTGCGGAATTGTGAACAACTGGTGAACTGTAAGAGATAAATAAAGACTTACTTAATAGAAAATGTAGAGCTCGTTAAAACACACAATTTATTTTATATACATATTTTTCATGGAGTTGATCGTTTTCAGATACTCCTTGTTATTAGTTTCAGCTATAAAATACTTATACTTTTTTCATACGGGAATTTGTCAGCTCCTGTTCATACAAGCAAAGGAACTTCAAATATCATATCAACCAGTTTTGACCATCACTTTAGCCTATGGTACTACCTTATTTCCCTCTTACTTACATGGAAGCAAGTAATAAGATGATTTCTACTAATTTTTTCTCGATTAATATGAAGTAAAAAGAAGCTAATCTTTTTAATATTAATTTGTTGCAAGGATGTAGAGAAAGTCATGTGATTGGAGCACATCAGTTTCTTTTTTATAAGTGGCTTAAATAGACTACTATTTGTGTGTGGGATGTTTTGTACACGAGCGCGAAAGCATGATTTTTATAATTTCTCATGAGCAAATAATAGTCTAATAAGCCACGTGTAATATACAACGTTTTATCCCATTACTTTCGCTTTGGACCTAGCAGATGACGTTAGGGTGTCGTCTAATGTAGCTGCTTTCACTATTTGTGCACCAATGGCAACGCGATCGCAATTACCATCTATCTTCAGTTTTACAGATTTGGTATTATATATTCAATGCGGTATTTACCTTGGCAGCTGATGGAAAACACCAGCAAGATTGTTCGGCCCACGGGATTTGGTTCCAAGGCCTCCCAAATGCAGGTCACAAACGTTTAGCGCCTGAGACATCCCGCTGGTTGGACCACTCGCCTCTCACCAAGGGGTCCTTTCAATCCCAGGCGATGCATGTGGGATTTGTGGTGGACGATACGGCGTAGGGGCGTTTTTTTTTTTTTTTTTTTTTTTCCGCATCCCACCGGTGCTCCATCTTCATTCCATGTATCATCCATGTTACTGCCTGCGGAGTCATATGTGGTAAAAGTGGGTGATGAACACTATACAAATCAACTATCCCGCAGACACACATTTTGGTTTTCATTCAAGAAGCGTGTGTATGTGTATGTGTCATTACGTAGGAGCTTCCACACTGCAGCCACCTATGCGCTTATAGTACGTCAGACCCTAGGAGGATAGGATGACATAAGAATAATATCCAAGGGAGACCGAAACCGGACCGCGGGGAAAGAGCCCCATGGAGAGTTCCAAGCTAGAAGCCCATGCCTCAGGTCTAACCGTACCCCCTGAGTTCTACAGGCCACGTCATTCCACCACCGAAAGCTGTATTTCCAAAGCTTATTCAGCACCATGGAAGGGCGCCATCACAACAGTTCTCGCCGGCACTTGCAACCCTGAAAGAGATCGGTTGGATGAATTGGAGATGAAATTAAGGGATAGAAAGTTCGGGAGAATGAAGAAATCTCCCAAATTTTGCCTAGTAACCCGGGTAAATCCCCGAAAATACTCGTGCCTCAGAGAAGTTGGCTGTGGGATGGAACCCTCAACCTCTCGATCTCTGAGACACCTGACTTGGTTTTAGGGATGATATCACACGTACTATGTACACAGTTATAGAGAAGATATTGTATTGCACCCAAAAATTGGATACCGAGATTTCACCGGAAATACATGTTGTTTTTCTGTAGTGTTTAACGCCCGCTTTTACTGCTCTGGCACCGCAGGCAACCCGGAAATGCATGTTTTGGGACCCCTTAAACCAAAAAGTGCATTTTTAGAAAGATGTCCATGTGTGCGTGTGTCTGTGGGCAGCATAGCTCAAAAACGAAAAGTCCGCTAAATATCAAACTTGATATTTAAGTTCTTTATCTCCCAAGGATGCGGCACAAGGATTTTTTCTAGAAAATTCCCCCATCCCCAATTACCCTTTACATGGAATGTATTTAAAAATGTTGTTTTTCTCAAAAATAGCTCTAACAATTTTGATTAAAATCCCTTATGTTTAAGATATTTACATATATGACAAAATGTATATCTTGAATTTTCTGGGAATAGCCTCTAAAGACCTCTTTATTCCTGGTTTAATATTTTTGAATTTTGCAAAACTAGTAAACCGTAAAGGATAGACAAAAACTTACCACACAAAAGATTTAGATCTCCTTAAAACACACAATTTATATCATATGCAGTTTTTCTCTAGAGTTCACCCTATTCCGGATATTCCTTATTATTGATTTTAGTTTTAAAATACTTTAACTTTTCTCATGGGGGAACTCGTCAACTCCTGGTCACGCAAAGAAACGAATTTTAATCCAACAGCAATCACATTTTAAAAAATCTGATGTGTTACACTCACATGACTTTCTCTAGCTACTCTGTACACAACCTTCTTACAAAGGATAATTATTCTTTAACACCATGGTAAAGATTAGTAGAATTTAATACTTAGGTTCTTATAAGTAGAATGGATTAAGGGAATACACTAGGCTAAAGTGATAGTGAAATGCTTAATGCGATTGTCTTACGATTTACTAGTTATACCAAATTAAGAAAAATTCATCCAGAATAAACAGGTCTTTAGAAGCTATGCAAGATATACATCTTATTTGTGGTAGAAATGACTTTAATTTTTTGAATTTTAATCAAAATCGTTAGAGCCATTTTTAAGAAAAACAAAATGTTCGAAAATTTTTCCATGTAAAAGGTACTTAGGGGTGGGGGATTTTCTTGAAAATCTTCGTGTCGCATCCTTGGAAAATACCAAACTTAAATACCAAATTTGGTATTTAACCGTCTTTTTGTGTTTGAGATATGCTGCCCCACAGACACGCACACGGACATTTTTCTAAAAATGCTCTTTTTTAATTCAGAGGGTCTCAAAACATGTATTTTCGGTGATAACTCGGTATCGAATTTTGGGTGCAATATAATATCTTCTCTATACACTATGTACATAGTACGTGCAGAGAAATTAACAATTTGAGTGTCGATTTAGCCTAGTATATTCCCTTTTTCCCCTTCTACTTATAAGGAACTAAGTAATAAGACCATTTCTGCTAGGGTTTATCTCGATTAGCTTGGAGTAGGTAGAAGGATAAGCTTATCGTATTAACAACAATTTGTTACAGAGACGTAGAGGAAGTCATGAGAATGGAACACATCAGATTTTTTTTTTTAATTTGGATGCAATATTTTCTCTGCTCATTACAGGAAGGTAAGCAGGAGAGGATGTGATACATTCTGTGAAGTATTAACAGTAGCAGGTATGGCAAAGTTATGTGTGCAGTAGTTGGTATTACGAGAAGCCACACACCTACACCTGATAATAACCTTTAGGTCAGTAAATCATTACCCACGCGCAAGAATAATGTACATCCATGAAAGTGGGGCAATTTGAGGATGGCTAGCAGTAAACCTTAATGAACCTCTCGAACATTCTACTAACTAGTTTATTCCACCACAATAAACAACCATGGATACCTACTCCATACTCGTGAACCCTCGGCGAGGTTGCTTCATGATGCTTTGGAGTGAATAGTAAGTGACACTTCATCTCTAATCGTCAATCTCGTGGTTTTACAGCTCATTTAGCACAATTAGCATAACAGCACTCCAGATTACGTGAAGGATATCACCACTAAAAAACCAGCATTTCAACAGTTTCGCTCTAGTAACTAGGGCAAACTTGACTTGCAATAGCTTACTGTACTAATTGCTTTATAACTGGCACAGATCACAACTTCCTACTATCACAGAAGTGTTTCCTTTAATTCCCTAAGAGGCAAACGGTGTCAATATTTCATTTTCGCTCAAAAAACTACTTATTTACTTTGCAAACAAATCAAGTCTATTAACGTTGTTTCGTATTTCCGAAGTTTTGTGGCCCTACAACGTCTTAACTTAATAAATGTTCTGCTAATGTACATTTTAAATTTAATTATATTCTACTTCATTTTTACTTTCTCTATACGTACTATGTATATAGTGTATAGAGAAGGTATTGTATTGCACCCAAAAATTCGATACCGAGATTTCACCGAAAATATATGTTTGAGACCCCCTGAATCCAAAAATGCCCGTGTGTATCTGCCTGCCTGCCTGTCTGTCAGTGTGTCTGTGTGTGTGCGTGTGCAGCATAGCTCAAAAACGTAAAGACTTAAATACCAAACTTGGTATTTAAATTATGTGTCTTCCAAGGATGCGACACGAAGATTTTCAAGAAAATCCCCCACTCCAAACTACATGGAGATATTTTTCGAAAATTTTGATTTTCTCAAAAATGGCTCTTAAGATTTTGATTAAAATACCATATATTACAGATATTTACATGAAAAATCAAATGTATATTTTGAATTTTATGAAAATAGCCTCTGAAGACATGTTTATTTTGAATGAATTTTGCGGAATTTAAATAACTGGTAAACCAAAAATGTAGAGCTCATTAAAACACACAACTTATGCTATATACGATTTTTCATGGAGTGTACCATTTTTGACATATTCCTGGTTATTGGTTTCAGTTTTAAAACTACTTTTCTCACACGAGAATTTGACAAATCCTGGCCATACAAACAAAGGAACTTCAATCACATAGAACCAGCATTTAAAACATTTGACTATCGCTTTAGCCCGTGGTACTCCCTTATTTCCCTTCCTCTTGTAGAGGCCAGTAATAATACCATTTGTTATTTTTTCTCGATTAGCTTGAAATAAAAGAAGAATAAGCTTTATGCCAAACATTTTTGAAGAGATGCAGAGAAGGTCTCTTGAATGGAATACATCAATCTGTCAACGTTGTTTACATATTTTCGAAGTTTTGTGGCCCTACAACGTTTTAATTGATAAAATACATATTTTTAAAATCCTACACCCTTTAAATGTCCTTACATGTACATTATAAACTTAATTTTCTTCCATTTCATGTTTTTACCATTTTGCTGGATTCATTAAATATCTCCTCTTACAAATTTTATGCAATAGGCTGAAAATTGCACTGGAAATTCAAGACATTAGACTAATAAAACTAAGAATTGACTTTTTATATGTTGCATGGTTCATGAAATGATAAAAATAATCTAATATGTTCTATGTATATGGACTTCTCTAGCTATTCCATACAAACCTTGAGCTATGCTACTCACATACTCTTAGAAAACACACACGCATACACACGGACATTTGTCTAAAAATGCTTATTTTGGATTCAGGGGGCGCAATACATGTATTTGCGGTGAAATCTCGGTATCACTTTTTGAGTGGAATGCAATACCTTCTCCATACACTATGTACATAGTACGTGTAGAGAAAGTAAACAGATTAGAGCAGATACTATGCAGTCAGAAAAGCAGGCTTATATACAGAAAACAGTGGATATTATTACAGTAAAAAGGGCAATATTGAAGCCCTTTCTTTTTTACCTTTTTCTTTCTTTCCTTTCTTTCCTCCTTCTTCCTTTCTTTCCTTCTTTCTTTCTTCCCATCTTTGTTTATTTCTTTTAGTTTATTTTTGTTTCTTTCTGTTTATTCCTCTCATTCTTTCTTTCTTTTTCTCTTTTTTCTTTCTTTCATTCTCTCCGTATTTATTTATTTCTATCTCTCTGTCTTTTCTTTCTTTTTGTTTCTCTCTTTCTTTCTCTTTCTCTATTTCTTTCATTCTTTTTGTTTTTCTTTCTTTCTCTTTTTCTTTCTTTTATTCGTCCTTTCCTCCCTTCCTTTTTGTTTCTTTCTCTCTCTTTTGTTTCTTTTTCTTTGTCACTCTTTGTTTCTTTCTTTGTATTTGTCTATCTTTTCTTTCAGTTTGTCTGTCTTTATTTCTTCAGAGTTTGCCTCCAGTAGTGCATCTGCAGCCTACAAGGCCAAGACACGCATTCTCGCAAAACATTTATTTACAGATTTTGTACACACTTCGAGAGCTCAATCTAAACAGCCAGTCTTGGTAGGCTTTTGATTGAAGGAAGATGTTAATGACGCTCTGCCTCTCTAGGGAAATTCCCCTAATAGCTTTTTGGAGCCTTTCGAGGCCTTTCTTAAGCCCTTGTAGATGGGGTGTTGAGAAAAAGCCACGTAAGACAACTACCACGCAATAATTTAAAAAGAGAGGTGGGATAAGCAGATAGGTGAATCGTTCCAAAATCCAGAAACATAACAATGAAGCTTCCAACATTACTTCACTAGAAAATTAAAAATTAGTTTATAACATCCCTTGATCCATTAGAAATGCTATTCATAAACGATTTATAAATTATTGCTGACACAAAATCCTAGTTCTTCACCTCACAATGATCATGATAAGCTTTTGCTGAAAATTGTTTCAATTCTGCGCATGCGCATTCCCATAGTAATAGACGACAAACAAAAAACTAAATAATGATAAAGCTTAATACCTGAAGTAATATTTATTATAGCGTTTAACCTCTGAAGTCTATTCAACAACACTATTATTAAGAGGAGTCATGGTGTAAAGATCTGGTTAAAATCAAATAACTATAACGTATGGTAATGACCATATAATTTACGGCTTTATACTTTCTATTCTATACATATAGTAAGTAGGAGAAGTAATGGTGACCTGCCCAAAAATTCAACACTGAGATTTTACAGGAAAAGTATGTTTTGAGGTTACCTCGATCCATAAAACATTTTAGTAAAAGTCCGCGTGTGTATGTGAGCAGCATAACTCAAAAGTATGTTAATTCCAAACTTATATTTAAGCTTAATATCTTCCAAGGATGCACTAAAAATATTTTCAAAGAAATTCCCTACTCCTGGCTACTCTTTACATACATTTATTTAGAAAATTTTGATTTTCTCAAAACTTACTCTAAGGATTTGCATTAAAATAACATATGCTAAAGATGTGAACTATATATGCAATGTTTTACCTTTTCTAGTACGTACCTGCAATGTAAATATTAGAAGATATTGTGTTCGACCCAAAAAATTTGATACCGAGATTTCACCGGGATGAATAAAAAAGAGCATCTTTAGAAAAGGTTAACTTGGTGTCTGTGTGTGTGTATGCGACACGAGCCGAAACTACTCTTTACTGGGATCATTTTTTCGAAATGTTAGATTCTCGAAAAAAAATGACTCAACCGATTTTGAATAAAATGCCGTATATTGATTATGTTTTTAAGGAAAACTAAATATACATAACATTTCTTGGGAATAGTCCTCAAATACTCTTCATTCTGAATGATTGCATAACTGCTAAACCGCAAAAAATAATAACAAAAAAAAAAAAAAAAAACACATTACACAAAAAATATAAATCTCGATAAAGCACAACACGTTATATGATTTTTTTTTTTTGGAGAGCTAACCATTTCGGAGATATCCACCGTTATTAGTTCTAATTTTACATACTTAAACTATTCATAAACGGGGAAAGCCTCATATCTTTCATATAACTTTTATTTTAATCCTGGTCATTACAAAGAGAACCGAATGTCAATCGATTCACATAGCAACCAACTTTGAAAGTATTTTACTATCACTTTAGCCTAGTATATTCCTTTATTTCCTTCCTACTTACAAGGAAAAAAATAATAAGACCATTTCTGTTATGTAATGTTTATCTGAATCAGAATGAAGTAAATAAAATAGTTTTTGTAAGAGTAATTTGTTTGCATAAGAGGCAGAGAAAGTCATGTGAATGGAACACATTAGAATTTTTACTTCAAACAGTTCTGCAGTTTTCCTGAACTTAGGTAAATCTTCAGTAATAAATATTAGTCTGCTGTTAATTAAACTATAAAACTTATTTACGTTTGTAATTGTATAACAAGAAATGACAGTCCTTGAAACTCACTGTTTACTAAAAATTGCATGACGTTTTAAAAAAAATCTGATGTGTTCCATTCACATGACTTTCTCCATATCTCTGCAATAAATTATTTTTAAAAGCTTAAGCTTCTACTTACTTCCTACTAATCGAGAAAAAATTAGCAGAAATAGTCTTATTTCTTGCTTCCTTGTAAGTAGAAGCGAATTAAGGGAGTACTATAGGTTAAAGTGATAGTCAAAAGCTGGTTGCTATGTGACTGAAGTTCCTTTGTTTGTATGGACACGAGTTCACAAAGTCCTGTATGAGAAAAATATAAGTTTTTATAGCTTAAACCAAAAAGCAATGAATATCTCTAAAACAATCAACTCCACGAAAACAATGTATACAACATAAATTGTGTGTTTTAATGTGCTCTACATCTCTTGTGTGGTAAGTTTTTGGTTCTCTCTTACGGTTTAGCACTTATGCAAAATTCGGTAAAATTCACTCAGAATAAAGTAGTCTTCAGAGGCTATTGCCAGAAAATTCAAAATATACATTTTATTTGTCAGGTAAATGTCTTTAATATACGATATTCTAATCAAAATCGTTAGAGCCATTTTTTAGAAAATCAAAATTTTCGAAAAAGTTCCATGTAAAGGGTAGTTTGGGGTGGGGGGACTTTTCTCAAAATCTTCGTGTCGCATCCCTGGAAGTTTACTGAACTTAAATACCAAATTTGGTGTTTTACCGACTTTTCGTTTTTGAGTTATCGTGTTCAAAGACACATGGACCTTTTTCTGAAAATACTTTTTTTGGATACAGGGGACCCTAACACATATATTTCCGGTGAAATCTCGGTATCGAATGTTTTGGTGGAGTGCAATACCTTCTCTATACACTATGTACATGGTGCGTATAGAGAAAGTAATAAAGGAGGAATGCTATGTTCCACGACTTTCTCTGAACGTTTTATGACGAGCAGTGTCGTCACTAAAACGTTGAAGCTGAAACGACGTTGACAAGTGTATATTCTGTTGTTTTTTGTTTTTTTGTCTTGTATACGTCTAACACGAATACAAGATGGTGGAGCTACATGAAATGCATCAGAAAAGTGAAGCACGCTAATGGCCTTACAGATACGTATAAACAAAGCAAATCACGAAGTATTCGCCCTATCAGCTCTGTCAAAAAAAATCTGATGTACACTCACGTGACTTTCTCTAAATGCTCTACAAACTTCTTACAAAAGATTATTCTTCTTTCTATACCATGCTAATCGAGATAAACATTTTCCGAATGTTCTTATTACTTAGTTCCTCATAAGAGAAGGGAACTAAAGGAATGCTAAACTAATAGTCAAATGTTTTCAAAGTTTTCTTTATGCGATTGTCATTGCAAATCACTTCTTTGATTGGTCAGGAGTGGAACAAAAGAAAAACGGACACTTCCTGCCTGAGAAAAGTACTTCATAATTGAAAGCAATAACAAAGAATATCTCGGAAACGATTAACTCCACAACAAAAAGCGTAAAGGACGTAAATTGTGTGTTTTGACGTGCTCTGCATTTTTTGTGTTGTAAGTTTTTGTCTATCTCTTACGGTTTAGCAGTTAAGAAAAATTTGAAAAAAAATGTATCCAAAACAAAGAGATCTTCAGAGGCTATTCTCAGAAAAACAAAGATGTACATTTTATTTGGGATGTAAATATCTTTAATATACGGGATTTTAATCAAAACCGTTACAGCCATTTTTAAAAGAATGTACATTTTCGAAAATTTTTCCATGTAAAGGGAATTTGTGGTGGCGGGATTTTCTTGAAAATCTTCGTGTCGCTTTCTTGGAAGGTACTAAACCTCACGGTCTTTTCGTTTTGAACTATGTTGTCAAGACACACACGACCTTTTTCTAAAATTGCTTTTTTCGGATTCAGGGGATCACAAAACATATATTTCTGGTGAAATCTCGACATCAAATTTTGGATGGAATACAATAAAGTCTTTTTCTGTCCTGATTAATAACATTAAATATTTCAGAATTTTATATAACTTTAGTTTTAATAATTGCTCTTATGTACGTTGTACTTACGGGGCTATAGAAAGTAAAAATCTGATGGGTCCCGTTCACATACCTTCCCTACAACTCTGTAACAAAGTATTGTTATCTTTCTATTTAATTCATACTAACCAAGAGGAAATTATCAGAAATGGTCCTATTACTGGCTTCCATATAAGTAGAAGAGAAAGTGGTACCATAGGCAATAGCGATAGTTAAATCTTCAAAAACTGGTTGTTATGTGATTGAAATTACTTTTTTGTATAACCAGGAGTTGACAAATTTGCGTATAAATGAAATGGCGCTTTTTTATGGCGCTATTTAACTGCTGTAATTCTCAGCGTCCCATTCTATACTGGCCGTGAAAGACCGCTTAATTTTGCTCAGAGGCCTGTCTATCAGGCTTGAGGTTCTTTTACGTGCCGTAAATCTACGACACGGAACCAACGGCTTTACTTCCCTTCCGAAGGATTTTTACGCCCGAAAAAATCTATCGTCCTCCGCCATCGTTTGAACTCAGAAAAATAAGTATTTTGAAGCTGAAACTAATAATAAGGAATATATCAGAAACGGTCATCTACGAAGAAAACTATATGACATAAATTGTATGTTTTAACGAGATCTACGTTTTTCTACAGCAATTTCTTTCCGTAAAATTCAAGATATACATTTTTAAGGTCCCCTGAATCCGAAAAAAGAATTTTCAAAAAAAAAAGTCCGTGTGTGTATGTGTCTGATAGCTCAAAAACGAAACGTCGCTTAAGTTTAGTACCTTCTAAGTACGCGACACGAAGATTTTCAAGAAAATTCCCCCACATCCAACTGTCCTTTACACGGAACATTTTTTCGAACATTTTGATATTTTCAAAATGGCTCTTAATAATTATGGTTAAAATTCCACATATTAGATATTTTATGATAAATAAATTTTATAAATTTTCAGGGAATAAGCTCTGAGGAGCTCTTTATTCTGGTTGAGTTGCGGACTTTGCGTAACTGGTAAACCGTAAGAGGTAGACAGAACCTTACCACACAAAAATGTAAATCTCGTTAAAACACATAATTTATGTTACATAGATACGTTTTTCTTGTAGAGTTGACCATTTGCAAGATATTCATTTGTATTGTTTTCAATAATAAGCTAATTTAACTTTTCTCAAACCGGACCATGTAAAGCCAATCGAACCTCAATTTGTTCACATAGCGACCAGCTTGACTATCGCTTTAGTCTAATGTATTTCCCTTCTACATACAAGCAAGCAAGCAAGTAAGCAAGCAATAAGACCAATTCTGGTCATGTTTATTTCGATTAGTATGACGTAGATAAAAGAATAACCTTTTGTAAGAAAAATTAGTTTTTACTTTCTCTATACGTGCTATGTACATAGTGTATAGAGAAGGTATTGCACTCGGCCAAAGAATTCGATACCGAGATTTCACCGGAAATATATGTTTTAGGGTCCCCTGTATATCGAAAAAAAGTATTTTCAGAAAAAGGTCCGTGCGAGTGTGTCCGTGTGTCTGTGAACACGAAAGTCGATAAAATACCAAACTTGGTATTTAAGTTTAGTATCTTCCAGGGATGCGACAGGATGATTTTGAGAAAAATTCCCCCACCCCAAACTACCCTTTACGTTGAACTTTTTTCGAAAATTTTGATTTTCTCAAAAATGACTAACGATTTTGATTAAAATTTCGTATATTAAAGATATTTACCTGACAAATAAAGTGTATATCTTGAATTTTCTGGGAATAGCCTCTGAAGAGTAGCTTATTCTGGATGAATTTTACTGAATTTTGAATAACTGCTAAACCGTAAGAAATGGGCAAAAACTTACTACACAAAAAATGTAGAGCACGTTAAAACACACAATTTATGTTATATACATTTTTTTCGTGGAGTTCGTCGTTTTTGTGACATTACTTATTTTTGGTTTCTGCTATGAAAAACGTATACTTTTCTCATACAGGAACTTGTCAACTCCTATCCATACAAACAAAGGAACTTCAGTCACATAGTAACCAGCTTTTGTTCATCGCTTTAACCTATGCTATTCCCTTATTTCTTTCTACTTACAAGGAAGAAAGTAATAAGACTATTTCTGCTAATTTTTCTAGATTAGCATGAAGTAAATAGAAGCATAAGCTTTTTAAGAATAATTTGTTGCAGGGATATAGAGAAAGTCATGTGAATGGTACACATCAGATTTTTATATTGTTTCATTTGTATAGTCCCCTTTAACTTCTGTGGTCATATCGGGGGCTTAGACTTGTGAAACAACTCATATGATCATTAGGTTTATAATATATCATTAAACATACACATATTCACTCTCACTATTCATAATTTTGGTTAAAGAAAGTTTCCCCGCCCCAGCCGGGAGTCCAACCCGGGACCACCGGGTGAGAAGCCAGCTCGCTGACTACTCGACCACGTAGTCAGTCAAAAATTAGTTTCTACAACAGCTAGAGCAAGTTATGTGAATGGAACACAAGGTTTTTTTAAAATGTTATATGTCTCTAATTTTTGCGTTCTACCGTTGCAAAACAATAGAAGAAATGTTTATAAACGATTAGCATTATTTGAAATAAAATATGTAGAGATGAAAACTGCAATTCTCAAGATTACTGTGTATGAAGTGCCTTCACTGTTGATTACCCGAACTCTTTATATTGAGTTGGCCCCTTTAAAACAAATTCTCCAAGGAGGTGAAGTCTCAAGCCATTCTCAAGAGAGTACCTATTCGCTCATTAAAGCAGAAAACTTTGGCTTCACACAATACTGCATACTTCATCAGGGAAAGAACACCACAACCTTCAGCCCGCAATTACTAAGGCAAGTCTGCCAATTCTTCTTTAATTTTAAAAGAACCACATGGAAAATTTTAAGGTTTTTATCTCACCGAGCAAGGTGACGCCGCAGTAATGTGTGTGACATTCGTGAGTTGTGAATTGATTCCCGTGGACGAACTTCCTGGCTGATGGTCTTTTTTTTGTGTGGTTTCCCCAGGTCGCCAGGCAAACGCAGGGTAGGCTCATTGCATCCCCCGAATTTCCTGTTCATTTTCTGTTCATTTCACTTCCTTGTCAGTTATTTGAGGGTTGAAGGTCCAGAAAACGGTGTTCAATGGGTTGCGGCTGGGCGGTGTCTTGCTGTCTATAGAGGTTTATCCATGGTGTCAATGCGGGACCACTGGAAGTGGTCAAAATCCGTGCCACTTTTGATCGTTACTCGTAGGCCACACTACTCTCGAGAGTATGGCAACGAGAATCTGTATGTTCGGAACTAGTGCTCACGAGCGAGGCGACTCGAGTATTCTCCTAACTACAGGCGAAGTGGGTTGATGTATGCTCTGTAATATAAACTGGTTAAGTAATAACTAGGGTCCGAACTTTTAGGTTATATCCTGATTTTTCCCCTTATAAGTAAGTTAGAAGATTTCAAGGTACTTTATGTTTCAATCCTGCTAATCTGGTAATGTGTGAATCTTATTCAACCTAATAAAAAAAAAAAGCTAAATAGGACGATAGGACGTTAAGACCTAAAACTCGCTTAACTTAAATGTTTTTAAATCATAATAGACGAATTATAAACATTTTCTTTAATTCATTTGAGCTATATGTTCATAACACTTTTTACTTTCTCCATACGCACTATGTACATAGTGCATAGAGAAACTATTGCACTCCACCAAAAAATTCGATACCGAGATTTCACCGGAAATATATGTTTTAGGGTCCCCAATATCCAAAAAAAGCATTTTCACAAAAAGATCCGTGTGTGTGTGTGTGTGTGTGTGTGTGTGTGTCCGTGTGTGTCCGTGTGTCCGTGAACACGATAACACAAAAACGAAAAGTCGGTAAAATACCAAACTTGGTACCTAAGTTTAGCATCTTCCAGGGATGCAACACGAAGATTTTGAGAAAAATCCCTCACCCCCAACTACCCTTTACATGGAACTTTTTTCGAAAATTTTGATTTTCTCAAAAATGGCTCTAACGATTTTGATTAAACTTTCGTATATTAAACATATTTACCTGACAAATAAAATGTACATCTTGAATTTTCTGGGAATAGCCTCTGAAGAGTAGTTTATTCTGGATGAATTTAACTAAATCTTGAATAACTGCTAAACCGTAAGAGATGGGCAAAAACTTGATACACAAAAAATGTAGAGCACATTAAAGCACACAATTTATGTTATATACATTTTTTTCGTGGAGTTCATCGTTTTTGTGACATTCCTTATTTTTGTTTTCTGCTATGAAAAACGTATACTTTTCTCATACAGGAACTTGTCAACTCCTATCCATATAGACAAAGGAACTTCATTGACATAGCAGCCAGCTTTTGACTATCACTTTAACCTACGGTTGTCCCTTATTTCGCTTCTACTTACAAGGAAGCGAGTAATTAGACTATTTCTGCTATTTTTTTCTGATTAGCATAAAGTAAATAGAAGTATAAGCTTTTTAAGAATTATTTGATGCAGGGATATGGAGAAAGTCATATGAATGATACACATCAGATTTTTTTATATAGTTTTGTTTTCTTTTAAGTGTATATGTGGGGTTAGCCAGGGATAGAATTTATCATGATTTTTATCTTGGTATAGAATTTGCATGTATGAAGTATGCGCCAATAGCATTTTGCTATGTTGAAAGATCTTTTGCCTATAGCAACGGTTCCCAACCGGTATGCCCCGGCACCCTAGGGTGCCGTGTGATTGGCTAAGGGGTGCCGCGAGATATTGAGATAAACAAAAAAAAATACCTTCTACTGAAGCCTTAAGTCTTGTAAGGTCTTGAAATAAAATAAGTCAAATCAATTACTCTCATGCACGGCAGATGGTGATAGTGGTCGATTCATTTCAATAATTCAGTTATACTAGTATCCCACAGATGGCATTACAGCTATACCCTGCCGAACATTCCCGAGACTTCAACACAATATATAAAAGTGTACGCCGCTTGGCGCTTTCAGTTGTCTTCCTAGCGTTGATTCACAGTGTTTAGCTATGGATAAGTTCATTGTTAAACGTAAACGCCAGGACAGTGAAAGTGAACAGTCGGCTCCTGCTGTTTGCTTTAAGAAGCAAAATCTTACAGTTTCTCCCGGACCGTCGAATTCACCACATAAAGAAGACAAACGAAAGAAAAGAACATACCAGGACAGTTACTTAGCGTATGGATTTTAAATGGAATAACAACGAGGAAAACCCTATCCCTGTGTGTTTAGTTGTGGCGAAACACTTAGCAACGAGGCCATGGTACCTAGCAAACTGAAGCGGCATCTTACAACAAAGTATCCTAGTGTGTCACAGAAAAGTGTAATGTATTTTTCACATATATTAGAAGGGGAGAAGAAAACAGCTGTGCGAATGGTAAAGAGAATGACCATAGGTGATACTGCTCTTGAAGCCTCATTTAAAGTAGTAGAACTGATAGCTAAAAAAAAGAAACCTCATACTCCTGGAGAGGAAATCATTGGCCCTGCATGTCAAGTTATAGTTTCAACAATACTTGGCGAAGGAGCAGCTAATCAAATTTCGAAAGTTCCTCTGTCCAACAACACAATCAGCCGCAGGATATCTGAAATGTCATACAATATCAACGAACAAATCTTGGTTTTATCAGATATATTGATGAAAAAGATATTAGTGAACAGTTTCTGTTCTGTAGACCGCTGGAGACTACAACCACAGGCCATGATATTTTCGTTTCTATTAATTCCTATCTCAATGACCATGATCTTTCATGGAAAGACTGTTGTGGTATATGTACAGATGGTGCACCATCTATGTCTGGGAAAATTAAAGGTTTTACTGCCAGAGCTCTCAATGAAAATCCATCCATTTTTATAACTCAATGTTTTCTGCATAGAGAGGCATTAGTCGTGAAAGCGTGTAATGAAGATTTTGCTGAAGTGTTTAACCAAGTTTTGAAAATGGTGAACTATATGAAGTCTCGAACTTTAAAGTGCAGAATTTTTGAACAGTTATGTCGCGCAACGGATGCAGCTCATACCTCTTTGTTACTTCACAAGAAGTAAGGTGGTTGTCGCTGGGTCGTGTATTGAACCGGTTTCTCGAACTTAAAGAACAGCTAAAAACTTTTTTTAAGAATGAAAATCAAGACACATTTCATGAGCTCTTACTAAGTGATTCTTGGTGTTTTGAACTGTCGTATCTGGCAGATATTTTTCATAAGCTGAATGAACTGAATGTTTCGATGCAGGGTCGACATGAAACAATAATCTCCTCAACCAATAAAATGAAAGGTTTTAAAAGAAAACTTAGTTCTTGGAAGTCTGCAGTTAAAAAAGGAGATTTTTCGAACTTTCCATCTCTTCTTAATGTGGCAGGAGATAAAGATCTGGGTAAACTGAAAGTCCGCATTTGTGATCACTTATCAAGATTGCAAGATGCAATAGATGCGTACTTTCCAACTATTTCCCTTACGAATCTCGACTGGGTTGTCTCACCATTTGATTTCGTAGATAGGGCAGAGGAAATAGATTTCACTGCTTGTGAACGAGATGAATTTATTGATCTTTGCGCTGATTCCACACTCAAAGGTAAGTTCACCAAGAGTGAGGCATCGGTGGCTAGTTTTTGGCTTCAACGGAGAGAGGAGTACCCTAACCTAATGAAGAAAGCAATTAACGCACTTTTGCCCTTTTCAACATCCTATCTATGCGAGCAAGCCTTCTCTGCTATGGTGACAATAAAATGCAAAGCAAGAAATAGACTGAATAACCTTGAGGACGATTTGTGTGTTTCACTGTCAACTGTAAGACCCGACATCACATATCTGTGCTCTAAGCATCAATCACAAGTTTCACATTAATCATTAATCGAACAAAATTTATTGATGTATTTTTACTCAGTGATTGTACTAAAGTTTACTGTATTATGTTAAGGTGTACGTTATTATTATATAATATTTCAATAAATTAACATATTAAGCTTAATTTTCTTTTAATTCAAGGAAGGGTGACCCTGGTGTTTAATGTTATTCCCAAGGGTGCCGTGAACTTCAAAAGGTTGGGAAACACTGGCCTATAGAAATATATTAAAAAAAACCAAAGAAAACAAAAAAAAAAACCCAGAAAATTTGGAAACCTGGGTAGTTGTATACAGCAGCAGTACTGAAATGTAAGACTTGTTTTGCGTGCGTGTTATATATTAAAAACCTGATGTGTTCCATTCACATGACTTTCTCTACATCTCAGCAACAAATTATTGTTAAAAGGCGTATGCTTCTATTTACTTCATACTAACTGAGAAAAAAATCTAGTGTGTACCATTCACATGACTTTCCCTATATCCCTGCAACAAATTATTGTTAAAAAGCTTATACTTCTATTTACTTTATGCTAATCAAAAATGAGCAGAAATACTCTTATTACTTGCTTCCTTGTAAGTAGAAGCGAAATAAGAAACTACCATAGGTTAAAATGATAGTCAAAAGCTGGTTGCTATGTCAATGAAGTTCCTTTGTTTATCTGGATAGGAGTTGACAAGTTCCTGTATGAGAAAAGTATGTTTTTCATAGCAGAAACCAAAAATAAGCAATGTCTCACAAACGACGAACTCACGAAAAAAATGTAAATAACATAAATTGTGTGTTTTAACGTGCTCTACATTTTTTGTACAGCAAGTTTTTGTCCATCTCTTACAGTTTAGCAGTTATTCAAAATTCAGTAAAACTCATCCAGAATAAACTACTCTTCAGGGGCTATTCCCAGAAAATTCAACATATAACTTTTATTTTTCAGGTAAATATCTTTAATATACGAAATTTTAATCAAAATCGTTATAGACATTTTTGAGAAAATCTAAATTTTCAAAAAAAAGTTCCATGTGAAGGGTAGTTTGGGGTTGGGAAATTTTTCTCAAAATCTTCGTGTCGCATCCCTGGAAGATACTAAACTTAAATACCAAGTTTGGTATTTTACCGACTTTTCGTTTTTGAGTTATCGTGTTCAAAGACACACGGACACACTGACACACGGACACACACGGACCTTTTTCTGAGAATGGTTTTTTTGGATATTTGGGACCCTAAAACATATATTTCCGGTGAAATCTCGGTATCAAATTTTTGGGTGGAGTGCAATACCTTCTCTATACACTATGTACATGGTGCGTATAGAGAAAGTAAGAATCTGATGTTACCCTCGCAGGACTTTTTCTAGCCGTTCTACAAACTTCTTACATAAGATTATGCTTCTTTCTGCACCTTGTTAATCGAGGTATTCAGCACAATGTTCTTATTACTTAGTTCCTTATAAGTAGGAAGAACATGAGGGAATACACTAGGCTAAATCGATAGTCAAATGCTTTAAAGGCTGTCTTTATGCGATTGTCATTACAAATCGCTTCTTTTCTTGGCCAGGAGTAGAACTAAAGAAAAACGGACACTCCCGTCTGTGAAAAGTATAAGTACTTCACAAATGAAACTAATAACAATGAATACCTCGAAAACTGTAAGCTCCACGAAAAAAAAAATGTATATGACATAAATTGTGAATTTTAACAACGCCTGCATTTTTTGTATAGTAAGTTTTTGTCTATCTCTTACGGTTTATTAGTTATGCCAAATTAAGCAAAATTCATACAGAATAAACAGGTCTTTGGAAGCTATTCCCACAAAATTCAAGATATTCATTTTATTTGTCAGGTAAATATATTTAATATACGATATTTTAATCAAAATCGTTAGAGCCATTTTTAAGAAAATCAAAATTTTCGAAAAAAGTTCCATGTAAAGGGTAGTTTGGGGTGAGAGGATTTTTCTCAAAATCTTCGTGTGGCATTCCTGGAAGATACTAAACTTAAATACCAAGTTTGGTATTTTAGCTACTTTTCGTTTTTTAGTTATCGTGTTCACAGACCAACGGACACACACGGACACACACACACACACACACACACACACACACACACACACGGAAGTACCAAAGGTTAAAGAGATAGTCAAAAGCTGGTTGCTATGTGGCTGAAGTTCCTTTGTTTGTATGGACAAATTTCTATATGAAAAAAGTAATTGTTTAAAAGCTGAAACCAAAAATAAGAAATATCTCAAAAACGATCAACTCCATGAAAAAAAATGCATATAACATAAATTGTGTGCTTTAAAGTGCTCCACATTTTTTGTGTGGTACGTTTTTTTCCATCTCTTACGATTTAGCAGTTATGAAAAATTCCGTAAAATTCATCCAGAATAAAGTAGTCTTCAGAGGCTATTTCCAGATAATTCAAGATATACATTTTATTTGTCAGATAAATATCTTTAATATTTGACATTTTAATCAAAATCGTTAGAGCCAGTTTTGAGAAAATCAAACACACTGACACACGGACACACACACACTCACGGATCTTTTTCTCAAAATACTTTTGTTGGATACAGGTGACCCTAAAACATATATTTCCGGTGAAATTTCGGGATCGAATTTTTTGGTGGAGTGCAATACCTTCTCTATACACTATGTAAATATCACGTATAGAGAAGGTAAAAATACATGCTGAATTATTAGTTAAAATGCTCTGGCACGAGTATACTCTCTAATAAATTGCCTTAAATTACAATACATATTAATGGAACCATTCCGTGAAGTAAAATAATTTTCATATTTTTACTTTCTCTATACTCGCTATGTACATAGGCTATAGAGAATGTATTGCAATCCACCAAAAAATTCGATACCGAGATTTCACCGGAAATATGTTTTAGGGTCCCCTGTATCCAAAAAAAGTATTTTCAGAAAAAGGTCTGTGTGGTGTGTGTGTGTGTGTGTGTGTGTCCGTGTGTCTGTGAACACGATAACTCAAAAACGAAAAGTCGGTAAAATACCAAACTTGGTATTTAAGTTTAGTATCTTCCAGGGATGCGACACGAAGATATTGAGAAAAATCCCCCCATCCCCAACTACCCTTTACATAGAACTTTTTTCGAAAATTTTGATTTTCTCAAAAATGGCTCTAACGATGTTGATTAAAATTTCGTATATTAAGGATATTTATCTGGCAAATGAAATGTATATCTTGAATTTTCTGGGAATAGACCTCTGAAGACTACTTTATTCTGGATGAATTTTTCATAACTACTAAACCGTAAGAGATGGACAAAAACTTAACACACAAAAATGTAGAGCACATTAAAACACACAATTTATGTAATATACATTTTTTTCGTGGAGTTGATTGATTTTGAGATATTCCTTGTTTTTGGTTTCAACATTGAAAAACATATACTCATACAGGAATTCGTCAATTCCTGTCCATACAAACAAAGGAGCATCAGTCACAAAGCAATCAGCTTTTGGCTTTCGCTTTAACCTATGGTACTCCCTTATTTCGCTTCTACTTATAATAAAGCAACAAATAAGACCATTTCTGCTAATTTTTCTCGATTAACATGAAATAAATAAAAGATAGGATATTAAGAATAATTTTTACAGAGATATAGAGAAAGTCATGTGAATGGAACACGTCAGATTATATATTTTATACTGTTATAAGAGACGTTTGTCGTCGACTTCCTTAGATAGATAGGACAATTGTTTAAAAACTCTAAAAACAGGTTGGGAACATTAAATGCCTAAAAAAAATGTTCAAACACCTAAAGAGGCTAGTAGAAGATAGTAGAAGGCTAAAACTGCATTTATAAAAAGCTATTGACCGGAACTTAGTAATAACACAAGACGACCCATCGTTTAAAGTAACATATCCCAAAGGCGTTCAAAGTAAATGATAGGAATCAGCTATATTAATGGTTAATGACATACCTTTAATTTGTGTGCTATACATATAACTTTGCTTATACTCAAACATTCCAGATTACAACGGAAATAGAATTTACTTCTTGCGACATAAACGTCTTAAAAGTAGTGACATATTTACACACTTATTTGTAATAAAAGCGGAGACCACACATATCTGTAGATTCTGTGATACCATATTTTGTTTTTAACCTTTTCCCTAGCGTGGGTAATTTAAATATCACCCTTATCCTGGTAGGCTATTTAAATCTTGAATAATTTAAACAGATGATATAATGTACCTTACAGAACTGATGATGCGGATTTCCGCGCACTACACCGCAGTCTTGCTATTAATGAGTCTTGTGAGTAATCGAGAATCTCGTAGGCCCATTGGTGAAGCTCTCTCCTGCCAGCTGTGTGTTCAACTTCATCTACCGTCTGCGAGAGGCGCACTTAGCGGCAACACAAACGAGCGTAATTGAAAGCTGACTTGACCGGCATTCGCCTTTGGATGTTCTTGGGCTAGGACCCATCAGAAGGATCTCCGAAGGCGTTTAATCTGAGAACCCTGTCCGTTTTTGCACCCGTCTTCATCCGGAAATAGTGGCTAGCGTGCATAAAATACTAAATATGGACTACAGAAAGAATAGAAAAAGTCACAACACATGTTTACTGTAGCGTGCTCTCTCCCATTTTTACAAGCAACTTCAAGGGCATTTTATTGAGCAGATTAAGACTAACGCTCTGCGTGAAGTGTAATTTGAGGATGCATAAATATTATACCAGTGAAGCCTGACCTCTTTGGAGATCAGACTGAAATAAGCAATGCCATAGCCGGGATTTGAACCACGGATCTCCCGATCTCTGGCCGGTTGCTGTAACCACTGAGCTACAATGGCAATATGCCCATATGCCATCAAATTCCTCAACTGATATACAGTATCTTGTCAACTTCTCACCACGCAAAGATCCGGAGTCCAATCCCATAGAACCGCATTTTAAAACATTTGACTGTCGGCTTAGGTTATTCCTTTATTTCTCATCTACGAGGTGCGTTCAAGTTATAACACCTACTTTTTTTCAGGACTGAGACCAGATAGAAACGTCTGGTTTGCTTTAAAATGCACGTGGACTCTTTGTGAATGCGTGACAGAGATGGCAGCACTGTACAGTGCATCGAACTGTAGTGGCAGCGACGAGAGTTAGGATTGTTTTTGATACTTAAAATGGCGACGTTTTTATTGCAAGAACAGCGTGTAATCACTCGTTTTCTCCATTTTCGTGGTGTGACAACAATTGAAATTCATTGCCAGTTGAGTGAGGCATGTGCTGATGGTACCATGGATGTGTCTAATGTGTGCTGTGACAGTCAAATGCAGGCAGAACATCGTGTGACGACAAACCAAGACAGTCACGGCCTCGCATCAGCCGGTCTGACGATATGATCCAGCGAGTGGAGAACGTTGTTTTGGAGGATCGCCGATTGAGCGTTGCAGACATCGCCTCCAAAATTGACATTTCCGTGGGATCTGTGCACACAATCCTGCATGAAGATCTGAAAATGCGAAAAGTGTCTTCCAGGTGGTGCCACGAATGCTGACGGATGATCACAAGGCTGCGCGCGTGGCAAATTGTCAGGCGATGTTGACGCGTGATGACGGCATGAATGGAACCTTCTTTCAATCGATTGTGACAATGGATGAGACGTGGATGCCCTTTTTCAAACCTAAAACGAAGCGCCAGTCAGCTCAATGGAAGCACACAGACTCACAGCCAACAAAAAAAATTCGGTTGAGCGCCAGTGCTGACAAAATGATGGTGGTCATCTTCTGGGACAGCAATGGTGCAATCCTTGCTCATTACATTCCAAAGGCGACCGCTGCATCCTACCAAAATGTTTTGAAGAATAAACTCCTCCCAGCATTGCGTAAAAAACGGGCAATAAAGGTTGGACGTGTGCTGTTTCATCAAGACAACGCACCAGCGCAGGAGTTTCTTCGTTACTACAACTTTGAAGTGATTGCTCATGCTCTCTACTCTCAGTGGTCGTAGATTCACTAGTCGTGCCGTTATTCCTCAGCGATTGTTCAGTGGTCAAAACACACTCCTAAACAAGCGTTCGCAGTGGCTATGGAATCATGGCGTCGACGTTGTGAAAAATGTGTACGACTAGAGGGAAATTGCGTTGAGAAGTGACACTAGTTTCACATTTTTGCTGTCGTTACTTTGTGAGAAAAGAAATAGGTGTTATAGCTTGAACGCACCTCGTACGTACAAGAAACGCTTACGAGGATACAAAAGCCTAATTAAATGTTGTTACGGGCAACTTTCGTCATTTATGACAATTATACATTAATTCAACAACTTTAAAAATCGTATAGCATCTGTTTTTGAATGAGAAGAGCTCAGAGCACCAGTAAATATAGTTGCTGAGAAAATCATTGAAAAAGTCCAGTCCACGTATATTTTCCCCTGATTATCGAACGAAAGTTCACGAAGTGGCAGACACCATAGGGGTGTAGCCGAGAAGGAAAATCCATATTTTTATGATAAATAATTGAGGATGAACAAGTTGTTGGTAGATGTGGAAGAGTTTCCCTTCCAAATGTTTTGATCTTCTCCATTATGATTCGGGCACTATGAGGATGCGCATTATTTTGATAAAGGATGATATTTCCAGGACGCTTATCGCACAATGCATGACGGAGCTTCCAAAGTGTCTGGATACAGTGGATAGCATTTATGGTTTATCTAAGTTTAAACAAATCAACCAGAATACAACCCTGTGCAATCCAGAAGACAATATCCATAACTTTCCAGCAGATCGTACTGTCTTTGCTTTCTTCTTCGATGGCGAATCCCATGGTGCCATTCCAATCTCTGGTGTTTTGGTTCAGGCTCGTAAGATGAAACCAACTTTCATCACCTGTCACAATACTCGTCAAAAATTCATCACCTTCATTCTGAAATCTCTGAAGAAGATTTTGACTGTTGATTCTTCTTTGGAGTTCTTGATCTTCGATCAGACCGAACGGGCACAAACTTTTTGATAACCTAAGGTATGTATCATTTCTTGCACTGCACTATCACCTACTGCGGCGATTTCATCCACAATTATACGCCTAACTTCTAATGATCGCATCAACGCTTTCCTTGTTGCGTTCCGTGGAGGCAGTTCGCGGGCATACGCTAGAGGCTCATCTTAAATACTCGTTTTCCTCATAGGCACATTGAGTCTGAAGTGAATTTCAGCAGCAAATGTTCCCTCTTTAGCAAGAAATTCAATGACAACACGCTGTTGAAACAAAACATCGATGTGACATTTTCGAAATACTGCTCGTGGTCACGTGATGTTACCATATGACAAAATGTTGTATAAAATCTATAGGTTACGATCCTGTACTTCTTTGTTAGATTGTTGGAATTTCAATTTCAAGAATGGCTTACTCACGATTTTGGTAAGACTCTCGTAAATCTAAATTAATATAAGTATATATAAATAGATAAATATCAATAAATAATTACAATTAAATGTGAAATAACAAACGAAGTTAATAAGTATAGTGAAATTTAAAAAAAGAAAATTAATATATTTAAAATGGATTTATTTGTAAAATAAAATAAATATATATTATAAATAAAGCTGTAAAAATATAAAATTTTTAAAAAATATATCGTATTATATAATAAATTTATTTTACTTATATAAGATAAAACTATTGCTAAATAAAATGTATTAATTGATACCAAAGTTATAAATAGATTATTTCATAAACAATTTAATGTAGATAAGTACCGTACTTTTAAAAATTATGAAAATTTTGAAATAAAATGTTGACTTTTTTTTTAGGCTTATATGTTAAATAATTGTTTTTAACTGTAAACGTATTATGATTTTCTTTGTTTTATTTTAAGTTTATTTCTGATTAATAGTTGTAATTTATTACCTGTAAAAGAAGTATATACAAGCTATAATTAATTGAATATAATAGTAAGATCTGGGTTATTAGTCTTGGTGCAGGGTTATCAAATTGAGCGACTACTCTTTTAACGACACCTGGGTTACGCGCCACTTCTCTCCCGGCACTTTTCCACTGCGGTACCGTCTGATGCATCGAAACGAATAGGATGAACGGACGATACTGCATTTTAACAGATATTTAAAAACATGGGATATGTTCCCGTATATTATTTTGCAGTTCTCGTGATGTTCGACGTTTAGATTTATAAACTTTGTCTTTCAAACTGCCCCACAAATAAAATCGGTAACTTCGAGAGAGACTTTCTTGACGAACATTCTGTCCGCGCACCGATTTCATCAATTTTTTCGTCTGTTGGAAAAATGCGTTATCGATTTTTATTACGGTCTAACACTGATCACGTACCTTTAAGTTTCTGGAATATTTTTATGAACTGTGTTTCTGTTAGGGGGATCAATATCAGAAAGAGTTCCGGAAATGCTCTGCGACACAAACGGAATTCACGTTTTATAAAGTTGTAACAAATGAAATCTCTTAGTTCTGTAGCATATTGGAGCATGACAGCAATAACACACAACTATAAACATTCTCTACTCTCTTTTATCGTTTACGTGGTTTGATTTAGAAGGTTACGCAACATGTAACGCAATAGCGGGAAGTACAATCTCAGTAGGCGAGTGGCGCGCGCCCGAGAGCCAAATAATGATAAGAGCATGGCGACTTAAACTGACGACACCACATAAGAAATTAAGGTGGGACGTAGGCAGAAATACCTCGACACAACAAAAATTCTACCATGGCCATAGTTTTTGTTCTAAAGCAATGCCATTTTCCACAGTTAATTGTCTTGATATCTTCTAAGACTGTGCTATTTTATAAGTAATTTTGTCAACAAATAAAGAAATGATACTACATTGGAATTCTCAAAACATCAAAAAACTTATGTGCCTTTTTCTTAGTATCCCTTTGGTGAAATGTCTTGAAAACAAGTGTACACAAAGTATTAGAGTTATGCTATATTTCGGCGTAGAATTTTTTTCTCTATCTCTCTTTAATGATTTTTAAAATATTTTTAAGGCATGTGAGATTTTTTTATTTGAAATTATGTTTTTCATAGCATTATGCCTGTAGAATCTAAACCAAAAGAAAACTAGCTGCGCCAAAATACTCATTGTGGACTGAAATACGTGTGTACAAAATTCCATAGAAATATCTCAAATAGTTTCCAAGAAAAAGGTACATAAGTGTGAAAAATTATAAACCTGAGAAAACGAGAAAAGAAAATGTTATTTGTTTTATTTGGGGAGTAATGTACATACCTCAGATACTGCCTAAAATACACCATAACTGTAGTCAGCTTCTTCTTCCTGGTCAGAAATAAAGAAACATACCTTCTAAATAGTTATAACTATGTTCACTTGTAAGAAATGCAGAGAAACAAGGGATCAAAGCTGATTATCAAGTAAGCAGAAAAAGTGGGCGTGACAAGTCCTAAGTTTTTAGTTTATTTGGACCACAAATAAATCGAACTAGGTTATAAAACTTTGGGAACATAAAGTTGAATGTATTAAAAATTAATTAGGGAAAAATATTGAAAATTCGCCATTTTTAGCCCCCCTTCAGTATACAGATTTTATTTTGTTTTATTTTTAGGTCACTTAGCTTTTAGCTAAGATGTTTTGATGTCCCAAAATCAATACTAATGAAATGTTAAAAAGTTAAGAGCTACAACATTGTTGTGGACAGTTATATACATTTAATATTATGTTTAACGGATGTGTTAAGCGTAGAATGCTAACTGTTGGTTGTTCAAGTTAAGTTTTGAACAATGCAGACCATCCTTAAGGTGAAGGAAGAAGTGTGCAACTTTAACGCCTTTTCGCGTTACTTAAGTTGTGTCCGGCTTCTAAGGGAAAGGAAAGGCATTCATATTATTCGCCATAGGCCAGTTCACCCTCTCACAGTCTCAGCAGTAGAAAAAGAAATTAAAACTGCGGTGCCTTCACCCGAATAAAGAAGTTATAAAAGATGTGGTTATGAATTGCTAAGGAGTTGAAAGAAGCACCCAGCAATATAGAGAGATTCCTTTAAAATCCTAGTATATTAGCAGTCCAAATAAACATTCCATTAAACTTAAGTTCTGCATTATATACCTAAGAGATTATAAAGAGAAAATATTAACCACCATTTAAGTTTTATACTTTTCATACAAGAGCCATACACAAAGAGCATTTCCTGGTTAAGAGTTTATAATGCATATACCATAAATAGTCCTATCCTTTACATTGAATAAATGTTTTTAAGTCATTGAAGGATGCAATTTTGAAAAGTGTGTGTGGAGGGGAATCTCAAAAACCACATAAACGAGTTTTGTAATTATTTCATCATTGTAATTACAGCGTGTTCTGAGAAGATGAGACTGTGAAATGCCCTACATTTTATTTCATAAATTATGACTTGAATACGAACACATTAGTATTATGAAATAGTATCTACCTATGCTTGAGAACAATACCTTTACCTTTTATTTAGACAACGTTCACAAGAGTTTCTCTACATCTGTAACAAATTGTTAAAAAGCTTGTTCTTCTGCCTACTTCATACTAATCGAGATAAACGTTAGCAGAAATACTTTCTTGTTAGAAGGGAAATAATGGAATAGGCTAAAACGATAGTCAAGTCTTTTAAAAGCTGGTTGCCATGTAGATGAAATCCGTTTCTTTACTTTGCCAGGAGTTGACAAATTTCCGTATGTGAAAAGTTTCAAGTATTTTAAAAATGAAATTGATAACAACGAATATCTCGAAAATAGTAAATTCTACGAAAAAAATGACTATAACATACATTATATATTTCAACGAGATCTACATATTTTGTTTAGTAAGTTTTGTCTATCTCTTAAGGTTTACTAGTTATGCAAAATTCAGCAAAATTCATCTAGAATAAAGGTCTTCAGAGGCTACTCCCAGAAAATTCAAGATATGCATTATTTTTATTGCCCATATATATTTAAACATAGGTTTTTTTTTAATAAAAAACCGTTAGAGAATTTTTTGAGAAACTCGAAATTTTCGAAAATGTTTCCATATAAAAATAGTATGGGGTGGGAAATTTTTCTCAAATCATCTTGTCGCATTCTTGGTAAATACTAAACTTATATACCAAGTTTGGTATTTTACCAACTTTTCATTTCTGAGTTATGATGTTCACAGACACACGGACCTTTTTCTAAAAGTGTTTTTTTTTTATACTGGGGAGCCTAAAGCGAGTACTTCCGGTGAAATCTCAGTATCGAATTTTTGTGTGGAGTGCAATTCCTTCTCTATACACAATGTACATTGTTTGTGTACAAAAAGTAAAAAGGAAAAGATATCTGGTCTCTTCCATTCACACGGCTTTCTCTACCTGTTCTCCAACCAAACTATTCTTACAAAATATTATTATTTTACTTACATCATGCTAATCGAGATGAACTTTAAGTGCATATTTCTTATTACTTGCTTCCTTCTAAACTGAAGGGGAAAATAAGCAATCCACTATGCTAAAGTGATAGTCACACGTTTTAAAAGCTGTTGGCTATGTGAATATTTGAAGTTTGGTTCTCCTTGCATGGCCAAGAGTAAAACGAAAAGGAGATTAAAAAACGACTTCTCGTTTATGAAATGTTTCAGCAGTTTAGCATTGAAACCAAGAACACGGAATATCTCGGAATTGGTTAACTCTACAAAAAACTCTATATATGAAATAAATGTTGTGTTTTAACAAGATCTACGCATTTTGTGTAGTAAGCTTTTGTCTACCTCTTGTGGTTTACCAGTAGTGCAAAAAGAGGTCTTCAGAGGCTATTTACAAAAATTCAAGATAACATATGTCATACAAATATATTTAATGTACATTATTTTAATTAAAATCGTTAAAGCCATTTTTTAGAAAAATAACTTGTTCAAAAATGCCATGAGAAGGGTAGTTTGGGGTGGGGGATTATCTTAAAAACATTCTTGTCGCATTCTTGGAAGATACTAAACTTAAATAATAAGTGTAAATTTATAGTGGTTATAAATAGAGTTCGGTTTTGGGTTCCCAAGCGTTCACAGTTACGAACACGATGAGCAATCGCCGGTACAAAGAGAGGATAATGGGAAGGGTTTGTAGCGTAAACATGCAAGTGTTGAGGTACAATCTGCTTCATAAGTAGCTCAGTACATTTATTGAAATTATAAGCATCGCTCTAATTCAGAAAGTAACACAATAAAACAGTTATTTCATAAATGAGTAGTAAATAAAACATCTGATGTGTACCATTCACGTGACTTTCTCTATACCCCTGCAACAAATTATTCTTGAAAAGCTTATGCTTCTGTTTACTTCATGCTAATCTAGAAAAATTAGCATAGTCTTATTACCTTCCTCCCTGTAAGTAGAAAGGAAATAAGGGAGTAGCATAGGTTAGAGCGATAGTCGATAGCTGGTTGCTATGTGACTGAAGTTCCTTTGTTTGTATGGACATGAGTTGACAAATTCCTGTATGAGAAAAGTTAAGATTTTCGACCCTGAAAACAAAAACAAGGAATATCTCAAAAACGATTAACTCCAAGAAAAAAATGTATACAACATAAATTGTGTGTTTTAATGTGCTCTACATTTCTTGTGTGGTAAGTTTTTGTCTATCTCTTACGGTTTAGCAGTTATAGAAAATTCCGGAAAATTCACTCAGAATAGTCTTCAGAGGCTATTCCCAGAAAATTCAAAATATACATTTTATTTTTCGGGTAAATATCCTTAATATACAATATTTTAATCAAAATCGTTAGTGCTATTTTTTAGAAAATCAAAATTTTCGAAAAAGTTCCATGTAAAGGGTAGTTTGGGGTGGGGGATTTTTCTCAAAATCTTCGTGTCGCATCCCTGGAAGATTCTAAACTTAAATACCAAGTTTGGTATTTTACCGACTTTTCGTTTTGAGTTATCGTGTTCACAGACACACGCACAAGGGGACCCTAAAACATATATTTCCGATGAAATCTCGCTATCGAATTTTGGCTCTATACACTATGTATATAGTTCGTATAGAGAAAGTAAAATGTCTTGTACTTTTACAAAAAACATGTGTATAAATCTTGATACAAAGAAGTTAGGATAATAATGTGCACAGTTTTGAAAAGACAATGAACATAAATGAACAAAACTCTCTCATAATGTATTGTAGTTGTATTTGTACCATATGCATCTTTATCAAATCAAAAGAAAAGGTTCTCCTCCTGTTACTTAAAATATGTTTGAATCACACAAGATTGATCAGTGTCGAACGCTTGTCCTTTCGTATTTTCAACATCTTTCAATCTGCGCTCTCTTTGAGTGTTCACTATTTTATCTAATAGCAGGAACTGAACGTAACTAGGTAGTGAGCAATGCCAGAGAGTGCAGACGTTTCGAAAAGGGCTGTAGAGACCTCTCCTACTCCATCATGTTATAGTTATTGAGGTGTGCACCGAACCTGCATCCGGCAATTTCATGACCCGGGATAGAGCTCTTGTTATAAGTTCATTTTATAAACAGAACGGATCTGCACGATAGAGGGTACTGCATGTTAACAGCGGGGGACATCTCGGCAACTGCGACCTGGTATCGTACTTATCATTTCGGCCTTCCACCCCTCGGGAGGGATGAGAGGAAAGGAAACAACAGACCAGCACAAGGAAACGACAGAGTTAAACGCAGAGACGGAGGGAAATCCCTAACAGTTCACTAGATGGCATCCCCGGCGCACCACGGAAGCTGTGCAAGCGCCGGGAGGCCGAAAGGAGGCCACCCAGCATTCTCTTAAGCGGCCCCAGGAAAACCACGGTAAAACCCAGTGCCAGGGTGCGCAGTCAATGGGGAGTGAACCCGGACCTCCCGAATGCCAGTCCCAGCCACGTAGCAGAGATCTGTACGGTATATGAGAATCGGAGGAAAACTCGTGCGAGTGTTACACATACTTTTTTTTTTAGGCAGCTATGGTGAACACGAGGGATATGCGAATTTAAATTCTTATTTGCTTAGGTAAAACATTGGATGTATTTTTCTTTCTTTTTATTTGCAGAGGAATATTTCGCAGGCATACAAGTGCGCACGTAACCGTATAGCTATTATCAATAGTTGTTTTTGTTTCAAGTTTTACTCTCGAGCAACATTCTCTCGATATTTGTTCTTCCTGATGTAACTGCCAAGACCATTACTGGATTTTTTTTTTTTTCATTTTTGATTTACATTATTCATGTTTCGACTCAACCCCTGCTGTATTTGTGTTTTGAGATTGCCATCTCTTTCTAATGTACTACTCCCTCAACAGTTGAGTTGCGTCCGGCGTGTGAGGCCCGGAGCGAGCTTAACTTGCACTAATTGGGGGGATTACTGTACAGAAATGAACAGTAAATCCATCTTCCATTACACAGAACATCTCTTCCATGCTGTGCAATGCAATCTATTCTTCCTCAAGTTTATCGTCCCTACCAGCATCACAGACTACCTCTATGGTCGAGTGGTCAGCGATCCCAGACTTCCCGAGTTTGATTGCCGACTGGGGTAGAAAATTCTAATTTAACTAGCACAATTCCCCATTCTCCCAAGAGTCTACATATATGAACGTCGGAGTGAATATGAATATGTTTAACAGTATAATTATTTACAAACCAACTTTAACAAATATACAGTCTATAAAAATTGTTTGTTGCCTACCAGTAAATAAAATAAAAAGGAGAAATATATATACAGGCACTACAGTCTACAAGGGACCTTGGTCTACCGCCCGGCCGCTACATCCCCCATCTCGGCCCTAAGGCGTCATGAATGGGGTTCACTTCTGGAGGGTGAGACGTGGTCAGCGCCTAAAGTACCTCCCGGGGCATATAACTCAAATCTTTTGAAAGTTAGTTGCTATATGATTAGAATTCGTTTCTCTATGAATGGCCAGAAGTCAAACAAAAGAAACCTGAATTATAAATTTCCATACCAGAAAGGATTACGCATTTTAAAATTAAAACCAATAACAAGAAATATATCAGGAATGGTTAACTTTACAAAGAATATGGCATTGTATAAGTGATTCATTAGCCTTTCTCTGTCTATTTTGCAAAAGAACTATTCTTTAAAAGATATTTTTATCTACATCATACTAATCAAGATAAACATTACAAGAAATTATCTTATTTCTTAGTTTTTATAAGTAGAAGGGCAATAAGGGAAAACATTAGGTTAAAGCCAAAGCCAAATCTTTTAAAAACTGTCGCAAAGCGATTGACATTGGCATTTTTTTTTCATGGCCAGGAGTAAAACAAAAGAGAGATGAGACGGACGAGGGAATATCTCGGGGAAAAAATGTATATGACAAATTGTGTGCTTTAACAGGATCTACATTTTCTGTCCGGTGACTTTTTGTCTTTCTCTTACGGTTTCCTAGTTACACAAAGGTCATATAGAATGAAGAAGACTTCAGGGGGTACTCCCAAGAAATTCAGGACATTACGTTTTATTTTACATGTAATACGGTATATTTAATTACTCTTTATACTTTGGGCCATTTTTGAAAAAAATACAAATTTTACATTTTTTTCCCAGTTCGGAGTAAGTCTTGAAAGTTTTCGTCTCGCATCCTTGGAAGATGCCACACTTAAATATTAAATTTGGTATTCAACCGACTTTTCGCTTATGAGTTATCATATTCACATACACGCGGAAATGCACGCACATGAAACCACAATCGCGTTTTTCTAAAAAATATATTTATTGATACAGTTATTTTTCGAAAAAGTGTATTTCCAGTAAAATTTTGGTATTGAATTTTTGGGTAAAATACCTCTACCTAGTATGTACAGATTAATTGGTCCACGGGATTTGAACCAGGCACACTTTCAATGTGCAGACCTAGCTATTCTGCTTGGTAAGGTATGCATTAAAATTCGAAGACGGAAGGGATAAAAGGAAAGCAGAATAGAGGATAATGAAGCAATAACTATTGATCAGAATATTACAGTCTTTACTATTTGTACACACATACTGCATGACATATAGGTAGAGAAGATATTGCACTCCATCCAAAAATACGAAATCAAAATTTCACCAGAAATACATGTCTTAGGGTCCTCGTATCCAAAAAAGTTCCACGTGTCCGTGTGTCTGTGAACACGATAACTCGTAAAGAAAAGAAAAAGTCGATAGCATACCAAACTTTGTATTTAAATTTAGTATCTTCTAAGTCTTCCTCCGTGGTGTAACGATGGTACTCCCTTATTTCGTTTCTACTTACAAGGAAGCAAGTAGTATGGCTATTGCTGCTAATGTTTTGCTGATTAGCATGAAGTTAATAGAAATATAAGCTTTTTAAGAATAATTTGTTACAGGGATATAGAGAAAGTCATGTGAATGGTGCACATCAGATTTTTAGAAGTTGGAAACCCCATGCTGCATTATTATATGCTATCCTAATAGCCAAACTTTCATAAGCAGTGTTCCAGAACACTTCTGAGGAAATAGGATTTGTGTACAGCTGCAGAATTGGCAAGTAGGGTGCTTTCTTAGAGCGGGATCGTTTGATTTCTATTCTATACAGTTTCGGGGGTGACGCGATCAGCGAATCTGCTCCATAAGGAAATTTTGACACATTAATATTTACAACGCATTCCAAGTTGAACTGAGCCCTACGAGGAATAGGGGACATGTATGCAGAAGAAAAATACATACAGACATCGCTTCTGGCAAAATATGGACCCAAACTTCTCTCGTAATCAATAACTAGCTTTAGGTGTAGAATGAATACTGATGAATACACCAAACGAAAAGCAATAAAACATAAACTTCATAAACACACTTTAGACGTGTGGTTAGTAACTTCAACATTACTTCGATTCTCTGCAACAGATATGAACAAGCCTGGAACCACTTGACACACAACCCGCAAAGTCAGCTAACACCACATAGTTTGAAACTGATAAATTAAGAAAGCCAATGACTTCGGTGACAGTTGCTAATTTGTAGATAAATAGTATTGATGTATTGTATTTAGTTTAGACTACATAAAAGAATACAAACAACATTGTATTTTCAATTATATTCTTTTACGTTTGAAATTATTTCCTTAAAATGTGGGCTAAATGTGATTTCAGTTGCGCCAACAGCTGTTCATTGTTAAATTAGATCGGTTTGTATATACTTGGAATAATTCACTTATAAAAGTAATTTTATAGCTCACACACACATATATATATATATAAGTTGCATTCCAA